>CM062816.1:1337476457-1338676457 GCA_031772625.1 Pinus tabuliformis | reverse complement strand
AATGGATCAGAGAATCAATGAGAGAGGATGGAAATATTAGGGTAAGGGTGCATAAATGATGTGTAAGCTAGAGGTTTGTGAAGTTTTCAAGTTGATGAGCTCGTACAGTTATGGAAGCAAGAATAGTGTTTTGGTGGTTTGTGCAAAGGTCACACAACTCTAGATGAAATAAAAACATGATCCTTCTGTTTTTTAATGTTTTAACCATTAACAAGAAACAATATAAGTTTCACCATTAGATAGTCCTGCAGTCAGTCACACTGAGCATATGTTATCTTGTGGTTTGGGGTGTCCTGTTGTCGAGTCATGTTGAGTGTCTATTTGCAAGGTGATTTATACATGAGTTAACTTTCTCACACACTTAGCCACTTTTTCTGAAGGTCTGTCGACTGGATCACCCTTCATTAGCTGGACCTGCACTAAGCTGCATTTTGCAGTCTTAGCCCTCAATGACCAAGAACTGTTGCCTAGAATTGCACAGAGCTTGAGGTTGCCTCCCAGGTAGTCTACCCTGCACAATCCTAGAGACAACCTCGCTGAACATGACCCAAAAAAACACAAAAGTTTTCCAAGAAGCTATCTCAATTCACACTTCCTGCAAGCCTATCCATTAAGCCTCCCGCTAGTCAACCATAGGATTTGACTTGGCGGTGACCCCGGGCTTCACCCCTCCCAAAATATGCATAGAATTTGTTAACTTCCTACCTACACTAACTGAAAAAATTATGCAGACAAGAGAGATAGGAATCCACTACCTGTCACTACACTAGCTTTGAAAATTGCAAAGTTTTATCAGTCAGTTCCCCTGCCAGCATACTTGCTACTCTTCCTAAAAATTGTGTAATTTTTATGGATAGTCCACCTACTGTGCAACACCCCTCTCAGCCTAGAAACTACACAGACATGTCTGTCATGTATGCCTCCCATATTTTCACAGCGCTGAACAGTAAGATCCCAACGCCCATTCTGGCCTTGTCTGAAAATATGATCAATTTTCATTGCCAGTGCCTCCTACTTTCCACACTACCTTACCCGAAAAAAATATGCAGTTAAATAAGCTAGATGGCTAAGAGGTCATTGTTATCCCAGACTGATCAACCTAGCCTCCCAATGACCTCTACCTATTTTTTCATGACAGTTTCCCATAGCCTTGCATCCCGACTAGACATGTGGTATGTGTTGTTTCAGAGCCTTGTCCTCTCTCCCGGTCACCTGCACCTAGAAATAAAGACAACACATCATGGTAGACTAATGTACATCTGGATTTTATGTCATCTCTTCATGAGTGATTGTAGAAACAGGGACATGGGTGAGACATGGCATGGTGAAGAATGGGATGAAGAAGGAAGCCATGCTAGAAGACTTTCTTACGATTGAACGAATACATGAAGCATACCAAGTAGAAAGAAAACGAGACACGTGCACATGCATGAACCATCAAGTGCAAAGCAAGACCATTAAAGACTCCATGCACTTTTCCATGCAGAGGTGAAGCTATGGTACACCACGAGCACACTTATCACTTAGCAGCACAATAACTCAACACTAACAGCACTACCAACATTTGCATACGAAGAGCGTCATGTTGAGTTGTGTGATGACTCGCTCCACCACATCACTACTTTGGGTCATAACTATGTAGCCAATGTATTATAACATGGAAGTCTAAGAGACCCACAGATGAATTCATAGAGTCATGTAAGTCGAATAATCATGAGGGAAGTCGAACAATCACAAGGGTTAGTTTCACCCTTGGCTATATATACCCCTCATTTGTACATGCAAAGGACTTTTCACCTTGGCTCCTCCCACATAGCCTGTAGAGTATGTAGTCTTTTCTTTGAGGAGTGAGCAGTGGATCCAACGCCAAGCTATCAAGGTTAGTGATGGATGGTGTATGGATGTGTCTTTAAACTTTCGCTTAATTTAGAAGCCTGTTAACAGACCAACACGTTTGCACACATGTATTGTATTTTTTTGTAAGAGTATTCTTTGGACACTTGTAATCCATGTGGTTTTAACCTGTACTAAGATAGTTGAACTATTTCAATTGTTTTAGTGCATATTTTGTTGGAAATGTGTTGTATTAGTCGTTAACGTTGTCTCGCCCATTTGGACTATTCCACCGGACACTCGATATATTCATTCTTGTATACTTGTTATAATGACCATCGCACTCGTGTGGACTATTCTGTTAGGTGTTGTACATACTATCTATTCACCTTGTGTTTGTGACCTCCACATTCGTGTGGAATACTCCACCGGAAGCTATGCAGATCTTGCTATGTTGTATGTCTTTAACTGAGTTGCGACTATTCCCTTTCGATATGAGACTCACTTTCACCCTCTCCCTCTACAGTGAAAGAGCTTTGCCACAAGCGACACTAAGCACTCACCAGGCACATGGACCCATTGTTTGAAGACTAAGTATACCACTCTCATGTGCTAACAAGAAAGAGCTCAGGCATATCTTTAATATAATGGAAACCGAGCGATCGTACCGGATGGGACTCCTACACCAAACGATGTGAGGTCTAGTTGAGACTTGATATTTGGTAGATCCCCTGAATGTTGGCGGGTCCAGCACCATCAAAATTTCTATTGCTAGAAGGAAGGCCAGATGAAAATTTGAGTCCTCCCTATCTATTTTGAATCTTTGCATACTTATAATGACTAAGCATGGAATTTATCTTCCCAAGTGTATGTCCTATTGAAACGGATTTGAAATCTCAAAATGTCTCTAGAATTACTTGTCACATAATACATATGATGGTGAAGGTGGAGCATCGATGCTTAGGCACTCATTTGGCATCATGGGCTCCTGTGACATACATTAAATCCATGAAAATTACGCGGCCTACGTGATGTTCGCATGCACGCTTGGAGGGAATCCCCTGTTATGGTGTGCCTCACTACCCAAAAAATCTATTCACTCTTTCCATCATTTCTTCATAGAGATAACCCATGCTTTCAATCATTTTGACCATAAAGCACTCAATAAAGAAATTCTGGAATTACAAAAAGTACCTGATGAATCTATTGAACAATTTCACATGCGCTTTCTTAATCTTGCATATCAATTTCCTGGAGATGAAATTGATTAGGAATTCCTCGATGTAATATTTAATTATCTTCTTTACATCTCCGAAAATATGAAATTCTGGGAAGTATTCGAACCCCTCCCAGCATATCTTGGTGTTATAGCTGCCAAATCTAAGACGAACAAGGTCACTGTCACAAGTGACTATCCATCCTCTTCTCATCAAACAACTCTAGCTCCACAGTGCAAGGTGGGAAATGGTATGTTCACATATATTGAGCTATCACATCCTCCTACCCCACCATCTATTGAAATTTGTCTATATTTGGATTGCAATCTTGTTGGTTGTCATGTGGACTTGTTACCTCAACCTCTGTCCATGCATTCTATTGATCCCATGGATTGTACTATCTTGTGTTCTTATGTTCTGGACTCCACACTTGTTGTGAATAAGGATCATGTTGTCAACAGAGTTGATGATGTCCAGCCGACCTATACTATCATTCATGATGCGTATGTGCGAGAATCTAAAGAATAACCTGTGGTGAAGGATGACTCCCTTCAATCTGTGCCTCATCCACTTTATCCTGACATATCTCTTGATTCTACCAGTTTTGAATTTCCCTATGAAAACTCATCTCCGAACGTTTCTACTTTATATTAATAGGACACGCCTCATGTCAGCATGGCATTACATTATGGAGAGGACACATCTTCCTTTGAAAATCAATCCCATCTGTCATCTGTCATTTCTGAAAACACAGAGGGTGAGCATGCTTGTGTCTTATCTACCCCTCTGTATGATTCATCAAATCATGAGGATGTCGACAAAAATCCCAAATTTTATGATCACAATTGTCATGATCTCTGTACTTCTTCATTGGATCACGATGTTGATTCACTCGCTCTTAATATTTCTAAGCCACTAGTATCAGATGATCTATCTATTGACGAAGTGGAAAGCCCACAAGATGTCGAGGCACTTCAGTCTAAGCTGATGATTATGTCAGACCCTCACTATCCTGAGGTTAGTTCCATTTCTAATCAAAAAAATTGTGAAACACCAAAGGCTCCTCATCAATCATCTATACACACTGAAGACCAATCCAACACACATATTTCACTTCGTCCACCAAAATCACATGATCCCATCACTTATGCACTAGAGGAATCATACACAATAATAACACTTGCAAATCATAAGTTGTCTCTCTTTCTCATGTTTTCTTGTTTGTCATAGTCAAAAGAGTATGCAAGCTCATAATTTACACGTAGTGTGTCATAACACCATGTTAAGTACACAGAGTGCTTGTCTCAAGTGCTTTCACTCTTTTTCTTCTTTGGACGTGTTTAAACTCAAAGTGTGTTGGTGTTCATTATTAAATATTTCTTGTTCACTGGTTTACATGCATATCTTTCTTGTTTAACATGCCTTCGCCAACATGGGCTAGCCAATGCTCTGGTGGCTGCATTGGAAATATTACTTCACGTGAGTAGGCCCATTCACTTTTTAGCGTAGGAGTAGGAGTCGTCTTTTCTTTCTTCCTTTGATTTTCTTTCTATTTTACATGTTTGTTTGCTTTCTTAGTTGGTTTGGTTTTCATGCTTTCTTACTTTGATTACTTGTTTTCTTTCTCTTTACTTCTATTTTTTTCTTTTTTCTTTCTTTTCTTGCAGGTTAGCCTCTCATGAAACTGTGTTCGGCTCTCGAGACAAGCCGAGAAAATCTAAGAGGACTTGTACATCTATCAACATTTGGTTATTTGTTGTCATCTCTCTTTATGAAGTACTTGTTATCATCAATCAATGATTCCTTGATGGAAAATACATTATGTTCATAGTGAGCCTTGGTGAAAACACAACACTTGCACTATTAACTAGTACCGCCTACTCTATTAGGTCCTTTGGGTTAACCCTTGTCAACTCGGTCAATTAGAGTAAGGTGAGGGGGGGAAATTTAATAAGTATGTCAGGTTTATATATAACATACTTCTCTAAACAAACAACCTCTTATGCTCTCAATAAGTCGGGATCCCTCTTCCACTTCTGAAATAAATAAGTTCATATGCACAGTTCTTTGGAAAAAAACAAATTGATGAAAAAATGAAAACTGAATAAGGCAAAAGAAGGGAAAGTCTTCCTACGCAGAGAGGTGATGTAGGTAACTCCTCTGAGGTACTGACCAGGCTCACTGGCAGCAGAGCGATGCTTGTCTTCCTACTTGACTCTGTCGGGGTACTGTCGAGGCCTGCTGGCAGCAGAGCAACACCAGAGATGAAACTTAAACTTTGATAGTTATGTTACTTGTTGACTTGGCTTAGAATGTGCGCTGACCGATTAAGAGAATGGTAGGGATTACATCTTTCACATAATCTAGTGCAGAAGCCATCACGATCAATGAACCGAATAATACTTATGGAAGGTTGACTCACTTTTCATGAAACAAGGTCCATACAGAGAGATGGAGTTCTACGAGTGCCTCGACAATGTTGTAGCATCTACAACCACCCTCCAAAAGTTTAGCTTGCACATAAATTTCAGAGCCCACCTTGGATCCTGCGATTGATCATCCTTGCTCACTTTTTGGTAAGCTCATGATTTCAAGCTCCCCTCCTTGATCTTAAGAGTTGACCATGTCTCATCTTTATGCAACATGTCATATTTGGGCATAGGAGTTGTTGTTTGTCATGCAAAGGGAATGTTGTTTCACTTGAAGGGAAATCTTGTGTGTAGAAGTTTTCTTCATTACATAGATATGTTCCACACTCAGTTCATGTGCTCTTGTCATGAAGGCTTTTTCATCACGCAGAGTATGGCTTATATATTTTGGATGGTCTACGTTGTATCACTAAGCATTTGTGTGTGATCATAGTTGAGTCCTATCATTGTTTACATATGTTTCACTGGTCTTGCACTTAGCTCATGGCCTAAGCAACCTAGCCTCATCCAGCTTCAGGACCTATTTACTTTTCTTCTGCAACTCTCAAGATTTCTCCCTTGCCTACTGAAACCCTGCAGTGCACAGAGACCACAGCCAACACTTCTCTCCAAAAATGCATAGAGCAGTGAGGTAGCCAACACTTCTATCCAGAAATGCACAAAGGAGTTCAACTACCCTGCACTCAGAAACTATACAGAGGTGTCCTCCTAGGACCACCATCCCACAATAGTGTCATGTGCATAAAAATGCACAGTGTTGACCAAGTTATCGTCTCTATCTTGCATCCAAAAACTGTTCAGATGAGTCTCCGAGGGCCTTATCTCAGCAACAGTCACTACCCACTAAATCCACGTTGATCTACCTCTAATTGACTACAGGAAAAGGTGACATGCTAATATCACCCCCAAGGAGTTGAGGAGAAGGACCAAGAGACAAAGTGATCATAAATGTTAGGACTGTATGCAAACTTCATGGAAGGGTAAGTATGGTAAATAAATAAAACCTTTCAAAGTACATCTCTTAGTTGAGTTTGCAAGACCATTTGTCATTGTCATATTATCATGTCTTCAGTAACATGCTTGTGTGCAAACACCAAAAATTCATTTCATGTGTTTCCTCTACATGTCTTGCTTCCATTTCGCTTGTTTGACCAGCTGTCATCTTCAGCATATTGATTGTTATGTCATGCTTGTGATCCTGTTCTGATGATGTTGAAGTTTTGTGTATGAGTTGTGTTCGCTATGTAAACATATATCACACTCACACATGATGTTGTAAGGATTGTCATGTAGGTGCTGTCACGATCATCAAAAGTTCTATCTGAGTGTCGCACTTGTCACTTTCACCATTAGACAGTCATGCAGTCAGCCACAATGAGCATATGTTGTCTTGTGGTTTGGGGTGTCCTGTCCTCGAGTCATGTTGAGTGTGTGTTCGCAAGTTCATGTATACACGAGTTCACTCACTCACACACTTTTCTGTTTTTCCCGAAAGCCTGTCGACTAGACCACCCTCCATCAGCCGAACCTCCACTGAGTTGCACTACACAATCTCATCCCTTAGTGACCAAGCACTGTTGTCCAGAATTGCATAAAGCTTGAGGCCACCTCCCAGGGAGTCTTCACTAGACAATCCTGGAATCAACCTGTGTGACTGTCACCTAGATGAGCGTAGAAGTTTCCCAAGAAGCAATCTCAATCCGTGCTTCTCATAAGCCTACCCATCAAGCCTCTCATTGGTCAACCAAAGGATTTGACTAGGTAGTGACCTTGGGCTTCACTCCTCCCAAAAATTGCATAGAAGTTGTCAGCCTGCCTGCCTACACTAACTAAAGAGATTGCGCAGACAAGAGGGATAGGCACCCACTACCTATCACTACATTGTCTTTGAAAATTGAAAATTTCTATCACTAAGTCTCCCTGTCGTCCTGCTTGATACTCCTCCTGAAAATTGCGTAGTATTCGTGGACAGTCCACCTACTTCCTGACACCCTGCTCAACCCAGAAACTGTTCAGACATGTACTAAATGACTGCCTCCTAGATCTACAGAATTCTGTCTAGGAAGCCCCTATAGCCTAATCCATACCTCCTTTAAAACTCTACATAGTTTTCACTACGAGTGCCTCCTTTTGCCCACACTGCCTTCTGCAGAAAAATTATGAAGTTCTGCCTCCTAGCTAAGCCAAATCGCGCAGAGGTCACTATTGTCCCGGACTTCTCAACCCAGCCTCTCAATGACCTCTCCACAATTTTTCCCAATAGTGTCCCATAGCCTCGCATCCTACACTTACATGTGCTTTGAGTTGTTTTAGGACCTTGTCCTCTCTCTCGGTCACTTGCACCAGGAAATGAAAGACAATGCATCATGGTAGACTAGTGTATTTCCAAATTTTATGTTTTCTCTTCATGAGTGATTGTAGAATCATGTACATGGATGAGATATGGTGCAACGATGAATGGGATGAATAAGGAGTGCATGCTAGAAGAATTTCTCATGGTTGGACGAACACACACAGCATACCAAAGCAAGAAAAGGATACACATGAACATGCATGAACCATCAAGAGACCACCAAGACCATTGAACACTCCGCACACTTTTCCATGTGAAGGTGAAGCTATGGTACACCATGAGCACACTCATCGCTCAACAACACAACATCTCGACATGAACAACAAAACCAACATGTGCATACTAGCAACGTCCTGTCGAATTACCCATTAGTCGCCTCGGTCACATCACTACTTTGGGTCATAACTGTGTAATAATTATAATGTAACATGGAAGTCTAAGAAACCCATCGATGAAGTCAAAGAGTCATGTAAGTTGGACATTCATGAGGGAATTCAAACAGCCATAAGAGTCAGTTTCACCCTTGGCTATATATACCCCTCATTTGTACATGCAAAGGGTTTTCACCTTGGCTCCTCCCAAATAGCCTTAAGAGTCTATAGTCTTTTCTTTTATGAGCGATTAATGGCTCCAATGCCCCGCTATCAGGTTTAGTGATGTATGGTGTAAAAATGTATCTTGGAACTTTCAATTAATTCAGAAGACTGTTAATCGGCTAGTGCATTTTCACACATGTATTTTTCTGTTTGTAGGACTATTCTTTGGACACTTCTAATGCATGTGGTTTTAACCTGTACTAAGATAGTTGAACTATTTTGGTTGTTTTAGTATGTATATTGTTGGAAATGTGCTTTATTAGTTGTTAACATTGCCTTGCCCATGTGGACTATTGCGCTAGACTCTTGACATATATGTTCTTGTATACTTGTTATAATGACCATCACACTCGTGTGGACTATTCTGCATAGTGTTTCACGTGCAATTTGTTCACTTTGGTTTGTGACTATCCCATCCGTGTGGACTACTCTACCGAAAGCTGTGCAGATCCTGTTGTGGTGTATGTCTCTAGCTGAGTTGGGACTATTCCCTTTCAACATGAGACACACTTTCACCCTCTCCCTATTCAATGAAAGAACATTGACACAAGTGACACTAAGCAATCACCAACACACGAACCTCGTTGTCCAAAGACTAAGTATATCATTGTCATGTGCTGACAAGAAAGAAATAAGTCATATATTTCAGATAATGGAAATTGGGCCATCGTACTCGATGGGAATCCTACACCAAATCCCCTGAATGTTGGGGAGATCCCCTGAATGTTGGTAAGTCCAGCACCATCAACAGGCTCTTATAATTTTTTAATTGGAAAATGATTCTTTATTGAATGCATGACATAATATATGTTATTGGAGCTACTATGGGAGGGCATTATACCTTCTTGATGATTCTCAGGTAAGTATCATACCCTTATGTTCATTTATGCATTCATGACCTGTAGATTACATATTCAAAATGTGTTTGATGAAATGTTTATCAAGGTTAGGCCTTGTTAGGCCAATTTCTTGTATAAGTTTTGTATAAATAGATTTTTCCTTATGGCATATATCATTCTTGAAAGCTATATCAATTTTTGGGTAGAGATCTAGATGCTAACCCTAAAAAAGTTGTTTAGATCTTAGGGTTGCATGGACATAACTGAGTAATTTAGACTGCACTTGTTGGGAGGCATGGTTATATGTGCGACTAGAGAATTACATTCGCGGGCGTTCCCTGTTTTGTAGGGGACTAGGAGTCTAGGTTAGTGAAAAAGCAAGTTACCTCAAGGTTTGGGCACCTGGAGTGGTTGTTTGGCTCTGAGGGGGTCTTGTAGCTCCTTAGGAAGGTCAGTAAAGTTTGAAGTTGTCGATTCCACTTCCTTAATTGAACCTAGGAGGATGATTCATATCATAGTAAATCTTCATCACATATTTACCCGATTGACCGATGAACTTGCGTAAGTGTGGGAGGAGGGTATTTACAGAGGGAGGGAGGGAGGGAGGAATATGCCATACCAAACTAACAACCCACTCCACATGATTATCACTATGACAGGTACCAATTGGAAAAGTGGCGACCTCCTAAATAGACCCCCTGACGTAGGATCACCTGATATTCACCAACAAGTCATCACCACCTTTCCCTTTCTTCCTAATTCATGTCTTCACATGCCAACTAAACGAGGGTCAATCATACCCATAATTTTCATAAATATGCCCCACCACATCGCAAGAAAAACAAAAAAATGGAAGGTGCAGACAATTTACCTTTTGGTTCCATAGATCGTCCACCATAACCAACTCCAAATTTGTGATTTTCCTATCTCTTACATCCACTTCAATTTTAACCCATGCCCATGTTTCATCATGACTCAATTCCCTATAGCTCCAAAGAAACAAAGGTAGAAAGTTTTCTCCTAATTAGGGAAAATTTTAAGCATGGAAATTTCTCCTAATGTTTAGAAACCTATGAAAATATCAATAGTCATTAATATGAAAATTACACAAAAACTAGCGATATCTTTGTAGGAATACTCAAATTCCTAATGATTTTACATATATTCTCTATAAATTTGTGGCGATTTTCAAGGAAAAATAATTTTATGCTATGAAGTTTGGGTGAATTATGTTTAGAAAAAATGGAAATTGGTTAATGTTTTTTTGGAAAAAGCATGAACAAGTAACTTAACTACTAATACTAGCCCCTCATTTTTCCCCATTCCCATTGACATCCAAAACCCCCTTCCTCCATAGAATAAGAGGGAGCCCCAGAAGAATGGCCCAAAATTTGATTATGGCCACTAGCTTCCTAACTAGATCAAAATATATCAACCAACTATGAAGGACTAGCCCAAAGGGCCCCTAACTCAAATTTTTTTTGTCATAATGATGCAGTATACTTCACTCTTGAAAAAGGAACCATCTAGCCACTGACCAGAATATGAAATATCGGGATGTAAACCATCACTGATTTCCATAAAGGATTCAAACCTTCTAGATAACAAGGTTTCATTTATGTATTTTCTGCAAAAGCGTCCAACCATGAAAAGCCAAAAAGTATAGTAAGATAATGTCTTTTACCACCACCATGTCAACAAAGCCTTCGCATTCCTTAATACACTCTTTACTCTTTTGCAATCCCTTACCTTCAAAATTCTCCCTCAAATCAAATACCACCGAGGCCCTATCATGCTTCACCTCTACAAAGCGCGGCACCTGTCATGTCATGATGGTATCTCCTAATGTTGATAAATTTTATTAAGAAAAACATCAATATATACAATATGAAGGGTGACCCTTGGGATTCACATTCTGGGGTATTTTCCTATTCTACTTTATTTACTTATTTACATGAATTCTACCAAGTCCTAGAGGTGTCCAACATTCCCCCCCTTAGTATGAAGGAGTGTTTGTTATAGACATATCTGGGCACTGTAACCCCAAACTCGTATGTACATAAACCAAGGGCTCTTTAACCCCTAAAAGTGTTGTTTCATACCCTAAAGGATCATGGTCAACTGATCACATCATTTCCCAGAAGTTCCACCTGAAAAACCACTCAGAACTGGCCAAAACTGGACCATACTAACTGCTCCATGGTCAAGGTGCGATGCATATTGGCTGCTACACTAGCCAGGTGCAATGCATACTGAAAGAGCCTTCTGTGGGGTGTGATGAGCGAGAATAGACAAATGGCAGAGATAGTTTGCTAAGTGGAGGATCATAGAATCTTCCAAAAACTTCTCATATGACACTTGCCTCTCTAAATTTGCTCAGGGATGAGTAAGAGATCAATGAAATCTCCAAGTGGAACCAAGAACTATCAGTGTAATGACACTAATAAAAAACCCAGAGCTGACTCACACCCTTTCAAGACATCTTTAAATGGATCCCTCATCTGAGAGATCGAGAGGGTGGAATTTTGTAATTTGTAAGGAAGTGTTGTTGGTTTATCTGTGAGAAGAGACATTGTATTGTCGGGTGATCTTTCTTTTCATGAGGTGAAGAGTGCTTATATGCTGGGAGGATGATGCTAGATCAGACAGCTAGGTTGTAATCCTCTCTTCTACTATTAATAATTTTTTTTGATTTTTCCTCCATATAATCGTGTGTTTGTGAATCTTATTGTTTATGAATGAAATTGTATGGTCAATGTGTTTCTGATTCTGTATTTTTTATGATGCTTTAGTTAGAGATGCTCTGATGGTTTTCTATTACTTTGACTCTACAGGTACTCTTTTAAGTGGGACAAGTAGGAGAGGAGTGGAAAATTCTATCAAGGGAGAGAGAAATCAGGCAAGGATACAAGCGGAAGATCTAGGTTGGCCCTCTTTTCTTCCCTCTTATCTATTACCCTTAAAGGAAATCTCGAATTTCTTTGATTGTTTGTTTCTAAGATAGCTACCCATCTTAGTGGGACTAGAAGATCGAATAGACATTAGTTTTCCCAAAAACAAAATGGCGACTCCATTGGGGAGTGAATAGTTTGTTTGTTTGTTATTCTTGTTCGCATTATAAACTACAGTCGGAGCCTGAAGTTAGCCAGCTAGCCTTCGAACCACCTTTTCTATGCAATTGCGAAGTAGATGAATGTTGTTTCATTCAATCTCCGGGTTGGTTTATGAACTGAACATCTGACTTACAAGCATTCTAAGCGCCCTTGTAGTAGCTCATAACCTCATAATATCATACCCCTATACTTTGTTTTTGCTGTCCATCATAACTCAGTCTAAATCACTAAACCTAGCTGCAAATTTTGGGAAAAAACCAAACTCAGTTTCGCTCCATGGTCCATCGCACTATCTGTAACTGGGCAGCCTGTATGCATCACACCTCCCATATTTTGCAGGTGAGATGCATCCCTATTTCTCTTAAGGACAGGTGCGATGATTGAGTGATACTGTTTCTCTCATTGAAAGTTGGTTTTTCCTTCTAATTTTCAACTTTATTCAGCAGTTTTGTTGTTCATGATCAGTATCTCATTGTTGAAGCCTCCTTCCTTTACATTATTTAGCCTCCATTCATTAGGATTTGTAAATGTTTTTATGTATTTTTCCATCATTTACTATCCTCCTTTGTCGAAAGTAGCTTAATCGAACTGTAATTTTTGATGCAAAAAGTGTCGTTACTGTCATTTTTGGGTCAAAAAAGAAGGGTGTCGTAAAGTCTTCCTCCTCTAGATAGTCAATTTTACCTTTTTCATTGTATTTGATTTGAATTGTTAATATTTGAAGTGTCAAAAATAGTTTTCCATTCAAAATTTAAAGCGTCGTTTTAGTGTTCCTTTCGTTTTGAAAAGAAATTATTGAAATGTCGCTTTGAAGAAAATAGTTAAAAATCTGTATCTAGTTTTCCTTTTGAGCATTCTCACATTAAGGAAATGAAAAACAAACACATGCATTTGTATTTTCATTTATATTGTGTGCGAAAGATGATTTAGGAAAATTGCATTTAGTGTGTGCTCTTTGCTCTATGTTGAAAGAAATCATACTCTTCTTTCCTTAGTAGATAGGATTTCATTGCTAAAACAAAATAAATGACTGTTTATCATGTTATATTGCATATTTAGGAATTTTACATCTACATCAGACGGTGAACCTTGAAAGACAAAATTCTAAGCAAGATCAACTCTAAAATAAATCTCAAAGAACATAAAAATGCTTCAGAACCTAACGCAACACATCTAGAAGTCTAGGCTAGAGACGTGTTCCAGCGTCATAAAACCTGGTAACTATCATTTTCATCGAAGGTTGGGGATTCCTCCTCTTTGATATGACAAGTGTTAGTACAGACTTGTGCTCCCCGTACCGTCGAGTATATATTGGGAGACCATAATAGGATAATAATAGTTATCCTTAGGAAGCCATGTCTGCCACCTTATCGATCGCAATGCACTGAACACAGCGTTTGGGAAGATTGACTGCCATACGTAAAGTCCTTCGTAATTTCTCTTTAATTTACCACCAAGGTGTATATTGCAGTTTTGTGATTGATTTGGTAATCCCTCTGTCTAGATTTCCAAAGCAGTCACTTTTGTTCCTTTTTTACTCCTTAAAATAAAAGGTACATCTGAGCACTTGTCACTTCAGGCTCATTAAAAATTGAAGGCAACTAGAGTCACCTTTAGCTTTTTCTCGACTCTTAAAAATTGAAAAATTAAAGTTTCGTCAAAGTGTCTTAAAATTTATTTAAATCGGAATAACATCCCCATTCCTTTGTTGATCTTAGGTTGAGATAATGGAGTCCACCAATCAAGGAATCCCTCTTGGAGGGAATCCTAGTCCTTTCTCCTCTTGGGGAGATATTGGTGCTCTGTATATCACTACATTGTCCCTTTTGAGAATCACAATCGGCCTACCAGTATGGCTATTCTTGACCTCTGTCGTTCAAAACATTGTAATTCCCCAGAAATCAAATCAGCAACCAGATGATACTGAACTTGTCCCTTCACCTTCTACTTTTCTTGTTTCTCCCTCCCCTTCTTCCTCTTTGCTTGGTGAAACTAGTGATACTAAAAACCAAGTAGCTGAGAAGAAGAAGAAAGGGAAGGAGAAGAAGAAGAAGAAGCCAGTTAAGGAAGTGGGCAACAATGAATCATCTAATGAAAATCCGCACATTAAATCTCCGAGATATCCTTGTCTAACTTGCAAAGAAACCCATTTTCATTGAGATTGTCCTTGCATTCTGTGGATCTTGAGATAATGGTCTCCCCGTTCGTACCATCCGGTGTCATCAACCTCTGACAATCAGATTGGTAGCACACCGTCAACTAGTGAAAATGAAAGTCTTGGACAAGAAAGAAAGGTCAAACCTCCATGTCTACTATGTGAGGGAGACCATCACCTTGCCCATTGTCCTTTTCTAGATGAGGCTGAAAGAATCTTGCATAATCGTCCTGATTCACCGCAACGATTTCCGCCTTGATAGAAGAAACTCTTGCTATGTCCTTTGCTAGTTGAGAACCCGACTGACATACCTCAATTGTTGGTCAAAATGCCTATGGTTGAAAGTGAACCTTCTGAGTCCATACTAGACCACAACCAATAGGTCAAGATGGAAATCGACCTAGTCTTTCCTTCAGAAGGTCCACCTTCAGATGATACAATTTCCAAAGAGAATTAGAATGACACCGTTCAAATTCTTTTTGTCAATACAGAGTCTGGTAAACTTGGGGGCAATTCACCCATTCCTTTACAATATGAGGAAGGCCCTCTAGTTCATGAGATTTATCTGGCCATTTATCTGGTACCTCCTCCAAGCAGTCTAGTCATTTTCTTTGATTAGAATCAACTAGCAAGACCCCGCCTTCCATCTAATGTACCATTCTAGATCATAATACAAGTTTACAAAATGATCGTATCTGGAACTATCATAGATGAAGGAGCTTCAGTGAGTATCCTTTCCTCAACTGCTTGGAAAGTGCTTGGTTCAACATCGCTTCTGCCTGAAACACAAAATTTGTCAGGCTTCAACAAAGGAACTAGTCGACCATTAGGGATCCTTCCGAAGTTGCCGATAACTTTGAAAAGGAAAACCATTCATTTGAACATGATGGTAGTCCAAGGGCCACTAGATTACAATCTACTCCTTGGATGTGACTATATATATAACATCGAAGCTATTATTTCCACACTATTTCGAGTGATGTGTTTTCCACATGAAGGAAAACTAGTGCAATTTGTTGACCAGATTTCATTTCCGGGTTCAAACACAACTACAAATCAACAGTCGTTCCTAAATGGTATCTTTGCGTAAACAATGTCTTTTTTGCCTTCATTTCATCCGCCTAATTACTGCGAGTAGTCTAGTGAATATAATGAATTTTAGGGGGCATGCACCCTCGTCTACTTCAGCAGGTGAACCCAGATGAAAAGAGAGATTTCCTTGAAGGTTATATGATTGGACTGAAAAACCATTTCCTTGTAGGTTATGCGATCGGTCTAAAATAACTATTTCCTTGTAAGTTATGTGATTGGAAGCTCACACCATTCACCTTCGTCTATTTCGATGGACAAATGTAAGGAAGTGTTTTTGTCTACCGCTGACAGAAACAATCCTGCCTAACTGCAGGGACTTCCATATGGTGACCTAGGATCTCTCCTTTTCACAAATACCTAGGGGCATGCAAACCTTTGTATGTAAGTGAAAAAGGACCGATTTCATTTTTTAGCTTTTTAGTGTTTTTTAGCTTTTTAGCTTTTTAGTGTAGTTAGCTTTGTAGTTTGGTCGTTTCTAGTTTACATAAAAAGGTAATGAGCACATGTTATAGTAGATTTCAATCTCATTAAAAGATAAACCTACCAATAAGGGACATCTTCAAATGACTGGCGATGAGTAATTTTTTCGCAAGGTTCAAGCTCGTTAAAAATTAAACTTGCCAATGAGCAATGTTTCCACAAGGTTCAAGCTCGTTAAAAAATAAACCCACCTATGAGCAATGTTTCCGCAAGGTACAAGCTCGTTATGAAATAAACCTACCACTGAGCATAGTTTCTTCCGATTCAAGCTCATTAAAAAATGAATCCACCCTTGGTAAATAACCTTCGTGATTGACCTACTATCAACCTTTTGAGCTTTGGTTGTGTTCTTGCCATCACCTCCGTTCTTTTGGCCGATCATACGCTTCCACTTGACTGTTTACCCTTTTGAGGAACAGCTACGATGAGTGGTTCTATTAGCCACCCTCTTCACACTGCCATGTTTTGAGAATTTCCAAACTTACCTAGAACCAGTTGCTACCCAAGAACACCACTCGTTCCTCAGAAACAAGTCTCTTTTAAACTCCTTTTAGACTCGTTAAATATAAAAATATTGTCGAGCTATTGGCCTTTCCAGCTCGTTAAATTAAGGGTAAGCACCATCCCTCCTATATATTTTAATCTTTTTGGAACCGAGGGATTATCAAACAAAAATATTGAGCGCTTTTCTTTTTCGGCTTGGTAAAGTGATCGAAAAGTCATCCCTTTTGTATTATTTTATGCTTTTCAGACTCAGGGGACTATGCTACGAGAAAGGACTATTGGAGTTTTCCTTTTCATCCCTTTTCAAACTCTCTAAACATGAAAATGACCGAGTTATGTTTGTCATTAAGCTCATTAAAACAATAGTGACAAACTTGTCCACCCAGACAAGAACAAGTCTCACTGACACTAGGCTCGCTAAAACATAGCGATAGGTTTGCTCGAAGGGAAAATTATAGACCAAGCATATGTTATCCTCCTCAAACTTGAGAAAAATAAAGAGGTACTGGTTAGGAATGACTGGGGAAAAAGGGAAGAAAACTTGAAGAATTTTATTGGTAGCAGGTCGCTCTTGAACATGAAACTTTCACTCCATCACCATGATTGAGTCGGGTTGGGTTATTCTGTTCATAGGTCATATCACCATTGGTCCTCCGTTCCATCCATATTTGGGGTTAACGCTCCCAATCCATCTCAGTCTCGCTGAAATGTTCAAGAGAAGTCATTCAGAGATTTCACCATCCAGAAAACGCCTCATCCACTGCAATACCTCCACACTTCATTTTTCATGACCGCCATTCCTGAACCTTATATCACCAGATCATTTTCACCTCCAGAAGATATTTTTGTTCTGTTTCATGTCATAGATGTAGGATAAATTAAGGCCCTCCTATGACAAGTCACTTCTTGACGAAATTACCTCATTATTCAAGAAGTTGACTTAGAAACAACCCTTTCAGTACTTTGAAGCTTGCATGCCTCAATGGCAAGTTTCTCACTTCCGGCGACAGGTTTACATCAATGGCCATTGACCGAAAGATTTTGCATGGTGTTCAACATCAGATCATATATTCACACCACGTGAATTGTACTGTAGTACCTTGAAGGTCATTATCATTATCAGTTATTCCTCTCGCGCCTATTAACAGCTTACATTATTGGCTGGTAATCAGGCAATGTCTTTCCATGTTTGAATTCAAAACATCTTTCAACATGGATCAACTTGTACATCGGGCAAAGATTGAACGAGTTTGAAGACCCCGGATCTAGTTTCATCCATCCGAGTTGCGATATATTCAGGAAAATAGAAACATCAATTGTACATAGAAGATGCACAGATAGTCATCTAAGCCATGGAAGATGACTCTTCATGCAAAGAATCACAAGTCTGCAATAGCGGATGATTGTCTGTCCTATGTACATGAAAATTAATTTATAAAGTTGAGCATGGGAATGCCCGCCTCAGCTAGATCATGAAAATAATATGATGATGATGTATTATATTATATCTTATATAGGTCACCTTCCAGTTCGAATACCTCGGATCCTCATGATAAAGCATTTCACCAAACATCGAAAGATTTATGACCTCATGCTTTAGGGGACAACTGTTATAGACATATTTGGGCACTGCAACCCCAAACTCATATGTCCATAAACCAAGGGCTTTTTAACCCCTAAAAGTGTTGTTTCATACCCTAAAGGATCATGGTCAACTGGTTACATCATTTCCCAGAAGTTCCACCTGAGAAACCACTCAAAACTGGCCAAAAATGGACCATACTGACTGCTCCATGGTCAAGGTGTGATGCATACTGGCTACTACACTAGCCAAGTGCAATGCATACTAAAAGAGTCTTCTGTGGGGTGTGATGAGCGAGAATAGACAAATGGCAGAGACAATTTGTTAAGTGGAGGATCATAGAATCTTCCAAAAACTTCTCATATGACGCTTGCCTCTCTGAATTCACCCAGGGATGAGTAAGAGATCAATGAAATCTCCAAGTGGAACCAAGAAATACCTGTGGAATGACAATAATAAAAAACCCAGAGCTAACTCACACCCTTGCAAGACATCTATAAATGCATCCCTCATCTGAGGGATCAAGAGGCTAGAATTTTGTAGTTTGTAAGGAAGTGTTGTTGGTTTATCAGTGAGAAGAGACATTGTATTGTTGGGTGATCTTGCTTTTCATGAGGTGAAGAGGGCTTCTATGATGGGAGGATGATGTTGGATCAGATAGCTGGGTTGCAATCATCTCTTCTACTATTAATAAAGTTCTTTGAGTTTTCCTCCATATAACCATGTGTTTGTGAATCTTATTGTTTATGAATGAAATTGTATGGTCAATGTGTTTCTGATTCTGCATTTTTTATGATGTTTTGGTTAGAGATGCTTTGATCGTTTTCTGTTACTTTGACTCTACAGGTACTCTTTAAAGCAAGACAAGTAGGAAAGGAGTGGAAAATTCTATCAAGGGAGAGAAAAATCAAGCAAGGATCCAAGCAAAAGATCCAGGTTGGTCCTCTTTTCTTCCCTCTTATCTATTACACTTAAAGGAAATCCCGAATTGCTTTGATTGTTTGTTTCTAAGATAACTACCTGTCTTAGTGGGACTAGTAGATCAAATAGACACTAGTTTTCCTAGAAATAGTGTTTGTAAGTCCTAGCATCATTCTGAATCTTTCATAATTTTCTTTACCAAGTGTTTTTGGTGAAGATACCTATAATTTGCTCATTTTTGGAACAATGTCAATGGTGAATGGTCTTGGCCTCTACATGATGTCGAATAAAACAATACTTTTTATTGATAATTTTGGTTCAAGCATGGAATTTTTATTCTTCTTAAATTATTTTAGAACTATTTTCAATTAGAATAGGAGTAGAGTGCATTTGCTTCTCCTGCAAATCTTCAAGAATTTTCATTATCTACACAATCTCTTTAGTTTCCTCTACAACTGCCACATATTCACCTCTGTTATGGAATATTTTGGAAGGGATTTTTTGCATGATCTACAAGAGACAACTCTTGAGATAAGACTCATAATGTAACCTAAATTAAATACTCCAGTTTCCTTATCTCCATCAAAATTTGACTAGAATATCCAAAAACGTTGAAGTCAATAACTTGTGTATATTTGAGTCGAAAGAGTTATGTTGAAGTAATTTATAACTTTCTTTTAGCACATCAATGACCCTTACAAAGCCTTTGCATCCTCAAATTCATTTCCTTCTTTAGATGTGATCTTCAAATTTTGCTCCATTGAAGTTGAAAAACAATTGCATTCAGCCATGGAAAATTTGTTCAAAAAATATTCATTGTACTTCTTTTAACATAGGAATATATATTTTTGATGTTTAGTCACTTAAATACCTAAGTAGTAGTGAATATGTCCCAAATTTTTCATCTCAAATCCTTTTTTCAATTCTTTCTCTGTGGATGTAGTATATTTTTTTTTATTCCCTATCATCAATAGATCATTTACATATAACACAAGATAAAAGACAATGTTTCCAACTTTCTTGAGAAATAAAGTTGCATCATCAAAATTAAAGTGTTTCAAATTTTATTTTACAAGATGCTCAATCAATTTTTCATACCAGGCTCAAGGTGCTTGTTTTAGGCCACACAAGGATTTGATAAGTTTACATACTTTATCTTCTCATCCCTTCCCAAAAAAACCTTATGGTTGAGATAATAAACATTTTTTTTGAGGTCCCCATTCAAGAAAGTAGTTCTTATGTCCATTTGATGGAATTTCCATCCATTCTAAGCTACTAAAGAAAAAAGATTCTCGGTGGTGCCCCATTTTGTTATGGGGGAAATGGTCTCCTAATAATTAACCCATTCTTTATATGAATATCCTTTTTGGATGAGTGTTTATTTATGCTTTTCAAATGATCCATCCGATTTATACTTGTTCTTTAAGACCTACTTGTATCCAATTTGTTTCATTGCAAATGGAGGATCCACCAACTTCCATGTTCCATTATTTATGAGAACATCATACTCTTTCTGTATTGTCTCTTTCCATTCATAATGACAATCATCTTGTTTAAAGGAATTTGGTTCATAATTAGTAGACAAATTTAGTTCACAAACATAAGAAGAATCCATATCAACAAGTGAATCAGAATCATCTATTCTACCTCCATTTTCAATGGTTCGACTTATAGTTCCTATCTTTCCAACCTCATTGGGATGAATAGTTTCAAGTGTTTTAGTGCACCATTTTTTAGGACCTTTAGGATATTGTTGAGGATGTTTTGTTGAATGATATGAGGCTACATCAATATTTATCCTACCAATCCTCTCAATCACATCAGTAAAAGTGTCTTCTTGATGTAAAGAAGTGGTTCGAGCTTCATGAGAGGGAGAGAAAACTTTAGAAGGATATTGCGTAGATTGATCAAGGATAGGGATCCTACCTTTAAGGTGTGGAATATCACTATCAAATTCCTAAAAAAAAATTCATGACTAAATATGTCGAAGCAATCAATCTGTCACTCAACAAGATTGTTAGCCTGGGAAGATTCAAGGAAAATGACATCTCCAGATAGTATAAACTTTTTATTTACCTCATCATAGATATTATATGCTTTGAAGGAATGTGAGTACCCCGAGAAGGTACACTTTAGACTCCTTGCACCAAGTTTTTTTCATTGTTGCTTAGGAATCAAGGCATAACAAGTGGAACTAAAGATCCTGATATGCCTTAATATTAAAGGAATGTGGTCATACCACATTTCATGAGGAGTCTTGTTTCTAAGAGCATGAAATGGACATCTATTTTTAATAGATATTGTGCATAGAACTACATCATCCCAAAACATTAGCCTTACATTTTTTTAAAATGTTGTTGGAAGCTTGACTATACTAAGAGGGGGAATGAATCACTATAGTTCACTCATGGTCATCAATTTACCATTTTTTTGTTTTCTTTCTAAAGGTTATTTGAAATATTATATGAGCAACATTAAATCATATTAATAGAAAGTTTAACATATAAACAACAATAAATTACAACATAAGAATCAACATATAAAAGAAAAACATGTAGACACCAAATATAAGTGGAAATCCATAACAGGGACAAAACATGACTTTTCGTGTTGTGATGTAAATGCAAGCACCAACTCCATTTTTACATATAGTTTTGTAGGAACCCACCTACATGAGGCTTAAACCACTCTTCCATTTTGTGAGCTAGAACTTTCTCAAGGCACCAACTCCCATTTCTTATATCGGTTTTTGTATTCTGCTACCTATAGGAGGATTCCACCTCACTCTTCTTCTGCAAGATACAACTTGATAGAAGGACCCACTTCCATTTACAAACTCTAACCTTTTCTTTTTTAGGGTACTTCTTGAAAGGAGACACCAATCCCCTAATACATTAATGTTCTAATATGTTGACTTGCCTCATCTTTAATTCTGAATACCTCCATCACATTGTCTCTCTTTTATACTTTGTTTCTACTCCTTTATAGTTTTTTATCACCTACTCTGCCTCTTCAATTCTGCTTCACATCTACTCTTCTTCCTCTTTCTCTCTTTTCCATGCAATCTGTGAGCTAGGTCTCATGACAGCTCAATCAAATCCCCAACTAGTTTACCAAACCAAAGCATTTATTTTTAAATAAATAACTTGATGGTTGTTTCTATTCTAGTGTGGGATTTTCAAATGAAAGGTAACCTCTTTGTATTCTAGTGCTGCTCTCTTTGTCGTCCATATGTTTTTTCCCAAATTCTTTCAAATTTTCATTATAAAAAAAAACTTACTGGTCCACAAAAATATTATTTGAAATACTGACATAGCCAACTATAAAGATTTCATAAACCAAAACGATGCCAATACAATGTAACTTCATTTGGAAAATATGAGGTTTTAATTTTGCAAATACTTTGAAAACATGAGCATAATAATTTCTTCTTCTTTGTTCTTCATATACATCACAACATGTTCAAAACCTCTACAACATTTCTGGCAAGGCCATACATCTGGAAAGCATCTTACTCACTCACAACATTACAATATCAACAATACATACATAGGAATACTAGCAACAATACAAACTCAACCATATATATCAACACATGAAACCTTCAACACCATTTTCCATCAATGACAATATTTCTAGCAATCTCCCCCTTTGGCATTGATGGCAACAATTATTTGGTCCAATTTTTGTCTCGAGAATCATGTTTCATTATTTCTCCTTACCTCAATGAGAATCATTTCTCCTTACCTTCCCATTTGATATTAATGGCAAGGGGGTTTTTAATTAAACTCGTCAAAAATGAAGATTTGCAACTTCTCCATAGCTTTTTGAAGAGTCTCATCATGGTGGTCAACGTGTAATAACAAGAACAATACATTTATTTCCACAATTCTTTCAATTGACCACATCTACATATCACACAACTATGTCAATTTTTATTAACCAATGGAAATCATAACTGAGTTCTCAACACCATCAAGTTGGGTTTATAGATCTGAACCATGTCTAATATCAATATCATTTCCCCTTTAACATACCATGATAGATCACATGGATCCATGTGCAAATCATAATCTTTGTTTATCTTTAACAATTTTTTTTCACCCACAATTTTCCTTGAAGGTTTCATAAGGTTATTCAATAGTAAGATTGTCCAAAGAAGAAATTTTATGAATATAACATCTTCATTCAAAATTTGACACATAATTCACAACATTTTTATGATAGTCACTATCATCACCAAAAAATTTATCATCTAGCCTTAATTTACTAGATGGGTCGAAGTACACCATGTAAGGCCAATTTTACCATAGTAAAATTGCTTTCACTGTGAGAAATTACTTAATAAACCACATTTGTTAAGTAATTTATAATTAAACCCATGAAGAATAATTAATTAAATCATGATTTATTTAATTATCTTCTAGGAATAATTAATCGAACAATTGCTTAATTAATATTCCTTTTCATATTTGACCCAATTATTAAAATAAACAAATAAATTATTAATTATCATATTTTTCTCTAGAAATAATTAATTAATCACTAATTAATTATTATTCATTGTGAAATTTGACTAAATCCCTCAAGAGTAATTAAATAAATCATTATTTTTTTATTATTCCTTAACCAATTTCTTGATATGATAAATAAATCATTTATTTATTTATTATCTCTATATAAAAGTTTAAATATTTTTTCCCTCCTAACAAAATATAATAAAATATTCCAAGCGGTTATTCCAAGAATGGGGTTAATAATATTTTACTATTGCTCATTATTCGAGGATAAATCAATATTTTGTTATAAATAGAAGGGTTCTCCATTCACTATTCACTTTTGATTATTTTCATTGCAGCACTCACTACTGTAACTCTGATTATTATCACGACCGCACACCATTTTTCTTCCATTTGAGTTCTCATTGAGCTCAAACCTTTTATTCGTTGGGTTTACACATTATAGAGGAGAAAGACTCTACACAAGTTGAGGACATTTAAGGATAGCCAAGAACCCATCCCATAGAAGGGGACTAGTAACATTTATTTGTTCCCCGCACATGTGTTATAATAAAATCTATTCTTTGTATATCTGGTTTCCATTGGATTATTGGAGTTATTATTATTGTTTCATTTTGTTGTTTAACTATTATTGTGGCATAGATTAGGACTTTGGTAGGTTTTGTTTCTATCAATTTCTACATATATACAATGTTTATCAGCCATTTATAATGTTGAGACTATTTTTCATCCACGGTCTTAGGTGATTTCTCTTTGTACACCTTTCAGAAGAAAACACTATAACAAAATTGGCGACTCCACTGGTTTTTTACTTCAAATCCAGAAACCTGGGTGACCTTCCATTTTCAACTTAGGGTTTCTTCTTTTTTCAGTCCCTTAATGTTGTTTACTATCTTTCTAACCCTAGATCTGTAAAATTTCTAACTTCCAGAAGTTTTTTAGTCTTTTCTACAGGTCACGAGAACCAGTAGCGACAAAGACAACAATTTTTTCTAAGACTTGCCGAGAAATAACCAAGGAGAAGAAATCACACTTTTCTACCCAAAAAGTGCGACCTGTAGGTCCAGAGAGCACCTTTCATCCCAAAAAGTGTGATCCCCTAGAAATCAGGTCAGTACCTACAATTTTTAGGGTTTCCGAGTTTTTGTCAGATCTCTTTCTGGGTTTTGTTGATACTTGTCTGGTGGGTTGGTTGACCTCCGTCTCATCCTACTTAGGCATTGATATAATCTGATTTAGTCATTGAAGTGGAATTTAGCCCCTTATGGCTTCTAGTACACATCCACCTTTATTGGAGGAGTTTAGCTAAGTAAGAAGTCTGAATTTTTGTAGCACTTTCAGCCTTATTTTCTAGATATGTACCCTATTATTTCAGATCCTTAGATATACGTTGTTTCCATCAATAGTATCATATTAAACCTTGTTTTTTCATTGGCCTTAGGGTCCCATCTGTCACCCTAGGTCTTACACCCATCTCCCTATCTTTTTGCAACGATCTTCCTCTCTAGTTTTTTGTTGTTGCTGCACCACTTTCCAATAGCCTAGTGTCATTTGATCCCAGTCACACCAACACTTAGATCTATTTACCGCTTTAGTGTGCTTTTAGTTGATTTCTCCACTAACTAGCACACTGTTTGCAAACCCAGTTTGGTTGGGGTTCAGTTAATTCATTTGTTGTTCATTTTCTGTTTTTAATTTTAGTTTGTTTTAAGGAATCTTTTTTCTTTTTTCAAACACAGTCTGGGCTTAATTAATAAACACACTTGCACACACAAGCACACTTGGTTTACACCACCAAGCCATGACTTAACATAATAAATGTATCTCCCCACACACAGAAAAATGAATATTTTTTTATATCCCTTCACCTTTTTCGCGTCACTTGTGTCTTACAATAATTTTTCCACCAAGTCAAATGCCGCAAAGACTCTTAGGTCTTCATCCCTAGTTTCCACTTCGGCATATTACTCCTCCCTATAGGGTTTGAGTTCATAGTCGCCCAAGTCCCCATAACGAATCTTCTCCTGGTTCATCTAATTCCTCATTTGATTTTGAACCTCCTTCACCACATACCGTCACCATGTCTAGACCCACAGCTGGTGCAAGAACCTAACTTGGTGTTGGCTCCAGTTCAAATCCAATGGTAACATCTAGTGGAACCATCTCAGGAGCTATTGTAATAGCCCCCGTGCTCCCTTTTATAGCAGGGTTAGGTCTATCAGAGTTTATCTAGTTGATGAATGATCCTATACACCACGATGTTGGTTGGCTTGCTATGTCGACTAAGATTCTCTCCGACATCCAAAAGTTTGAGGCTAATTCTAGAGAGGAACCTACCCATCATGTCCTCTCCTTCCCCATGTGGTTTTCATCCAATTCAATTACCGATCACTCCATTCTTCTTAAGCTGTTCCAACGCACGCTCACTGGAGATGCTACAGAATGGTATCTAAACTAGCCTGCTGTATCTCATCCCATTTTCGCAACTCTTGCTGAAGTGTTCCTTTCATATTATTAGTTGCCTCTTTGATATGACATTGGTACAGAGCTATTGAACTCATTTTTTTTCCTTCAAAAATCATCTTTCTGATCATGTTCAAGAGTGGCGTAGGAGGAGGAGCACATGTCATCCCCCGCCCTTCAGAGACAGTGTCTATCTAGATTGGTTTCTTAGGAGGATTTTATCACCGATCAGAAAATATGTTGCATCCCATTTTCCTCAAACATAGGGAGGAGCTCTCCAAACCACTGTGAGATATTACCCGATTTATGCACAATCCTGTTACATCTATATTTTTATTCCAAACCTCCCCTGTCCTAGAAGTTTCAATGAACTGGGGGCATCTCATGTCGCCAACGCAACCGTTGGAACCCTTTCACATCCTTCGCCATATACTAATCAAATTTATGGCTATCAGCAAGGGGGCATGATTTCCTCCAATGCTTGTGCCCCTCCTTCTAGAAGCATGCTTTTAGGGCTAGCCAATGCTCAACCTATCTACCAAACAATTGCTCGTCCCTATGCATAGCCGAGTGTTGTTGGGATCACGATTGTCATTACACCAAAACCCGCAGGTGTTAGTAAACGGACGCATCACCAGAGTTAACGGATCCTCGAGAGGTAGTTATTCCATGTCATGAAACACACAGAGAGTGCTAGATTATACAATGCCCAACAATCTCCCCCCCAGCACGAGCTGGGTGTGATTCGAACTCGAGACCTTTGGCTCTGATACCAAATGTAGGTTTTAACCCCGTACAGAAATTACCTACATACGAATTCTAAAACACAAAAAATAAACAATGCGAGATCATAACACATAAAGCACATAAACACACATGTTTATCTAGGAAAACCCCAAATCTGAGGAAAAACCCAACCTAATGATATCTCATTAGCATTGGCCAAAACCCTAGCCAATCCGACCATGTGAGCCTTCACCACTCACTTCTAGGCCTACATTACAATGAAGTCCTTCCAATGTTTTATAAGCTCCATTACATATAATACCACAGGCAGAATACTATGGGTGCACAATACCATGTTCCCCAAAACCATCAATCATAAATAATTACCGAAAGGAATAAATATAAAAATAACCAGCAACAACCATAATCACAGAAGCACACATGTTTATCCCGGAAAACCCCAAATTTGGGGAAAAACCCAAACTAAGGATATCTCATTAGCATTGGCCAAAACCCTGGCCAATCCGACCAAGTGAGCCTTCACCGCTCACCTTCAGGCCTACATTACAATGAAGTCCTTCCAGCCTTTTATAAACTCCATTACATATAATACCATGGGTAGAATACTATGGGTGCACAATACCATGTGCCCCAAAACCATCAATTTTATCTCGTCAAATTTGACTCTATCCCGAGTCAAGTTTACCTAACAATTCCCCCTTTAAACTTGACTTGGGGTTCCTCAACTAACTCCAAGAAAGTTTCTATGTGAGACAATGCCCCTCACTCTAGCCCTTACCCCCCTCAAAGTTTTTACCTAGGGTATTATTAACCTGACATCCCCCTATCACCTAGTTCTAGCCCAAACTTTACCGATGATTACCCAGGGGTATACATGCCTTACCAGGTCTTACAGTAGTATGCCCATTTACATGCAATAATTTGGACTTCATTATTTTATTTGTTTTGTTTATTTCTACTGCTATTCTGACCCATCCTTTCTCAATTTGATTTGCTCAAAAACTTCTATCAAACTCCTTGAATTCCCATCCAACATTACTGTAGAATTATCATCTACCATGAATTCCTTCATTCATGTGTCAACTTTGACTCTCATATTCTGTGCACAACCCAACATCACATGCTCAAGGGACTCACCCCAACGTTGGTCTGGCCTTGCGACAACTAAGGCTTCCAAAACCCTGGGATGACCATACAACACATTCTCCACCTCCACGCTGCTCATATTCTCCCGCCAGAGATAATGATGTCCTTCGACCGGTCCTTGATTTTGATATACCCATCTAGGTGCTTTATTGCTAGGTCACCGAAGTGATACTACCCACCATAGAAGCTCTCAACAATACACTTTTCCTTATTTTCTCATTCCAATGCTCACTCCAAGCTAATCAAATCAAAGACCATGTCACACCATTCCCAACATTGTTTTCATTTTGTGGTGCCTCTACTGACTCCTTCACACAACATATGCATCGATGGTCTGCTCTCACTTTGAGCACCTTACTAACATATCCATGATCCAACCCTTCCATTTCCAGCCCATTTAAACATTCAACTATAGTATTTGTGTGCCGCATACACTTATGTAGGGTTTCCATGCTCTTTTGAACCAGTCAAACAAGCATTGTACGCCTTCTCATCGTCAGGTGGAATGATGAAAACAACCACGCACTTCTTTTTTCATGGGAATCACACTGCTTTCCCTACATAACACACTTAAAAAACAATTTGGTTCGATGACGTCCCAACTGCTCCATCACCTCGAAAGTATCCTCGCCTCCTCAATGTTACTCTGTTTCAAGCCAGAAGCCTAAAGAACCCAACATTTCCCACTTTAAATGGCATTGGTCTTGTTTCCTACCAAATGCCCTCGGACATTTGCAGACCACCAATGTCTCTGCTTGCACATCTAGGTTTCATTTATGACCCTCTCAGACCAACATCTTATTACTGTTGATCACTAGGTCTGGGCAGTGTCACTAGTTTTATTCTCTTTATTCATGCTCAACTCTATGTGGGTAGGGTGCGAAGGTGATTGGGACCTAAAGAAAATGAGAGATCTTGGACAGAAGGAGGAACCCCGCCGATCTAATCCACAGATCCACATTAGATCTGACCAGATTCAACTTTTTTTCATATGCAAATACGTTAACAATCAAACTCTACATAGCAGATCCGTTATCTTCTCACGCAAATTTATCTATCCACCAGGTCTTCGACCAACATCACTGATCCAAATCCATACCAAATCTAAACTCAATTATTTCTTTAACCATTTTCAATGGTGATCTCATGAGCAATAACAACAAAATTCTGCGCTGATCATTTTATCCATTGGGCTAAAATAAATCCTTTACTGAAGGAATACATTCGAAGCCCAAACACTCAACCATGGCTCTGATACCAGTTGTTGGGATCATGATTGTTGTTACACCAAAACTCGTATGTGTTAGTAAACGAATGCATCACCAGAGTTAAAGGATCCTCAAGAGGAGGTTAGTCCATGTCACGAAACACACGGGGAGCGCTAGATTATCCAATACCCAACAAGTGTTGTAGCCCCTCAAGAATTAGCGCCACAGCCTCCGATGCATCCTCAACTCCAACAGCCACTGCCCCTCAGGGTTAAGAGTTTGCACAACAGAGTGCGACCAATCCCCAAAATTTTAAGAAAAATAATAAGGGGAAAGGTATCGATGGTAACAAGGGTAATAAAGGTTTTCAACGTAGTGAACCCCATGGGAACCAGCCTAACACTAAAAACCAGCAACAGGGCAGCCAACGTAAGCAAAACAAGGTTATTCATACAAACAAGCCTTGTCCATGTTGTGGTGTACATGGCCATTATACACATGAGTGTCCTCTCTTACCCCAGATTCACCAAATGTCGGAAGCTCAAGCATCTTCTATAGCTCAAGAATCGCCTCAGAATCCTGCACCATCTCAATGGGAAGTGCTTACAAATCCTTTCCCGCAGCAATGATTTGTTGATGCTCAACCTCAACAACGTCAAGCCCATCCCCCCCAACCTTCTAGCCTTGGTTACTACTAGATCCTCATGATGAATTCCGATGAGGTTAATCCCTCTGATATCAACTTGCAAACTCGGTCGCATCAATATGGCAAGCCATCGACTTCGCCTGCCACTGAGTCCAAAACCAAGGCATCTATTGAGCCTCTTACATCAATAAATGGTCCACTACATATCCCTCAACCAAAATTTTAGTGAATTTCCAAGATCCCAAAGGGACCATTATGCGTAACGCGACTTCTAACCAAGCTTCCCATACATACAGTATAGTAGACGACTTGGTGAAATCACCTACTGCCATGTCGATTCTAGAAGTCCTCTAGTAATTCCTATTTAAAAAGAAATCTCCACTAACTACTTTGGGCACAGTAGATCCTTATGAAAATCATTTGATTGTCTTCCTAGTTGAAACATCAGAACATCCCCTGTTACCTTCATCCGTTGTTTTCCAGATACTAGTCTGTGTCTGTAATGCCATCATCTCCTAATGGATTATTGACAAAGGCGCATCCACTTGTGTGATGTCCACTGTCATTTGGAAAAAAATTAAGTCACCTCAATTGTCCCCATCCACCATCACTTTGTGTTCTTGGGACAGACACTCCTCCCAACCTCTTGGCATATATAAAAATTTTCCTGTGACTCTTGTGGGCAAGACTCTCCATGTAGACATCAAGGTTATTGATACCCGTTTACATTAAAACATTCTCTTGGTCCCTAGTTACAAGTATTCCATGTCAGCCATCACATCTATGGTTTTTCGCAAGATGTGCTTCCCCCAGGAAGGGAAGATCCTCACCATAGATCAGTTGACATATTATGAGTCGAAATTCATGACCTCCCTTGAGTCCATTAGATCGTCAATCTCAGATAATAAGTATTCAACTCTTCTCACCGGTGTTTCACCTGGATCCTACAAATATTCCTCATTGTTTGGTGCTTTCTTGGTTCTCCCCCTCTCATCTCATAGCCTAGATCTTTGAGTTTTTTCATGTTACAAGCATCACGGGCTGCTCTCAAGCAGTCTAGTACATTTTATCAACAGCTAGCTCCTCAAAACCCTATTGTTACCCTCTCAAAATATCCATCTGGATCAACCCCCCCAAAACCTCCTCCGTTTGTGGGTGCCTCTCCCATGTTCCCATGAGGAGCTATTCCTCCAGGTCTCCACTATCGAGGAGTTGTTTCATAGTGACATTACCTAGTAGGATAGATATCTTTCTTGTCTCCTCCTTAAAGAATATATTTTGTCCCTATCATGGCTTTGTTGGTCCTCCATGACATGTCTTTGTGGATCCCAATATGATACATTGATCCCATTGCAAACACTTCGCTTGGTCAGCTAAGACCGTATCATGTTTTGACCCCAGTTCAACTGGTCCACACGGCCCCTCCCGCTACTCCTGTTCCATCACAACCTCAACAAGAACTCGCTCCTATTGAAAAATTATCTGGATAGGGCAGAAAATCCAAGAGGATAGAACCTAAGGACAAGGTTCCCCAAGCTCCTCTAGCCCCCAAGGCCCCAAATTCATCACCTTTGTGTGCCTTATGTAGATTTGTTGGACAGGCCACCAATAATTGTCCTGAACTCCCTCATCTTAAACCTTTGGTTCATGAAATGTTCCCTGAGTCAAATAAAAATGAGGTCCATGTTTCCTTACCAGGTCCAGCCAAGAAACTCATAATGTTATGAACAAATCACCCTTGTGCCTTATGCTATCATCATGGTCACTATTCCCATTGTTGCCCTCATCTTGACAAATTTCACGATTTCCTTGAGGTGCTTCGTGAATACGATACCACTCGTAGTGGATCACCTACTCCTCTACCCATGGATTCTTGTACCACTAGTAAACCATAATAAAGGGAGTCTGGTCCCACCATCGTGATCCCTCTCCCCGATGTCGAGATGATGGAACCCACGAGTCATATCCTTTACCTCTCCTCATCCTTGAGTCCCTCGTAGAAATTTGAGGTTTTTGCACATGCTTCTATCAAACCTCTTTCAACAGAAGCCTAGGTCTCAATATCCATAGATCCTCAATCTATTGGATCGTCATCTACAATTCCAGATGATGTGTATGTGAACCTTCTCTCTCAGGTTGATGCACTAGGTACCACCGCCGCATCATGTAGTCAGTCTTCCTCCCGTCCTCCCATCTTCCATTCTTATAAATACATCATGGAAGCTATGTCTACCCCTGATTACCCTTGCACTTAGGCAAGGGGGCCTACTTTTTGTAGTATTCTGAAGGAAATCTCCTTCCTAATTCTCCCAATGCACTCTACCTTAAGAATCTTTTGTCATAGCATATCCCTTTGATTTGCGTGTTTTTATTTTTGTAATGACGTTAGGTAGGGTGCATCATCTCATTCATTGTCTTTTTCACCTTTCACATGGATCCATCATCCACCCCATATATTGGTCATGCTGACTTTGTTAGTCACTTATCGAGGAATCTAGCCTCGACAGCCTGGGGTATTTTTACCCCCTTTCATACGTTAGTCCTTTTGAATGACGTGTGCATTATATATGCCACCAACAACCAAGTCGAATATGATGTAGTGATAGGTTTTTTATTTGATTCCCTCGCTCATTGGATCCTTCATATAAATGTTCATTTAGATTCCTTGCTACTTGTCATGCAATTGAATGGTGTTTAACATGTGCATAACGAAGTCCTATTTAAAAAAATTGTATGAGTTAAGCTGTTGGTACATGAATTTAAAACCATTTCTTTCAGTAATGTTCCTAGAGCCCAAAATAACTATGTAGATACCATTGAAAATAACATTCTAGATTGGCATTTATCACATGTATACCACAAAAGACAACCATAAACACAACACGTAGAAAACCATGATTGTCATGTAAAACTGCATAATCATATTATGTATCACATAAAACATATAAGTATTTGGAGTCCACCACTCTAAATACATCCAGTATGCCCATAGGATACTGGGGGGCACATAGGCCCCTACATATCCTTTGGAGGATGTCGTTCCAAGTTGGTCCAAGATTCTTGAATCCCTTTTTCGAGCACTTGGACCATAATGTTGCTCCACAAACTCCTCATGCTAGGGGGCATCATTCCCACCTTTTGATACCAAATCAGCCCCCCCATCACATATGCTTGTGGATAGTATCCCATGCTTGGGGGCATGATGGTTTTCCCTGACCATTTTCTCAATTGATTAACATAATTCTCAGCCTAGATCCCAATGGATCTAGGTATGGTCGATTATCCTCTCATTCCTTGGATATTTTGTCCTACCGGCCTCTCCGGTGAGCCATGTGCACATCGCATATTGTGGACATTTGATACCATATCTTCAAATATTCTACTTTATGTCCACATTGTCCCCATGTTTTACTTCATGGTTGAGGATGATTCTAGACCTCATATAGTAGTTCATCCTCGTTTTCCTCTTCCCTTAATTCTTCACCAGGAACCATCGTTCTAAGAAGCATTAAGGCCATCTTTAAACAAGTAAGGCCACTTAATTGAATGTCATAGATCCTGATTATCATGTTTGGTTTGTCTGCTATGATCTCCACAAGGTTTAGGGCCTCTTCATCCTCTCCAAATTCACCACAACTCGCTTAGCAAATGAATTGAAATTGGAGGGAAAACGTCCTTTCATAGAAAAATCCATAATTATTATGTCACACATTATGGCTAGACTATAGCTCAGTTTGATAAGCCATTAGCACGGTTGGAAATCTCTCATTGGTTATTATACTGGGTCATTGTCAGTTTTTTATGATTTGACACTTGACCTGGAAGCCATTTTTCCAGGAAGGGTCACTTCGCTACCTCTCAAAATCAAATTTATTCATATATGATGCTTTTACCTTAGAAACCACCTTCCCTTAATACTTCTCATCTCATGTCTCAATATTGATCATGAGTAACCATCATTCGTTCATGTTTTCATGGTCCCCATTGGGCCTATTCTGTGTGGCAACGTCATCGGGTCGCCCTTGTTTAGAGCATCAGTGATGCATCACCTTTGCATCCATGGAGTCTATTTTAGGTCCGATTATATCATGTCACAGTATTCCATCCATCTTTTCATATTTCTCATCTTGTACTTCCCATTTTGGCCTCGAGGCATACTGTCCCCCATCCCCTCCGAAGTTGAGTCAATCGCTGCCAGGTCAACCATGCACATTATGCTCTGATAAGGGAAGTCATCTATTTGTCCCTAAGTCACATTTCCCCATTGTCCCTGGTGTCAATCCATTACTCGCATTACTATTTTCCCTCATACCTTAGTTGAGGATCCTCATTGGCTCATCTATGGCAGGCCCTTTTCTGTCGACAAAAACACATTTATTGTAGAAGAACGACCTAGAAGGTGGTGTATCTTGGTTCAAGCTTCCATTCTTGTTCGGTACCTTAGTTCGAGTAGCAGGACTCATTATTTCCCTTTGACTTGGTTGTTTCATTCTCCTGATTCATACACTTGATGGTCTAGTGATGCAACAAATTGTACCATCGATTTTTGGGTGTGTGTGAGATGTTTTAGCCCTCATGAGGGGGTGGCCCTTCAGGTAGTCCCCCACATGCCTGATACCTTCATACTATGCTATAGCCTCATATGCAGTTCCGCAAAGTTGATGGTTCAGTTCTTACCGATCATAGTGTTCCTAGCATGCACGTCTCCTTCATATGATCCATTCAGTTTTGGAGAGCACTTCCCTATTCAGAAGGGCTTCTTTGGTTGTTCTACCCTCCCTTCCACCCATTTTTTGAGTGAAGGGCCATTATATCTCATGTACTCAGATATTATTGTATTCAGTCCTAGCTCATGTTTTTTCCAGGTGCATTATGTATATGGGACACATTGTATTATTTTCTGGCTCAGTTATGCTATCATGGCATGTACCATTCATCATGTACTTCATTGCTCAGTTTTATGTTTCTGGGCGCATCATTATTCTTGTACTAAGTTATCTTAGTGGGTATAGGTATGCCTCCCCTACCTCAATGAGATCCGGTACCACAACATAAATGGAGACTTGCATTGGTCTTGCCCCCTTTGTCCCTATTCTCTTTCGCTTTAGCTCTATTAGTTTCTCTCTCTCTCTGACTCCACTTTGTTGTCAAGTGACTGTGTCTTTACAACATACTTCGGTCATATGTTTTTCTCATAACAGTCATACGTTGGGGGGCAATTTGTTATCACCAAAACATTGATAATCTAGCCTTAATTTACTAGATGGATTGAAGTACACCATGTAAGGCCAATTTAAACATAGTAAAATTAGTTTCATTGTGAAAAATTACTTAATAAACCACATTTGTTAAGTCATTTATAATTAAACCCATGAAGAATAATTAAATAAATCACTATTTATTTAATTATCTTCTAGGAATAATTAATCAAACCATTGTTTAATTAATATTCATTTTCATATTTGACTCAATTATGAAAAATAAAAATAAAAATAAATTATTAATTATTTTTTTTCTCTAGGAATAATTAATTATTATTCCTGTAAAATTTGACTAAATCCCTCAAGAATATTATAGAGTTGATGCATTTCGAACCAACTAGTGTGGTTCATCGTCAGGACAAGTTGAAGATCGAACCTGAGCGATATGTTAAATAGGGAATGCAGGTCATTCCAATAACTATATTTTACCAGGCAACAGATAAAAAAGACTTCTAATTATTATTTGTTTATTATTCGTTAACAAATTTCGTGAGATGATAAATAAATCATTTATTTATTTATTATTTCTAAATAAAAGTTTAAATACTTTTTCCCTCCTGACCAACTATAATAAAATATTCTAAGTGGTTATTCCAAGAATGGGGTTATAAAAATTTTATTATTTCTCATATTCGAGGTGAACTCAATATTTTGTTATAAATAGAAGGGTTTTCCATTCATTATTCACTTTTGATTATTTTCATTGTTGCACTCACTACTGTAACTTTCATTATTATCACTGCCACACACCATTTTTATTCCATTTGAGTTTCCATTGAGCTCAAACCTTTTATTTGCTAGGTTTATGCATTATACAGGAGAGAGACTCTACATAAGCTGAAGACGTTTGAGGATAGCCAAAAACCCATCCCATAGAGGGGGACATGTAACATTTATTTTTTCCATTCACAGGTGTTATAATAAAATTCCTTCTTTGTATATTTAGTTTCCATTGGATTATTGGAGTTATTAATATTATTTCATTTTGTTGTTTAACTATGATTGTGGCATATATTAAGACATTGGCAGGTTTTGTTTCTATAAATTGTTGTAGATTTACAGTGTTTAGAAACCATCTATATTGCTGAGAATCTTTATCATCCACAGTCTTAGGTGATTTTGTTTTGTACACATTTGAGAAGAAAACACTATAACAAAGTTGGTGACTCCACTAGTTTTTTAATTAATATCTAGAAAGTCAGGTGCCCTTCAGTTTTCAGCTTAGACTTTCTTCTTTTTTCAGTGTCTTAATGTTGTTTCCTAGATTTGTCAAATTTTTAACTTTCAGAAGTTTTCTGGTATTTTTTGCAGGTCAGAGGAACTAGTCGCAACAGAGATGGAAATGTTTTCTGATACTTTTCGACCGGGAAACAATCAGAATAAATCACACTTTTCTACCCAAAACATGCAATCTAGATGTCCACAGCGCACCTTTCAGCCCAAAAAGTGTGATCCCCCTGAAATCAGGTCACTACCTGCAATTTTAGGGTTTTTGGGGTTTTGTCAGATCTATTTTTATGGGTTTTTCCTAGAGCTTTATATTGGGTTGGTTGACCTCTATCTCATCCCTCTTAGGCCCTGATCTACTATTATTTACTCATCGAAGTGGAATTTAGCCCCTTAGGGCTTCTAGTACACTTCCACCTTTATAGGAGGAGTTTATCTGAGTAAGAAGTTTGAGTTTCTGTAGCACTTTCAACCATATTTTCCATATCTGTACCCTGCTATTTTAGATCTGAAAAGGTAGTTTTCTTCCATCCATAGTTTCATATTAAACCTTGTTTGTTCATTGGCCTTAGGGTCCCATCGGTCATCCTAGGTCTTACACCCATCTCCCTATCTTTTTGCAGTGATCTTCCTCTCTGGTTTTTGTTGTTGCTGCATAACTTTCTAGTAGTGTAGTGTCATTTGATCCCAGTCACAGTGACCCTTACATCTCTTGACCCTTTTACTGTGTTTTCAGTTGATTTCACTACCAACCAACACAATTTTTGTAAACCCAGTTTGGGTGGGATTTAGTTAATTGATTTGTTGTTCATTTTCTATTTTTAATTTTAGTTTATTTTCAGCAATATTTTTTCAATTTTTCAAACACAATCTCATCTTAATTAATAAACAGACTTGCACACACAGAGCACACATTAAGAGAAGGGTGCTTGTTTTACACTACCAAGCCAAGGTTTAACATAATAAATTTATCTCCGCACATAGAGACAAAGACATATTATTGGTCTTCCTTAACAATTTCCATGTCACTTGTGTCTTACCACCATTGTGCCACCAAGGCATTTGTCACGGAGACTCTTAGGCCTTCATCCCTAGTTTCCGCCTGGGCATATTACTACTCTCCGCAAGGTTAAAGTTCATAGTCCCCCAAGTCCCCATACCGACTCTTCTCTTAGTTCATATGATTCCTCATGTAATTTTGAGCCTCCTTCACCGCATATCGTCACCATATCTAGACCCACATATGGCTCAGGATCCCAACCTAGTGTTGTCTCTGATTCTACCATGGTCATCACATCTAGCAAGACCATCTCAGGAACTCTTCTGGTAGCCCCCATGCTCCCTTTTATGGCTGGGTTAAGTCTACGGGATTTTAGCTAGTTTATAAATGATCCTATACACCATGATGCTGGTTGGCCTGATATGCCAACTAAGCTTACCTCTGACATCCAATGTTTGAGGCTAATTCTGGAGAGGACCCTACCAGTCATGTCTTGTCCTTCCACATGTGGTGTTCATCCAATTCCAATAACAATGACTCCATTCGTCTTCGGCTGTTCCAACGCACGCTCACTTGAGATGCTGCAAAACAGTATCTAGACTGGCCTGACGCATCTCATTCCATTTTTGCGATTCTTACTAAAGCGTTCCTTTCAAATTTTCAGTTACCTCTCTGATACAACACTAGTACAGATCAATTGACCTCATTCCATTAGTCCTTTGTCACTCGTCTTTCCAATCATGCTCAAGAGTGGCACAGAAGGAGGAGCACATGTCATGTCCCACCCTCCGAAGATCGTGTCTATCAAGATTGGTTTCTTAGGAGCCTTTTATTACCCATTGGAAATGATGTCGCATCCCATTTTACTCAGACATAGGAAGGAGCTCTCCAAAACACTCTAAGAGATGACCTGATTTATTCACAATCTGGTTATGCCTATACCATCATTGCATGCCTCCCCCATCCTAGAGGTGCCAATATACTAGGGGAAGCTCATGTTGCCAATAATACTGTTGGAACCGTTTCACATCCTTCGCCATATACTCAGAAAATTTATGGCTATCCATTGGAGGCACCAGTTCCTCCAACACTTATGCCCCTCCTACTAGCAACATGTTTTTAGGGCCATCCAATGCTCAACCTATCTACCAAATTGCTTCTCCTCCCTATGCACATTCGAGTGCTTGAGCCACTCAAGCATTCATCTCTAGCAGCCACCTCCCCTTTAGGGTCACGTGTTTGCATAGGAGAGTGTGACGAATCCCCAAAATTCGAAGAAAAATATTAAGCGGAAAGTTAACAAGGGTAAGCAAGGTAATCAAGGTAATCAATCTAGTGAACCCCCGGGAACTAGCCTAACACTAACAACTAGCAACATAGCAACCAGCCCAAGCAAGACAAGGCTCTTCATATAAACAAGTCTTGTGCATGTTGTGGTGTACATGGACATTATACACATGAGTGTCCTCTCTTATGCCAGATGCACCAAATGTGGGAAGCTCAAGAAACTTCTAAAGGTAAACAATCACCTCAGAATCCTGCGCCATCTCAACCGACAGTGCTTATAAATCCTTTCCCTCAACAAGGCTTTGTTGTTGCTCAACCTTGAAAAGGTCAAGAAGCCCATCCCCCCCAATCTTCTACTTTTGGTGACTACCATACCCTCATGATGAATTCTAATGAGGTTAATCCCTCTGATATTAACCTGCAAACTCAGACGCGTCAATATGACAAGCCATCAACTTCATCTACCACTGAGTCCAAAACCAAAGCATCTACTAAGCCTTTTACAACACCAATTTGTTTGCTACAGATCCCTCAACAAAAATTAGAGGAAAATATCCCAAAGGGACCATTATGCCATAACACGACTTCTAACCAAGCTGCCCATACATACAATATAGTAGACGACTTGGCACAGTCACCTGCGTCAATGTCAACGTTGGAGGTCCTCTAGTTGTGCCCATATCAAAAAAAAGTTCTACTAACTTCTTTGGGCATAGTAGATCCTTCTGACAATCGTCTAATTGTCTTCCCAGTTGATCCATCAGAACATTCCCCATTATCTTCATCCGTTGCTTTCCAGATACTAGTTTGAGTCTGTAATGCCATCATCTCCCTAGTATGCATTATTGGCGAAGGTGCATCCATCTGTTTGATGTTCGCTACTATTTGGAAACAACTTAAGTCACCTGAGTTGTCCCCATCGACCATCACTTTATGTGCTTGAGATAGACACTCCTCCCACCCTCTTGGCATGTATTGCAATGGTCCTATGACACTTGCGAGCAAGACTGTCCATGTAGACATTGAGGTTATCGATGCCCCTTTAGATTACAACATTATTTTTAGTCATACATATCCTAAAACCATATAATATAAACCAATTAGTCTTCGTGTTCAAATAAAGTATGTTCCATTCATTGCGAACAATTTTACTTAGTGGCATAAGATCAAGATAATTTAAATTATTCCATTCATTCCATTAAGAACACTAGACTAAGTTCTCTTTAATTATGATATTTTGGCTACAAATGCATTCCCTAAAGGGTATCCAACTCTACTCCCTTGGACACATCGATCCATATGCAGAGAGATGTATATAGATTGATATTTGGAAACATTTTCCAATGACTTATGTTCATTCAATCACTTTGACCATTTTGAAGTATAAATGGGAGTCAACTACCATAGGATTTTTCTTGTATTAATAGAACGTAGTTTTTGATCATCATTTTCAATAGTTGAATTAGAATCTTAGTCTAAGGCATGTAAGTTGATGATATCCATCTAAGCCCACTAACTTTTTGTCTCTAATTACTATAACAAAAATGTGTTTCTCTCTGTTTGATCGTATGTGCCTGTGAGATACACTTTTTGACTTTATCGAGAGAGAACGTGTTTTTAACCCTAAGTTCCTATCTAATTCATTGGACTCCATAAGAATTCTTAGAAATTACTATTATCCCTATCAGAGCTGAGATTTTTTCCTTTGTATTGATATGCATGCATTAATATATTAAATGTTCTCAACATTAGGACTCTAACACTTTGAAAATTCTCATAGAAATTTTCCATCATCCCAATAATACCATTTTTTCTGAAATTCGTCATGGTTGCATTCATTGTCCACATAATGGGCTTACAATCTTGGTCTTCTAATATCTTTGAAATGGCATCTTCTAATATCTTGATAGACAAAATATAATTTAAGGTCCTGATCTAGATCAATCACTCCAAGTCCCATGTTTATCATTATTATCAAAACAGAAGGGACTCAAAGAACATCCCAATCCTTATGAGAAATTCACTACCCATACTTAAAGGGGACTTAAGGAAAATCAATGAAGCTTGTAAATAAAAATCTAATCAAAGAAAACAAAAAGACTATTTACACGGTAGAAGAATAAAACATGAAGAAATAGTATTCAAGTACAAATCTCTTTCACTAGATGAGGACTCATGGGTGATAGTTTCACATGGCCTATGTATAAGATTATTACCAAACATATGAAGTCGGTCCCTAGCCACACCACTCACCATATATGATTATAAATTTAAGGGTCATGCTATGAAATTTTCCTCACCTTGGGACCTTTTCTTTCACTGTCATTTGGGAGCACCTAAAGGAGGTATTTTATGACACTCCCATACTTAAATTTAGGAAACTACATAAATTCATGTGATCTATTGTGAAGTTTTAATATTATACCCAATGTGATTACTTACATGGATTTTATATTAAATATGACTCACTCTTTAAGTTACATTTAGGACATTGATCATACTTCTCTCATGCTTCATCGATGATATTGTATACCCTTTACATGGAATTGGACTTGATGATGGACATTGTTGTAGTCAATTTTCTTTTGTTTAGATAAAATAAAAAAATAAAATAAAAAAGTCATATATGTGATATATATATATATATATATATATATATATATATATATATATATATATATATATATATATATATATATATATAATAAATATAAAATAATATATAAAAAGGAAAAAAAGAGAAAAAGGAAAAATATATAAAAGGTCATGAGACTCTTGTATGTAATACTTTTGAAAAGTTTAATTTTTTGGTGAAAGATAGCACATACTTGCTATAAGGGAGGAAATATTTAAATTGGAAATATTGTTCAGAATATAGTTCATTCGCGAAAGTGCACCAATCCCATCATGGTGTAATGGAGAATTGATTAAATAATGTCCAAATTTCCTGGTGCATTGTCATCACATGCATTGGGACCTCGCTCACAGCAAACCTAACAACAAAAATAAATTGGTTATTATGGGGGAGAGTGCCCACATAGTAAATTTAAGGGAAAATTGTTTTCAAGGAAATCTATGGTTGAGATTAACCCCGAAAACACTCCCTTGGGACAATTTGTACCGCCAAGCATGCACCCAGGAGTGGTAAGTGGTTTTCGCTACATCCATGGCAAGTAAGAGGGAATTCATGAGAGTGCATGCCCCATCACCAACTCCTCGTCACCACCACATAACTTCCCATTATGCCACCTCACCCAACCTTTCCAAATCTTCTACTGTGATTCTCTACCATGTCATGCTTCTATAATTTTTTTCCATATTCACATAACTCTGTTTTTCGTGCCCTCCATCTACAAAAATCTAGTTTTCACCCAAGTTGCTCATTTTAACTGTTGTTCTCATGGTGACCGCTACTTCCTCCAACAATGTTGAATTCATCACCATATCCTGTGAAAATTCAATAGGTATTTAATTAGTCCCATTACTCTGTGAATTTTTTAAAAGAAACTCACAATGACAAAGAAAGTTGTTCTTTTTGGTTCCACAACACACATTCCTCTCATGGACACTAAATGTGACATTTTTTACTAAATTTGTCTTGTTAACTTAAGGGAATTTCATTAAACTATCCTTGTTAATCCAAATGAGTTAGAAGTTTCCTCTAGATTGGTCAAGTTAGGCTTGATTTTAGCTATTATTCGTCAGATGTATATCTTCCCATAATTTATCACTTAGTTGACTTCCTCTTTGTATCCTCAATGGTGTTATGTCCTGAATCCTTTAGGAGAGAATACTTTTCAAGTCACCTCACCATTAATTCACCAAGCTCTGGATGTTTCACTTTCAGACCATTATGCCTCTTTTTATGATGAAACCCTCTTGTCAACCTATCATAATCTACGAGCAAAGGACATTAACAAATTATATACTTATATTATGCCTCCAAATGAAATTATTCCTTTAGAATTGACCTGATTTCCTATAACTTGTTTCGCTGAGAGTGTTAGATCTATTTTGCAAATAATTATGAAAATTTTGGGAAAGGTAGTTGATCGGCTGAAGTTGGAGAGAGCCACCTCCTGAGCTCTTCACACCCAAAATGAATAATTTGAGAAACTGATCATTAACCTTGAGGTGAATCTAAATGATAAGATAATTATTTGAGCATTAGTCTAGAGTATAGAATCTGAGATCTAATCATTAAAAAGAAAATTAAAGCTGTCTACCATAGAACATGTTATAGCTCTAGAGCTAGCTCACACTAAGAAAGAAAAGGCGATTTTAACTCAAGAACTAGTGGAAATGAATAAGGAGGTAGCAGTACTCAAATATTTCACTACACAGTTGAAGCAAGGCGATATACAAACCAGCCTCTAAGGATCCCACTAAGAAACTCACCAGAGTTATGACATAGTTGAAAATTTCAGAGGATGAGTTGAAGAAGATGCAAAATAATGTATATGATACTAAGGAGCAGTTAAAGAATAGAGAGACATTTGAACATGGATAGAGAAAACACTACCCAACATCATAATAACTATCAATCGTCTTGTGATGATGTAAAGGAATTGAAAGAGAAATTAAAGGGAAATATGTCTCTTATTCTAGCAAGAGAGAAAATATGGAATGACATCATTCAATAAGTCAAAGTAGTTTGGGATCATGTGATAGTCATGGCTAAGGAGAAATCAATGGTCAGAGATATTGAAACTATTATCTTCACTAACGAATCTCAGTCACAACAGAGTGCACAACTAGCAAAAGGAATGATTATTTTTTTAAAGGCCAAGTCTTCTCTAGAGATGAGGGCAATTGATATTGTAAATAGAACATCGATTCTCTAAAAAATAAGTGAAATGGTACAAAAAAACATAGATAGAAAACATGCAGAGAGCATATTAGGATAAGTCAAGGCATCAATGTTGACTTTAAATTTCAACTTTGGCAAGAGAGTACGAGCAGGGTTACCTTCATGTTGGGATCAACGGGAAAATATACTCCCTTGGGAAACATATGAAACCTTGCTGGTCGATGCAAGAAGTAAAATTAATGCTTCTCATGAAAGAACTGCAATTTTGAAAGTAACAACAATTGTGAACTATTTACAGAGGGATTTTCAATTGTTGTGGTTAAATGAAACTTTGTTTTCTCAGAATTCAACCTACATCGGGATAACAAATGTAAGAATGTCCTACAACATTCTAGTAGACTCTTCAACCCCTGACTTGGCATTGTGGAATAAATGTCAAAATTTGATGTCCCAACCAAAAGTTCGAGTTGTGGAACCTAGAGCTTCATCAAGTGAATCTCCATAGGAGTGTCAAGTTATTGAGTGATAATAATGAAATTATTTTCAATTTTGAGGAAATATGACACTTTATAATTTTAAAGTTAAAATAGTTTAGTTTCTAAGTTTACTTTTTTAAGTCCTCATAAGGACCGAATAAGATAGAGATCATTCTGAATTAGTTTGATAGTTAGTAGTTTTTGTAACTGTCTTCAACGTAAAATTCCTTAAAAAATACATGAAGGGACTAGTTTTCTGGTTCCGAATTTTGGCCTCAAAGAGAGAATTTTGGTTGTGTAATGTACAATATTTCTTTGGAGAAGTAATAAGAGTTTTTCTAGATGATTAAAACTATCGAATCAATATGATATGTTCTTTCGTTAACTGCTAAGAATTACATTTGTTCTTCTTTTTAAAAATTGTAAAGAAATTGTTGGTTATTTTGGATAAAACAAATTTAATTCTACTATAATAGCTTATAGTACCTATATAATTTTGTTAAACAAACCTCAAACTACACTCCACATTTTCATCATTCAACACCTATAGTCTTTGATGTTTTCTTTTAAGTTTCAGTGTAAAATATTATGTCACTACAGACTTATAAATTGAGACTTCCTCTTTTTCTTTATTTCACCCTTACCGCAACTTCAAAAATTCATATTCATAGATGGCATGACCATCTTAAGAGGATCTGTCATTTCTTCAAGAGTTACCCACACATCACATTTCTATAGGAAAACTCTGGGCAGGCATGTATGGGAGGTCAAACAAAGACTTTTTATCTTTTTCTAAATAGATGTCCTAGGCACTAACACTTTTTCATCCAGAGTTTGTCTTTAGGGTTACAATATCTTTTGGCACCATTGTCGGGGATCGATGAAAAAAAATATTTTCCCTGAGTTTTCTTGTAACCATTTCTTTGCGTAGTGGGAAAAAAAAGTGTGTTGGCTAAACTTTGTCACCAAGTGGGAAATTAAAAGTAGCAATCATGGCTCCAAGAAGACCCCACACAAGGTCAGATACTTTGCAGCAAAATTCCCAGCCTTATCTGATCCTGAGAAGCTTGTTTCCAGAAGGCTTTGAAGAGAAAAAAATATGTGTTCTAGAACCTAGATTCGTACCTCATCTACTATTGGTTCTAGTGATTTTTCCCAGGTTATTAAAGAAAAATACCTAGAAGAAGTTTCAAGAAATTTGAATTTTTCTTAAGGGAATTTTCATCCTCATTTCCCCTTTCTTGAACCAAAAATTCAAGAAAGATCCTTTGAATATAGTTCTTTTTCTTTCCCAGTTGTCCTAGAAGTTGAAGAAATAAATAATGTTGACATTTCCACTACATATCATATTATTCTTGTAATTTCTCGGCTTGTCCCAATCTCTATAATTCCTCCACCCCCTTTATATTTGAAGCAGGAAATCTGCACCTCCCACTAATCAAAACATGGCGATTTTAGGATTTCTATTGAGCATATACTCTCCTTTGAACTTTACTTAGCCCATGAACACAATGACTCAAGATTACTTGAAGTTATTGCCAAGATTCAGAGGGGAGGATGAACTTAGAACTGAGAAACATGTGGCTATTTTTTGTGCTTTGCGTAAAATATTAATGTTGAATATTTCAATGTGGTAATAAGGTTGTTTGTGCATTATTTGGATGGAGAGTGTAGAAAGTTGTTTAAAACCCTCCCAGTCAATTCCATTAATACCTTCTAAGAGTTGGGTAATGTTTTCATACAAAGGTGGGGAGAGAAAAAAGATCATGTTTATTTGTTGACAAAATTTAATGTTATTAAAAGGAAGCCTAATGAAGAAGTTGTTGAATTTATTAAAATATTCAATAAACTCTATAACAATCTTCCAACATAAATTAAACCGCCACTTGTAGGTGCAAAGGTGGTTTTTTTAGGAGCTCTTGAATTAGAATTTGGATTCACCTTCAAGGAAAGCTTATTTGCTGCTAGAAAGCTAAAACCAAAAATTGATCAAGCATAGAATAAAAGGGAAAAGAACAAGTTGGACCCACAAATCAGCAGAGAGGTTATCAAGAACAAAAATTGGATGAAATGACTAAAGTCATTAGAAATTTATCTAATATATCAGTGAAAATGGAACTGGAAAATAAGAATTTACCTAGGAAGATTCAATAAGAAACGAATGGGAATTTCAATTGTTAGTTCAAGATAACTCCTATGAAATTTATGAATAGGGAGAATAAGGATCAAGATAAAGTGTATCCTCATATATATCTTGAGGATGAACCAGACGAGTCAATTGAGGAGTCTTTAAAATCTCAAGAAAATGAATATGTCACTTTATCAAAAGGAGAAGAAGGTGGGGAAGTGTGTGGGGAGAATATTGATTTATATCCCCATGTTTCTCTAGATAGGAGGGAATTGATGATTAAATGAATAAGTTTGCACATATGATGGATGGTGAGTTGCATGAAAAATGTGATCTCAAATCAAGGAAGAGATCTAAAACGTAGGACTAGGGAGAGGAGCAGTCTCAACAACTTGTCCAAAACGTTGATGATAAGGGGAAGAGGCCAATCCAAACTATCCCAATCCAACAATGACGATCTTCCAAAAGTCAACAGGTCAAGGTAAATGAGGAGAAATAAGAAAACCATCCTATTCCATGTAAGAAAAGGGCTCAAAAAGATAAATTAGCAAAGGAGGAAGAAGAAAAAGAAAATAAGAGTGTGGATTATTTCAATTTTCAAAAGGAATTGGAGAAAGTGAAGATTCGGATACCATTTGTTGAGGTTTCCAAGAAACCTATTTACAAGAAGCATATTTCAGATTTTATCAATGACCGTTATTGCAGATATAATGAATTTGTAAGAAGAAAGGAGAGTGGTCATGTTTGGGCCTCATTTGTAGGAAAAAGACTCAACAAAACCTCCTTTTAACATTACTCTTCTAGTGAATAATCTCATACTACATAATTGCATGCTTGGCTCAGGGCTTTCCCATCATTTGATGCCTCTTACTATTATGAACGAACTGAATTTGCAGATCACTAAGCCATACAAATACCTATATTAATTTCAGCTATTATTCCTCATATGTATATCTTCCCATAATTTATCACCTAGTTGACTTCGTCTTTGTATCCTCAATGGTGTTATGTCCTGAATTCTTTAGGAGAGAATATTCTTCAAGTCACCTCATCATTATTTCACCAAGCTCTGGATGTTTCATTTTCAGACCATTATGCCCCTTTTTCTGATGAAACCCTCTTGTGAAGCTATCAGAATCTATCGGCAAAGGACATTAACAAATTATATACTTATATTATGCCTCGAAATGAAATTATTCCTTTAGAATCGATCCAATTTCCTATAACATGTTTTGCTAAGAGTGTTAGATCTATTTTGCAAATAATTATGAAAATTTTGGGAAAGGTAATTGATCATATAAAGTTGGAGAGAGGAACCTCCCGAGCTCTTCACACCCAAAATGAATAATTCAAGAAACTGATCATTAAGCTTGCGGTGAGTCTAGAGGATAAGATAATTGTTTGAGCATTAGTCTAGAGTATAGAATCTGAGATCTAATCATTAAGAAGAAAATTAAAGTTGTCTACCATAGAACATGTTCTATCTCTAGAGCTAGATCACACAAAGAAAGAAAAATATATTTTAACTCAAGAACTAGTGGAAATTAATAAGTAGGTAGTAGTACTCAAATATCTCACTACACAGTTGAAGCAAAAGATAGACAAACATGTCTACACAATTGTAGTGCAACCAAACTCTAAGGATCCCACTAAGAAACTCACCAGAGTTATGACAGAGTTGAAAATTTCAGAGGATGAGTTGAAAAAGATACAAAATAATATAGATGATACTAAGGAGCAGTTAGAGAATAAGGAGATACATTTAAACATGGATAGAGAAAACACTACCCAACATCACAATAACTATCAATCATCTTGTGATGATGTAAAGGAATTGAAAGAGAAATTAAAGGGCAATATGTCTCGTATTCTAGCAAGAGAGAAAATATGGAATGACATCATTCAATAAGTCAAATTAGTTTGGGATCATGTGATAGTCATGGCTAAGGAGAAAGCAATGGTCAGAGATCTTGAATCTATTATCTTCACTAACGAATCTCAGTCACAACAGAGTGCACAACTGCCAAAAAGAATGATTTTTTTTTAAAGGCCAAGTCTTCTCTGGAGCTGAGGGCAATGGATAACGTAGATAGAACATAGATTGTCTCAAAAATAAGTGAAATGGTACAAAAGAAACATAGATAGAAAGAATGCAAAGGGCATATTAGGATAAGTGAAGGCATAAATGTTGACTTTAAATTCCAACTTTGAAAATAGAGTACGAGCAGAGTTACCTTCATGTTGGGACCAACAGGGAAATATCCTCCCTTGGGAAACATATGAAACCTTGCTGGTAGATGCATGAAGTAAAATTAATGCTTCTCATGAAAGAACAGTAATTTTGAAAGGAACAAAAATTTTGAACTATTTACAGAGGGATTTTCAATTGTTGTGATTAAATAAAACGTTGTTTTCTGAGGATAACAATTCTAAGAATGTCCTACAAAAGACTATTAGACTCTTCAACCCTTGACTTAGCAGTGTGGAATAAATGTCTAAATTTGATGTCCCCACCAAAAGTTCGAGTTGTGGAACCTAGAGCTTCATCAAGCGAGCCTCCATTATTAGGAATGTCAGGTTATTGAGTGATAATAATGAACTTATTATCAATTTTGAGGAAACATGACATTTTATAATTTTAAAGTTAAAATAGTTTAGTTTCTGAGTTTAGTTTTTTAAGTCCTCATAAGGACCGAATAAGCTAGAGATCTTTTTCAATTAGTTTGACAGTTAGCAGTTTTTGTAACTTTCTTCAATGTAAAATTTCTTAAAAAATACATGAAGGGACTAGTTTTGTGGTTCCCAATTTTGGCCTTAGAGAGAGAATTTTGTTTGTGTAATGTACAATATTTCTTTGGAGAAGTAATAAGAGTTTTTCTAAATGATTCCAACTATTGAATAAGTATGATATGTTCTTTCTTTCACTATTAAGAATTACATTTGTTCTTCTTTTCAAAAACTGTAAAGAAATTGTTGGTTCTTTTTTATAAAACAGATTTACTTCTACTATAATAGCTTATAGTACCTGTATATTTTTATTAATTCAACCTCAAACTACACTCCACATTTTCATCATTCAACACTTACAGTCTTTGATGTTTTATTTTAAATTTTGGTGTAAAATATCATGTCACTATAGACTTATAAATTGAGACTTTCTCTTTTTCTTTCTTTCACCCTTACCACAACTTCAAAAATTCATATTCACAAAAAGCATGACCATCTTGAAAGGATTTGTCATTTCTTCAAGACTTACCCACACATCATGTTTCTATATGAAATCTCTCGGTAGGCATATACGGGATGTCAAACAAAGACTTTTTATCTATTTCTAGATAGGCGTCCTAGGCACTAACATATTTTCATCCAAAGTTTGTCTTTAGGGTTACAATATCTTTTGGCACCATTTCTGGGGATCGATGAAAAAAATTATTTTCCCCGAGTTTCGTTGTAACCATTTCTTTGCCTAGTGAGCAAAGAAAGTGTGTTGGCTGAACTTTGCCACCAAGTGGGGAATCAAAAGTAGCAATCATGGCCCCAAGAAGACCCCACACAAGGTCGGATGCTTTGTAGCAAAATCCGTAGCCTTATCTGATCCTGAGAAGCTCGTTTCCATAAGGATTTGAAGACAAAAAATATGTCTTCTAAAACCGATATTCCTACCTTATCTACCCCTGGTTCTAGTTATTTTTCCCAGGTTATTAAAGAAAAACACCTAGAAGGAGTTTCAAGAAATTTGAATTTTTCTAAGGGGAGTTTTCATCCTCATTTCCCTTTTCTTGAACCAACTATTCCAGAGAGGTCCTTTGAATACAGTTGTTTTTCTTTCCTAGTTGTCCTAGAAGTTAAAGAAACAAATAATTTTGACATTTCCACTACATATGAGATTATTCTTGCAATTTCTCAGCTTGTCCCAATCTCTGTAATTGCTCCACCCCTGTTATATTTAAAGTAGGAAATATGCACCTCCCCCTAATAAAAACATGGTGATTTCAAGATTTCTATTGAACATATATGCTCCTTTGAACACAATGACTCAAGTTTACTTGAAGTTAATGCCAAGATTCAGAGGGGAGGATGAACTTACAACTGAGAAACATGTGGTTATTTTTTGTACTTTTGCGTAAAATATTAATGTTGAATATTTCGATGTGGTAATGAGGTTATTTGTGCATTACTTGGATGGAGATGGTAGAAAGTGTTTTAAAACCCTTCCATATAATTCCATTAATACCTAGGAAGAGTTGGATACTGTTTTCATACAAAGGTGGGGAGAGAAAAAAGATCATGGTTATTTTTTGACAAAATTTAATGTTATTAAAAGGAAACCTAATGAAGAAGTTGTTGAAATTATTAAAAGGTTCAATAAACTCTACAAAAATCTTCCAACATAAATTAAACTGCCTCTTGCAGGTGCAAAGGGGGTTTTTGTAGGATGAATTAGACTTTGGATTCACCTTCAAGGAATGAAGATCTCCTACACTAGATCATATTCAAACTGATGCCTTGGAGATTGAGGCAAACTTATTTGCTGCTGGAAAGATAAAACCAAAAATTGATCATACATAGAATAAAATGGAAAAGAAGAAGTTGGACCCACAAATTAGCAGGGAGGTTCTCAAGAATAAAAATTGGATGAAATGACTAAGGTCATTAGAAATGTATCTGATAAATCAGTGAAAATTGAAGTGGAAAATAAGAATTTACGTAGGAAGATTCAGCGGAAATCAAATAGGAATTTCAATCCTCAGTTCAAGAGACCTCCTATGAAAATTATGAATAGGGAGAATAAGGATCAAGATCAAGTGTAGCCTCATCTATATCTTGAGGATGAACCAGAGGGGTCAATGGAGGAGACTTTAAAATTTCAAGAAAACGAATATGTCGCTTTATCAAAAGGAGAAGAAGGTGGGGAAGTGTGTGGGGAGAATATTGATTTGTATCCCCAAGTTCTAATGGATGAGGAGGAAATTGATGATTAAAGGAAGAAGTTTGCACATATGATGGAGGGTGAGTTGCATAGAAAATATGATCTCAAATCAAGGAAGAGATCTAGAATGTAGGACTAGGGAGAGGAGCAGTCTCAACAACCTGTCCAAAACGTTGATGATAATAGGAAGAAGCCAATCCAAACTATCCCAATCCAACAATGAGGATCTTCCAAAAGTCAATAGGTTAAGGTAAATGAGGAGAAACAAGAAAACCATGCTATTCCAAGTAAGAAAAGGACTCAAACAGACAAATCAACAAAGGAGGAACAAGAAAAAGAAAATAAGAGTGTGGATTATTTAAATTTTGAAAAGGAATTGGAGAAAGGAAGATTCCAATCCCATTTGTTCAGGTGGCCAAGAAACCTATTTACAAGAAGCATATTTCAAATTTTATCAGTGACCATTACTACAGATACAATGAATTTGTAAGAAGAAAGAAGAGTTGTCATGAATGGGCCTCATTTGTAGGAAAAAGACTCAATAACACCTCCTTTTAACATTACTCTTCTAGTGCATAATCTCATACTACATAATTGCATGCTTGACTTAGGGCCTTCCCATCATTTGATGCCACTTTTTGTTATGAACGAACCGGATTTGAAGATCACTAAGCCATACAAATACCTTTATTAATTTGACTCCAAAAGAGTAAAGTGTATTGTCCTAATAAAGGATCTTATAGTTTCTTTTCTTCGGATTCCAGTTAGGAGCATTATCATGGACATAGTGGTTGCAGACATCACAACAAGATTTGGAGTGTTTCTTTCCAAATCATAGGGCTCAATGATGGGAAGAGTTTTAAAATTGGATTTTAGTTATGCTATAATTCTAGTATTCAGTGGAGAATAAAAAAGGTTATATCAGGAGTCGAGATTTTTCAAGACAATAAAAAAGGATGGAAGTTCTAGGAATTCCCCCATTTATAGCCAAGACAAAGATTTTTCAAGTTTTATGTTGGAACTGATTGATGAAATTGCTATGGATACTTAGGTGCAAGTTCCTCCAGCAATTCAAAAACAAGAAGTACATAATTGCATTTGGAAGTTATATTTTGATGGTGCATATTAGAAAGAGGGAAATGGAACGAGGGTTTTACTTCTTTCCTGGAAGGGTGAAATTATGCCTCTCCCTTACAAATTGGAATTTGATTCCACAAACAAGATTACAGAATATGAAGCTCTCATTATTGGTTTGTAGGCTCCAAGGAATATGAATATTGATTTCCTCTCTATGTTTGGGGATTCAGAATTGGTGGTAAAATGGATAAGAGGGTGATGTTAGGCAAAGGACCCAAGGCTCAAGACTTACCAGAATGAAGTGTGGGACTTGGTGGATAATTTATTTTTAGCATTTAATATTTAGTTTTTTCCAAGGGAAGGAAACATATTGGTTGATTCACTTGTTGTGGTAGCAATTACCTTTCAAACTCCACAAAATCCATAATTAAGGTATGAAGTAGAGATAAAAAGTAAGCCTTCTATACATGAAAATATAAAGTACTGGTAGGTATTTGAATATTAGGAGCAGATAAAAATAACTTTGAAGGTAGTTGGATAATTTTCCAATTCAAAAATTGATCAGTAAGAAGAAACTGAGAATGCTAAATAAGAAGAAGAAGAAATTGAAGATGATTTACCTTGGAGAGATTCTATTGCATACCATTGTAACAACCCTAGTGAAAATTTCATGTTATAAAAGTTAATAAAGGCAAAATAAGACCACAATTAAGGGACACTTATTCCTAGTTGAACGTTGGGCAAAGATATCCTAGTGGGCATCACTAGATGTGTGTTTTGTAATAAGGAAAATTGGAAAAGGCTAAGGCACAGCCATTAAAAGGGAAAAAGGAATTTTTGGCTCATCCATTTATGAAAATAATGGAAAATGAAGAAATTAGAGGCCTCATTAAAAAAAATACTTTTGAGGATCAGTCGGTAACCTTTTTTCAATTCAGGTTTGGAGCTCTCTCGTTATTCTCTATCTCTCTCACTCACTCTTGGTTAAATAGAGTTTTCTTGCAGCACTCTAGATTTGGATGAACGAAGGAAAAGCAAGCAAAGGGAAAGGAAGGAAAGAAAATATCAATGAAGTAGAGAAGGATCAAGCATCTTCAACAGGAATACTTTGTAGGTAACCTTTTGCATGTGTGATTTCCTAGCTGGTTTGGAGATGCATGGTTGTGCATGTTGTTGTATGGTTCTCTTGTTATCAATAGCATGGTTTTGCTGGGTTATGACAATGTTTTTCACCCTAGCCTTGCATTTTTCCAGATGCCATAGTGTTGGGATGTTTATTTCAGTTTTGAGCTTTGGCTTTCTTGATGGATTTTGAAATCTGGGGTGGAGATGGTCTCAAGATTCATTCCCAAAGGCCTAGGAATCCCTTGACCAGTTTTGGCAGGATACATAGTAAAGCCTGAGGGAGAAGTCTCGGCTTAGGGCCTATGGATCTGGGTTTGTATTGTGGTAATGCCTAAGACAGTGGTCTTAGTTTAGGGCCTAGTGATCTGGGATTAGATTGCGGTAAATACTGAGAGAAAAGGAGATAAAAAATTCCTCAAGGATAGTGATGAAATCCATATGGCATTCCATGTTTAGTTCGGTTGTTATCGAAACACTGGTTTTGGCGTAATGATAGTTTGGTGAGGGTGGAGGTGGTTTAACCTCTTGATTCATTTATTTTTTCTTGGATTGGTTGTTCTATAAGATCCCACATTCATTCTTGGAATATGCCATGGGCATGACTAGCTAAAAGAGAGATTTGGTTCAACCATGTTTATGGTCGACTGGTACGTGGATGTCCCGAACCTAGTCAGATTTTCCTATGATTAATAAAATCTAAGTTCTCTTATTTTTTAACTAATTTATATGTCGATTTAATTCATATCATATCTCTGATATCTATATGGTTTTATGTTGGTTATAAGCATGGTTATATGACTGGTTCATGCCATGGTTATTTCATGTATTTACTTGTAATTTTTAAATGGATGGATGCAAGACCTAATTGATGATATAATAGTTCAATGGAGAAGGAGGTGATCCTTATGGTTATGTTTCATAAGTTATTTCAGTCATTCATTCTTTGTCTTGTATCCTAGACCTATAGGTTTCATTATTTCCAAGTGTCTGAGATAACCTCAGCCTCAGTTGGGGATGCTCAGGCCTAGTCCTGAAGTTGGTTTTGAGTATTCAATATTGCTATCATATATTTGATGGATTATGAAGTTTGTAGCAAAGTTCCAGGAAGAGGTCGAGATTCTGATCTAGAAAAGTGACTCAAATCTCAAGGTCATTCGCACAGGTCCACTGAGAAAAGTCCATAGTTTTTGGGACAGAGGCCTATGAGAGTAAATTTGAGTTGATGACCATTGTCTTGCCTATAGCATGAGAGTGACTATGGGTTAAAAGGCTTAAATCATCAGTGGGACTCAGGGACAAGCTGTCTAAGTGGCTGACATGTATTTTTAGGGTGTTTTGTTGATGTGGATGTGTTTGTTTGATATGTTCCGTCGATTCCATTTTCTTAAGGTCACCTAGGAGATTGAATCCCTTATTAACCTCTCTCATCATATGTTTTCCCGATTGGTTAGATGCTTGGGTGGAACTAGGAGGAGGGGGTGTTACAGATTGGTATTAGAGCATGGTTGCGCTCTCCTTGGGTGAAGGTGCTTGGTTATGCATTCATGTTAGTTGCATGTGTGTCTCTTACACTTGTATGCCATGTGATTTTTTCATTGCATCATGTTGATCATGATTGTAGTGAGGTTGTCATGAGGAGCTTGATGTGATTTTGTGGGATGCATCATCAAAATTTTATGAGTGGTTGCATATGGTTATATTTCACTTACATGTTGATTATATGTCATTTGACTACATCCTTGTATGTTGGGTGCATTCTTGAATGTTTGGATTACATGTATCAGTTTTGTATGTTGATTACAAGAATTGATCAGTTATGCTCAACTACATACTTTCATACGTATCTATATTTGATTGGGAATTTCTTATGCATGTTGATAGTTGCATGTGGAAATGTGTGCAATGGAGTAATGGTTGTTATCATGCATGAGGTCACACAATGCATTTTATATATAGCCTTGCATTGATGAATTGACCCTAGCTAGAATGGAGGTTATGCGTTGATACACTTATTTTATATATGTCTATTTTTTGTTATGATTATGTTATATATGCATCACCATGATTTGGCGATCTTGCATACAAGGTATTCTCCCCGAATTATGCTAAGTTACATTGGTTTATTGGGATTTGGTTTAGCTGATATAGTATACCTTGCTGAAAATAGATCAGATGGCTAGAAAGGTGGTAGACTACATAGAATCTCCCTATGCATCAGACGGGTAGTGTGGTGTGGGGCACTCTTCTAACCTATAAGAAACATTGAGAATCCTGAAGGAAGAGATAAGAAGTTTCAAAGTAGAAAATGAAAAAATCATGCAGGCACAAGAGAAACAAGAAGAGGTGAATGTGATACTACTTCAAAGCTTGTCAAATTTGTAGTGGACATGAGGACGGAACTAATGGGGCATATGAAAGTAGGTCTCCTAGTAGACACAGGTCAGATAGATATGACATGATTAGAGATGGCAGGCTCTTGGACACTCCAGATAGGAGAGATGTTTGACACGGATACTATTCCAGTTATGGTTCTGATAGACATTCTGATTGTCATTGTCATCATCCTTATAAGAGGAGTGATAGGGGATAATTGTTGGATGAGTTTAAGAAGGCAAAGCCATCTACCTTTGATTGAGAAATGAAGAAATCACAGGATGAAGAAGCATGGTTGCTCAGTATGAAGAAACTATTTTGATTGCAGGATTATTCAGAAAACATGAAAGCAAAGGTAGCCACTTTCAGTCTCAAAGGTAAAGAAAATATTTGGTGGTAAGAGATGAAGGATGTCAAAGGTGTTATAGTGTCTTCTTCTCAAAGGTGTACGCAAATAAATCACGTAAGACTGTGGATGAAAAATGGTCTCAAAAATATAAATGGCTACTCAATATTGTAGATCTGCAACAAATGATAGAAACAAAACCCACCAAAGTCCTTATTTATGCCACAATCATAGTTAAACAAAAAAATGAAATAGCAATAAATGTCAGTAACTCCAATAATCCAATGGAAACTAGATATATAAAGAATAGATTTTATTAAATAAAACCTGTGAAGGGAAAAAATAAATTTTACCAATCCCCCTCTATGGGAAGGTTCTTGGCTAGCTTCAAATGTCTTCATCTTTTGTAGAGTCTCTCTCCTATATACTGTGTAAAACCAGAAAATAAAATGTTTGAGGTCAATGGGAACTCAAATGGAATAAAAATGGTGTGCGGAAGTGATAATAATCAGAGTTACAATAGTGAGTGCAACAATGAAAATAATCAAAAGTGAATAATGAATGGAAAACCCTTCTATTTGTTATTGAGTTATCCTCAAATGATGAAAAATAATAAAATATTATTAACCCCATTCTAGGACTAATCACTTGGAATATTTTACTATATTTTGTTAGGAGGGAAAAACTATTTAAACTTTAATTCAGAAACAATAAATAAATAAATGATTTATTTATTATCTCAAGAAATATGGTTAAGGAATAATAAACAAATAATTATTTATTTAATTATTATTGAGATATTTAGTCAAAATTAACAAGGAATAATAATTAATTAGTGATTAATTAATTATTCCTAGAGAAAAATAAGATAAATAATAATTTATTTGTTTATTTTTCATAACTAGGTCAAATATGACAAGGAATATTAATTACTCAATGGTTTAATTAATTATTCCTAGAAGAAAACTAAATAAATAGTGATTTATTTAATTATTCTTCATGGGTTTAATTATAAATTACTTAACAAATGTGGTTTATTAAGTAATTTCTCACAGTGAAAGAAATTTTACTATTGTAAAATTGGCCATACATGATGTACTTTGATCCATCTAGTAAATTAGGCTAGATGATCAATTTTTTGGTAATAACAAATTTCCCCCCAATGTACGATTGTTAGGAGCAAAACGTATGACCGAAGTACGTTGTAAAGACACAATCACTAGACAACAAAGTGGAGTCAAAGAGAGAGAGAGAGACCAATAGAGTTGAAGCAAAAGAGGATAGGGACAGAGGGGGTGAGACCAGTGCAACTCTCGTTTTATGTTGTGGTACCAGATCTGAGTGAGGTGGGGGAGGCATACCTATACCCACCGAGATAACTTAGTACAAAAATAATGATGCGCCCCAAAATATAAAATTAAGCAATGAAGTACATGCTCAATAGTACATGAAACCCTCACATAACTAAGCCAAAAAATAATACAATGCGTCCTATATACATAATACACCTGGAAAAAAATGAGCCAGGACTGAATACAATAATATCTGAGTACATGAGAAATAATGTACCTTCCGTCAAAAAATGTTTGGGAGGGAGGGTAGAAAAACTGAAGAAGCCTTGCTGAATAGGGAAGGGCTCTGCAAAACTAAAGGGATCATATGAAGGAGACATGCATGCTATGAACACTACGATCGGTAGGAACCGCACCCATCAAATATGTGGAAATGCATATGAGTATGTAGCATAATATGAAGCCATAAGGGCATGTGGGGGGCTACCTAAGGGGCCACCCCCTCATGAGGATAGAACCATCTCATACACACCCGGAAATCACTGGTACGATTTGCTACATCACAGTAACATCAACTGTATGAATCAAAACCATGAAAAAACCAAGTAAAATGAAAATGATGAGTCCTTTTGCTTGATCCGAGGCACCAAACAATGGTGGAAGATGGAACCAAGATACACCACCCTCTAGGCCATTCTTCTGGAATAATTGAGTTGATGTCGACAAAATAGGGCCCGTGATAGGTGAGGCGATGAGGACCCTCAACTAAGGCACGAGGGAAAAATAGTAATGTGGCTAATGGACTGGCACCAGGGAAAATGGAAAGTGTGGGACTCAAGAATAAATAGACGAATTTTTCTTATCAAAGCATCAAGTGCATGCTTGACCTCGCAACAATTGAATTGACTCTGGAGGGCATGGGGAATAGTATGACTGGAGGTGAAAATTGGCACCACAGAATGAACGATATGAAAAAATGGATGGAATAATGTGACATGATATAATGGGATGTGAAACAGACTCCATAGATGCAAAGGCGACTCATCGTGGATGGTCTGAACAAGGGTGACTCGATGATGTTGCCACACAAAATAGGCCTAGTGGGAACCATGAAGGCATGAGAAAATGATGGTTACTCATGATGAAAATTAACACATGAGACAACAAGCACTAAGGGGAGGTGGTCCAAAAATTACAAGCATCGGATATGAAGAAATTCGATTTTGAGTGTCGATGAAGTGACCTTTCGTGGAAAAATAACTTCCTTGTGAAGTATCAAATTGTCAAAAACTGAGAAAGACCCATTATAATACTCAATGAGAGATTTCCAACAGTGTTGACGGTTCATCAAACTGGGCTACGGTTTGATCATAATGGGCGACAAAAAATTTGTGGGTTTTTCTATGATATGTCATTTTCCCTCTAATTTGAATCCATTTTCTAAGTGAGTTGTGGTGAATTTGGAGAGGACGAAGAGGCCCTAAATCTTATGGAGATCGTAGTGGAAAAACCGACCATTGGAATCAGGATTTGCGAATTCCAGATAGGTGGTTTTACTTGTCTCTTCAAATTCAATGGTTTATTTCTTAGTTTTTTGGCACACTTGAGCTCCCTCAGAGTCTCGTTCTCCTCTTCACGCTCGCATCACATGTTTTGTGCCCAGAAATATGATCTCGCTTGTAGGAAATAGGTGAAAACTTGCTAGCTCGCACTTTCTGGGAAAAAAACTGTGATTTGGAGTAGGAAAGATGGGTGATCTCTTGGGCAGGTGGGGGTTGTAGGTTGATCAGTGTAGGCCAATGTTTTCTTCTCTAAACTGACAAGACATGTGGTGTTTTGTAGGCATGGTAGAGTTAAAAATAAACTAGCATGAGTGATACTTGGATGCCCTTTGATCTAAGATTCAGAGGGATCAGGGGGTTCGAGGGGCATTGGCTCGCTACGACGTTCTCAAGTTGGTAGAGAACCCATTGATGAGGGCAGTTGAGCCCCTACTATTGAGGATTGTGAGCTATTGGGATTTGGACCAAGAGGTCTTTGTAGTTTACGGGCACACAAATTGAGCTCACCTTATAGGATATTTATTCCTTGACCAGACTCCCTCCCCTAGGGGTGGTGGGGAATATACATCTGGTGTTGCCTCATGGGAGGAACATTATAGATTTTTTGGAGCGCTATTGTCCACGGGATGTTCGTGTGAAGGGAACCACCATCACAATTAGTGATCTAGATAGGATAGAGACATAGGTTGGTACTGCAACAGTGCTATGGGTCTTGGGCAGTCAGGGGTTCCACAGCATCACTGGTGGGCAGATGATGTTGGTTGAGAGTGTTTTGGCTGGAACCTACTATGGGTGGGCCCAAATTATGTTGTCATCGATGAAATGATAGTTAAGTCTATCAAGGAGGAAGGTGGACTGTGAATGTTCTTTTGGTACAGTGTTGTGTGCATTCTTCTTTGGGAAGATACCCACCAATCGTCCTCATGTGTAGATCCGAGATGGGGGCCGACATGAGACCAGGATGTGTCGTTGGAGGCAACTACTATGGAGAGGAGGAGGGGGGGTGAGTCAGAAAGGTTTTCCACCTCAAATGTTTCTCACATAGGGATCAGATGCCCCTCTACATTGACGATTATCCGCATAGCGGGATGAACTATGAAGGTGATCCCGACTTACCACTTCCACTGGAGCAAGCATGGGAACCAGACAGTAAGTGTTAAGTTTCTATTTTTATGGTGCATTTCATATTTTTATGACATGTATCTGTGACCTGGAATTGATCTAAGACAATTAATAAGGTATTATAGACTCATGTGCATGGATGTGCCTATGTTATTTTATGCAGCGGATCGATAAGATTGTGAAATACACAGGCAATGAAGTAGTTAAAGAAAACATAATAGGCAAACATATAAACACAACATGTTTAATAAGGATTTCACACAATACCCTTGGGCTACGTCTCCCGATCCATCATTCAGTGGTGGCCTCTCTATTATGTTTTCAAGGCAGAGTTTTTACAACAATGAACTCAATTTGAGTCTCACTCAGCAGATACAAATCAATAAGACTGTACTTGGATTCCCCAAGTCTCTGGAGTACATAGACTCTCCTCACTAAACTCTTAACCTCTATTGGTCACAGTCGTATGAGCCGAATCTGAGACTCATACATGACAAGCATTACAGAGGAGTGCACTTGAACCTCTCAAGCCTTCTCTGCAGTACACAGACTCTCTGACTCTCTCTGTCTCTGTCTTAACTCTGGCTCAATTCTGCCTTTTCTTTTGTAGGTCAGCTCAGCTTCTTCTCTCTGCTTTTCACTTACTGCCTACTGCTCTCTTACTACTTGCTTCTCTCTCAGTTAGTTTGTGGCTTTAAAGCCAATTTGCTTCCTGACTGTTCATTTCCGCTTCTCGGCATTCTAGTTCCCCTGTCTCTATCCATTTAAATACCTCTGTCCTGCGTAATCAGTCACTGTATAACGCCTCACAGGGAGGTGGCCACCTAGTTCATAACAGATGAGTGTCAGTTCTCTTCGACATGTTCAAAATGACCGTTTTTCCATTAACTCCAAGAATGCCTGCAAAACACGACCTTCTGCCAATGCATCATCCATATTAGACTTCAAATCCTATGTGACCTTGCTTCGTAACCTTTTCAAATCCATTCATCCATCGGAATGCGTCTCCACTGTTTATTTGGGGTCCCAGATCCTACGGTTGTCGTTCATATGAGGCAACTAAGTAGCATGACATTTACCTGTCTAATTTTAGCAGTTTTCTCTCTCTTCCCCAAGATGTGCAGCACTTGTTGTACGACATCGGGCGGAACTCCATTGAAAGTGCTTACCACTCGAAGCCCCTCCGATATTCTACCAGTTTTTTGGAATCCCGCTCTGACAAAACCGAAACATTATTTTCCGTGTTTTATAGTTATTTTGGGTCTGGGCGCTAGGGGCTTCTCTTCACTGAGAGTTTTGCCCTACGATATGTGATTAGCAATTTGTCACTAATCACATATCAGAAACTACCTCCGCTGATTAAATTTGCCCTTGCATTTGTTGTTTGGTGTCAGCATGCATTACCATGGTTCGCCACTCTGTGTGCTAGATCGACGACCCTCGTTGATCCATGCTGATTGCCATTACAACTATCTAAGGATTCCTTCTGATATCTTGTTCTTTATAAGACATTGAATCTTTGCCATGATTTTTAAAGAGTTCATGAAAACTTAGAGAATGTTCTAGGATCCATTTTGGACCGCCAAAAGTTGATTTTTTAAGCATTAATCAAGTGAGGATATAGATTCCTCGCTTGCCCAATTTCTATCCATCTTGCACTGCTTGGTTTTGAACCTTTGAGTCTAATCCCGAGGTACTCAACATCCCTTCTAAATGTAGTTCTGACCTTCATGTCCAGAACTTTATCTTCATGCAATTCATTGAGATATTTAGGCAACAAATCATTAATAGAAGGCAATTGACTCTGCTCTTCGGGCCTTCAATCAATGAAGGTTCAAACAGTCTCAAGCTTTCTGCATTAACTACTGAATAGATGTGCATGTAAGCTAGAAAATCAAGGAGAAAAATATTCTCATCAATTTTCTCAAGTATCTTGAAAGGTCCATACCTTATCAGCTTCAGCTTCTTACCTTGACCTTGCATTCTATCTTTCCTGATATACAGCTAGACTTTATCACCAACTTGGAAACTATGCTCAATCTGATGCTTATCATGCCTTGCCTTGTACTTGGCTTGGCTCCTTTCCAGCTATTCCTGTACTTCCTGGTGAGTCTCTTGGATTTGTTCAATGAACTTGGTTGCCTTGTCAACATCACTATGTCCATCAATTGCTATGTCTTTACCAAAGACAAAATCCAAGGTAGACCTTGGTATGAAACCAAAATAGGTCTCAAAAGGAGATCTATGTGTAGAAGAATGTTTAGCCCGGTTGTAAGCATGTTGCAAATAACACAAATGTTCATCCCAAAGCTTAGGATGCTTGTTGCAATAGCCTCTGAGCAACTAGATCACCGTCCTATTGACCACCTCTATTTGGCCATCTATTTGTGGATGAAAGGTTGTGCTCTTCTTCAGTATGGTGTCAATCAATTCCCACATACTTGACCAAAGCTTCACAACAAATAGGGAATCTCGATTAGATACAATGGAAGTGGGTAATCCAATGTGAACCCATACATGCTGAAAGAACAACTTTGTTGTTTGTTCAGTTGTAATCTATTTGTTACAAGGTATTAGAATACACATTTTGCTGAACCTATCCACAATAACATATAAATAGTCATGACATTTTCTAGATTTAGGCATTCCCCCAACAAATTCCATGGAAATACTTTCCCAAGGATGAGAAGGAACCAATAGTGGAGTGTACAAGCCTATTTTTCTATTGTTGGTCTTGCTTTTAGCACACATGGTACACCCTCTTATATATCTAGAGATTGTCTCATTCATTTTGGGCCAATAACAAAATATTTGCCGCTGTGCAACTATTTTACTTACACCAAAGTGACCTGATATTAGAGAAGTGTGTGCTTCTCCAATTATCTTTACTCTTTCAGTTTGAGGAATGCATAACTTTCCAAAATGATACAAGAGTTGGTCCTTAAAATCATAATCCAATTCTTCTACTTGCTTTCCATGACTTAAAGTTGCATATACATATTTAAAATCTATATATTGAGCATATTGTTCAATGTAGCTTTCATGCAATACTAAATTATGCTTAAGTATAGTAGATGCATTTATGATTGGTCTGGACAACATATATGCATCTTTATTGTGTATGCCCTTTTTATATCTGATGACAAGATGAAACTGTTGTAGAAAACCCATCCACCTAAAGTGTCTTGATTGCTTCAACTTAGTTTGTGAGTGTAAATGTTGAAGTGTTTGATGATCAGTATGTATAACTGTATCTTTTCCCATTAAATAATGTTTCCGCTTTTTCACACTCTGTACTAATGCATACAATTCTTTATCATATGTGGGATAATTAACTACTGCAGAATTAAATGTCTCAGAATGATAACATATGGGTTTACCGTGCTGCATCAACACTGCTCCCATGGCATAATCATTAGCATTCGTTTCAATCTCATAGGGTCTTTGAAGATCGGGCAGTGCTAGTACTGGTGATGTACTAATCTTTTCTTTGAAGGTGTTGAAGGCTTTCTACTATTCGCCTCCCCACTGAAACACTTTTCTCAACCATGTTAAATCATGTAAGGGAGTTGCAATCAAGGAAAAGTTAGAAATAAACTTTCTCCAATATTGTGCTACTCTTAGAAAGCTTCTAACTTCTATAGAAAATTTGGGTTTAGGCCAGTTTAAAATGACTACAACCTTAGAGGGATCTATCTTCAATTCACCACGCCCTACAATATGACCCAAATAATTCAAATATGTTTTGTCAAAATCACACTTTCATAGCTTAACATAAAGATTTTATCTTTTCAAAGCATCTAGAGTCTGCTTTACATGCTTCAAATGTTCTTCCCATGTTTTACTAAATACAAGAATGTCATCTAGATATACAATGACAAAATCATCAATCAAAGGCATGAGTACGTCATTCATTACTCTCATGAAAATAGCAGGAGCATTAGTTAAGCAAAAAGGCATAACTAACCACTCATACAATCCTTGCTTTGTTTTGAAAGCAGTCTTCCATGCATCTTGCTCTAAAACCTCTGACTTGATGGTAGCCACTATGCAATTCCAACTTGGAAAAGTAAACAACTTCTTTCAACTGATCTAATAGATCATCTATAAGAGGAAGAGGATGACAATTTTCTATCGTTATCTTATTCAGTGCTTGGTAATCAATGGACATTCTCCATGAGCCATATTTCTTTCTCAGCAAGACAATTGGAGACCCACATGGCAATGTGATAGGTCTTATGGACCCTTTCTCGAGAAGCTCTTTTACCTGCTTCTTGATTTTTGCATTCTCTAAAGTGGACAACCTGTACATTCCAATGTTAGGAAACGGAGCATCTTGTTGCAAATTAATATCATGTAATATTTCCTTTTTGGGTGGCAGACCTTTAGGTTCTTGAAATATTGTATCATATTCTGAAACAACTTTTTCTAAATAAGCTTGGTGTTTAGCATTACAGCCTTCAAATACATTGGTTTTATCAAGTTTTTTTTCCTTTACAACCATAAGCAAAAATTGTTTGCATGAATTTACAATTCTTTTCATCTACCATGAGTTTATGAGAGTATAATTATTCTTGAGTTGATGAGCTCATACAATATATTCAATTACGTCTTTAACGAGTTGATACTTGTTTTCACCTCTATAGAAAATGGCTTTTCTATCATACAAGTAAGGACTTCCTAAAACAGTTCCACATATATCCAAGGGAACGATATCTAACTCAACCTCATCTACAAATGCTGACCCAAAAGAAAACCTAAGTTTACATTGTCTAGTCACTTGTAGCTTTGCTTTATCACATAACCAACCTAATGGATATGGCTTCTTGTGAGGTGTGGTTAGTAACCCAGTTTCTTTACAATTACTTCAGAAATTAAGTTTACTTTTGAGCCACTATCAAGCAAAGTATCAATCTTTTGGTGCTTGGAAATAACTCTAATATGAAAAATCTCATGTATTTTCCTCTCATTTTCTTCATTATCAGTAGATTATGCAGAATTACTAGTAGATGCTTTAGAATTTTTACCTTTTATACCTGTGGATGTGACTGTTGTTTCATCCCCTGTGTTTCACCCCAAATCCTTCTAAATAGCTACAACAGTCTTCTTCTTTTTACCATCGTACTTCTTGGGTTTCAGCTCCAGATGTAGAATCCAGCAGTGTTCATCATCATGCCCATCCTTCTTGCAGTGAGTGCATGAAGGTTTGGTATTTTGTACATCATTTGCCTTCCTCTCTTTCCATTTCTTCTTTCTCTTATCCTTTTTCTTGTTTGCAGTGGGCTTTGATGATCCCCCAACTTTTGGGTTCACATTCTTGCCTCTAGCCTCTAGAAGTGTAGCATGAACAGATACATCATCTATTCTAGTGGGATTAAACATGAGAATGATATGTCTCAAATAACTATGTAGACCAGCTATATGCTTCAACAAAGTTTCAAGTGAGTGTAAAGAAATGCCTATAATCAAAGATCTTTTTCTAAATTCTTGGGTGTAAATTTGTACACTTTTCCCTTTCAATTGGCGGAGAGTTTGCCAACTCATCATAGCTTGTTGCGTATAAATTAGTGGATAGAATTGTTTTTTAATTGCAAAAAAATATTCATTCCAGGTAGAAAGGATTTCACCAAGTTTCTTCAAATCATCTTGTGTCCCGCCTTCCCACCATACCAGGGCGGTGCCTCCAAGGCGTAGGCTAGCCAACTGAATCTTTCTCCTTTCTGAATCGACGTTCTACACTCTACAATATACATCAATCTATCTAATCCAGTTATCTAGCTTTTCTGAATTCAATTCTCCTTCATAAACTGACAAATCAAACTTCACATCTAATTTAATCAAAGAAGGTTTCTTCTTTTTCTTTTCAGGGCTTTCTTTGTGTGAAGAAGATGATGATGAAGGTGATGATGGGGGAGATGGTGGAGAGGAATTCTCTACTTTTCCTTTGCCTTCTGGGTGGGCAACTAGAAGAGGTTCTTCTACAACTTTATCTTATTTGGAGTTTGATGACTCTTCCCCTCTACCCCTCTTAAATTCTCTATACATTTCTTCTACCATGGCTTTCATGGTCATGAAACTGTCCATGAATTGGGAGTCTGATTCCAAGGGAATTTCTTTTGACATTTTCCTCTTAGGATAGACTCTTCCAATTTTTCGGGTTAGCTTCAACCAACTCACCTTCTCCTAATTTAAGCTTTGATCTAGTTATCATTCACAAACAATCCAGCACAAGTTTTTCTAACCTTAGCAACCTAAAGCTCTGATACCACTTGATCTTGAATTGATCTAAGACAATTAATAAGGTATTATAGACTCATGTGCATGGATTTGAATATGTTATTTTATGCAATGGATCGATAAGATTACGAAATACACAGGCAATGAATCAGTTAAAGAAAACATAACAAGCAAACATATAAACACACCAAGTTTAATAAGGAGTTCACCCAATAATCCTGGGCTACGTCTCCTGGCCTAGCCTTGAGTGGTGGCCTCTCTATTATGTTTTCAAAGCAAAGTTTTTACAATAGTGAGCTCAATTTGAGTCTCACTCAAAAAATACAAATCAGTAAGACTGTACTTATATTCCCCCAGTCTGTGGAGTACACAGACTCGCCTCACTAAACTCTTGACCTCTATTGGTCACAGTAGTATGAGCCCAATCTGACACTGATATATGACACGCATTACAGAGGAGTGCTCTTGAACCTCTCAAGCCTTCTCTAGAGTTCATAGACTATCTGACTTTCTCTATCTCTGTCTTAACTCTAGCTCGATGTTGCATTTTCTTCTGTAGGTCTGCTCAGATTTTCCTCTCTGCATTAGCTTACTACCTATTGTTCTCTTACTGCTTGACTCTCTCTCTATCAGTTTGTGGCTTTAAAGCCAATCTACTTCTCGACTGTTCATTTCCACTTCCCAGCTTTCTGGTTCCCCCACCTCTCTATGTTTGAATCACTCTGTCCTGCGTAATTAGTCACTATATAACGCCTCATAGGGAGGTGGCCACCTAGTTAATAATGGATGAGTGTCAGTTCTCTTGGACATGTTTGAAACAACCGTTCTTTCTATTAACTCCAAGAATTCCCACGAAACATGACCTTCTACCAATGCATTATCCATATCAGACTTCAAATCCTATGTGACCTTTCTTCATAACCTTGTCAAATTTGGTCATCCATCGAAACACGTCTCTGCCATTGATCTGGGGGCCCCATATCCTATGGTTATCGTTCATATCGGGCGGCTAAGTAGCATGATGTTTACCCATCCGATGTGAGCGGTTTTCTCTCTCTTCCCTAGGACGTGTGGAACTCGCTGTATGGCATCGGGCAGAACTTGGTTGAAACCGATTACTACTCGAAGCCCCTCCGATATTCTACCAGTTTTGTGGAATCCCACTCCGATGGAACCGAAACATTATTTTTCATGTTTTATAGTTATTTCAGGTCTGGGTGATCGGGGCTTCTCTTCAATGAGAGGTTTTCCCTGCAATATGCGATTAGCGACTTGTCGCTATTCGCATATCAGAAACTACCTCTGCTGTTTAAATTTGTCCTTGCATTTGCTGGTTGGTGTCAACGCGCGTTACCATGGTTCAGTGCTCTATGTGCTAGGTCGACAACCCTCGTTGATCCGCGCTGATCGCCATTGTAACTGTCTGAGGATTCCTTCCGATAGCTTGATCTTTATAAGACTTTGAATATTTGGCATGATTTTTAAAGAGCTCATGAAAACTTAGAGAGTGTTCTAGGATCCATTTTGGATCAATATGGTACTTAGTGTAAAATATGTGGTATGTAGACATAGAACAGGTAAAATTGGTCGAATATGCAGGATGAGCCATAGCACCAGGGCCTGCAGATCAAGGAACATCATCATCACGTGAGGGTCCAGAGGATTGTGCATTACTCGCTGATCTACACCATAGGTGTGAGGTATTGTTGATTAGATTTTCGAAGCACAGATTTCATGAGTTATAAGATTGATACACAGAAGAGTGTATAGGCCTTCCCTCAGAGTGGTGAGGGATCATGCGTTGCATGGCGATGGTTGGTCAAGAAGTACATGATATACATGAAAGTGGAGTAGAACCTTTAGCGTGGGATCTTCCAGATAGTGACTAGATATGGGGACATGTGGGTCCCTTCGGTTTTGGTTTTTGGAAGAAGCCATGGGCATGTCTTATGTATTTAGAGCTATGGGCTCAAAACACTTGTATGTTTTATGTGATACATAATATGATTATGCATTTTATATGACGATGATGTTTCACCATGTGTTGTGTTTTATAGTTGCCTTCTTTGGTACACATGTGATAAGTGCCAATCAAGAATGTTATTTGCAATGGTATCTACATAGTTATTTTGGGCTCTAGGAACATGATTGAAAGTAATGGTTTAAAATTCACCTACCAACAACTTAACTTGTAGGTATTTTATAAATAGGACTTGGTTATGCACATGATACACACCATTCAATTGCATGACAAGTAGCAAGGAATCTGAATGAACATTAAGATGAAGGATGCGATGACAGAGGGCATCGACTAACAAACATATCACTGCATCATATTTGGCCTGGTTATCGGTGGGAGATACAATGGATGCGTCATTCAAAGAGACTAATGTATGAAAAGGGGGTAAACATGGCCTAGGCTACCAAGGCTAGATTCCTGGAGAATCGACTCACATCGTCGACATGACCGATATATTGTGTGGATGATGGATTCTCCTGAGAGGTGAAAAAGACAACGGATGAGATGGTGCAACCTACCTCACTTCATGACTGAAATAACAACACATAAAGCAAAGGGATATTCCATGAGAAAAAATTCTTAAGGTAGAGTGCACTAGGCTAATTAGGAAGGAAATGGCCTTCAGAATCCTCTAAAAAATATGCCCCCTTGCCTAAGTGCAAGGGTAATCAAGGGTAGACATAGTCTCCATGATGTCCTTATTAGAATGGAAGATGGGTGGACAGGAGGAAGATAACTACATGGTGCGATGGTGGTACCTTGTGCATAAAATTGAGAGAGGAGGTTCACATATCAATCATCTGGAATGGTAGACAACAAGATAGTAGATGGAGGATCTACAGATGTTGAGACCTAGGATTCTATCGAAAGGGGTTCGATAGAAGCGTGCGTAGAAACCTCAGAAAGGTTCTCGTCTCAGGAACTCAAGGATGACAACAAGTAAAGAATATGGCCCATGGAGTCCATCATCTCGACATCGGGGGGAGGGTTCACGATGGTGCTGCTAGAGTTCCCCTATTTTGGTTGACTAGTGGTACCAAAATCCACAGGTAGAGGCGTAGGTGATCCACTATGAGTGGTCTCATGTTATGAAACAACCTCACAAAAAGATAGAAAAGATAGATCAACGCCTTATAAATAAGCCTCTTTGAGGGGGAAACCTCCTTTACATTACACAAATGAACAATTCTTAGATGATACAAATGACAAGACCTCCTTTCTATATATAGGAGTCTAAGGGATCATAATATGACTAGAGCCGGCATAAAAATACTAATGTAATGGCACAATAATAACAATAGTGGGCTTGTATGGGGCACAATAATAACAATATGGGGACTACATGGGTAGAAAAATATAATAAGGGGGTTGTACTAATAACAATAAGGGGTTACACTATAGGGACCTAACATGCCCTCTCCTTCAAAAAGTGTTGTCCTCAACACTTGAGTACTTCTTTATGCTTCCGTGTAAGATTATTGTCCTCCCATGTGAAATCTTTAGCGGGTAAGTTCTTGCACTTGATGAGATACTCTGAAATTGATCTATTTCATAGCTGTCGGGTTCTTGTTTCTGTGACTGATCCAAGCTCCAATATGATTTTTCCTTCCTCGTCAAGTTCTGGCAATATTGTTTGAACTAGAATCTTTTGCAAATTTTTAATGAGTGTCCACACTTCTTCTTCCTTCTTCCATTCATCCCTTACTTCATTTATCCAATCTCATTGGATAATAGAAATAGCACAAAACAATGCTTCCACATCCTCATCCTTTCTTGATAGTGAATCTACCACAACATTTTGCTTCCCTTTTTTGTAAATGATTTCAAAGTCATAACCCAACATCTTTGTGACCCATTTTTGTTTCTCTTTAGAGGATAATATTTGTTCTAAAAAGTATTTAATACTATCATGATCTGGTCTTACCTTGAAGTGTCTTCCCATTAGGTAGGGTCACCATTTCTTAAGTGCATGTAGTATTGCCAACATTTCCTTCTCATAAATAGCTTTGTGTAAATACTTTCCTTTGATTGGACGACTTTTGAAAGAAATGGGTCTTTCATCTTGCATTAAAACAACACCAATTCAATTTCCTAAAGCATCACATTCCACAATAAAGGTTTTTGTGAAGTCCAACGTAGCTAAAACTGGTGCTTGGCACATTTCCTATTTAGGATGTTCGAAGGCCTTTGTTTCTTCTAGAATCCATGAAAATGCATCCTTCTTCAACAATGTTGTTAGAGGTGCTGCTATTCTCCCATAATTCTTAACAAACTTGCGATAATACCCTGTCAACCCGATAAACCCTCACATATGCTTTATGGATGTGGGGATTTTCCATTCCTTAACGACTTTAATTTTTCTAAGGTCTACCTTAACACCTTCATGAGATACAATACGACCCATATATTCCACCTCTTGTACTCCAAAGAAACATTTGGAGCTTTTTCCATATAATTGTTTCTCCTCCAATAGTTTGAGCGCCTTGTCAACATGTTGAACATGATCCTTCCAAGACTTGTTGTAGATTAGTATAACATCAAAAAATACTAGAACAGATTTTCTAAGGAAGGGTTTGAAAATGTAATTCATCAGACCTTGAAATGTAGAAGGTGCATTGGTAAGGCCAAAAGGCATGACCAAAAATTCATAATGGCCCTCATGAGTTCTAAATGTTGTTTTCAAAATGTCTTCAATCTTCATTTGGATTTGATGATATCCTGAACGAAGATACAACTTGGTGAAGTAAATTGATCCATGCAATTCATCCAATAATTCATCAATGACAAGAATGGGAAATTTATATTTAATAGAGAGCTTGTTGAGCTCCCTAAAATCCAGACACATGTGCCATGACCCATCCTTCTTATGCATCAATACTATTGGAGCAAAGAAAGAACTTTGACTAGGTGATTTATACTAGCCTCTAGCATTTCTACAACCATATGTTCAATTTCTCTCTTTTGGGCATAGGAATATTTGTAAGGCCTGATGTTTGGAGGAACACTTCCTGGAATGAAATTAATAGAGTGATCATAATCATGAATAGGTGGGACGCCTTCGTGAGTCTCCAATACCTTGGAATGATTGTCCAAGACTTTTTGGAGATCTGGACAAATAGATGATTTCAATGTGGGAACCTCTAGTGAACATAATTGTGCAATTACGCCTCGTTTTTATTTCTTTATAAGCTTTGTAATTCCCTTAGAGCTAATTATTTTTCCTATTTTCCCTGTGATACCCCTTAATTCAACTTCCTTTCCTTTCGAAGAAAAATTCATGACAAGTTCCCGAAAATTAAAAGCTATTGTACCCAGGGATTGCAGCCATTGGACTCCTAGTACAACATCAACACCACCAATTGGAATGGAAAGCATTGGGCTATTCAATACATATTCTCCCATCGAGAACTTGATATTATGGCACTTTCGAGAGAAATTTATGGTTCCTCCACTTGCAGCCATCACTTGACACTTTCGTGCTAGATATAGGAAGAAAGTCAATTCCTTGGCTATCTTACAATGAATAAAATTATGCGTACTGCCTGAATCAATCAAGACTATTACTGCTTTCTTCTTGATATGTCCTTCTATATTGATAGTTTGAGGCATGATAATTCCCGTCAATGCATTATAAGATATGGTTGGATTCATTTCTTCTTTCTCGATGTGATCTTTCACTTCTTGAACCTTTTTCTTCTTGATATGTCCTTCTACCTTAAGAGTTTGAAGAGTGGTAATTCTTTCCAATTCTTTACAAGATATGTTTGGATACATTTCTTCTTTCTCCGGGGTTGGTTCCTGGTGTATATACTCTTATTTTGATGTTTCTTGATCCTTTTCTTCCTCCTCCTCACAATATATGTAAAATAATTTCTTCTTAGCACACTTATGACCTTTAGTGTATTTTCTATCACAAATGTAACAAAGCCCTTTTTCTCTTTCTTCCTCCAATTGTTGTCATGTAAACATTGCAGGTTCTCGAAGGCTAGAAGAAAAAGCACTTCCATATTTGTAGTTGTGAGTGGTAGGATTCCTTGTTTCCATAATTCTGCTTTCAATTTTTCTTGCCAAGCTGAATGCCTTCTCCAATGAATCAGGTTCCCAAAGACGAACCTCATGTTGAATGTTATCCTTTAAAGTCCCTATGAAGACATCAATCCTTTTCTACTCTAAAATATCATTTACCCTTATATTCAATTTTTTTGAAATCCTTAATGTGCTCTACCATTGAACCCTTTTGTTTGAGATTTGTCAATTGGCTAAAGGAGGTGTTACTCTTTGTATACTCATAATGTGCTATCATTCCTTCAATGAAATTTGACCAATTGTCAAGTGCTTTACGAGAACACAACCCTTTATACCATAAAAATTGATCTGGTTCTAAATATGAAGATGCAATACATACCTCTTGTAACAGTTGCACCTCATGTAGATCAAAATATTTCTCTATCTGTAGTATCCAATTTACGAGATCCTTGCCATGAAAATTCCTCATATTTCCTTTTCTTGATTTTAGGAGCTTGATCTTGAAACGAATGTAAAGCTGTAATTTCAGATTTTTCATTTCTAAAATCATGGCTTACATCATCCCTCTGTGTCCTCTTTCCAATATCACCAGTTTGATTGACATTGGATTCTCCAAGAAAGAGTTATGCACAATCTCCCAAGATGACTTGATTATATACCTTTTAAAAAGAGCGAACTTGTATGAATTTCCATGTGTCACTATTTTGACCTTCACATTTGGAAAATATAAAAATAAAAACTACAATCTGTCCTATTACTTTGACTTTTGACAAAATTTCAATATGATGCTCAGAGAGAAAGTTATGATGATTTTCCCAAGGTCACCTATTTAAGATGTAATCCGGGAGTTTGCAAAAACCCTAACTTCCTCAGATCATATATCCAAAAATATTGTGTGCCAAGATCTGAAATTTGGGCTCGAGGTTCAGACCAATGTCTTATCAAATGTGTTTTTATTTTATTTTCTGAAACATCGTGGCGAACATGTTATAGCGAAACTTCCACGATGGCCTATTTTAGATGAAATTTTGGAGCTTGCAAAAACCCTGACTTCCTTAGATCATATCTCTGAAAATATAGCGAGACGAGATCTGAAATTCAGACCCAAGGTTCATCATGATTCAGTCTCAAATGATTTTTTTTTATCTTCTAAAATGTCTCAGAAAGAAAGTTATAGTGAAACTTCCACAATGACCTGTTTGGAGCAGCGAAACCCTAGAATCCAAAGCTCTAATACCAAATGTTATGAAACTAGCCCACAAAAAGATAGAAAAGATAGATCAATGCCTTAGAAATAAGCCTCTTCAAGAGGGCAACCTCCTTTACATTTCACAAATGAACAATTCTTAGATGATACAAATGACAAGACCTCCTTTCTACATATAGGAGTCTAAGGGGTCATAATATAATCAGAGCCCACATAACAATACCAATGTAAGGGCACAATAATAACAATAGTGGGTTTCTATGGGGCACAATAATAACATTATGGGGACTACATAGGCACAAAAATATTACAAGTGGGTTGTACTAATAACAATAAGGGGTTACACTAGTAGTATAGGGACCTAACATCTCATATTCATAAAGCACCTCAAGACAATCACGAAATTCATTGAAACGAGGGAAACAATGGGAATAGTGACCATGATGATCGCAAAAGGCGCAACGGTGATTTGTGCATAATGTTTTGAGTTTCTTGGCTAGACCTGGTATGTTAACACAAAGTGCACAAAGGTGATAGCTTTGGGCCTTAGGGACTGGAGGATCTTGGAGAGTGTTTTGTTAAAGTATGAAACCATATATGATAATAAGAAAACATATTCATTAAACTGTAATATACTAACATACATGTTTGGAAAAAAGAAACAGAATTCTCTCTTCCTACAAACAATGTTCCAAGTTTCAACAGTTGTGTTTGTCAAGGTTCTTAGAATACACTCTTTCATATGCTTCTATTAGTTTTGATAATATTCCACAACAAAGTTCTTTTAGGTGTTGATATTGACAACATACATGTTTGGAAAAAAGAAACATAATTTTCTCTTCCTACAAATAATGTTCCAAGTTTCAGCAGCCATGTTTGTCAAGGTTCCTACAATACACTCTTTCATATGCTTCTATTAGTTTTGATAATATTCCACAACAAAGTTATTGTAGGTGTTGATATTGACAACGAGTTCTGTCAAGGTAGGAGAGATTAATCTTTTCTCTACAACTTTTGTCAAGCTACCACTTTTTTCAAGTTATCAAATTTCTTTGTTATTCCATAGACTTCGACTACGAAATAAAAAGAAACACATCAAGTTCGTTTACCCCAACAGGCCAACAAGTAGCAAGCCCCAACTATATTATATAAGAAAGTATTAGGTATCCCAAAGGCTTGAAGGGGACCTAATTGAAAGAAGTGACCATTGTGAGAATCCTTCGAATCAATATATGAATATATAAATGTAGATTTATTATTATTTTAATTGGAAATCTTCAATTAAATAATAAAATTTAATTACATCTCTCCCAATCTAAATTTCTTACTAGCATAATTCACTACCCTCATAGGTCTCGCATTTTTTAACAGTGTTTTAACATGTAGGTTAATTTCCTTTTTGGTGAAGTCCACCTTTAAGGAAAATATGGTGCAGTGGCTCCAACCCCTACAGATCATTAGGAAAAACTAAGAATAGCACGGAAGATGAAAGATTGTACAAACCAACTTATTTTTCAAACAACTAATCCAACATCAGTATCTAAAATTTTACATAAATATATCATATTGAGAATGTTTGAAAAATGGTGAGAAATCTTCTGCGAGGGTGATGCGAAAAGAGTGATAAGGTTTCATTGTTTTGAATTTTTTTATTAAATTAGAAAAAGTTAAAAACCAATATTAATGGAGATATTGGTATTTTTTACTAAATTTTGTGAAGTGACTAAATGTAGCTTTAACCATTCACCTTAAGATGTTTTTACAATATAATTTCCCGAGTCTATTTAATATCTTCATTATCATAAAAACCAACCTATATTCATCTTAACTACACATCTACCACTAAATAAAATCTATTTATCCCTCTGGCACTTGGTAGACCTAGAATTAAGATGGATCTAAGATGATAGAATTTCCCAGGTGATGCGAAAAGAGTGATAAGGTTTCATTGTTTTGAATTTTTTTTTTTAAATTAGAAAAAGTTAAAAACCAATATTAATGGAGATATTGGTATTTTTTACTAAATTTTGTGAAGTGACTAAATGTAGCTTTAACCATTCACCTTAAGATGTTTTTACAATATAATTTCCTGAGTCTATTTAATATCTTCATTATCATAAAAACCAACCTATATTCATCTTAACTACACATCTACCACTGAATAAAATCTATTTATCCCTCTGGCACTTGGTAGACCTAGAATTAAGATGGATCTAAGATGATAGAATTTCCCCTTTAAATAGTCTATGCTCACATGAATACCATGGTATTACCATGGGTCAATACCATGGGTTATCATAAACCTGGAGCTTAAAAATTACTATTAGTAATTTATAAAAATTAATGAAATTAATAATTGATTTTTATTTTATTTTTTATTTTAACCAAGTTAAAAAGTTTAACATACATTAAATTACAACATCCATTTTTACTCTTGATCCACCAAGTCCCGAGAGGGATCAAATACTTTTTCACTCTATGTTAGTTTGCATATCACGATATTTGATCCCTCCAGAGTAAAGATGGATCTATGCTAGTTTAATTCCCCCATTTAAATAGGCTACATTCCACGTGAATACCATGGGTCAATACCATGTGCTATTTTTATTTTTATTAATACTAATATTAGGGTTAATAATGTATTAAGGTTAATAATGTTTTTTTGCATGGTATTAATAATAATCTAGCCCATGGTATTTGGCCCATGGTATTTTGCCAATAGGTTTCACCTAAATATAACACATTTTTTGAGTGTTCATAAATATAAGGTGACTTATGGAGTAAATATAAAAAATGTTTTATTTTTTACCATACCTCTCGTTTATTTATATTTTATTAATTTACCATACCTCTTTTACAAATATGGTATTTGGCCCATAGGATTCACTTAAATAAAACCTCTTTTTTGAGCCTTCATAAATAGAAAGAGGGTTATGGACTAAATATAAAAACAAGTTTTATTTATTTACCATATGTCTAGTTTATTTGTATTTTTATTTATTTACCATACCTTTTGAGTAAGTATAAAAAGAGGTTTTATTTATTTACCATACCTCCACTTTATTTATATTTTTATTTGTTTACACCCTTGCATGTATATAAGGTGACTTATGGAGTAAATATAAAAAATGTTTTATTTATTTACGACGCCTCTCATTTATTTATATTTTTATTAATTTACCATGCCTCTTTAATAAATATGGTATTTGGCCCATAGGATTCACTTAAATAAAACCTATTCTTGAAAATTAGGGCGAATGCAAGGTTATAACTCCTAATTTCAAGGGCTAAATTTACCTTTTTTACCCTCTCCCTTAAAATAAGGTGGGCTATTTGAGGTGATTTGTAAAAATGTACTATGATACAAAATATTTTCCCACTAAAAATTTAAAACCCCTTAATTTCGCCTAAGGGCGAACATTTGCCCCTAAAATTTTCCATGCAGGGAAGCAATGATAGGGTAAGAAAATATTCCTGCTGGAGAAAATAAGAAATGTATCTAGCCTCTAGGGTAATGTCTCGGCGGAACAACTCCTTGATGGTTGGGACCTAGAGGAACAATTCCCAGTGGGAACATAGGAGAGGCACCCACAAACGGAGGAGGTCCTGGGCGGGTGAATCTTGATGGCTTAGCTGAGAGGGTAACAACAGGGTGCTAATGAGCTAGTTGATAATCAAATGTACCAGGCTGCTTGTGAGCAGCCCATGAAACTTGTAACATGCAAACACTCAAGGAGTTAGGCTCTGAGATGAGAGGGGGAGGACAAGGGAAAGCACCCAACAATGAGGAATCTTTTTAGACTCCGGGTGAAACAACGGTGAGAGGATTTGAAGACTTCGTATCTTATATTGACGAGATAATGGACTTAGGGGAGGTCACGGATGTCGGCTCATATTATGTCAACTGATTGATGGTGATGATCTTCCCTTCATGAGGGAAGCACATCCTGAGGAAAATTTCATATGCGACGGATGACATGGCATATGTGTAGCTACGACCAAAGAGAATGTTCTCATCTAAAGGGGCATCAATAACCTCAATGTCTACATGGACATTCTTGCATGTAAGTGTCATGGGACAATTGCGATACATCCCAAGAGGTCGGGAGGAATGGTTGTCCCAAGCACGTAAAGTGATGGTGGATGGGGATAGCTCAGGTGACTTAAGTTGTTTCCAAACGGTAGTAGACATCACACAAGTGGATGCACCTTTCTCAATAATGAATCAGGATATGATGGCATTATGGACTCAGACTGGTATCTGGAAAGAAACGAATGAAGATAATGGGGGATATTCTAATGTATCAACTGGGAGGATAATCAAATTATCATTAGAAGGATCTACTGTGCCCAAAGAAGTTAGTATGTCCTTCCTCTAAGATTACCATGACTCGAGCACTTCCAGCATCGATATGGCGGCAGGTGATTGTGCCAAGTCATCTACTATACTGTATGTATTGGTATCTCAGTTAGAAGTCACGTTGTGGTGTAATGGTCCCTTTGGGACCTTGGGAATTGCCTCAACATTAGGCTGAGGAATTTGTAGTAGACGATTTGGTGTCGTAAGAAGCTTAGTAAATGCTTTGGTTTTGGACTCAATGGCAGACGAAGTCGATGGCTTGTCATATTGACGTGACCGCGTTTACTGGTTGAGATCAGAGGGATTAACCCCATCATAATTCATCATAAGGGTCTGGTAGTCACCAGGACTAGAAGGTTTGGGGGTGGGGGATGGGCTCCTTGACCTGGCTGAGGTTGAGAAACAACAAATCCTTGTTGAGGGAAAGGATTTGTAAGCACTACCAGTTGTGATGGCACAAGATTCTAAGGTGATTGATGGATGGGCGGTTGACTTGTAGAAGTTGCTTGAGCTTCCCACATTTGTTGCATCTGGGGTAAGATAGGACACTCATGTGTATAACGGCCACATACACCACAACATGCACAAGGCTTGTTTGTATGAATGGCCTTTTTCCGCTTGGGTTGATTTCCCGATTGTTGGTTGTTGGTGTTAGGCTGCTTCTTCTGGGGTTCACTAGGTTGATTACCTTGATTACCCTAGTTACCCTTGTTACCTTTCCCCTTATTATTTTTCTTCGAATTTTGGGGATTGGTCGCACTCTGCTACACAAACACTTGACCCTGAGGGGGTAGTGGCTATTGGGGCAGAGGATGCATGGGAGGCTATGGTGCTAATGCTTGAGAGGCTAGAGCGTTGGGCTGTGCATAGGGATAAGATGGTGGAGGAGCTACAGTTTGGTAGAGAGGTTGAGCAGTGGCTAGCCATGAAAATATTTTGCTAGCAGGAGGGGCATACGTGCGAGAGGAACTCGCACCCCCTTACATGTAGCCATAATTTCGTTGAGTATATGGCAAAGGATGTTGAAGGGTTCCAATGAGAGTGTCGGTGGCGTGAGGTTCCGTTGATGCATTGGAACCTCCAGAAAAGGGGAGGTCAGGAATGACAGTATAGACATAACCAGATTGCACATAAATAAGGTGATATCTCAGAGTGGTTTGGACAAATTCTTACTATGTCTGAGGAAAATACGACGCGAAACCTTTGCCAATGGGTGATAATATGCTCCTAAGAAACCAATTAAGATAGACACGTCTTCTAGGGGGGGAATGGCATGTGCTCCAACTTCTACACCACTCCTGAACATGATCGGAAAGAAAAGTGATAGAGGACTAATGGAATGAGGTCAAAAGCTTTGTAACAGTGTCATATCAGAGAGGTAACTGAAAATATGAGAGGAACTCTTTAGCAAGCATTGCGAAAATGGAATGATATGGGTTAGGCTAATCTACATACCATTTTGCAACGTCTCCAGTGAGCGTGCATTGAAACAGTCGAAGACGAATGGAGTCATCAAGTGATGGAACTGGATGAACACCACATGTGGAAGGAGCGCACATGATTGGTAGCGTCCTCTCCAGGATTACCCTCAAACTTTGCGATGTCATAGGGAAGCTTAGTCATCATAGTAGGCCAACCAACATCATGGTTTATAGGATCATTAATCAACTGGCTAAAATCCAAGAGACTTAACCCAACCATTAAAGGGAGCATGGGGGTTGTCGAAATGGTTCTTGAGATGGTTCCTCTAGATGTGATCATCGAAGTAGAACCAGAGCCAACAATAGGTTAGGTTCCTACACCAAATGCGAGTCCAGACATGGTGATGATATGCGGTGAAGGAGGGTCGAAATCAGTTGAGGAATCAGATGAACTAGGAGAAGAGTCCGTATGGGGATTCAAGGGACTATGAAATCAAACTTTGCGGGGAGGAGTAATATGCCTAAGCAGAAATTGGGGATGAAGGCCTAAGAGCCTCCACGACAAACGCCTTAGTGGCACAATGGTGGTAAGACACAAGTGCACAAAAATGGTGAAGGGTGATCAATAATATGATTTTGTCTCTGTGTGGGAAGATAAATTAATTACGTTAAATCTTTGTTGGTGGTGTAAACCAAGCACCCTTCACTTAAGGTGCGCTTGTGTGTGAAAGTGTGTTTATTGATTAAGCCTAGATTGTTTTAAAAAGAAAAGAAGAAATATTGCTAAAAATAAACTGAAATTGAAAACAGAAAATGAACAACAAATCAATTAACTAAATCCCACCCAAACTAGGTTTGCAAAAACTTTGCTAGTTGGTAGTGAAATCAACTGAAAACACACTAAAAAGCTCAGTAGATCTAACTCTCAGTGTGATTGGGATCATAGGACACTAGGCTGTTGGAAAGTGGTGCAACAACAACCAAAAACTATAGAGGAAGATCATTGCAAAAAGATAAGGAGATGGGTGTAAAACCTAGGGCAACCAATGGGACCGTAAGGCCAATGACCAAACAAGGTTTAAGATGGAACTTTGGACGGAAACAACCTATCCTTGAAGATTTGAAACAAAAGGGTAAAGATCTAGAAAATATGGTTGAAAGTGCTGCAAAAACTCAAACTTATTACTGATCTAAACTCCTATAAAGGTGGAATCGTACTAGAAGCCCTAAGGGGCTAAATGCCACGTCAAATAGTAAAGCATATTAGATCAAGGCCTAACCGGGATAGGAGAGTGGTCAACCAACCCATCACATAGCTCTCGGTAAAAACCCAAAAAAAGATTTGACAAAATCCCAGAACCCTAAAAGTTGCAGGGACTGACCTGATCTCAGGGGGGTCACACTTTTTGGGCTCAAAGGTGCGTTGTGGACCTCCAGATTTCACTTTTTGGGAAAAAAGGTGTGATTTCTTCTCCTTGATTCCTGGTCAGGAAGTCTTAGAAAAAAATTTGTCTCTATTGCGGCTGGTTCTTGTGAACTGTGAAAAAGACCAGAAAACTTCTGAAAGTTAGAAATTTGATAGATCTAGGGTTAGAAAGCTAGTAAACAACATTAAGAGACTAAAAAAAGAAGAAAATCTAAGCTGAAAATTGAACGTCACCCACGTTTCTAGATCTGAAGTAAAAACCCAGTGGAGTCACCAATTTTGTTATACTGTTTTCTTCTCAAAGGTGTACGAAAAGAAATCACCTAAGACTGTGGATGACAAACTGTCTCAACAATATAAATGGATGCAAAACATTGTAGATCGACAGAAAATGATAGAAACAGAACATGCCAAAGTCCTAATCTATGCCGCAATCATAGTTAAACAACAAAATGAAATAGTAATAAATGCAGGTAACTCCAATAATCCAATGGAAACCAGATATACAAAGAATATATTTTATTAAATAACACCTGTGAAGGGAACAAATAAATTTTACTGATCCCCCTCTATGAGATGGGTTCTTGGCTATCCTCAAACATCTTAAGATTTTGTAGAAATTCTCTCCTATATAATGTGTAGACCTAGCAAACAATATGTTTGACCTCAATGGGAACTGAAATGGAAGAAAAATGGTGTGCGACAATGATAATAATCATAGTTACAGCAGTGAGTACAACAATGAAAATACTAAAAAGTGAATAATGAAAGGAAAACCCTTATATTTATAAGAAAATATTGATTTATCCTTGAATAATGAGCAATAATAAAATATTATTAACCACATTATAGGACTAACCACTTGGAATATTTTATTATATTTGTATTTGAACTTTTATTTAGAAATAATAAATAAATAAATGATTTATTTATTATCTCAAGATATATGGTTAAGGAATAATAAACAAATGATGATTATTTAATTATTCCTGAGAGATCTACTCAAACTTGACAATGAATAATTATTAATTAGAGATTAATTAATTATTCCTAGAGAAAAATAAGATAATTAATAATTTATCTGTTTATTTTTCATAACTGGGTCAAATATGACAAGGAATATTAATTACTGATTGGTTTAATTAATTATTCATACAAGAAAATTAAATAAATAATGATTTATTTAATTATTCTTCATGGGTTTAATTATAAATTACTTAACAAATGTGGTTTATTAAATAATTTCTCATAGTGAAAGCAATTTTACTATGGTAAAATTGGCCTTACATGGTGTAATTCAATCCATCTAGTAAATTAGGCTAGATGATCAATTTTTTGGTGATAACAAAAGGTATAGATTAGAAGGATTTGACATGGCATGCATTTGAAAGGCTCTTCAAGAAGAAGTACTTGTCGGAGACGTACTATGATGATAGAGCTAAGGCATTTTATGAGTTGTGGATGGGTCTATGATAGATGATGAGTATACTAGCATATTTTTGGATTTGTTGAGCTATGTGCCTTACCTCAAGGAGGAAAAGGCCAAGGTTCAGAGATTCATCGGTGGATTTCCATTTGCATACAGAGACCGAATTGAGTTTGATGAGCCTTGATGGTTGGAGGAGGCCATCTGTAAGTTGAAGTATTGTTATGAGAAGTCGAAGCACAAAGTTGAGCCTAAGCATGACTTGAAAATAAATGAGAAACTGAAAGGAAAATGGCCACCAAGGAGAGGAAGACCTCGAGAAGTGATAAATAAAATGCAGCTCCTTATAAGAAATTCAATACAATTGAGAAAGGACGTGGAGAGTAGCAAGCAACAGCTGGTGGTAGGGAACCATTGTAGTGTTGGATATGCGGTAAGGATCATCATAAGAGGGATTTTCTATAGTATCAGAGTGGTGGTAGACCCCCGGTATACAGTGCTCAGGAGGCGCATATAGTGGGTCATGTTGGTCATAGAATTCCTCGGATATATGAAGTTGTGTACAACAAGCAGGCAGATCATCAGGCATCGATCATTGAGATGGACAGAAAGTTTTGTGATCAAGTTGTTTCTATTTTTACTGATCGTAGATCTAACTATAGTTATATTAACCCGGAATTGCTAGATAAGTGTGGTTTGATAAAAGAAGTGCATGAAGAATCTTGTTTGGTATAATTGGCTACATGTATAAATAAGCGAGTTCACCATTGGGTAAGAGCTTGTGCATTTGAGTTAAATGATATGCTTACAACAACAAATTTGGATGTATTTCCATTGGGTTTGTATAGTATGATTTTAGTTATGGATTGGCTATACCTTTATAGAACCAAACTGGGTTGCTTCAACAAGGCCATTAAGAGTTTGGATGATAGTGGGGAAAGGAGGACTTTGTAAGGGAAGAATAATCCTATATCTGTGAGGACGGTTACTGCTATGCAAGCTAAATGTAGTTCCAGAAAAGGTTATATGATGTTTGCAGTACACATTTCTAGTGACAAGGGTAGGGAGGTTGAGGATGCAGATGTGTTAAGAAGATACCCAATTTTTCAGAAATTTCAAGATGTATTCCCTTACCTCAGAGGGAGGTATAATATTCTATCGAGTTGGTCCCAGGGGCAGCCCCAACATCAAAGGAAACTTACAGGATTATCACACCAAGGTTGGTTGAGTTAAAGTTCTAGCTGAAGGAAATGTTCGACAAGGGGTAAATTATGATAAGTGTATTGCTTTAGGGTGCACTAGTGTTGTTCATGAAGAAGAAAGATGGTACTCTAAGATTGTGCATTGACTACAAGCAGCTGAAAAAAGTAACGATCAAGAACGGGTACCCTTTGTCGAGGATTGATGATTTCTTTGATCAATTGAAGGGAGCAATAGTGTTCTCTAAGATCGACTTGAGATCAGGATACCATCAACTATGCATCAAGGAAGAGGATATCTTCAAGACTGTGTTCAGGACTAGGTATGGGCATTATGAGTTTTTTTTTGTTCCATATGGTTTGACTAAAGATCCAACTACATTTATGTGTTTGATGAATAGTGTGTTTCATCCTTATCTAGATACATTTGTTGTTGTATTCATTGATGACATATTGGTATATTCTAAGAATGAGGAGGAACATGTCAAGCATTTAACGCCAACACTGAGATTTCTAAGAGAGCATTAATTGCATGTTAAACTTAGCAAGTGTAGCTTATTTGAGACTGACATATATTATTTGGGGCATGTTGTCTCCAAGGATGACATAGTAGTGGATCCAAAAAAAATAATGGCTATCATGCAGTGGGAAGCTCCTAAGAATGTCGATGAGGTGAGATCATTTATGGGATTGGCAGGTTACCACAACATGTTCATCAATAATTTCTCACTCATTGCATATACTATCACATCATTACAACAGAAAGGTAAGAAGTTTGAATGGACAAAAGAATGTGAGGATATTTTTGAGCAGGTAAAGGAGTTGTTGACACATGCATCAATGCTAAAGATTATGGATCTAGACAAGGAGTTTGTAGTGTGTATAAATTCTTGCAAGAGAGGACTTTGTGGAGTTATCATGCAACAAGGGAAGATAGTGTGCTATGAGTCATGACACTTGAATGAGCATCAGCAGAACTGTTGAATGCATGATCTTGAGCTAGTAGTGACTATACATGCTAGTAGTGACTATACATTCCTTGAAGATGTGGAGGCACTATCTTCTTTCCAGGAGGTCTACATTGATGAGAGGTCATAGTGGGTTGAGTTATTTATCTGGTCAATCAAATCTAAATGTCAGGAAATATAGATGGTTAGCTACCCTTAGTGAGTTCAAATTTGAGATCAGATACATCAAAGGGAAGGAGAACTGGGCAGAGGATTCTCTTAGCAAGAAGGTATAGGTAAATCATATAGCAACTATGAGTTCTTACGGGACAAAGTTACAGGATAGGATCTTGCAGGCAAGATAGTAGGATGACAAATACATGGAGATTATGTATAGGTTACAATAGAGCACATGTAAAGGTGCAGGTATAGGTACAGGTAATGAGGATGCGGACTATGATCTCACAACAAATGGTTTGGTGAAATTTAGAGACATGATCTATGTGCCAAATTACGGTAAGCTCAGGAATCTTATCTTGAAGGAATTTCATGCCTAGCCATACTCGGGTCATCTAGGATGTTAGAAGATGTTTACGATGGTAAAGAAGTCCTACTATTGGTCAAATATGAAGAGCGAAGTGGCAGACATTGTGGCTAAATGTTTATATTTTCTCTAGGTCAAGGTGGCATGTAAGAATCCAAGTGGTTTACTATAGCCTATAGCGATTCCAAAATGGAAATGGGAGGTCATTTCCATGGATTTCATCAAAGGTATTCCAAGGAATGTGTTATCACAAAATCATGCCCCTGATAGGCTGCTGATCAGGAAGACCTTATGTAACTCTTTCAAACCAACTTTTGGCTGAGGCTTAGCCTCCTCAACCTGAGAGGGCTCTCTCAAAGGTTAATGATTTTGATAAAGATTAGATGGCTAACTCTATGAAACAAGTGAAAAATATGAATGGTTGAACATGATCAGTAAAAATCCATTGGGCTTATGGAGTCAACAACACCTCAATATAACAATGAACTCAACCTTACATGGAAGTCAGGGCATTCAGCATTTAAACATTCAGAACATAAACTCATATGGGACCACACAGTTCATAAATGTATACAGGAAGTCAGAGCACATTCAGTGAATTCTAAGTGATTATACATCCATACCACTGTAAGAATTAAGAAAAGGACAACATCACATATTCTGAACATAAAAAATCCTTCATGAATCCTGAGAAGTAAAGTCAAGGATGTATTACTGAAATGAGTCTTACATAGGCCTAATACAAGCTTTTCCATAAAATTTCCAACCCCTTGTACATCAGCTCTTCTGCTATATATAGAGCTCTTTAAACTACTTAGATTCCTCTTCTAGGATGAGGAAAATTCGAATTCTACCTGACCTGACACCTAATGACACTCAAAACTAACTATTTAATGCAAATGACATCTAACTAGCAGTCCTAGAGACCTAATACAACTAGGAGTGTATCTCCTTATCATGATTACAACAACCTTATCTAAGCATTAAAAACTCCTTTTGACAAACAAAAATCTATGAAGTCGAATTTGATGAAGCCCATAACCTTCCAGCTGGCCCTTGATGACTCATCCTTTTGGTGTTCCTAGAAACTAGGAGACTGTCCCTTGCTCTGTTCTGGCTGAAAAATAGGTCTTGGGACAGAGCTCATAACTTCTCGTACAAAATGTATTTGGAAAAACTGAAGGAGGCTTTTGTAAATAAATCCATGATGAAAAAAAACCTCTCTTGGTGTTTTGAAAAACCTTCCCTACCTCCCAGAATGTGTCTTTGAAAAACCTGTGTCAAACAGAGAAATATGCCTGTGAAAAACTTGCACCTACAGCAGTTTCGTAGCGAAATTTTTAGTCACCCGTTTCTCCCACCTCATAATCAATTTAAAGAAAATGAAAGAGGTTTTTCTATTTCAATGTGTTAGTAATAAAAACCTCTTTCAATTTCCAAAAATATTCTTTCAGTTTCTCTAGAGACCTCCTGGAATTTAACCACATTGCAACTATTCTCGCTGAAACATAGGTCTTGGGACAGAGTTCATATCTTCTCATAAAAGCTGTATTTGGAAAAATTGAAGGAGGCTTTTGTGAAGAAATCCATTCTTAACAAAAACCTCTCTTGGTTTTTTGAAAAATATTTCCTACTGCCCAGAATGTGTCTTTGCAAAACAGGTATAAAACAGGAGATGAAAAACTGCACCTACAACAGTTTCGTAGCGCAACTTTGGTCATTAATTTCTCTCAAATCATAATTTATTTGGAGAAAATGGAAGAGGTTTTTGTACTTAAGTATCTTAGGAATGAAAACCTCTTTCACTTTTTAGGGATGAGTTTTTTGACTACTCAGAAACGCTCCTAGAAGTTGACTGGTTAAAAACAAGGAGAGAAAGTTCCCCCTTTTTATGCTTTTCATTCTTATGCTTGTCTTCGAATCCTTCTGCTGACCATGTTGTCTCCTTTGCTTGATGTTTATACCTTGTAAGTAATCCCTTTCCTTGAATTGGGCAATCTCAAGGTTGGTAGACATCAATTTCTTTTCTGACTTCCTCAAAGCTACATTCTTCTTCTTGAGTGCTAATTGCCTTACTTGAGTTTAAATGGAAAACTCTGATGTATGTTGAACCTGAGCTTTGCCATGTGCTTCTTATGCATGAAAGGAGCATGAGAATAAACAAGACCAATTCTCCCTTACCTTACCCTTTTCCTTTGAAATCTTTTCAGTGATAACAGAATGTAAAGAAGCATGACTATATTATGGTCGTGGTTGATAGATTGAGCAAGGTAGATCAGTTCATTCTAGTAAAGACTACATATTCAGCTAGTGAGGTAGCACAGGTGTTCATCCAAGAGATAGTGAGACTGCATGGTGTTCCAAAGAATATTCTGTTATAAAGGGATGAAAAGTTCACTTCCAAGATTTGGAAGGAGCTATTTATATGCTTGGGGACAGAGTTGGCCTTCAACACAACTTATCATCTGTAGAAAAATGGATAGACAGAGAGGGTCAACAAGATCTTAGAGGATATGTTGAGGATGTACACGGTGCACAAGCAAAGTAAATGGGAGGAGTATTTTCCATTTCTTGAGTTCGCATATAACAATGGGTATCAGGAATAAATGAAGACGAGTCCTTTTGAGGCATTGTATGGACGAAGTTATAACACTCCCATCAACTGGAGTGATCCAGTGAATAAGGTAGTTATTGGACCAGACATGGAGCAGGAAATGTATGTTATAAAGAAGAATCTAAAGGCAGCACAGGATAGAAAAAAGATTTATGTAGATCAACATAGGGTGTTCAAGAAGTTTCAAGTTGGATAGCATGTGCATTTGTGCATCAAGCCTAAGAAAATCTATTTGAGGATTGGTTCATGTGCGTGTACCACGATATTGTGGGCCTTTTGAGATCCTTGAGAGGATTAAACTAGTGGCATATTGACTTGCACTGCCTACAATAGTGAATTTCCATGATTTTTTCCATATTTCATTTCTTAAGAAGTATATAAAGGATGTTTATCATGTTATTGATTCGTCTATATTGCAGGTGGAGCAAGAAGGAGAGTTCCAACCAAAACCTTAGTGCATATCGTAGTGGAAACATCTCATCCTCACGAACAGAGCCATAGAGCAAGTTAAAGTGTAGTGGAATCACTTTAGACATGAAAAAACTACATGGGAGATGGAAGATGAGATGCAAGCCCTGTATCCTTCATTGTTTGTCAGTTGAGGCAAAGCAGTTTTGGTTTGATGTTGGTATATGTTTGGAATATGTCTTGCTGATGTTTAGGTATATGTATATATATATATGTATAAGGATGCAAATATTTCCTGGAGATAAGTTACAAAGCTCCAAAGAAGTATGGGTGACATATTATTATGGTTTTTATATTGTCATGTTGTCATGATGTTTTACTTTAAGTAGGTCTTCCATTGTAAATGCTGCAATGAGCTAAGTTATAAACCTTCATGGGTAGTATGTTTTCTTTTTAGCAGTTTTGTTGAGGTCATGGTGTGGTTTAACACTGAGGATGGTGTTCCCAAAGGGGGAGGGTTCTATAATAACCCTAGTGAAAATTTCATGTAATAAAAGCTAATAAAGGAAAAATAAGACCATGGTTAAGAGACACTTATTCGAAGCTGAATGTTGGGAAAAGATATCCTAGTGGGCATCACTAAATGTATGTTTTGGCTAAGGAAAATTGGCAAAGGCTAAGGCTAAGGAATTAAAAGGAAAAAAGGTATTTTCAGCCCATTTATTTATGAAAATAAATGAAATTAGGAGAAAGGTAAGGTGAAAGATCACAATTTTCATGTGAGGAGGAAATTAAAGGAAAAATAATGGAAAATGAAGAAATTAGAGGCCTCATTAATAAAAAGGTTTCAGAGGATCAGTTGCTAACCTTTTTTTTAGTTCAAGTTTGGATATCTCTCATTATTCTGTCTCTCTCTCTCTCTCTCACTCTTAGTCACGTAGAGTTTTCTTGGACCACTCTAGATTTGGATCAAGGAAGGAAATCAAGGATCAAGGAAGAGGAGTAGGATCAAGAAGCTTCAACATGAATACTTGCACGTAACATTTTTCCTATGTGGCTTCCTAGCTCATTCTGACATGCATGGATTTGCGTGTTGGTGTATGGTTCTCTTGCTATCAGTGGCCTTGTTTGGCCAGGTTATGACATTATTTCTCAGCATATCCTTGGCTTTTTCTGGATGCCATGGTGTTGGGATGTTTGTTTCAGTTTTGAGCTTTGATTTTCCGGATGGATTTTCGAATCTGGGTCAAAGTTGGTCTCAAGGTTATTCCTAAAGGCCTACGAATCCCTTGACTAGTTTTGTTGAGATACATGGTAAAGCCTGAGGGAGAAGTCTCAATTTAGGTCCTAGTGATCTAGGTTTGGATTGTGGTAAAGTGTGAGAGACTGGTCTCAGTTTAGGGCCTAGTGATACAGGATTGGATTACGGTAAAGCCTGCAAGACAAGGAGATGAAAAATTCTTCAAGGATAGTGATGATTTTGAATGGCATTCCAAGTTCAGTTTGGTTGTGATCGGAGCACTGATTTTGGTTTCATCACGATTTGGTGAGGGTGGAGGTGGCTTAACCTATGGATTTCCTTTCTTGTTCTTGGATTGGTTGTGTTGTAAGATCCCACATTCATGCTTAGAATATGGCATGTGGGTGACTGGATGAAAGAGAGATTTGGTTTAGCCATGTCTATGGTCAGGTGGTACGTGGAAGTCCCAACCCTGGTCGGATTTTCCTATGGTTAATAAAAGATACTTTCTCTTACTTTTTCACTGATTTATATGTGGATTTAATGGTTTCCATATCTCTGGTATTTATATGGTTTTATGTTTGTTATAAGCATGGTTATATGACTGTTTCATGTCATTGTTATTTCATGTATTTACTTGTAATTGTTAAATGTATGGATGCAACACCTAATTGATGATATAATAGTTCAATAGAGAAATAGGTGATCTCTCTCTTTATGTTTCATAAGTTCTTTTAGTTATTTATGCTCTATTTTGTATCCTAGACCTATAGGTTTCATTGATGCCAAGTGTTTGACATAATGTCAGTCCCTGTTGGGGAAGCTCAGGCCTATTCCCAAGCTTGATTTTAAGTTTTAAGTATTGTTATCATTTCTTTGATGGATTTTGAAGCTTGTAGCGAGTTCTGGGCAGAGGCTAGGATTTTGGGCTAGGAAACTGGCTCTAATCTTGAGGTCGTTGGCATAGGTCTGTTGAGAAAAGTCCATAGTCTCTAATCCAGAGGCCTATGAGAGCGAATTTGAGTTTATGGTCATTCTCTTGCATATAGCATGAGATCTAGTCTGGGTTCAAAGGCTTAAATCATCAGTGCGACTCAGGGAAAGTCTGTCTGAGTGGCTGGCATGTCTCCTGAGGGTGTTTTCAGAATGTGGATGGGTTTGTTTGATATGTTCCATCTATTCCATTTCCTTAAGGCCAACTAGGAGATTGAATCCCTTAGAAATCTCTCTCATCACTTATTTTCCAGGTTGATTGGTTGCTTGGGTGGAACTGGGAGGAGGGGGTGTTACAACCACAAAATTTTGTATATGGAAGGTAATGTGTTTCCTAAAGGTATGGTTCCATTGGAGATATTTTTCGATGAAAATGATGTTCCTCTAAATGTTAGTAATTAAAATTTGGAGGATGATGTTGAAGAATGCAACAGTAGCACTGAACAAGAGTTGAAGCTTATAAAATTGGCAAAGGGTATTTCAAAAGATTATAAACCCAAGTATGTTGATCTGTTTAAGAAATATTCTGATACTTTTTCTTGGTCTTATGAAGACTTAAAAACATATGATAAAGATATTATACAACATGATTTTCCACTAATCTCTGGGCTCAATCCATGTAACAAAAACTTAGATATATAAATCCTTTGTGGTTGTCTTCAATTGAAAAAGAAGTGAAGAAACTTCTTTAGGCTGAATTTGTTGTGCCTTTAAGATATTTAGATTCGATAGAAAATTTGGTGACTGAGAGGAAGAAAAATGGGGAGATTAGATTGTGTATAGAATTCTAGAATGTGAACTGGGAATCATTAAAAGAAAACAACCCTCTTCCCAAAATGGAATACATTTTGCATAAAGTTACAGGATCTTCAAGATGATCAATGATTGATGGGTTTTCTAGATACAGCCAAATAGCATTCCATACAGATGATTAAAAGAAGGAACCCTTCACAATGTTGTGGGGGGGATGTTTATGTATAGAAGGATTCCTTTTGGTTTAATGAGCACTAGAGATACATTTTAGAGGGCTATGGATATAACCTTTTTTTGAGAAAAGGAAAAATTTGTGGTGATATAACTTCATGTTATTACATTATTTTATAAATATGACGATGACCACTTGAAACACTTGCCACAGACTTTTGAGAAATGTAGAAAATATGGATTGTTTCTCATTTTCCTCTTAGAGAAGGAAAATTATTGGGAGATATTGTATCGAAAGAAGGAGTTAGAAATTATCCAAAAGGTGTGGAATAAATCAATAACATACCTTTACCTAGAAACAAATAGGAAATACATATTTTCCTAAGTGGAATAAATTTTTTGAGAAGATTTATTCTGAATTATGTAGAAGTTATAAAGGAAATGACATATATGTCGCAGAGAGATGCAGAATTGATGGAATCAAGCAACCAGAGAATATTTTGCAAGGACTAAGAAGGCTTTTGGAGAAGCTCTTATTTTGGTAAGTCCTCATTATCAAAAACCTTTTCAAGTTTTCTCTCTTGCCTCTCCTTCTACAATTGTAGTAGTGCTTTTGCAAAAGAATGAAGATAACAAGGAGCATCTTGTCGCATTTTTAAATTAGGTATTAAGGGATGCAGCACTAAAATAAAATATGTTAGAGAAGAAAGCTTATGCCCCTATCAAGGCCTTGAAAACATTCAAAATATATATTTTACATTCTCATATTACTGCATACGTACCAAATTCAACTATCAAAGATGCACTGACGCGGGGGGAAAGTGAAGCGAGAATAGGCAAATGGAAAGCCAAGATATAGGAGTATGAAATGGATATTAAGCCAATAAAACTAATAAAAGGCCATGGGTTTGCCTATATTTTTGGAGAAGACAAATACCAAAAAATGGGGATAAATTAACTAAATGAAATACTTGAACCAAATATTGTTGGTAAAGAAGGTAAATCAAATGAATGCGATAACAATGTTGCCTATAATTATCTATGCTCGGATTGGTATAAAAATATTATCCATTACTCTTTATTTCTTAGTTGTCCACCACATTTGATAGAGAAAAATATAAGGCCTTGAGAATGAAAGGTCAAAAATATGTTATATTAAATTGTTAATTATACTGGAAAGATCATGTTGGTGTTTTGTTGTTGTGTCTAACACAGGAAGAAATGGATGAAATTTTTAAAGAATATCATGGGTGTTCCTGTGGGGATCATTATATTTGGAGAGTTACAACACAAAAAATCTTCAAGGTTGGATTTTACTAGCCTACCCTATTTTCTGATGTATATAAGTTGGTTAAATGTTGAAAATAATGTCATCTTGTTACTAAAAAGAAGCAGTTGTCACCACTACAATTAATTTCAATATTTGTAGAAGAACCTTTTAGGAAGTGGGGGTTGGATTTCATAGGGGAAGTTAAACAACCTTCTAATGGATGGCACAATTGGATCATAACAACCACTAATTATTTCACTAAATGGGTGGAAGTCATTCCAACTTAAAATGCGATGGATTCAGTGGTGATCTAGTTCCTAGAAGAGAATATATTTGCTAGATTCGTTACCCCAAAACGTTGGTGATAGATAATGGTCAAGTATTTAAGCCCGCAAAGTTAATTAGCTTTTTCTAGAAATATAATGTAATAATCTCTCACTGTAATTATTATCCACAAGGGAATGGGTTGGCAGAGTCCTCAAATAAAACTCAGGTTAGAATATTGAAGAATACAATCGCAAAAAATAAAAAGAACTGGGATTCTGAACTTGAGTTTGCCTTATGGGTAAACAGGCTGAAAACCAAAAGGTCTACTGGGAAATCACTTTTTGAGATAGTTTATGGAATGACAACTTTATTTCCTAGTCAAATATCTAAGATAGTAGCCACCATGATTCAGGATGTTGAGGAAGAACAAAATACATTGACTAGGGGTGTAAACCAGCTGGTGGAATTGAATGAAAGTAGGGAATCCATAACACAAAATTTGATAATTTATCCAGAGAAGAAGAAAGCTATATTTTACAAGAAGAACAAGGATAGACTCTTTTAGCTTGGAGATCTTGTTCTAAGGTGGGATGTTAGAAGGGATGACAAGGGAAACATGGAAATTTTGACCCCTTATGGTTTGTAACTTTTAAAGTAGCAGAAGTCTAAGGGAACAAAACCTTCATTCTCGAAAATATTGATGGAGAATTATTGCAAATTCTTGTCAATGCACAGCTTCTAAAACATTACATCCAACATTGGGCATGTTTTATTTTCTCATTGTAAATACCTTTGCGCCCACTGTAAGTTTCTAGTGTGATTAATCATTGCAATCTGTTAAGCTACAATATGGATCCATGCCTAAAGTGAGGGCACTAATCTGTGGTTCTTAGTGTTTTATCCCAAAATACTATCCCCACGTGGAGTCAGTGTTGTAGTCAGTGTTCTTTTGTTTTAGAAAATAAAATCATATATGAAAGAAAATAATATATATATATATATATATATATATATATATATATATATATATATAGATGAAAATAAGAAAACAAAAGAAGAAAACAAGAGAAAAATACAAAAAATATATAAAATTTCATGGGACTCTTGTATGTAATATTTTTGAAAAGTCTAATGTTTTAGTGATAGATAGCGTAGGCCCGCCACAAGGGAGGGAAGGTTTAAATTGGAAATAATATTCAAAATATATTTCATTCATAAAAGTGGGCCAGCCCATCACAATGTAATCGAGAAGGGATTAAATAATGTGAAACTTTCTTGGCGCATTCTTGTCACATGCATCGAGACCTTGCTCATAGCGAACCCAATAACACAAATAAATCGGTTCTTATGGGGGAGAGTTCCCCCATAGGAAATTTGAAGGAAAATTGATTTCGGGGCAATCTATGATTGAGTTTAACTCCAACAACACTCCCTTGGGACATTGGTTACTATGAAGGTTGCCCTGGGGAGTGGTAAGCCATTTTCGCTACATCCATGACAAGCGAGCAAGAATTCAAGAAAGCTTGTTCCCCATCACTAACTCCTCGTCACAACCGCGTCACTTCCCTTCACACCACCTCACCCAAATTTTCCATGTCATTTTCTGCAATTATCTACCATGTCATGCTTCCGTACATTTTTTCAATATTCACATAACTCCATTTTTCCCACCCTGCATCTAAAAAAAAAAAAAATTTCATCCAAATCACTCATTTTAACTGTTGTTGTCACGGCGATCACTACTGGATCAATAAATGTCAACTTCATCATGGTATCCCTTGAAAGCTCACCAAGTATCTAAGTAGTCCCATTACTCTATAATGTTTTTAAAAGAAACTCACGATGAAAAAGAAAGTTGTTATTTTTGGTTCCACAACCCACATTTCTCTCATGGAGACAGAATGTGACATTTTCGACTCTAATTTTCTTGTTAATTTGATGGAATTTCATCAGACTATCCTTGTTAATCAAACTAAGTCAAAGGTATCCTATAGATTGGTCAAGTCAGGCATGCTTTCTATTATTCCTCAAATGTATCTCTTCCCAAAATTTATTACCTAGTTGACTTCCTCTCTATATCTTCAACAGTTTTATGTTATGAATAATTTAGGAGAGAACAGTTTTCAAGCCACCTCACTATTAATTCATGACGCTCTCTATATTCCACATTCAAACAATTATTCCTCTTTTTATGATGAAACTGTCTTGTCAAATTATCAAAATCTATCAACAAAAGAAATTAAAAAATTACGTACTTATATTATGCCTCGAAATGTAATTCTTCCTTTAGAATTGGCCCAATTTCCTATAACTTATTTTGCTGAGAGTTCCAAGTCTATTTTGCAAATAATTATGAGAATTTTTGGAAAGGTAATTGGTGAGTTGAAGTTGGAGAGAGCCAACTCTCAAGCTCTTTATACTCAAAATGAACAATTTAATAAACTTATCAGTAAGCCTCGGGTGAATCCGAAGGATAAGACAATTGTTCAAGCAACATTCCAAAGTGCAGAATCTGAGATCCAATCATTAAGAAGAAAAATGTTTTTTCCTACCACAAAACATGCTTTAGCTCTAGAGCTATCTCATACTAAGAAATAAAAGAATATTTTAACTCATGAAATAGTGGAAAGGAATAAGGAGATAGTAGTACTCAAAGATCTCAAAGTAGAGTTGCAGCAGAAGATAGTTAAACATGTCTATACGATTATAGTGTAGCCAGACTTTGAGGATCCCACTGAGAAAATCACCATATTTATGATAGAGTTGACAATTTCAGAGGATGAGTTGAAGAAGATACAAAATAATATAGATGATACTAAGGCATGGTTAAAGCATAAGGAGAGATAATTGAACATCGCTAGAGAAAACACAACCCAACATCACAAGAACTACCAATTAACGTTTGTTGAAGTAAAGGAATTCAAAGAGAGATTAAAGGGAAATATGTCTCTTATTTAGGAAAGAGATATCATCTGGACTCATATCATTCAACAACCCAAAGAAGTTTGGGATCAAATGATAGTCATGGCTAAGGAGAAATAAATGGTGAGATATCTTGAATCTATTATCCTCACTAACAAAGCTCAATCACAACAGAGTTCACAACTAGGAAAAGGAATGATTGATTTTTCAAATGTCAAGTCTTATCTAAAGCTGAGGGAAATGGATATTGTAGATAGAACATCCGTTGTCTCATAAATATGTAAAATGGTACAAAAAAAATATATAGGAAGAATGCAGAGAGCAGACTAGGAGAAGTCGAGGAATCAATGTTGACTTTCAATTCGAACTTTGAAAAGAGATTATGACCAGGTTTACCTTCATGTTGGGACCAACAGGGAAATATCCTCCTTTGGGAAACATAGGAAACCTTGTTGGTAGAGGCCAAAATTAAAATTAATGCTTCTCATGAAAGAACTATAATTCTGAAAGGAACAACAATTGTGAACTATTTATAGAGGGATTTTCAATTGTTGTGGTTAATTAAAACCATGTTTTATGAGAATCCAACCTAAAACAGGTTAACAAATCTAAGAATGGCCTACAATAGACTAGTACATTCTTCAACCCCTGACTTAGAAGTGTAGAAGAAATGTTGTAATTAAAAGTTTGAGTTGCGGAACCTGGAGCTTCATCAAGCAAGTCTGCACAGGTGTCTCAAGTTATTTAGTGATAACAATGCATTGATTTTAAGTTTTGAGGAAATATGACATTTGGTAATTTTAAAGTTAAAATAGTTTAGTTTTTTAGTTTAATCTCTTAAGTCCTCATAAGGACCAAATAAGTTAGATATAGTTTTGAATTACTTTGATAGTTAATCGTTTTTTTAACTTTATTTAGTATAAATTTTCTTTAAAAAGACATGAAGGGACCAATTTTGGTGTTCTAAATTTTGTCCTCGGAGAGAGAATTTTGGTTGTGTAACGTACAAGGTTTCCTTGGAGAAGCAATGAGAGATTTTTTGGATGATTCCAACTATCTACTAAGCATGATATGTTATTTCTTTCACTGTTAATCATTTTATGTTGTTCTTCTTTTGAAAATGTGTAAAGAAGTTGTTGGTTCCTTCTAATAAAAAAATTTAGTTTTTCTATAATAGCTTAGAGTACCTGTATATGTTTGTTGGCCACAAGATCCCCTAAGGGGAATTTTCGGGATTAAAGCCCAAATTTTGACTAAATGCGATGTAAAGACTCTGTGTTTTGTGGGCGTGGAGTGCAAGATTGTAAATGAGTCACATGGTTGTCGCCCTCATTTTTGTAATGTAATGTAGGCTTTAGATATCTACCCATGGTCCGTAGACCATGGGATTGTATAAATAGAGCGAGGCTCTAAGTTGTAAAAAAGAGAGAAGGAAGTCATGAATGAAGGATGAAGAATTGAGTCTCATCTAAGTGTAGAGTCCAGTCTTGGGTCATAGAGTAGGAGAAGGCTCTGCAGCCATGTGTTCAGAGGCCTAGTAGTCCACAACTGAGTGCGCAGACCCCTGCAGCTAAGTGCACAGGGTGAGTAGAGTCTATAACCATTGGGGAAGTAATAAAGAGAAGTTTATCTTTATCCTGTTTTCCGCATCAAATGTATTGGGTATAAATTGCATTTTCACTATTTATATGGTCCAGGAACTTATATGATTATGTTGATTAAGTAAATGTGAGATAAGGTATCTGTTACACAAATTTCACTAACAATTGTAAGAATATAAGTAAGAAACATGGTGTAACTTGGGGAAATAGTGCAGATTGCTACCCTAGCAAACGCAAAATCATCTCAGCCCCTGGTTAGGGCTATGAGAAGGCGGTTATAACTGATCGTGAAGGTCTCGCAGGTCAGGATAGTATGCAAAGTAACCTACACAAAGGTATTCACAATTGGACTAAATCGATCCCTCAGACATCTCCAAGGTGTGGAAACTTGGTTCTAGCATCCCCCCATACTACTTTGGGTGAGACTTCAGTCTGTGCACCACGAGCTAATGCCGAAAGGGCCAGTAGTGTAGGGATTTGTTTGGCTAATTAACTTTGAACCTAGGTCAGGCCCCATCAAGCCAACAAATGGTTATGTTGCCAGGACCAGAATCTGTATAGATATGTCTCATGTTGCATCATTAGAATCCAACTAAGAAGGAAATTGAAGGTTGGTTGGATACGATGATTCATGAGTTTGTGGCATAGGAGAACAAGAATCCATGACTGAGAAAAGAAGAGTGGTTAGATTGCTACCTGTACACAGAAATCCACGAGATATTTTTCACATCTTTCCCTACTAAGTTTTACGAGTGGATCACAAATCTAGCAGATAGCCAAGGAAGGTGGAAGCTCGATGATCCTATTGTGTGGACACTAGAGTTGGTGCACAAATTGGAAGCATCAGAGGATAAGGTCGTGTGTGCTATTGATCACTTGCTCAATGAGATTATAGGAGGATTCATTATTGAGTTCGCGGTAGATAGTTGAGTTAGCTACAGTGAGGCAGAGCAACACTTTCTCAAAGGACCATAAGGTAAGTACATAAAGTCTCTGAATACTTGGATTAAAATGCTATTGTGTGAAAATAGGGTTATGCAATTACCTTGATGTTCGGAGCTATGGGAAGTGAAAAACCTACAGAAACGAAGGAAGTAAGGGACCAGAAAATAGCCCTTTGATTTCACCTCCACGAGGGGATGAGGAAGAGCTCGCGAAAGTCTCTCCGCAAAGTGCAACCCATCTGATAAGGAAAATAATTCCATGCACACTACCCCCACCAACACTGCCACCAGCTTCATCGCCTTCACCTCCATCTTCACCCATACCACCTCTGCCACCATCGCGAGTCAATATGGCAAGCACGATAAAGTTTCCTGTGTTCAAGGGAGTAGGAAATGAGGATCCGGACCAATTTTGGTTTGTCATAAAAGCTGTATGGGAAGTGCAAGGAGTTACAAATGACAATATAAAAAAAGTGACACTGGTTAGCGCCCTGTAGGACCACGTGTTGACCTTGTATATTAAGCATTCCGATGATAATCCAAATGCAGGAATCGCAGATATCCAAGCAGCACTAAACAAAGAATTTATCAGGATGATGTCTGAAGCATAGTCACTCATTGGGTTCAAAGAAATCATGATCCTACCAGGCGAAACTCCTTGGGAGTTGGATCAGAGATTGAAGTGCATGATTCGCAAAGCTAATATGAATCTAACAGAAGGACAACATCGCAAATGGTTTGTAGCATTGTTAATGCCACATTTAAGTAGCGCACGATCGCAGCAGAAGTTAACAGCTCAGGCAAAGGCCTTAGAGATTTAAATGAGGCTACATGAGACCCCGATGCAGGATCCTAACTTGGGAGTTCAGCGGATCCACATGTAGTTGAAAAACTTATGCCTTGAGATGCAGAGCCTGAAACAGGACATGACAGCTCGACCAGAAGTGTGCAAAGAGGTGTGGTGTGTAAAATGAATGGGCTAGGGTCATGATAAGGACCATTACCTAGTGTTTGCAAGTTACCTCGCACGAGGAGGACTGATGTCGTTAAGGCCAGAAGCAAAAGCAGGACCTACTACAACACCTACTTTGTTCTACGCAATTTGTCAAATAGGAGGGAAACACGGTATGGACAACTGCCATTTGTTATAGAAGTATACAGAAAATTCGCAGCAATTGTTCTATAATTTTTGTTGGTCAGTGGGGCACGATGAGCACACTTGTAGAAGCTATGAGCTAATGATGGATAGAAAAACCACTTACAGAGTTCAAACCAAAATGCAACACCTAGACTAGAATGCTAGAGTGGTGCGAATAGGATTTCAGGGGCACAAACGAGGCTGAGGTGGAGGAGGACCTGCAAGAGGCCGCAGACAGCTAATACGCTACAATTTTGGAGGGCCAACACATTATGCCCATGACTGTACGAACCCAATGTGTCCATCATGTCCGTATTGTACCTTGTTTGATATGAGATGGAATATTGTCCTACGCTGATAATTAGGATATGCAACAAGGGAGCACTACCGCGTCCCTCGAATCAAAACTTGTAGATGATGAGGTTTTACCCACGTGACGAAGATCTAAATGTGAACATTTTTCTTCAAAGTGGGATCGCGATGGGAGATGATAAAGGAAAACAACTCGAAGATAGTACTTGGGTTCGCAAGGCTCTGACGAAAGAAGCGAAGTATGATTTGGAGCACGTTAAGGAAACCTTCATGGAAGCTAAGAAGAGCTTCGCTGATGCCTCCACTTCAAGAAGCAAAGATTGACCAGAGCTGAAAATGGGCCCATTTATGCTTAGGATGTTCCTGGAAACATGCATGAAGCTACTGCGTGATAGTAAGGCTATAAAGGGACTACAGGAACTCATTAACAGATGCGCTGGGACTGCGCTAGGAGAACCGCACGTATTTAGGAAGATTGGAAAGAATAAGATGAGGACGGGAAGAGAAATGAGGTTAACTGTGCAAATTGGAGAATATGAGATGGACCAAGTAATTCTAGATTTAGGATCAGACGTGAATGTTCTGCCGAAGCAGACATGGAAGCACATGGGGAAACCTACGCTACAATGGTCCCTATTCAGCTGTGAATGGCGAATGAGAAGAAAATAATACCAATGGGGCGATTAAAAGGAATCACTATGGATATTGAGGGAGCAAGCACGCTAGTAGACTCTGAAGTAATAGAGATTGTTGATGACAGCAATCCCTACCCTGCACTCTTAGGAATTGATGGGGCCAGTGACATGAACAAGGTGATTTATCTGAAGAGGCGCAAGATGATTTTCGAGAAGAAGTCTCTGCGCGTAGTTATACCCTACGACCCCGTTGAAGGATCGCGCTATACAAAGCCAGTGCGCAACTATGAAAGTGATGATGATTTGTACTACATCTATAAAATAACCACACAAGAGCAAGATTGTGTAAATCCCACCATGGATGGACGGATCTCATGGGAGTGCGAAAGCTCTTGTACGTCAGATTTTGATGAGGAGATAGAGCGATGGAAGAACCAGATACACATGGTAACCACCCTGAACTGTAATATGATGACAAGATAGCTACGCTACGTATCGGCGAAAGTGATGGATCTGCCTACTTATGATGGGTTAACTAAGGTAGATAACTTCCTAGATAATTTTGAAAGGGAGGTGTCAGAAAAGCAACATTTCCAGGCCTTGAATTGGGTATTATGCTCTACGCTTGCGAGGTGGTGGGGTACGCACAAAGGCAGCTTTGACGACTGGCACGAATGCAAGAGAATGATGCCCACATGGTTTGGGAAGCCTAAGATGCAACTAACAGACGAGTATGATGGACGGGATAATCTACACGCACACTTGGGCAAGTGGATGAAGGTCTATGGAGAAAAGCCACAACCTGAGTGGGTGCACCTGTTCTGTCATACCCTAGATGTTGTACCCATGAATTGGTATATAGAAACGGAGCTCTGCCATGCGACAAGTGAATGTGACATCCTACGTGAATGGTTCATGATGACCTTTAATTTTGAGGATAGATGGTGGGAAAACATTAATGAAGTGCTACATGAGGTAAAAGCAACTATCTTTAGGATACCATAGGAGCCGGTAGAATCGATTCAACCTGAATGGGATACTTAACTAAGCTGCATGTTGGAATGTTATAATGAAATTGCTGAACAAGAAGATGAAGATCCGAGGAAAATTAACATTCCAAAAATTGAAGGCCATCATGAGGTTCAAGGACCATAGATTGAGAACCTTGACATAACCGTGCCGATAAAAATGAAGTAGGTGAACATTGGTACAAAGTCTGAACCTAAGTTTGTAACGCTCGGTGACTACTAGGATGATGCGATGGTGGATAAGGTCGCTGAGTTACTCCATGAGTACCAGGACTTATTCCCAACCAAGTTTACAGATTTAGAGGGAATCATCGAAGATTTAGGAATGATGAGGATCACTTTAAAACCCAACGTGAAGCCAGTTAAACAAACTCCTTAGCACATAAATTTGAAATACGAGGAGAAGGTCTTCATAGAACTATACAAAATACTCGCAGCAGGAATCATTGTGCTAGTGGAAGAATCTGATTGGGTAAGTCCAATGGTGGTGTAGGAAAAGGAGCAGAAGGATGAAATAAGAATATGCGTGGATCTCATAAAATTGAATGACTCTTGTGTACATTATCCATTCCAAACTCTGTTCACAGATGGGGTGTTGGACAATGTCATTGGGCAGGAAGCATATTCTTTTAGTGATGGGTTCTCAGGGTACCACCAGATCAAAATAGCGCCCGAGGATAGGAGAAATACAACCTTCGCGGCTGAGTGGGGTTTCTTTCAATACACTGTCATGCCGTTTGGGTTAAAAAATGCACCAGCCATCTTTCCGTGCGTGGTTGTTGCAGCGTTGAAGGAATATATTCACAAGTTACTTGAGGTTTATTTTGATGATTGGACTGTATTTGGGCTAGTTAAGCACCATGTAGCAAGCTTTCTCTTGATGCTGGATAACTTTCGAAGATACCAAATTGCACTTAACCTCAAGAAGTGTACATTCCTCATTCCTTTTGGGAACCTCTTGGGACATGTGGTTTGCAGACAGGGACTAATGGTAGATCCTATGAAGATTACAGTGATTCTGAATTTGGAAGTGTCGCGAAGTGTGAAATAGTTGCACACTACTCTAGGACATACGAGGTACTACATGAAGTTCATCAAAAGTTATGCCTAGATCACCACACCAATGGAAATTCTGTTGAAAAAATATGTCATGTTTCGCTGGAACGATGATTGTAAGAAAAGCTTGGATGTATTGAAAGAAAAGATGGTCACTGCACCAATCTTGGTCTTCCCAAACTGGGAGGAAGAGTTTCATGTCCATGTTGATGCGTCGAGTATATCCATAGGTGCAGTATTAACACAGGAGGGTGGAGAAGGCTTAGATCACCCTATAGCATTCGCAAGTCGCAAATTATCTAAAGAAAAGAAGAATTATTTCACCACTGGACACGAGGGACTAGCTATGGTGTATGCACTAATATCGACACTACTTGCTAGGGGGACACTTCAAAATGTATACAAATCATTCTGCATTGAAATACTTGATCAATAAGACTATGTTGCGGAGCCGCATATGTAGATGGCTCTTATTGTTCCAAGAATATGATTTTGAAGATGTTGTGAAACTTGGATGATTGAACGCAGGACCAGATCACTTGACGTGAATTGAGACAGGAGAGGAACTTACTAGTCTGGAGGAAGGATTACCTGATACACAACTCTTTGTTGTGCACATAGCAGATGGACATTTTGAAGATATAATCCACTTTCTTACGACTGGAACTACGCCAAAAGAGTACTCCATCCAGCAGAAGAAGGAACTAGTGGTGCGCGCAACAAATTTCTTTGTCATTGTGGGGCACCTATATAAGATGGGGAATGATGAGATACTACGAAGGTATGTACCTAAATTTGAACGAAGCAATATCGTCCCGGACGCTCATGGGGGCACTGCGGGAGGACATTATATAGGGAGAGCGACCGTACAGAAGATTCTCTGCGTAGGGTTGTGGTGGTCGACCATTCATCAGGATTCAAAATCACAATGCAAGGCATGTGATGTATGTCAAAGAATAGGTAAACCATCGCGGAGGGACAAGATGCCTTTTAACCGGCAAATGATGCTGCAGCCCTTTGAAAAGTGGGCAATCTAATTTGTAGGATCTATCAAACCTCAAGGAAAAACGGGCGCAAGATATATTATCACTGTGACAAAGTACCTGACTCGTTGGATAGAAGTGCAACCGGTAAAGTATTGCATAGCCACGACGACCGCAAATTTTCTATTTGAACATGTATTGACATGACTTGGATGTTCAAAGATATTGATGAGCGATCATGGTACAAATTTCCTGAACGAGATGATCAGCGCGCTGACAGAAGAGTTTCATTTGTATCATCAAAAAAGCACACTGTAACACCCACAACCTAATGGGAGAGTAGAAGCATTTAACAAAGTACTGAAGACTGCGCTGACCAAAGTATGCAACACGTAGCAAAGTGATTAGGACTTGCACGTACCTGCAATATTATGGGCTTATAGGATGACATGCAAAAAAATAACGGGCAGACACCTTTCCGGCCAGTTTATGGAGCGGAAGCCGTAATGCTGATGGAATACATCGTGCCTAGTCTACGCATAACAACACTCACAGGTGTGATAGACTGTGGATCCCTAGAGAAGAGGCTTGCATAGTTGGAGGAACTCAAGGAAGAACAATTTTTGTCTCACTTTCACCAACAGGTACAAAAACAAAGCGAAAAGGCCTGGCACGATCGACATATTAAGTTGTGCACCTTCAAGGTGAATGATTTTGTGTTAATGTATGATAGTAAGTTTGATAGATTCCATGGAAAAGTCAGAGTTCATTGGCTATGACCGTATGTTATTAAGGAGGTCACAGACAGAGGTGCAGTGTAGTTGGGAAAGTTAAATGGAGAACCTTTCCCAGGAAACATGAATGGCAGTCAGTTGAAGCCATACACAGGTGGCCCGACTATCTGACTAGCTAACCGAATCACAGTATTAGTGCTCCAAGCAACTGAAAGGAGGCGTGGGACTATAACCAGGTGCAGGGAAGAAGTTCAAGTACAACAGTCTCTGAACAATGCATCTAGAAGGTACAACAGGCAGTCGCTCAATGCGTTGCCGATGTTGCAACGGCCCGAGCAGAGTTGGGAGGTCTCCGCACGAAGATCTCCACACTGACATGGTGACTTGAGGGCCAGTCATGATGTTTGTGTTGGGGGCCTGGTGGGCATGAGATCCCCCAAGGGAAATTTTTGGGCTTAAAGCCCAGATTTTTAACTAAATCTGATGTAAAGACTCTGTGTTTTGTGGCGAGCTTGTAAATGAGTGATAGGGTTGTCTACCCTCATTTTTAAAATGTGATGTTGCCTTTAGAGACTCTACCGATGGTCTATGGACCATGGGATTGTATAAATAGAGTAAGGCTCTAATTTGTAAAAAAGAGAGAATGAAGTCATGAATGAAGGATGAAGAATTGAGTCTTATCTAAGTGTAGAGTCAACTCTTGGGTTGTAGAGTAGGAGAAGGCTCTGCAGCTGAGTCCGCAAAGGTCTAGTAGTCTGTAGCTGAGAGCGCAGACCCCTGTAGCTGAGTGCGTAGGGCGAGTTGAGTTTGTAATTGTTGGAGAAGTAATAAAGAGACGTTTCATATCTTTTCTGTGTGTCTTCTTCCTGTTTTGTGCATTGAATGTATTGGGTATAAATTGCATTTTCACTATTTATATGGTGCGTGAACTTATATGATTGTGGTTATCAAGTAAATGTGAGATAAGGTATCTATTACACGAAATTAACTAACAATTGTAAGAAGATAAGTAAGAAATGCAGTGTAACTTAGAAACTTGGTTCCAGCATTCCCCCATACTGCTTTGGGTGAGACTTCAGTCCGCGCACCACGGGCTGATGCCGAAAGGGCCAGTAGTGTAGGGATCTGTTTGGCTAATTAACTTTGAACCTGGGTCACACCCCTTTAAGAAAACAATTTTTATTAAAGAAACCTCAAATTACACTCAAAATTTTCATCATTCAGCTTCTTGAGCCTTTCATGATTTATTCTAAGTTTTGGTGTGAAATATTTTGTCACTACAACCTTACACATTGAGACTTCCTCTTTCTCTTTCTTTCACCCTTACTGCAACTTCAAAAAGTCATATTCGCAAATAGCATGGCCATCTTGAGCGGATATATCATTTCGTCAATAGTTACCCACACATTAAATTTATATGAGAAATCTCTCGGAAACCATATATAGGATGACAAACAAAGATTTTTTATGCTTTTCTGCATAGGTTTCCTAGGCACTGACCTCTTTTTAGCTAGAGGTTTTCTCTAAGGTTACAAGAAAAAGTATAGCCTTGATAATTAGTGTCTGAAAATGAGAGAACTTGCCACACTTCATGATGCATTTTTTTACACATTGGACAAGGGACATGACATTTTTGGAGCTAGGATGTTGCATACATGATGGGATATCAAATTTGATGTTGATTAGACACTTGTTTGAGCCAACGTAGAATGTTTAATGATGAGGAATACCTTTTTGATGATGATACATTGCACCTGTTTGGGAGAGACATGAATTTTGGATAATTTACACCCCTTTGGACATTGTTGTCTCCTGGAGATAGTGATCAACTGCAAGAACCAATGCCCATGAAATCTAAAAACTAAATTTTGCAAACTTTTAAAAGTTAGTTGCAGAATAATCATATGAGATTCAATGGATCTCTCTAATTTAGAAACCTTTCAATTTCCACCAGAATGGCCAACATTATGAGATTTTCAAACCTACCAATGTAAAGTTATGAGGATGAAAATGAAAGAAACAAGATTTAACACCTAGGAAATCAAGAATCTAATTTTGAACCTTTTAGGAAGAATAATCGAATGAATAGCCAACAAATAAGGTTAATGAATGTTTGAAATAAGTGGAGCACCCTAAGAAAAATAATAAAATCATAGTCGAAGTTATGAAATAAGAACTATCAATTTTTAAATGAAAATAATGAAAATTACTCTTTTTAATTGTATTTCTGACTTGTTTCATTATCCGTTTACTCAAATTCCAAGTGTGGGTACTCTATAGATGAAAAATATGATCTCCATCTAATGAGAACACACTTGAAATCCATTTATGTAGACACACGCTAGAAAAATGTAATATACATGACAAAAAACGTTTTTTCATGTATCTTCAATTTTGCTTTCTGTGGGTCTGCTCAAAAGTACATAGAGTGAGTAATTATTGGATGTGGAATCTAATCCTACTTCCAATTAGTGCCCACATTTTAAATTTGAGTAAACCTATAAGGCGATCAGTCAAAAATATGACTAAAAAATATATATATTTCTTCTTTTCACTCCAAATATATTTACCCTTGGGGATGACAACATCATCCTAAATCCTACTAGTTCTTTTAAATTTGATTTTTTTAGTATATTTTATATTTTCGTGATCATTTTTTAACTTGAAATTCTCCTAATATTTCATGTTTTGTCATTACATGTTCATTTTGAATGATTTTTTTGGGGTTGGAATAAGACTTATCCATTATGATTTTCAATATAGAGGTAAATCACTTAGTTTACTGTAGATAAAGTGTAAAATCCCTTGTCAAAATCCATGTAATAAAGTTAATAAAGGAAAAATAATAACCAACGTCATGGGACACATATTCTAAGCTGAATGTTGTGTAAAAAAACAAACTGATGGGGATCACTTGTGATTAATTAATGGCTATGTAAATTGGCAAAGGCAATCGCAAAGGTTTTGGAAATGTGTAAGGCATTTATTGGAATTTTGTTTATGAAAATAATGGAAAATAAGGGAAAAGGAAGGTGAAAGTTCATGGGTTGCATGTGAGGAGGAAAATGAAGGAAAATAATGGAAAAAATGAAGAAAATAGAGGTCTCAATGATAAAAGGGGTTTTGAGGATCAGTTCGTAGGATTTTTTTTGGTTCAATGTTTTGTCAATTTTAGCTTGGAGCTGTCTCTTCTATTCTCTCTCTCATACTCTTATACATTTAGAGCTTTCTTGGAGCACTCTTGAAGGAATGGGGCATACCTGACATTTGGAGTGAAGAGGAAAAGGAAAGCACAAGAGGACATTGAGATCATCAACTACAACAGGTTTTTATTGCAAGTACTGAATTTCATATATGAGTTCCTTTCTAGTTTCGACATGCATGGCTCATGCATGTGGTTTCTTGGTCATGATTTGTCATTGGAATGGAGGATTGACTCTATTGAAAGTGGTTTTTCCTACTTGTCATTTCCTAGACAGCCTTGGTGTTGTGTGTTTAATATTTGATTCCTAGTTGGTTCTCATGCTCCTATGGTTGTGGGTTGAGTTACTAGTTCCTGGAGCCTTCACTGGAAAAATGCTCTGGAATCCCTGTAACAAGTTGAGTTGAGTTAATAGTCATAGAATCCTTGGTTGGAAAAATGATCAGGAGCCTTTGGTGGGTAAAATTACTAGTCCTGGAAGCCCTAGTTGGACAATCGCTCTGGATCCCAACAACAGTTGTGCGTTGAGCTACTAGTCCGGGAAGCCTTAGTTGGAAAAACACTCTAGATCCTTAGATAGCTTGGGTAGAGACTGATTCGGTGATGGTCAATGATGTTCGACAATGAAACAAAATCAATGGTTGACATGTTGAGGTGGTTTAGCCTCTCGAAGCCCTGGTTGGGTGTTCTTGGTTTATTCCATGAGTTCCCAAATTCATGCTTGGAATATGGTGTGAGGTTGATTGGCTGAAAGAGATATTTGGTTCAATGCAATCTATGGTCAAGTGGTAAGTGGAAGTTTATTAGTTGGTTTGATTTGCATATGTTAATAAGAACATATTCTCATTTTGTATTTCATGATTAAATTTGTTTTTTATTATGTGGATTTAATATTTGTTTCATTATTGATATATATCTGGTTATTTCATGGTTATGAGCATGTTTTATGATAATATTGATGTATGTTTCTCATCATGTTTTGGTTATTATATGAAATAACGATGAATTGATGAACTAATAGATAATAATTCATTTATTGGGAGGAGATACCAATCCTGCTTGATGATTCTTAGATAAGTATGAGATCCCTATGTTCATATCTATTGTTATGACCTATAGATTTCATGTTTACGATATGTTTTACAAATGCATTCCATGGCTAGTAGGGGTTAGATCAAGTCCTTGGTCAATTTTTTTGCATTATTAACCTTGTCTTAGTGTTAATTATCTTTTCTGGGATTTTCATGAAGTTTTGGGTAGTGGCTTGAGTCCTACCCCTAAAAAAGTGGCACAGAATCTATGGCTGCTAGCACAGAACTACCTAAAAAAGGCCACAATCACATGGATGCCTTGTTGTGGTAGCAACTAGATGGTATTAGTTTCATGCAAGGCTTATCATGGGAGTGAATAGGGGTCTAGATCAGCAAAACATCAAGTTGTCTTAGGGGTTGGGCACCTGGAAGGATTGGTTGTCTCCTGAAGATTTTGTAGCTCCAGAGGAAGGTCAGATTGGTCTTGTCTTGGTCTTCGTCACATGTTTACCCTGGTGGACCAGTTAGCATGTGTAAATGTGGGAGGAGGATATTAAGAGTGGTATCAGAGCATGGTTGCGTTCTCTTTGGGTGATATCTGATACTATAGAGTAGTATCAAAGACACAGTTATGTTCTCTTTGGGTGATATCCCATACCATAGAGTGGTATTGAAGCATGGTTACATTCTCCTTGGTTGATGTCTAGTTTCCATTCTCCTTTGGTGATGTCTGGTTTCCATTTTCCTTGGATGAAATTTTTTTTGTGTGTACATGTCGGTTGCATACTTGTCCTTGTGCTTTTGGTCTATGTGCTTCTTGTGTATGCATGGTGGTGGTGATGGTTGCCATTTTGATGTCATGTCGAAGTTGATGATGTTGTTTTTAATATGTGTTTTCATGAATGTATGTTGATTGTGTATGTATTGTTATGCATTTATGTCATACATATGTTCGTTATGCATGCATGGTACCTAGTCGGTGTTGTAGTGTTAGGATCAGGCATGGTAGCTAGGATGCTGATTGAGATTATGTCTATATAATATGATGATTATGATTATACATGTATTTGATAATCTGGTTGATCTAACATACGAGATATCCTCCCATGAACTAAACTGAAGTATGTTGGTTTGTTTATGTTTTGGGTTATATGACATGATATACCTTGTAGGAAGAGAAAATCAAAGATGACTAGAAAGATGGTAGATTACAGTTCACAAGATTGTCCCTATAGATTAGATGAACAAGATGGTGAGAGTACTTCCCTCACTTAGAAGAAAATATGATAAGTTTGAAGGTAGATAAAAGAAGTTACAAAGAAGATAATGACCGAATCATTCAATCAAAAGAGAGAATTTCTAGAGCATAAGAGAAACAAGTTGTTGGGTCCCTATAATACTAGTGATTACCCCATTACTATTGTAGTTATACCCCTTATTTATATTGTTGTGCCCCTATTACCCCCATATTGTTATTTCTGTGCCCCATAGAATCCCTCTATTGTTATTTTTGTGGCTTTATATTATTATTGTTAGGTCGGCTGGATTATATTGTGACTCCTTAGACTCCTATATATAGAAAGGAGGTTTTGTCATTTGTATCATCCAAGAATTGTTCATTTATGTAATGTAAAGGAGGTTGCCCCCTTGAAGAGGCTGAATTCTAAGGCGTGGATCTCTCTTTTCTATCTTTTTGTGAGCTGGTTTCATAACATTTGGTATCAGAGCTTTGGATTCTAGGGTTTCGCTGCTCCAAACAGGTCATCGTCGCATTTTCGCTATAACTTTTTGTCTGTGACATTTCAGAAGTCGCAAAAAAAACCCATTTGAGAAGAGATCGCGCTGAACCTTGGGTCCGAATTTCAGAGCCTTTCGCGTGATATTTGCGGAGATATTATCTGAGGAAGTTGGTCTTTTTGCAGACTCTTGAATTACATTCAAAACAAGTGACCTGGGGAAAATCGTCATAACTTTCTCTTTGGGGATCGGATTGAAATTTCATAAAAAGGTACAGAAAGAGGACGGACTGTAGTTTCTTGTGCGTGTGTTTCAGATTCAAAGGTTGAAACAGTGACTCGTGGCACGTCATACAAGTTCGCTCTACTGAACCAGTCTAAAAGAAAGTCATTGTGGGAGATTTCACATAACTCTTCCTTGGAGAATCCAATTTGGCTCAGACTTGTGGCATTGGAAAGAGGACGAAGAAGGCTACTACAGGTAGCAATTTCAAAACTGGATGATCCGAAATTACAGAGATACATCAGATTCAATATCAGGCTTCTATAAAGTGAAAAAAGGTGTGTAGTTTTTTTTTAAATTTTTGTGTAAGCTTGGTTTAACGGAATTCAAAGGGCATAGTAAAGCATTATTATCGGTAACTGATGCCCCGAGGAAAGAAAATGCAAACACCTAGTAAGGAACCTGAAAGCTCTAGCATGACTCATGAAGAAGAGGAAGAAATGCTACATGATATATCAAAATTACAAGAACAAGTGCAACAAATGTCACGCTCACAAAAGCTAACAGAAGCTAAGATAAGTGGTGTGGAATCTAAGATAAATGGCGTGGAATCTAAGATAAAGGGCATGGAAGCTAAGATGGAGGATTCGATGGCAGATTTGAAGATAGATTTGAAGACAGACATGGAAGAATTGAAGAAGTTGCTACAAGAAAGGGTCACTAATGGTGAAAAGGTAGTAAAGGAAACTCATGATGAGAACAAAAGAAATGTTAATCATGATTCCATAGACGCTAATGTTGGATCGAAGAATCACCATATTCCAAAAATCGATATGAGGAAGTTTGATGGCAAGGATCCCGCCACATGGATATTACAGATGGAGCAATTCTTCGATCTCAATAATGTGCAAAACACACAAAAGGTACGTATGGCAACTGTATATTTGGAACCAAATCAGTTTGTATGGTATCAATGGCTTTGCTCTCGTAAACAATTTATCACTTGGGCAATTTTTACGGAAGAATTGATAGCACATTATGAAGATACAAAAAGCAACACTTTTTTTAGCCAATTGATAAGTCTCAAACAAAAGGGTTCAGTAATGGAGCACATTGAGGAGTTCCAAAAATTGAACATAAGGGTAAAAGATATTCCAGAGGAGCATAGGATTGATGTGTTCATAGGGTCTTTAAAGGATAATATCCAACATGATGTTCGCCTTTGGGAACCTGATTCATTAGAGAAGGCATTCAGGTTAGCAAGAAAAATGGAAAGCAAAATTATGGCAACCAGGAAGCATACCACTCACAACTATAAAGACGGAAGTGTTGTTGCCCTAGTCTTCCACAACCTATAAGGTTGACACCACAACAATTGGAAGAAAAAAGAGCAAAAGGGCTTTGTTACAGTTGTGATAGCAAATACACTAAAGGTCATAAGTGTGCTGAGAAGAAATTATTCTACATAGATTGTGAAGAGGAAGAAGAAAAGGAGCAAGAAAGGTCAAAAGAAGAAGATATACTCCAGGAACAAAGCCTAGATGAAGAACAAATAAATCCGACCATATCTTGTAATGCATTGGCGGGAATTACCACTCCTCAAACCATCAAGATAGAAGGACAAATCAAGAAGAAAAAGGTAATAGTGTTGATTGATTCAGGAAGCACCCACAATTTTATTCATTGTAGGGTAGCAAAAGAATTGAATTGCTTCCTATATCCAGCACCAGAGTGTCAAGTGATGATTGCAAATGGAGGAACAATAAATTGCTCTGGAAAGTGCCATAATATCAAGCTATCCATGGGAGAATATGTATTGACTAGCCCAATGCTTTCCATTCCAATGGGAGGTGCTGATGTTGTACTAGGAGTCCAATGGCTACAATCCTTGGGTACAATAGCTTTTAATTTTCAAGAACTTTTCATCAAATTTTCTACGGAAGGAAAGGAAGTTGAATTAAGGGGTATTGCAGGGAAACCAGGAAAGATAATCAGCTCTAATGGCATGACAAAGCTTCTTAAAAAGGAGCAAAGAGGTGTAATTGCACAATTATGTTCGCTAGATGTTTCCACATTGGAATCATCTATTTCTCCAGATCTCCAAAAGTCCTGGACAATCATTCCAAGGTATTTGAGACTCCCAAAGGTCTCCCACCTATGCGTGATCATGATCATGCTATTCATCTGATTCCAGGAAGTGTTCCTCCAAACATCAGGCCGTACAGATATCCCTATGTCCAAAAAAGTGAAATTGAACGTATGGTTGCAGAAATGCTAGAGGCTGGTATAATTCAACCGAGTCAAAGTTCTTTCTCAGCTCCAGTAGTATTGGTGCACAAGAAGGATGGATCATGGCGCATGTGTCCGGATTATAGGGAGCTCAACAAGCTCACTATTAAAGATAAGTTCCCCATTCCTGTTATTGATGAATTACTGGATGAATTGCATGGATCAATTTACTTCACCAAGTTGGATCTTCGTTCGGGATATCATCAAATCAGAATGAAGATTGAAGACATTCCGAAAACGGCATTTAGAACTCATGAGGGTCATTATGAATTTTTGGTCATGCCTTTTGGCCTTACCAATGCACCTTCAACATTTCAAGGTTTGATGAATTCAATTTTCAAACCATTCCTTAGAAAATTTGTGTTAGTATTTTTTGATGATATACTAATCTACAGCAAGTCTTGGAAGGATCATGTTGAACATGTTGACAGGGTGCTACAACTATTGGAGGAGAAACAATTATATGCAAAAAGATCCAAATGTTTCTTTGGAGTCCAGGAGGTGGAATATTTGGGTCATATTGTATCTCATGAAGGAGTTAAGGTAGACCCTAGCAAAATTAAAGCCATTAAGGAATGGAAAATCCCCACATCCATAAAGCATCTGCGAGGATTTCTTGGGTTGACAGGGTATTATCGCAAGTTTGTTAAGAATTATGGGAGAATAGCAGCACCTCTAACAACATTATTGAAGAAAGATTCATTTTCATGGACTCCGGAAGCAACAAAGGCCTTTGAACATCTTAAAGAGGCAATGTGCCAAGCACCGGTCTTAGCTACACCGGACTTCACAAAAACCTTTATTGTGGAATGTGATGCTTCAGGAAATGGAATTGGTGTTGTTCTAATGCAAGATGAAAGACCCATTGCTTTTGAAAGTCGTCCAATCAAGGGAAAGTTTTTAAGCAAAGCTATTTATGAGAAGGAAATGTTGGCAATACTCCATGCACTTAAGAAATGGCGACCTACCTAATGGGAAGACACTTCAAGGTAAAAACGGATCATGATAGCCTTAAATACTTTTTAGAACAAAGATTATCCTCTGAAGAGCAACAAAAGTGGGTCACAAAGATGTTGGGTTATGACTTTGAAATCATCTACAAAAAAGGGAAGCAAAATGTGGTGGCAGATGCACTCTCAAGAAAGGATGAGGATGTGGAAGCATTGTTGTGTGCCATTTCTATTATCCAACCAGATTGGATAAACGAAGCAAGGGAGGAATGGAAGAATGACGAAGAAGTGTGGGCACTTATTCGAAAGCTACAACAAGATTCCAGTACTTCTGATACATTTAGCTGGAAAAATGATTCGTTATGGTACAAAGATCGCTTATACCTCTGTAAGAATTCCCAGCTAAAACAAAAGATTCTTATGGAATTGCACACTTCTCCCTTAGGAGGGCACTCAGGATTTTTAAAAACTTACCACAGGGTTAAGAAGGAATTTTTTTGGGATGGCCTTAAATCAGATATTCAAAAGTTTGTGGCAGAATGTTTGGTTTGCCAACAAAATAAAGTTGAAAAATTAAGACACCGGGTCTATTACAACCTTTATCCATTCCAAGCCAACGTTGGGAGGAGGTTTCAATGGATTTTATCACAGGTTTACCCAAGTCTGAGGGAAAGAGTGTCATCATGGTGGTAGTTGACAGACTTACCAAGTATGCACACTTTTGTGCATTATCACATCCATTTAAAGCCAGTACAGTTTCTACTGCATTTATGGAAACAGTTCAAAAGCTACATGGAAACCCAAAGATTATTGTAAGTGACAGAGATCCCATTTTCACTGGAAATTTTTGGACAGAATTATTTTCTTGTCTTGGTACTCAGTTAGCTCATAGCTCATCTTATCATCCTCAATCTGATGGGCAAACTGAGATAGTAAACAAATGTTTGGAAGGATATCTTCGTTGCTTTGTATCTGATAAACAGACACAATGGGTCAAATGGTTGCCTCTGGCTGAATGGTGGTATAACACTTCCTTCCATACAGCAACAAAAATGACCCCATTTATGGCACTTTATGGGTATCAACCACCATCCATCACATCATATTTAAGAGAAAATTCTAAGGTTCAGGCAGTGGAACATCACATCGAACATCAACAACAAGTCCTCCAACTCTTAAAGGATAACCTCGTGTTGGCACAAAATAGAATGAAACAACAGGCAGATCAACATCGCAGTGAAAGAAGTTTTGATGTAGGTGATTGGGTATTCCTACGGCTACAACCATATAAGCAAATGTCCCTAAAGCAAGCTAAGAAGGATAATAAATTATCACCAAAGTATTATGGTCCGTACAAGGTGTTGCAAAAGATTGGTACTATGGCATACAAATTGGAGCTTCCTGCAGCTTCTCGATTGCACCCAGTTTTCCATGTTTCATGTTTAAAGAAGGTTATAGGTGACAAGCTCCCAATTCAAACAATATTGCCAGAACTTGACGAGGAAGGAAAAATTATATTGGAACCGGAAGCAGTCACAGAAACAAGAACTCGACAGCTACGAAATCGATCAATTTCAGAGTATCTTATCAAGTGGAAGAACTTATCCGCTGAAGATTCCACATGGGAGGATGAGAATTTTATGCAGAAGTATCCAGAACTACTCAAGCGTTGAGGAAAACACTTTTTTGAAGGAGAGGGGCATGTTGGGTCCCTATAATACTAGTGATTACCCCATTACTATTGTAGTTATACCCCTTATTTATATTGTTGTGCCCCTATTACCCCCATATTGTTATTTATGTGCCCCATAGAATCCCTCTATTGTTATTTTTGTGGCTTTATATTATTATTGTTAGGTCGGCTTGATTATATTGTGACTCCTTAGACTCCTATATATAGAAAGGAGGTTTTTTCATTTGTATCATCCAAGAATTGTTCATTTATGTAATGTAAAGGAGGTTGCCCCCTCGAAGAGGCTGAATTCTAAGGCGTGGATCTCTCTTTTCTATCTTTTTGTGAGCTGGTTTCATAACACAAGCAGAGGTTAATGTAGGTATTATTCAGAGCTTGTCATATTTGCAGAGACAAGGACCACTTAGAATCAGTCATGGGCACGAGGATATGACTAATGGAGCATGTGGTAGCAGGTCACATGGTGGGCATAGGCTAGATCGAGATGACATGGTTAGAGATGGAAAATTATTGGATACACCTGATAGGCGAGGCAGTGGACATAGTCTTTACTCTAGTTCTGGTTTAGACATGTATCATGGTCCTCATCATTATCATCCATATAAGAGTGATAGGGGATATTTTCCAGATTAGTTCAAAAAATAAAAGCCACCTACATTTGATGGGGAAATGAAGAAGTCACGAGATGCAAAAGCATGGTTTCTTGAGATGAATAAGTTCTTTAGATTTCGTGATTACTCAGAGAGCTGAAGGCCGAAATAAATACATTCACCTTAAAGGTAAATAAGACATCTCATGGGAAGATGTAAAGGATGTCAGAGGTTTTCATCTAATAGGAGTTAACTTGGAGTGACTTTAGGAGACTTTTTCGGAAGAAGTATTTATCAGAGAGATACTATGATGAAAGGGAAAATGATTTCTATGAGCTGAAGATGGGATCTATGAATGATGTGGAGTAGAATAGTATATTCTTGTAGTTATTGAGGTATGTACGTTATCTCAAGGAGGAGAAAGCAAAGATTCAAATATTCATCAGTGGGTTACAGGTATAATTCAAGGATAGGGTTGAGTTTGATGAGCCTATATCATTGGAGGAATCCTTGAGGAAGTTAAAGCATTTATGAGAAATCAAAGTGTAGATATGAGGCTGAGAAGATTTTGAATGGTAATGAGAAGAATAAAGGAAAATGGGATAAGAAGCAAACAAGACCTCTAGACACAGGTAACAAAGAGAATGAAACATTGCCTAAGAATTTCAATGCATATGATAGAGGATAGGGATTTCGGTCTCAGGACTTGTGGAGGAGAGCATCACCGAAGAGATTGTTCATAGAATCACGGTGGTAGGCCTCAGATTTATAGTGCACAGGACACGTAGACAGTTAGGGATGTTGGACAAAGTATTCTTCAGACCAATGCAATGCTAGACAATAGGAAGGAATATCACCAGGCGTCTATTATTGATATGGAAGGTTAGCTTTGTGATGAATTTATTTTATTTTGATTGACCCGGGATCTAATTATAGTTATGTTAATTGTGACGTAGTGGATAAGTATGGTTTGAATAAAGAAGTGCATGTAGAGTCTTGGTTAGTGCAGTTGACTATAAGTACTAACAAGAGAGTTCATCGTTGGGTAAGACCTCATGCATTTTAGTTGAATGGTATGCCTACATCAACACATCTAATTGTACTTCCGTTGGGATCATATATTATGTTCTTGTGTATGGATTGGCTATATCTTCATAGGAATAAGGTGGATTTATATGACAAGGCTATCGAGTGCTTGGTTGAAAATGGGGAACAAATAATTTTGCAGGGTAAGAAGAAATCTACATCGATTAGAATGGTGACAGCTATGCAGCCAAAGCACAATCATATAAAAGGGTGTGTGTTGTTTGCAGTTCATATTTCTAGTGATAAAGGGAAGGAAATTAAGGACATGGATTCCTTGAGGAGGTATCTGATTTTACAGCAGCTTCAGGATGTGTTCTCGGTAGGGATTTCAGAGTTGTCACCTCACAAGGAAGTGGAATTTTATATTGATTTGGTACTAGGGGCAATACCAACATCAAAGTAACCATACAGGATGACCACACTAGAGTTAGTAGATCTTAAGTTCCATCTAAAGCAAATGTTTGACAAGGGATACATTAGGCGAAGTGTGTTTCATTGGGGTGCACTAGTGTTGTCTATGAATAAGAAAGATGGTACTCTCATGTTATGCATTGATTATAGGAATTTTAACAAGGTAACAAACAAGGATAAGTGTCTGTTTCCAATGATTGATAATTTATTTGACCAACTGAAGGAAGTAGTAGTGTTTTTGAAGATTGACTTGAGATACAGATATCATCATGTACGTATTAGAGAAGACGACATCTACAAGATTTCTTTCCGAACAAGGTATGGGAATTATGAGCTTGTTGTAGTTCCATTTGGTTTTACTAATTCTCCAACTAGTTTTATATGCTTCATGAATTGTGTATTGCATCCTTATCTGGAAAAGTTTGTTATTGTATTCATTGATGATATATTGGTATACTCCAAGAATGAGGAAAATCATGTTGAAAACTTAGCAGCAATATTGAGATTCCTAAGAGAGCATCAATTGTATGCCAAGATTAGAAAATGAAATTTCTTTTAGAAAAAGGTACATTACTTGGGACATGTTGTTTCCAAGGAAGGCATAGCAGTGGATCTAGAAAACATAAAAGCTATGAGGGAATGAGAAGCTCCTAGAAATGTGGATGAGGTAAGATCATTCATGGGGTTAGAAGGTTATTATAGGAGGTTCATCAGGAAATTATCTTGGATTGCCTATCCCATTACACCATTGTAGAGGAAAGGTAAGAAATTTTCATCGACAGAAGTGTAGCTAGTTTTGAGTAGTTCAAGTACTTATGGGAAAATGATCCAATTTTAAAGATTGCAGATCTGGACAAATATTTTTTGGTAAGTACAGATGATTGAAAGAGAGGACTTGGCAGAGTCCTAATTCAGGAAGGATAAGTAGTATCCTATGAATAAAGGAAACCGAATGAGCATGAGGAGAATAATGTTACACGTGACCATGAGTTGGCAGCAATTGTTCATGCCTTGAGGATGTGGAGGCACTATCTTCTTGGCAGGAGGTTTGTATTGATGAGCGATCAAAATGAATTGAGATATCTATTTTAGCAACCAAATATGAATGTCAAGCAACCAATATGGTTGGCCACCATAAGTGAGCTGGACTTCAAAATCGGGTATATTAATGGTAAAGAGAATAGTGTTGCAAATTCTCTTAGCAAGAGAGTACAAGTAAATCACATTATAGCTACAAGTTCTTATGGGACATATTTACAAGACCAGATACTACAGGAAGGTCAGAAGGATGATAGGTACATGGATATTATGCACAGGTTACAACAAGGTACATGTGATCAGGATGTGAACTATCATCTCATAGTGGATGGATTGGTGAGATTTAGAGACATGATCTATGTGTTGAATGAAAGTGAGCTCAAGAAGAGTATCATATGATAATTCCATGCAAAGCCATATTTATGCCACCCAGGATATCAAAAGACATTGACAATGGTGAAGAAATTTTATTATTGGTGGAATTTGAAGAAGAAAATGGCAAATTTTGAGGCTATATGCCTAGATTGTTAACAGGTAAAATAAAAATGTAAGCATCCAGTTGGATTACTACATCCGATTCCAATTCCAAAGTGGAAATGGGAGGCCATTTCCATGGATTTCACTACAAGTTTACCAAGGAAATCTGAACAGCATGATTCCATCATGGTTGTGGTGGACAAGTTGACAAAGGTAACACACTTTATCCAATAAAGACTACTTATTCAATTAATGATGTAGCATAGGTATTCAACTAAGATACACTGAGGTTGAATGGTGTTACAAGGAATATTATGCCAGGCAGGGATGCTAAGTTCAATTCCATGTTTTGGAAGGACTTATTTGCAGGTTTAGGTAAAGATTTGGCCTTCAACAAAGTTTATCATCTGTAGACAGATGGATGGACAGAGATGGTCAACAATATTGGAGAACATGCTAAGGATGTACATGATGCATTAGCAGAGGATATGGGAGGAGTAACTTCCATTGGTTGAGTTTTGTTACAAAAATGTGTATCAAGAATATTTGAGGACGAGTCTGTTTGAGGCACTCTATGGGTGGACTTTTAACACTACCATCAGTTGGAGTGATCCAGTGAACAAGGTGTTGATAGGACCGGACATGTTGGAAAATATGGAACAGGAAATGTAAGAAATCAAGAAGAATCTAAATGCAGAACATGATAAACAAAGGAGTTATGTAGATTAGAATAATTTGTTTAAGGAGTTTCAGGTTGGGGAACAAGTGTAATTTTCCATCAAGCCCAAGAAGAGATCCTTGAGGATTGGTTCATGTGCCAAGCTGTCACCTCGGTTTTGTGGACCTTTCAAGATTCTTGAGAGGATTGGACAACTAGCCTGTCAACTTGCACTACCTCTCACAATGAATCTCCATGATATTTTCCATGTGTCATTTCTTAAGAGGTATCTTAAATATGTTGATCATGATTAACTAGTATATATTGGAGGTGGAGCTCAAAGGAGAATTCTAGCCTGAACCTCAGTGCATTTTTTAGAGAAAAATGCTCATGCTTTGGAACCAAGAGATCAAGAAAGTTAAAGTGCAATGGAAGCACTTTGAGCCCAATGAAGCTCCATGGGAGATGGTTGATCATATGTGGGCTATGTATCATTCTCTATTTTCTAGTTGAGCAAATGTTTTTGGTATATATTTTTGTGTGGTTTCTTAGTATATGTATATGGATGTAAATATCACCATAAGGTGTTATAAGGATCAAATAAGTGGTATGTTTGTCATGTCCTTATGATTGTTATCTTGGTTAGGTGGGTTTAACACTGAGCAAGTTTATCTTTGTAAATACTGCAACGATATCAATTATAAAGGTCCATGGGCAGTATATTTTACTTTTAAGAAATCTTGCTAGTTGTAGGTGGCATTGAACACCAAGGTCGGTGTTCCCCAAGATGGAGGGTTCCATAATCACCCTAACCAAGTTTTGTGTAATAAAGTTATTAAACAAAAAATAATAACTAAGGTAATGGGACCTGTAGTCCAATTTGAATGTTGGGAAAAAAAAGTGATGGTGATCACTTGTGATTACTTAATGGCTATGGAAATTGGCAAAGGCAATGGTAAAGGTTTTGGAAAGGCATGAGGCATTTATTGGCATTTTATTTATGAAAATAATGGAAAATGGGAGAAAAGGAAGGTGAAAGGTCACATGTTGCATGTGAGGAGAAAAATGAAGGAAAATAATGGAAAAATGAAGAAAATAGAGGCATCATTGGTAAAAAGGCTTCTGAAGATCAGTTCATAGAATTTTTGTGAGTTCAAATTTTTGTCAGTTTTAGCTTGGATCTCTTTTCTATTCTCTCTCTCTCATATTCTTGGAAACTTATAGTTTTCTTGGAGCACTCTTGGAGGAGTGTGGCATACTTGGGATTTGGAGCAAGGAGGAAAAGGAAAAGAAGGAAAGAATGGGAGGACATCAGGATCAGCAACTACAATGAGGTTTTCTTGCAGGTGTCAAGTTTCATATATGGTTTCCTTGTTATTTTTGAAATACATGGCACATGAATGTGTTTTCTTGGTCATGATCTATCATTGGCATGGAGGATTGCCTAGATTGATAGTAGTTTTCCATAGCCTTTCCATTTCCTAGACAACCATGGTGTGGTGGATTTTATCTTTGTTTTCTGGTTGGTTCTCATGTTCCTTTGGTTGTCAATTGAGTTACTAGTTACTAGAGCCTTGGTGGGACAAATGATCTGGAAGCCCTGTAACAAATTAGGTTTAATTACCAATCCTAGAATCAATGGTCAGAAAAATGCTTTGTAGCCCTTGGTGGATTGAGTTACTAGTCCAAGAAGCCCTGGTTGGGAAAACACTCTAAATCCTTACAACAACTATGGGTTGAGTTACTGTTACTGGAAGTGTTGGTTGGAACAAACGCTCGAGAGCCCTAGACAACTTAGGTAGAGACTTATATGATGATGGTTAGTGATGTTCGACCATGAGGTGGAAGCACTGGTTGAGGGTTGAGGTGGTTTAGCCTCTACAAGCCCTGGTTTTGTGTTCTTGGTTTATTCCATGAAATCCCACATTCATGCTTGAAATATGGCGTGGGAGTGAATAGCTAAAAGAGATATTTGGTTCAGCCCAATCTATGGTCGGTTAGTACGGGGAAGTCCCTGGCTTGGTTGGATTTGCATATGTTAATATCGACTCATTTTCCTTTGGTATTTCATGAGCAAATGTGCTTGTCATTATGTGGATTTAATAGTTGCTTCATCATTGATATATGTTTGGTTATTTTCTAGTTATGAGCATGATTTATGATAATCTTGATGTATGGTTCTGATCATGTTTTGATTAGTATATAAAATAATGATGAATGAATGACCTAATATATAACAATGTAGCTATTGGGAGGAGATATGAACCTTCCTTGAAAATTATTAGATAAGTATGATATCCTCAGATATGTTCTTATGATCTGTAGATTTCAAGTTTATGATATGTTTTATGAAATCCCTGTCATGACCAGTAGGGTTCATATCAAGTCCTTGGCCAATTTTTTGCATTATTAACCTTGTCTCAGTGTTAATTATCTTTTCTGGAAGTTTCATGAAGTTTTGGGAAGTGACCTAAGCCCTGGCCCCAAAAAGGTGGCACAAAATCTGTGGTCGCTGGCACGGAAATGCCTGGAAAAGGCCACAGTCACATGGATTCCTTGTTGTGGGAGAAACTGAAGGGTCTCAGTCACATGCATGGCTTGTCATGGGAGAGAATAAGGGCCTAGATCAACAAAACATCAAGTTGTCTCAGGGGTTGGGCGCCTGGAGCAGTTAGTTTTCTCCTGAAGGTTATGTAGCTCCTAATGAAGGTCAGATTGGTCTTGTCTTGCCAGTTCCACTTCCTTATCTATACTTGGGGTTTTTAATCATATCACAGTAAGTCTTTGTCACATGTTTACCCCAATGGATCGGTTATATTGAGTAAATGTGGGAGGAGGATGTTACATAAAAATGATGAATAGTCATCTCATTTCACTCTTTTCAACTAATGGAGATACATTTTTTCTTTAAATACTACATTTTCTCTGTAGTTAACTATGGATTCCTAAATATGGCAACTTCTTCAGAGGACTTCTTGATTTGGATGGTTTCTCTTTTCATGGAATATTATAGGTAAGGTTTGATGGATACATGCTAATTAATTTATTATCCTTGGTCTTGTTTATATTGATTGATAAGGGCTATTAAGTATCACGAATGTTTTCTTAATATTTTTATCTCATTATCTTCCTTAGACAATTTTTCTTCATCAAATTCTCTGAAGTGGCATCAATGAATCTCCCTCCCCTAATTATCATTAAGGTTTATGTGGAACCTAGGGTAAAATTCAAGGAGTGGATGTAAAATATTGAATTTTCTAATCAAGGGACACTAAATTTTTCAACCTCATTGAGCTCAACTAGTTGAAGGCTTTCATTACTTTGGTGGTGGAGAAGGAAATACCTAACAACAAACAATTCTGCATAAGCAATATACCTCGAACAAAAAAAGTATGCCACTTGTACAATAGTTTATAGAATTGATATCACAACAAATAGTCATATGAATTCCCAAGAAATTGACCTAAGTTCAATCCTCTCCTTTCAATATACAGTGACACTAAGGCTTAGTTATTCATGCATTATTGGCAAAATCAAGAACTTGATCCAAAATTCTAGCCACCCATATTTATCTTTGACAAAGCTCACATATCCTGTTTTGGATGATTAATAAGATAACCACACACTGTAAGATCTACGATATTAGATATTCAAATAATTGCCAACATTTTTAAAGTGAAAAATGAAAATTTTAAGTTAATTGGTTCATATTCTTAAATGATAAATCATATACAAGGCTCTTAACATATTAAAATTAGCTAGTTTAAAAGAATAAAAGTTTAAATTTTCATTAATTAAAAAATATTTAAGATAAATTTATAACAATTTATTAATTTTATTAAATACAAATTTAATTCATTGAAAATGGGAAAATATTTTAAGAGAAATTAATATTTTAAAAAAATAATTATTGAATATTTCTTTTTCAATTGTTTGGGAACTCAATTGAGTAGATTTTATGAAAAAAATTAAATTCAAATTAAAAAAAAAAAAAACAAAATATATTTTAAAATATAAATTAAATTAAAATCATATAAAAAAATAAATTATTATTATTATTATTTAATAATCCTATACTAAATTAAAATCCGACTATCCTAAAACAGTAGTAGTTGTTATTATTATGATTATATTAAAACCAAACTATCCTAAATCTGTTTTACACCCATTTAAAGTGGAGATGCTCAACTGTTTTACACACATTTGAAGTGGAGATGCTCTGGGATAAAAATAAGTGTTGTTTCATCTTATGCATGCATTAAGTCAAAGGTTCATAGATTGACCATATGGTTTTCCAAGTGTAGATTGTATGGAGTGAACGGTTCATAGTTTTACTGTATGGTTTTTCAAATGTAGGTTGGTGGGAACACTGCTGGATTTATAATAAACTCCATTAATATATTGCAGATGACTTCAATACTTGCAGCGTACGGCAGGCAAAAGAGCATTATACAAACAAATGCACAAAACAGGAATAATATTATATTTTCAGATCGATTAGGTAACAACGTGTAAGATAGAGAATATCCAAACAGAAAAGTAATTTCTTTTTCTTTTCGAAATACCTTACTCTCAATAAGGATCCCTGTTTTCCTACGTCTCTTCGAAATCTTGCTCCTTATGTCATTGCTGCTATCATCGTGCTGTGGAAGAATCATGACCGAACTACTGACTCTACCAACCTGACATCATATCCACGCAACATAACAAGAAACATTAGGGCGGCGCCTGTATAGACGTCTAATAGTTAAATTGCTCCACATATATATATAAAAGAGTATGCAGCAGCAAGCACGAGGAAGAGAGTAATTTCTCAGTAGTATATCAGAGAGGCAGTTAAGAAACCCATCATGGGACGCCCACCTTGCTGCGGTGATCATGGAGGACTGAGAAGAGGACCCTGGACGACGGAGGAGGATCAGAAGCTCAGCTACCATGTCCAACGCCATGGCCTTGGCAACTGGCGCACGCTTCCCAAACTTGCAGGTATTCTGTTGTTTGGTACTGTAAGTTTATTTAGATTCAATATTAAGGTATGAGGTTCAGCAAGTTTTTTGTGGTAAGAGTCAAACTTTTTCTCTGAACTTTTATCGATCTCGAACTTTTATATACAATTTTCTTTGATCACAATTTCATCCATAGAATGGGAAGAAAATCCGTAAAGAGAAAGTTTAAATAGATCGTTACATCAGGGAAATCAAGCATATTTATTACCGAAAGGTGGTAAAATTAGTATAGATTTATTCCGTCAATGTGAATTTAGGGGATTTAATTTTTAGTTCGTAAATTTTTTTTATGAACTTATATTATTTGAATGTTTTGTATAGTTATTTAATTTTTTTTCTATTTTTGATAGATATGAGTAAAATTTCAACTTTAATAACAACCAACAAGTTTACACATCATGAGATGTAAAATAAACTTATCCACTTAATAATATTTTCCTCAATCATAAATTTAAATCTTATGATAAAATATATCTATTTATTAATTTTATCTATACAATTGGAAGGAAATGGATACAAAGATTGTTACAGGAAGGAGATGAAAGACATTATTTCAAGGCGGTAAAATAATTTTTTATTGGGTTGAAAATACAAATTTTATTCGATTAAAAATTTAAATAAATTAAAAATGTTGATATATTTGGCTTAGGTTCTCTTTAAATTTCCAATATTAATTTTCTTATATTCTTAAATTTATATATTTATCATTATTAAATCAATTTAATTTTTCATATTTATGTAATACTATTATACAATCATAGTGTTATGCTATCAAATAGCAAATGATATATAGTGATTAGGGAGTTGGATCCAGTTCAAATGACAACGGATTCTCTCACTGTCAAATGACATGGATAGTGAGGGGAAAGGAACTTGGTTCAGCTTATGGTAAGTATCCTCACTATTTTTTTAGCAACTTAATTTGTAGCTGTGCTAGTTATATAAAATGTGCTAATTATACAAAGAGATGTGCAGTTATGCTAATAATATAAAAATAAAGTATTTTTATGTTAAAAAAATAAAATTAAAAAATTAATCAAAATAAACCATAAAATATATGAGAAATCTGAACTCTTTTTTAAATTATATTTCAGATTTCTTCACTTTCTCTCTATATAAAAGATGCCTTTGAAATTCCGTTCAATTTCTCTCCATAAATAAAAGATGCCTTCGAAATTCTGCAAAATTTATTTAAAAGATGCCTAATTAGGTTAAATTTTTGGTGGGGTGCAGGATTATCCAGATGTGGCAAAAGCTGTAGGCTGAGATGGGCCAACTATTTACGGCCTGACATCAAGCGCGGAACCTTCTCCGTTCATGAGGATCTCAATATCCTTCGTCTTCATGGGATCCTTGGAAATAAGTAATACCTTAATCTTCTAATACTAGCATTTTGTAATGTTCTTCTGTTTTTCTTGGATTACTGTTTAGTACGGTAGATTGCAGATTAACAATATCAATTTTTGTCTTAGTTTGTACTTATTAGACTTTCAAAAATTGCTAAAGTTGTCATGAAATTATGTTCATGTCATTCACACTTATAAATTCTTCTCCCAACAATGATTTAGCATGTGCTGTTTTCGAATTTTAGATGGTCGGCTATCGCTTCGCATCTTCCTGGAAGAACGGATAGCGAGATAAAGAATCACTGGAATACTAAACTGAGCAAACGGCTTCTTTTAATGGGAATCGATCCATTAACCCACAGGTCACTACCTACACCACATATGCTGTCATCTTTCATGGCGTCGTTTTCAACTGCCATAGCTGCAAGATTGAATAGTGCGTTGGTTGAAGCTCAGTTAAAGCGACTGGCCAGAGACTATGTGAATATTTCTAATGTCTCTGTGGGTAGTGCTGATCATCAGTACCTGACGCAGCTATCCCAAATCGTGAAGCTCTTGGGCACGCATAACAACCCGGTGTGGGCACATGCACCGGGGCCATTGTCTTCTATTTCAAGAGATCAATTATTCCAACCCGATGCATTAAAATGGGTTCATGGATTCCAGAACCAGATCAATCAGGGATTCGTTTCAAGCCAGCAGAATGATTCTACGGAGTATAATGCGATTTCACAAGAATCTTTCCAATTCTCAGACCCGGTACAGAAATCAGAAGAAAATAACTTAACCATCAGTACTGGTCATGGGACTGAACATAGCAATTCATCGTCCTCGGTAGAGTACGAGCGGTCAACACTTGACACAGACATTACAGATTGGAATTCAATGCCCACGCTAATGCCATCCATAAGCCCCTGAAAGAATGGTCATTTCTACTATTACAGTGATAAGAAATCTTCAACTGCAAATTCCTACGAAGGAGGATCAGAACTTTCAGATAACAACATTCACTCTCACGAGGACGAACCGTTCGAATCAGCGATAAGGACTTCAGACACCATGTCAACAAGGGCAGATCTACAGGAAGATGAAAGTAACTACTGGGCTGACTTGTTAAATTCAATTGAGGACATCAATCCTGATCCTAATTATATCAGCTTATCATTACCTAGTCTGTAACAAGTGTTTTGGAAATCTTTTTCGATGGCGACATGTCTCGGGGCATTAGACAGACTGCATGCGGAGTGGCTATTCACTTGGATGGTGTGTCATAATTGTTTGTGCATTAATTCATGGGGACTGTATCCATTCATTTATTGTTAATTAATATTCATATAAAATAGCAATTGGCAATGAAGTTTGTGGGCATGGCTCCTGTCACAGTAAATTTATAGAGAACCACTTTATGTATACTTGTTGCCTTCAGTGTTATTTTTTTGAGTTTTTTTATGGGTTTTTCTGATCTAATTTCTGTAAAATCTAGCAGGAATTCATTGAAATCACAAGTTTAATGGGTAAGCCAGCACAATCTAAATGTACTGAAGATTTTTCAGAATGCTGAACTCATATTTACAGTCAAAAAACCAATTTAAATAATCCAAATCAAAATTTAACTTCAAATTATTCCACAAAATTCCCACAAAAAATGTCCAAAAAAATCACACTAAAAACAACTACCTTGCCTATCTTGTATAGACAATGCCAGGATTGACCTTCCTCTTCTGTACTCTTCTGTTGTTTAAAATTTTAAATTGGTTCCCAAGGTGTCCCGAACTTCAAAAGAGATGATAAAGATTGGGCACGTGCGTGTGGATATATGCCTTCGAGATTAAAATTTATTAATCCCTGCGATGTGAGGGATTATAGTTTTAGCTGCGAGGTTGTTTTGAGTTTGTATTAATCATTCATGTTCCTAAATATCCATTTAGTTTAAATAATATTAATAAAGTTTTAACATTATTTGACTGATGTATCAATAGGGTATTGGAAGTCCTTACATCATAACTATGTTCACTCCCAATCCAGCTACTTTTAGCCTAAGTTCACTTTCATCTTCATATATTTGCCATTTTTCTTTTAGGATACTATAAGGGAAGGCCCATCCAAATTCTCCAAAGCACTCACCTAGTTGAAACCCCTTCTAGTAGTATGTCTTTAAGGTACTTTAATTATAGTTAAATCCCAAAAACTGAAATAGAAAGAAATACGACAAACAATAGATTTCAAGGTGAGGGATTGATCCTTTCTCTCCATAACTGACATAAAATTAAAGCTCCAATAATTATGCTTACTCTATTGGAAATATGACATGTACTAAATTTTAATTCTAACATATTCGCAGCATTTATTTTTCTTAAGGACTTGCATTCACACGTAGGTAGGGGAAAAAGTTTTGCAGATTTCATCGAGTGAGTTGAAGCATGAAGTTATGTTGTTTCTTGTATTAATTGATGTGAACTTAGGGAATCACTGTGAAATGGGTATTCTTATTTTGCTATAATATATATTTGATCTGAATTAGATATTTGGAGTTGCTTTGTTCTCGAAATGCTCTTATTATTTGTGTCTATTGGGCGTACATGGATGCATTATAGTCTAACTTAAAGTAGAAGCTGTTGAATAAAAAAGTACCAAAGAATTGTTTCTTAGTATATTTAGCTTTTTGCGTGCTTTGTTCTCGAAATGTTCTTATTATTTGTGTCCATTGGGTGTACATGGATGCATTATAGTCTAACTTAAAGCTGTGGAATAAAAAAGTACCAAAAAAGTTTATAATACTTTTTTAGCATGTGATTTTATGTGTTATATTAAAGTCACGTGACAAAGTCACTTTATGTGATATACTATGTACTTTCTAATATTAAAGTTATTTTGTATTTTTAAGTGAATTTTACTTGGAGAAAAGTTTAAGGTATAGATATAAAGTTATAAAATGATTCAGAGTCATTAATGAGGGGCCCAGATGAAAGGGGTCAAGTGAGGGAACGATTTCCATAATTGATCGAGAGGGTTATGATCTAATCTTAGCTTTTGATCAAAAGGGTTAGGGAGCTAAAAAAGAAGAAAATATGAGAAACTCCCTATTCTTCATGAGCATTTTGGAGAAGAGAAGCAATGAGGAAGAGGAGACTTTAAAGCAAAGATTGCAAGCTTTTTGTAAGATCGCAGTGGTTCTTAGAAGGGAAATACACTACAACCGTGAAAGAAATAACCCCTTGGTTGAGTTTCTAGTGAGCTCAAAAATTTTGGTATGAATTTATTGGAAGCTTAGGTCCACATTTTAAGGTGGTTTAGGTGTGCAAAATTATGGAAAATTTCAGCTCGAGTTTGAAAGTGAGTGACACACAAAAATGCAAGGAGATGCCATTAGTCTAAAGCTTCTAACTCGAGGTTGAAAGTGTGCTTTCAAAGAGACCATTTCAAAGGTATTTAATATTGTGTTGTGGATCAAATTACAAGGAGCTAGCAAATATACACAATGTTGAATTCAAGGGAAGAAGTTTCAGTGTAGAGGTTCAAATTTTTTACCGAATAAACTTGAGAAAATGAGATTGATAACACCTTGGATAGTGGCTTAATCTACAAGACAGAAGTCTAGACTTGTTGCAAACTATGGCCCAAATTCAAGGGAGATAAGTACCTTATGTGTTAAAAGTTGTGTAATTATTTTCTCTAATATAAACTAATATAAACTAATATAATCCTCTCCTTACTATTGGTTTTCACCATTGTGGGGTTTTTCCAGGGTCAAGTTAGGCCAAAAATCACTATGTAAAATTTTTGTGTATGCTTGTGTTTATTTCTCTTACCAACTGAAAAGTCAAATGAAGTAGAGTAGTCCTGAAATGTTTCTCTCAAAATTGCAATAAAGTTGTATATCAACTAACATGTGGGGCTGTGGGCTTTAAACTCTATGCAGAATATTTGAAATTGGGTTGGGGCTACAAATATATAAAAATTCTACAAAAGTATCAAAGCCTATGAACCTACAATGAAACCTTGAAGTGACAAGAAAATCTACAACGAGAAACCTTATGATAAAACAATGAACAATGAACTGAAATTTCCTTCAGATACCTAGAGACTTGTGGTTGAAAGGGAGACTAGTTGCTAAGTTAGATATCTGAAAAATTATGTTGGTTGTGGGTGTTAGATGGCTACTAGTTTGAGGGTGGGATATGGGATTAGTGGGGCTGAAATTTTTTCCCATAGAAGGAGAGATTGATGCTACTACTTGAGGAAGTTGAGGTGTAGGACATTATGGAGAGTCCAATGCAGCCTCCCACCAATAAAACTGAATTGGTTGACTTCAACAAGAAGAATGTGAATGCAAGTAGAATCATTCTTGATGCTATTAAAGACCATCTATTACCTCACCTGATAAGGAAGAGTTTTCCTAAGAGATAAGAAATCCCTAGTCAAACTACACCCGAGTTTCAATGAGAATGGGAAAGTGAAAGTGGTGTTGTGTAAAAAGATAACTAACACCAAGAATACCAAGACTGACATGATGACCTCTAACCTCACCATAATCACATAGGTGAGAGATGAGTTGGTTGCAGTGGGAGAGGCTATCCTTGAGGACCATTTGGTCAGGATGAAAATAGATGGTTTTCCCAAATAGTGGAATGGATATATAGATGATATTGTTGCTAGAGAGAATTTTCCAGAGTGGAGGAGGATGTGGGATGATTTCATCCAAGAGGAGACCAAGAGGAGTGTCAAGAGTGGTAGATAACATGGTGGGGTAGGTAAGGAGGAGAATGTTACTCTCATAGCTAAGGGTAAGAAGAACGAAAAGAAGGGGTCTGTTAGTGGGGCAAAGCAGCAGAATGGCTAGAAAAATCACAAGGAGAAGGGCATGAGGAAAGTGAAATGATTTTCTTGTGGGATGTGTTAGCACGACGATGTTCAGTGTCCCAATAAGAAGGGTAAGAAGAAGGTGGTGTAGCTTCGAAAGAGGTGGATGATATTTCCACCAAGTTTGACACATATTTTTCCTTTGTGGCGAGTCTTGCCACTAGTATGAAATGTTGGAAATAATACTGAGAGGGGGGGATGAATCAGTATTATCAGATCAATCAAACTTTTCAATTTCATACTCAGAAACATATACGCTACTTCAATTAAGTGAACCCGCGTGTACACGCTACTGTGTCTAATGAAACTCGCGTATATCCAGAGATCTTATAATTCAGTTAGCTTAATCTTCAGTAAATGCATCAGATCATTATTAAGCATATTAACAGTAAACAGGTGCAGAATAACAGAACAGAACATCACACAAGAGCCACACACATGAACACAAAGATATAAGGTGGAAACCCAATGTGGGTGAAAACCACCTGCTGCAAGTCATCTCAATCTTCTTCTTAATAAGAAAATCCTTTTACAATATTTGTACTGGTGCAGTCTTATACGAGTACGGGAGCTACAACCCCCTTTGCTCTTGTACTAGCCGATCCATTTACTAGTACGCAGGCTACTACCTGCTACAATGCTCCAAAGATCTCCTTTAGCTTTTGTACTAGCTTAGATACTAGTACATAGGTGCTTGCCTACAATCTTCTCATCTCCAGGTACCACGTTTCATACATTTTCAGACTGGATATTCCTGAAGCACAACATTACAATCTGAAGGCCACAATTCATTCAATTTTCATACTGGACCCATAACTATCATTGAAGCTCAAAACAATCATCAAACTCTGAATCACTGAAACCCTGTTAACAACAGTCACCAGAACACAGAGCAGACACAGAACTCTGTAATAATCATCAGATCCATCTGCAACTTCAAATATTAAGATTTACAATGTATACGCTACTTCGATGAATCCAACCCGCGTGTATACGCGCTTTCTCCAAGGACAACCCGCGTACAGATCTAAAAATAATTTCTCATAACTTGCAGCTGTACCAGACATCAATCATACTCATAATACTTATAGAACAATACATGCGTCAGTATGTAGATCTAGAATAAGCATCATAAAGATAGTTCATTTCAAACCATTTGATCCCGATCTCTCCTTAGATCTAGTTCTCCATCAATCGGTGAGATCTCTCCTTAGCTCAGATCAAGCAATGCATCATCAACCCATAACCCTGCATACTGGATCTAATGCTTCATCAGATATTCAAGACATTTCAGATACACCTGCCTAATGATTTCCTTCTCCTTATATAGCCTTAGGCCTTGCTCAATACCAAGAGCCAAAACCATAGTAACACAATACCATCAACTTCAAAACTAGGGATCGACACGCCCGTCGAGACACAATGGTCCGAAACCATAGGCACAACTTCCAAGGAATAACCGCCATGGACCAAAGGTACTTTTCCACATACACGCGCTTTTGCTGAAGCCAACCTGCGTGTACACGCGACTTGGGCTTAACGAACCTGCGTGTATGAACTTTCTCTTCTTCTTATAGTCTGATCATCAATTCCTTGCTGCTGACCTTCTGTACTATGATTTGTCATCAGTGAGGTTTGCCATCAAGGACAACACTTATCTCATAATGCCAACAATCTCCCCCTTTGGACTTGATGGCAAAGCTAACTTGTCACACTTAGAACTATCATCTGATTCCTTTGAGTTGTCCTCCATCAGTCACATCTGATATCTCTTCTGAAGATTCATCATCTGATTCCTTTGAGCTGTCCTCCATCAGTCACATCTGATATCTCTTCTGAAGATTCATCATCTGATTCCTTTGAGCTGTCCTCCATCAGTCACATCTGATATCTCTTCTGAAGATTCATCATCTGATTCCTTTGAGCTGTCCTCCATCAATCACATCTGATATCTCTTCTGAAGATTCATCATCTGATTCCTTTGAGCTGTCCTCCATCAGTCACATCTGATATCTCTTCTGAAGATTCATCATCTGATTCCTTTGAGCTGTCCTCCATCAATCACATCTGATATCTCTTCTGAAGATTCACCCAGTTATACATAAGTGAGATATTCTTCTATGAGAGGGTTGCCATCAAGTACAACACATGCATCATAATGCCAACAATCTCCCCCTTTGGACTTGATGGCAACAACACCAAATCACTCTCCCCCTTTGACATCAAGGGCAAAGGGTGGACCAAGATATTCTCTTCCTTTGTTGAATCATTCCACTGTCCATACTCCCCCTGAGTACCTGCTGAAATCTCTGAATAATCTCCCCCTTTGTATATGCCAAGGTGTACCAATCTGTCAATGCTCCCCCTGAGTACATGCCAAGTCTCTGTACTGCTGAAGTGTGCTGTTCATGCTCTTCCTGACTGTAGGCAAGATCTGCAAAAGATGTTCTTCAAGAAGAACATGACTCTATACATCATAAAAGACCTTCCTATCACCAAAGACTCATACATACATCCATCTCTCAACTAAGTGAGGATATACAAAAATTGACTCATCCACCCGACCAAGTGGGGATACATCAAAAGTTTACATATGACAACCAATCATATTGCATCAATCATCCCAGGCATAGTGGGGAAACCAAAATAGGCCGTTACATGACCTTGACACCATGAAAGAGATACCACAAAAGAGATGTATGACATAGAGACGAAATAACTAGACCAAGACTTATGAAAGTCACTAGCAGCATCTGATAATCACCATTCAGATCAGCAACCAAGAGATCCTTCTGTTCTCCTTTCGCCTTTGTTCCTCCTGAAATCAACACCAAATGTGAACTAGAACCAAAAGCTTTAAGATAATGCCAACAATGCATCATTGGAAGATTATCTGCTCCCCCTGAACCTGTGCCAGATGATCTCTGTCAGACCTATATCAGACTTTCTGCAACCAACATCTGTCCCTGCTGATTTCCTTCAAATCTCCATATACGCGTCTGTATACACATAAACAGGCGTATATACGCAGATATCCCTTACGCAACACGCGTACACCATATACGCGACTATCCCCTTGTAAAACGGCGTATGCACGCGGATATCCTTTAAACAACACGCGTACACAAATTTCCATATCAGCAACCTGTAAATGTCCTGTAGAGAATAGGTCATCAACCTATAACAAGGTATGTCTGCATCAATTCATCCCTTTGAACAGAATTCAGAGTCATTCACATTGTATCATGTGTGAAACCACCATAGCCATTTCATCAAGCTCTACATGATCCAAGTATCATTACTTGGGAACATCTGCATCAATTAACATATGTAAGTATAAACCTATCATCATATAGATAAGAACTCATCACCATGTCTCCAATAAAGCAACTTTGAGTAGTCATCCATGTATCAGCATTATGTATCTTGAGCTCAAGCTCATTTGACAAAACTTCTTGATATCATCAACAGCAACAATCCTTATCCACAAGAGTGCCTGCATCATAACTGTATGATTTTTATGCATATGACAACAGCAGTATATGAGTGACCCATCATCAAGTGAAGATGTATATTCAAGCTTTGTACTTCTCCTTGTCCTTATGAAGATCACCATGTAAGCACCATATATGCATCATCAAAGAATCAACCATAAATCTGATCTGATCATCAACTATGTAACCTCAAGAATCATATGAGATTTTATCATAGACAACTCACAACCACATCATAGCAAGATATATCATTTAGCCATATAAGAATCATCACCAAGAATTATAAGCCATAATGCCAACAATGAATTACTAAAGGCATATGCTCCCCCTCAATCTGTGCCATCTGTTAGATTTGATCATGCATATATCAGCAGTAAGCATCAAGACATCATCATCATCATCATCAAGTTAGGATCAAAACACTTCTAGACATCTTACAAGTATCAAAACATTTTTCACACATCCTCAGCCGATTGTAACTATTAACCAATAGAGCAAATAATGGACTGAATCATATCAGATCCCTTTTCTGAGCCTGTCCCCACTGCTTTTCCTCAGACTGACATATACGCGACTTTGCAGTGTCTAACTCGCGTATATACGCGACTTCCCTTTAAGGAACTTGCGTATGAGATTCAGGATACTGAAGGTTTACACTTTCGGCTCCCCTTGAGTCTGATATGTCTGTGCTGTGCTGTGTCTCAGTACATTTTGCTGATTGTACTTCCTTCTTCCTCCATATCTTCAAGTGTGATGAGGTTTTCTCCTTTTGGTGTGATGTCCATCCTTTGTTCCTGCATTCCTTTGCTATATGTCCAAGCTTGTTACATGCATAACATCTTACATGTTTCATATTCCTCCTGTAGCAATCAGTAGCTTTGTGACCATACATATTGCAAGCAAAGCAATATCCATTAAAGTACCTTGATTGAGATGACCTGTCCGCATAATAGTCTTGAACTCTTCTTCTTCTACTTCTAGCTGCAACATGTCCAAGATTATAACATTCAATATTATTCATAGGAGGAGTAAAAGATTTTCTTTGAAGACTTTCTTTCCTTGGTTGATGATGAGATTGACCTTTCATCTCCTTGTTGATCATTTTGGATTTCTCTTTAGAGTTCCTTGCCTCACCTTGTGAACTAGATTCACCTTCAACAGATTCATGGAAACCAAGACCAGTCTTGATAGCAGGAGACCTTTGACTACTAAGAATATCATCCAAGACTTTAGAGCTATCTTGAAATCGTAAAAGCTTATCCTTTTCTTCTATTTTACCTTTCAAGATATTTACCTCAACTTGAAGTTGTTCCTCCTTTTCTAGACATTGCTTCTTCATGTCTTCTCCATCTTTCCTTCCTTCTTCCAACTGATGCCTTAGTTTGAGAATCTCCTTTTCTTGTTCTTCATTCAGATCCTGCTGCATTTGACGAACTCGGAAGGCACATTCTAGTTGAGATTTTAAGCTGGTGACTTCGTTTTCTTGTTTTGCAATAGCTTGGAGTAGATCTGTATTCTGCTTCTTTGATTCTTCAAGATCTCCTTTTAGTGAGGGGATTGTAGCTTCAAGATTTTCATAGTAGCTGGATCTATCTTTGAGTTTCTTGATGGTTGTGCTTCTTTCGTTGACTTCTTTTCTTAATGATGTCACTTCATGCTGCAATTTTTGACATTGGTCTTCCTTGTCCTTGAGTAGCTTTCTTACCTTGTTTCCTTCTTCTATTTGGGCCTTTAGTTTGGTAACTTCTTCTTTGAAAGCACATTCCCTTTTGTTCAATAGATCTTGTTGATCTTTAACTTTGTCTGCAAGCCTTCTAAACACTGCCTCTATTTGACACTTTTCTTGCTCACCCATAAAAGCATGTTCAGTAGTTTCACTATCACTTCCATCACTTTCACAAGGAAATATAGCAGGAACATCAGAGGATAACACATTCATACCTGATAATGATTCTGAATCTGATTCTGAATCTGAAGAGCTTCTTATACCTAATCCCCAATCGACTCTCCCACTGTCATAGTCCTTTTGAGATGTCTTCTTCTTCTTATGAGCTTTCTTCTTAAGCTTCTTTCCCATTGTTCCACGGATCTCCTTCAAGCGATCAAGCTTCTACCAAAGGACCTGCTCCGATACCAATTGTTGGAAATAATACTGAGAGGGGGGGGTGAATCAGTATTATCAGATCAATCAAACTTTTCAATTTCATACTCAGAAACATATACGCTACTTCAATTAAGTGAACCCGCGTGTACACGCTACTGTGTCTAATGAAACTCGCGTATATCCAGAGATCTTATAATTCAGTTAGCTTAATCTTCAGTAAATGCATCAGATCATTATTAAGCATATTAACAGTAAACAGGTGCAGAATAACAGAACAGAACATCACACAAGAGCCACACACATGAACACAAAGATATAAGGTGGAAACCCAATGTGGGTGAAAACCACCTGCTGCAAGTCATCTCAATCTTCTTCTTAATAAGAAAATCCTTTTACAATATTTGTACTGGTGCAGTCTTATACCAGTACAGGAGCTACAACCCCCTTTGCTCTTGTACTAGCCGATCCATTTACTAGTACGCAGGCTACTACCTGCTACAATGCTCCAAAGATCTCCTTTAGCTTTTGTACTAGCCTAGATACTAGTACGTAGGTGCTTGCCTACAATCTTCTCATCTCCAGGTACCACGTTTCATACATTTTCAGACTGGATATTCCTGAAGCACAACATTACAATCTGAAGGCCACAATTCATTCAATTTTCATACTGGACCCATAACTATCATTGAAGCTCAAAACAATCATCAAACTCTGAATCACTGAAACCCTATTAACAACAGTCACCAGAACACAGAGCAGACACAGAACTCTGTAATAATCATCAGATCCATCTACAACTTCAAATATTAAGATTTACAATGTATACGCTACATCGATGAATCCAACCCGCGTGTATACGCGCTTTCTCCAAGGACAACCCGCGTACATATCTAAAAATAATTTCTCATAACTTGCAGCTGTACCAGACATCAATCATACTCATAATACTTATAGAACAATACATGCGTCAGTATGTAGATCTAGAATAAGCATCATAAAGATAGTTCATTTCAAACCATTTGATCCCGATCTCTCCTTAGATCTAGTTCTCCATCAATCGGTGAGATCTCTCCTTAGCTCAGATCAAGCAATGCATCATCAACCCATAACCCTGCATACTGGATCTAATGCTTCATCAGATATTCAAGACATTTCAGATACACCTGCCTAATGATTTCCTTCTCCTTATATAGCCTTAGGCCTTGCTCAATACCAAGAGCCAAAACCATAGTAACACAATACCATCAACTTCAAAACTAGGGATCGACACGCCCGTCGAGACACAATGGTCCGAAACCATAGGCACAACTTCCAAGGAATAACCGCCATGGACCAAAGGTACTTTTCCACATACACGCGCTTTTGCTGAAGCCAACCTGCGTGTACACGCGACTTGGGCTTAACGAACCTGCGTGTATGAACTTTCTCTTCTTCTTATAGTCTGATCATCAATTCCTTGCTGCTGACCTTCTGTACTATGACTTGTCATCAGTGAAGTTTGCCATCAAGGACAACACTTATCTCATAATGCCAACATGAAATCTTTTGATGTGTGGTTTTTAGACAATGGAGCTTCCTGCCATATGACTGGAGTGCAAGAGCACTTCACGAGTCTTGCGAAGGATGATATTGACTTAGATGTTGTTCTTGGAGATAAATCTAAGGACATAGCATTAGGAATGGGGACAATATCCTTTCAGAAGCAATCATCACCAACTTTGAATGTGACAGGTGTTCTTTATATTTAAGGGTTAAATAAGAACTTGATTTCAATCTCTAGTATTGAGGACATGGGGTATGAGGTGGTGTTCCGAGGAGGACAAGTGCTTATCTATCCCACGAGATCCAATACCAATTCTAATAGAGTTATTTTCATCTGCAATGGGAGGCTTTATAAGTTTAAGTTTCAACCTATTGGTGCCTTAGTGGCATAGACCAAAAGGAGTGATTTGTGTGAGATATAGCAAAGGAAAATGGCCCACTTGCACCATGGAGTATTAAGTATGTTGAGGGAGATGGTTACAGGTTTACCTAAATTCAATACTAACATCATGATGTCTATAGGGGGCGTGCTTTGGAAAAGCACACTGAGAGAACTTTCCCAAGCATTGACAATAAGGTAGCAGGTAATTTGGATTTGATACACTCTAATGTGTGTGGTCCTATGTCTCACATATTGTTGGGTGGAGACAAGTACTATGTGACTTTCGTTGATGACTATTCTAAGAAGACCTAGATTTTATTTCTAAAGACCAAGGAACAAGTCTTCAGGAGGTTCTGAGAGTTTAAGACTCTTGTGGAGAACCAGATGGGGAAGAGTATCAACATGTTAAGATATAACAATCGAGGTGAGTATACCTCCAAGGAGAAGGAGTTATATATGAGTGTGGGCATTAGGAGGGAGTACATAGTGCCTTATAACCCCTAACAAAAATGTGGTGGCAGAGAGGAAGAACATGTCATATTGGGTGCAACTAAAGTTATGTTTCATGATCAAAGGATACCTTTCTTTTTATGGGTCGAGACATGTAACACTGCAGTGCATCTAAAGAATAGAAGTCCACATAGAGTATTTGGCAGTAAGACCCCTGAGGACGTTTTTTCTGGGAAGAAGCCTCAGAATGGGCACATTATGATTTTTGGGTGCCTTACATATTCACATGTGCTTGATGATAACAGGACAAAGCTATAAGCCATTGCAGAGAAGGGTATATTTTTAGGTTATATTGAGACCAACAAGGCCTACCGCATATACATTCCTACACAAAAGAAAGTTGTCCTTAGGTAGGATGTGAGACTTGACGAGGGGAGGGCCATGAGGAGGTCTCAAGAGGTCAATCGAGTATATCAATAGGCTCTTGATTAAGGGGAAACACCACAAGTATCAGGATCTTCATGTGGAACACTAGGGTCAGGAGGATCACCTACTTTTGAGGTGACAAATTCACAAAGTCTAGGATCACTGGACACAAGATCTGAGAGGTAGAGTATGTACACTTATTTATATACTTTGAGAGGGTAAAATTAAATGGCTAGAAAATTAGATATATATAAATAGGCATCTAAAGAGTTGCTTTGGACATTCTTTACTTTTATTTAAATATTTAACCTCCTTCTAATTCTAAAATATAAACCTTATTAATATTCTTATTCTTAATTATGGAGATTCATCCTATTTTATCATAAAAAATTAATAAACTTTATTACAATAAAACCATATACACAAAAATCTATAAATAATTTCATAATCAAACTATTTTACACTTATTTTATTTTAATTTAATTTAAAAATATATTTTTTTTTAAATTAAATTTAAAAATTCGTAACTACTTTTGAAGACAATCTCAACTCATATCCTGGACTATTTACTAAAAGGTCTTTAACAGATAGTTCATCAAAATTAAATTTCGAAAATAAACATACCTCCAAACTTAACATTATTATGCATTGATCATTTATCAAGTTCAAATCACATTACCCAAAAACTGTTTAACGCAAATTTAAAGTGGAGATGCTCTTGGCTATTAAGTTCAAATCACATTACCCAAAAACTGTTTAACGCAAATTTAAAGTGGAGATGCTCTTGGTTATTTTCATCCTATGTGCCCATTCAGTCAATGGTTCATAGTTTTAATATATGGTTTTGGTTTTTTAGTTATAGATTGCATGGAGTCAACGGGTCATGGTTTTATACTTGTTTTATAACTAACTCCATTAATATATGGAAATCGGTAAGAAAGGAAAAAGAGCAAGAAACAAACAAATGCATAAAACACGAATAAAAATATTTTCAGTTTATTAGGGTCGTACAACGTGTAAGATAAACACTGTCCCACCACAAAAGTCTTATTTTGAGAAAAAAACTTTGAAAGATCTTACTCTCAATAACGATTCCCGCTTTCCTGTGTCGCTTCGAAATCTTCCTGGTCATGTCATTGCTGCTATCATCATGACCGGACAACTGTTCAGATTCAACTCTACCAACCTGACATCAATACATTAAAATCTTGCTCCTTATGTCATTGCTGCTATCATCATGCCGTGGAAGAATCATGACCGAACTACTGTTCAGATTCGACCCTAGCAACATGACATCACCTCCACGCAACATAACATCAGTAGATTAAGGTGGCGCCTGTGTAAACCTGCTCCCCAACACAGACGCACGTGTATATATATATATATATATATATATATATATATATATATATATATATATATATTTATATTTATGCCCCCTCAGTCGGCAACCAAGAGAGAGAATAAATTATCAGTAGTATATCAGAGAGGCAGTCAAGAAACTGATCATGGACGCCCCCCTTGCTGTGGTGATCATGGATGACTGAGTAGAGGACCCTGAACGACTGAAGAGGATTAGAAGCTCATCCATCATGTTGAACGCCATGGCCTTAGCAATTGGCGTACCCTTCCCTAACTTGCAGGTATTCTGTAGTTTAGTACTGTAATATTATTTATGTATTAATGTATGATGTTTAGCAAGGTTTTGTGGTAACAGTCAAACTTTTTCTGAGTTTTGATCGAACTCTAATTTTTATTAAATTTTGGCCATAGAATTGGAAGAAAGCCCATAAAGAAATCGTTACAGGACGGAGATGAAATACATCTATTACTGAAAGGCGGCAGAATAATCTAATCGTGTCTTATCATTTATTGGTGTACATTATTATAAATTTCTTAAATTTATGTTTCAAATAAGTGTACACTTTTAATGTTGATATTAGATAGTGTTTTAATATTAATTTTAAATTATAATATTAACTAGATAAAAGTTATTTCAAAGATTTTTTTAATATTATCTTAACAAATACAAAAACAAATTGATATCAATGAAAGTAAAAGTCCTATGGTTCTTGTTAATATTTATAACACGAATGATGTGATTTGTTCTTATGATTTCGCATCTCAATCTTACTGTATTGGTAAGTTTTTTTATAATCAAGCCTTCTTCTGTTGAATAGTGAAGATAAAATGTATTTAGTAGGTGAGAATTGGAATTAGTGCAGAGTAGAGGAATGATGAAATTTACATATTGCGAAAACCTCTTGAGATAATAGTGTAAGAATAAAGTCAGTGCATAAATAAAACTATGTACCAATATAATAATGGAACATGTTATTATAAATAATAATAAACTCATAAAAACAAGTATTATACATAAGCTTCAATGGTATATAACTTTATTTTTTTTAATTTATATTTTGTATGTCATTTTTATATCAAATAATTCAGAAATAAATCACATAAAAATAGTTTAATCAATGCTATGAAGTTTCTAGGGTGTTGTGAGAGAAATTATAGAGAATCACAATAACATTTAGTATATTGAATAAACTATTACAACCAAAGTGATTAATTTGGTTGATATAAGTTGATATGCCTATATAAAACATATATATAATCATATTAGTGAATGTGGTTGATATAACGCATAGTAATTTATCAATCATCTTAATAATTAGTAATTATTAGATGTATAATGTTGATATGGCCAATATCATTTATACCTAATAATATATTTATGAACCAATCCAACATAACAATATTAAACTCTAATATTAAATCAATTATTATAAGCCTTTATATTGTATGTGTTTATGGACCTTCTTTGAAGTTACATTACGTAACTAAAGTCTTTATAATAGCCAAAAGAATCCTTTGAAATAAAATATGAAACTTACCTTCTCAATCCACCGTAAACCCTAACTGTTTATTCTTTTTGAGTGGTGATAATAGAAGTATATTCCTTAGAGGAATCATGAATTGGTTTGATGTGCCATTAGATCCCTAAGATATACTGGGAAAGCATGCCTTATGTTTGAATGCATCTATCACTAAAATGGGGGAATAATTTTCTAAGGTGACATTTGGGATTCTCTCATGTTATTCATTGTCTTTGTCACCTATGGTGCAAGTTTTTTCTATAACATGTAGAATAGATTCTCTACTTATTTTGAAAGATATTCTCCTTCTCAACAATTTGCTCAACGCAATACTAGAGCTTAAGTGGAGTATATCAAAGATGTTGCATATTTCTATTAAATATTCTCCATTGAAAAAACTTCAAGATTTCCCATATTGTGCAAGAAATTAAATACAAAAGGACAAAACTTTGAAGGGCTAATTGGAGGTAAAATTCAAAGATTTTGTGCCAAATATTGAACATTCTAAAATAAAGGGACAGTAAAGTATTCAAACTCATTAAGCTCAAATAGTTGAAGAGGGCCTTTATTACTCAAGTGGTGGAGAAGAAAAGTACCAAAAAAAAACATTCTATATAAGTTAGGCCTAATGGACAAAAAGGTTGATGCCACTATTATAGTAGTTTATAACATTGGCATCACAAAAAATGATCATATGAATTCTCCGTACAACAAAATTGAAGAAATAAACCAACTCAGGAATCTTCAATCCAATTCTAATATAGAATGTTATTGAGCCTTAGCTAGACATCCAATTCTAATATAGAATGTTATTGAGCCTTAGCTAGACATGCATTTTTGGCCTGATGTGCAGTGCTAGCCACCCATGTTTATCTTTGACAAAAGAAAAGAAAAGATTTGTCCATAGGCTCATGCTATTTTTTTTAATAATTAATGAAATAATTTAATAATGTATAAGATCGTAGACATTCCAAAATTTGTTTACATTGTTAAGTGAAAACAATGCATTTTTGAATTAATATGTTATTATTGCTAGATGATAAATCCTACACAATCCTATGTACACTATTTTGCCAAAATTAACTAAATAAAAGAAGTTAAATTTAAATTACATTAAAATAAATTTATTTAATACTCATTCATAGCAATTTATTAAATTAAATGATATTAAATTTAAATTTAATTTATTAAAACTAAAATAATATTTAATATATATATATATATATATATATATATATATATATAATTTATTAATTTCAACTTAAACTTAAACACACATATATCATTTAATAAAAAAAACAAAGTATTCTTTTAAAGAGAAGTAAGTATTGAATATGAGGCTTATACACTATACCTATCAATTCAATGGGTTTAATGATGAAGGGCATACATTTCCTTGTAAGATGTTACAAGTTCAAGTACAGAGGAGGTAGAGTATGTACACTTATTTATATACTTGGAGAGGTAAAATTAAATGGCTAGAAAATTAGATAAATATAAATAGGCATGTAAGAGTTGTTTTGGACATTCTTTACTTTTATTTAAATATTTAACTTCCTTCTAATTCCAAAATATAAACTGTATTAATATTCTTATTCTTAATTATGGAAGTTCACCCTATTTTACTATTAAAATTTAATAAACTTTATTACAATAAAGCCATATACTCAAAAGTCTATAAATAATTTCATAATCAAAATATTTTACACTTATTTTAATTTAATTTAATTTAATTCAAAAATAATTGTTTTAAATTAAATTTAAAAACTGATAACTACCTTTTTGAAGACCATCCAATCCATATCCTAATCTAGACTGTTTACTAAAAAGCCTTTAATAGATAGTTCATCAAAATTAAATTCTATCATCTTCCTATTATTAAAGAAAATGTTAAAAATTCTCTTCGAAAATAAACCTACCTCGAAACTTAACATTATTATGCATTGATCATTTATCAAGTTCAAATCACATTACCCAAAAACTGCTTAACGCAAATTTAAAGTGGAGAAGCTCTTGGTTATTTTCATCCTATGCGCCCATTCAGTCAATGGTTCATAGTTTTAGTATATGGTTTTGGTTTTTAATTATAGATTGCATGGAGTCAACGGGTCATGGTTTTAGAATATGGTTTTCAAATTTAAGTTAGTTAGAGTAAATACTTGTTTTATAACCAACTCCATGAATATATAGCAAGAAACAAACAAATGCATAAAACAGGAATAAAAATATAGTAAGATAAAGAATGTCCCAGCACAAAAGTCTTATTTTGAGAAAAAACTTTGAAGGATCTTACTCTCAATAACGATCCCTGCTTTCCGGGTCGCTTCGAAATCTTCCTCGTCATGTCATTGCTGCTATCATCATGACCGAACTACTGTTCAGAATCGACTCTACCAACCTGACATCACCTCCACGCAATATAATATCAAAACATTAAGGTGGCGCATATGTAAACCTGCTCCCCAACACAGACACACGTGTGTGTATATATATCTATATATATATATAACCTGCTCCCCAACACAGACACACGTGTGTATATATATATATATATATATATATATATATATATATATATACCCTCAGGCAGCAACCAAGAGAGTGAATAAATTATCAGTAGTATATCAGAAAGGCAGTCAAGAAACTGATCATGGACGCCCTCTTGATGTGGTGATCATGGATGACTGAGTAGGGGACCCTGAACGACAGAAGAGGAAGCTCATCCATCATCTCCGACGCCATGGACTTAGCAATGGGTGCACCCTTCCCTAACTTGCATGTATTCTGTAGTTTAGTACTGTAATACTATTTATATATAATGTATGATGTTTAGCAAGATTTTGTGGTAACAGTCAAACTTTATCTGAGTTTTGATTGATCTCGAATTTTTATTAAATTTTAGCCATAGAACTGGAAGAAAGGCCATAAGAAATCGTTACAGTAAGGAGATGAAATACATGTATTACTGAAAGGTGGCAGAATAATCTAATCTTGTCTTATCCTTTATTGGTGTATATTATTGTAAATTTCTTAAATTTATGGGGCAACTAAGTGTATACTTTTAATTGATATTAAATTAGTGTTTTAATATTAATTTTTAATTATAGTATTAACTAGATAAAAGTCATTTTTGTTGGAGTTATGATTGTAATTACACCAAAACTCGCAGGTATTAGTAAATATAGACATCGTTAGATTTAAACACATTCCATGAAACAACATGGGGAGCATTGAATTATCCTTCTACACCGCCGTTAATGAGAAGCATTGGATTATCTTTCTACATGGCCATTAACAAAGAGCCTCAGATTATGCTTCTACATCGCTATTAATGAGAGCGCAAAAATTTCAAATATTTTCTTAATATTATCTTTAACCCAATAAATTGATATCAAAGAAAATAAAAGTCTTATGATTTTCTTAATATTTATAAAGGAATGATTTCGCATGTCAATCTTACTGTGTCGGTAAGTAATGAACCCTGCTTCTGCCCAATACTGAAGATCAAATGTATTTAGTAGGTGAAAATTGGAATGAGTGCAGACTACAGGAATGATGAAATATAAATATTGTGGAAACCTCTTTATAATAGTTTACGAATAAAGTCACTGCATGAATAAAACAATGTACCAATATAATAATGGAGCGTGTTATTATAAATAATAATAAATTAATACAAACAAGTATTATACATGAGATTCAATGTATTTTTTTTTTAATTTATATTTTATATCTCATTTTTATATCAAACAATTTAGAAATAAATCACATAAAAATAGTTTAATCAATGTTTTTGTGGCAAATAAAAAATAAAATTTTCATTTTCAGAAATTTAAAAATAAATTTATTTTTATTATATCAAATTTAACATAAAGAATTTTATAAAATTTGAATTATTTTTTTTGGCATTGTCTAATTGGTAGAAGGAATGGTATTATTCACTTGATTTTGGCAATATATTTTCAAGAAAGATTATGATTTTTTTATTGTTTAAAATAGATTTTTGAATGCATAAATGGATTCAATACACTAAAAAACTTTGGGGCATTTCTATTCTACATATCAATCAACTTAAATTGGACTATCTAAAAATCCCTACTGAATTTTAGTTAAAATTAAGTAGAAAAGATGCCCTAGAAGATGTCATTTCTATCAAAATAATTGGTGAGCCCTGGTATTGCACCAAGAATGTTGAAACTCTCAAGGGCTCCTCAGCTCAAATTATCAACCCAGGGTTCATACAAACTTTGAGGTGACAATGCCATATGCACAACAGATAGGATTCCACTCAGCTACCCTTAGTTATGACATTAGATCAAAAGTGCTCATATACCCTTCCTCCTATTGTATTAGAATGAAAGCTTGCTGATAAACGTACAATTGGAAATTGCTTCTAGCTATAAAAGTAGAAATGCCATTGAATCAACTTGTAAATGCTAACTAGTTAATTCATGAACGGACAAAGGCTAATCTACTTGCAAAAATAATGTTATGTTATCTTGAGGAATTAATCAAATTACCATATCTACTTGCAGAAAGGAAGCTAATTTATCTTGTATAATTCATCAAACTATCAATCAAAATTGCATGTACCATCTACCTAGTCCACAGTTGCTTATAAATTATTAACAGACTTTCATGATAAAGAAACTAACTCTACTTCATTTTTGTAGTGAAGAAAAGGAAGCAGTGAAGTGGCCTAGGGGCTTCCCCTAATCCTAAAATCACAAATGGGGGTCATTGTGCATCTGTGCTAAGTCAAAGTTGCAGTGGGGATCAAAATTGATGAAGGAAAATGCTTCTAAATGTTTGCTAAAGGTAAATGCTACAAAAAGGCCCATAATGCTACAGGAGGGCGTTCAAGTGGTTTTTGAAGGTGAAAACGTTGTCTTGACAAGATGGAAATGTGGAAGGAAGTTGAAGCAAATGAGGAGATGTTGGTTTGAGCCCCTAGCTAAGCTCAATACCTCTTAGAGATTTCTCTTGCACTAGGATGAGTGCTCTCGGTGTACTAGGCAGAATGGCTTATAAAACAATGTTTTGGGACATAGTTTGGAAGTGGAAGGAGAAGATGAAGGAGCTCAAGATGGAAGTGGTAAAGGTGCCCTTCCATGTAGGTCAACCAACCCTACGATCAATCATATGCATCCATCCATTTATCATTAACAAAATGAAATAACTTATGGTGGAAAAGATGAGTTGAATTTAAATAACATCTAATTCATGCAATCCCATTGACTTAATCACTAAACTAAATTTTAAGCTATAGAATGAAAATGTAAAACAAGACAACTACCACTAATCTATTTCCAAGAAATCATAAACACATTATTTTTAGACTATGGTTGTTAATCCTTCCACTCAATCTCCCACAAGAGAGGTGATGTAGAGGTTGCGACCACAAGATTTTATAGATTAATCTCTACTCAAATGCAAGAAACTATGAACTACTTAGAATTAAGAAGAAACATAAGTATAAGAAGAGGGACCAAAGCCTCTGGGTTGGGCCCCAACACTCTGAAACCAACGCAGATGCAACTTAAAATCCAACTTCTCATTATCAAAAGTGTAGGTCTAATACATCACGTAAAATTTTAAAATAACAATGCTAAGCTTGAAGCTCAATAGCTACACCTAGCTGAACAAAAACATAAAATCCTAATGAGATCTTCTTGTAGTTTATTTATACAAAATGGAAACTAAAGCAAATCCCTCGAAAGTAGGAATGGTTCCCTACCTGATCTCGAAAATGGTGTATATTCTCCCTCTTGATCTTCACTTCGACTAGGAGTCACTCGGCCGCCAATGAAATCGAACCAGTGAGAGAGGATATTTTGATCCAAAAATCACGTTTATGGAGTTACAAAGGTGGACAAACCCCATAGATTATCTTTGAGTTATCTCCATCAAGCCCCTGCATAGTCATAGCCTAAAAAATGCTTCATTTTCCTAAAATTAAACCAAATTAGGCCGCATACTATGATAAACATCTTTTAATCCTCTTACTAAGCATAATATAAAAAAATGTGAATTAATGTAAGGGAAGGATAGTTTTAAGGCTAGAGGACGGAATATTGATATTCAAAATGTACCTGTTGATGGGACTCATCATCACCCCCGTGCAAAAGGTGTTGTTCAACCTCTCAACAACTCAGTAATCCATGTTCAGCTCTTTCATGGCCCTGGTGGCTTCCATGACATCCCAAGGCTCCTTAGATGGTGTTCCCTCTTAGGGGTAAAAACGTGCATTTATCTCTATCTTTTTCCACTCCTTCTACTCTCCTACTTCATCTCTTCCTTCTTGTATGCATAGCAAAAAGGGTGGAGTGAGCTAGAGTCCTATGCACTTGACTTTTATCCTATGCATGATCCTCTTTTACAATGGTGTTCTCTCCAAGGCATTCCTTTGCCTTTCAGGAGAGTGATATTCTATTATCTGTAGACTTTGGGGTAAGACATGCAATCTCCTCTGGAAAACTTGCATGCTTTCAGTTCCCAACATCCTAAATGTGTCTTCAAAGTATAGAATGGCTTGATCCTGGGTAGAAATGTATTTGGTTAATAAAGAAACATCATTGGAGATAAGGCCATGATTGTTATTGGCAGCCTTTCGACCCACTAGCTTTGTGCTCATATAGAATGGTTCATTTTCCTCCTTTTCCATTAACCTTTTCATCTCCTTGGCTCTTGTCTCTTCATGAGTCATCCAGGATGCTAAAACCTTTAGCCACATATCTCCCAATCTTCAATTAGGATCCCAAAAATTCACATTTGTCAAAGTGATGTCGTGCATATACAACTCAGCCAATTTTTCTCTATGTTCATTGTCAGTTTGGTTTCAAAATTCAATGAATCGCCTATAGTCCTGAAAAGGCAGAGATCCATATTGTGCCAAAGATTTGATTTGGAACTAAAACCACTGTTCTTTGAGAAAGATGGTATAAGACTTTGATGGTTGTCTCCATTGTAGTTTGTCCATGAAGAGATGACATAGTGGCAAGTTATATTTCTTTCTCCGGTAGCATCTCTCTCAACTTCATGTTTTCTGCATGTGGTTTCTCCTTCATCATAGACTCTCTCATTCTCAAATCACTTAACTCTTTTCCCATTTCAATGGCATTTTCTTCCACAAGGCCTACATCCTCTACCTTCTTAGATTTAGAAATTTGCATCCACCTATGGGCTCTACCTCTCTCTGTATCCAACTCATAAAAGATTGGGATTCCAAATTTTTCAGGGATAATCCTTCCTCCTTTAATGAATTTTTATTGGGAGCTCAAGCTAGGTTAGGGTCTAGGTTATTGGAGCTCTTACAGGTATTTTCCAACAATATTTGAAGTGGTGGCCTCCTCTTGTAACTCTTTCTTGTGCTCGTGTAGCTTTCCCTATCCTGCATGTCGCAAACTCTTCCCCTCCTATAGGAAACCTTGTCTTTCCTGTAGCAAACCATGATCCTCCTGTATCTTCTTTTTCTATTCTTCCTCAAAGGCAGATTGTGTTCTTCAATTCTTGAAGGTGATAGACCTAGTGGTAAGCCTACTTATAGGTGTTATGGGTTACTCGGTTTTGGTTTTAGGAGGAGTGACCTCCTCAATTTTTCCTTTATCGGGTCCTATTTCTTCCTTTTTGTTGGTGAGTCACCAATAATTATAGGAACTCTTGTAGGAGTTTTTGGCTTCCCTTGGCTAATTCTAGTGCTCTTCTTGGTTTTGAAATACACTTGACTTGGTCTTGATTTCTTCGTCTTGGGATTGGTAGGAGTGCCCAATGTGACTAAGGTTGCAACTACTTCCTTTTCAACGAATTATACTACTTGGGGTGGAGAAATCTCCTTAGGGCTTATTATTTCTTCTCCTTTCATCTCTGCTTCTCCTTCCTCTGGCTTTTCTACGTATTTTTCCTATGCATTTCTTTCTTGTTCTTGTGTTCTTGCTTCCTCTTCCTCCTATATATTTTCTCCTACTTCTTCCTTTTTTTTTCCTTCTCTTCCTCCGATACTAGAGGTCGAAGTCTCTCCTGCTGTGAGCGCTTGTGTTTCTATGAAAGTCTCCCTATTCATGTCCAAAAATTTGTTCCATATGATAGGGATTCTCAAGTTGTTCATAGTATCTGCCACTATCAACTTGATGAGGCCATGGTGAGCTAAATGCTGGTTTTTTCCTTCCCTTACCTTCTGACTCATCTCCATGATTGACCGCAGAAGGAAATGAGGGACACTAAGTCTTTGAGAAAAGGGTAATTCAACCTTGAATCTTAGCTCCTGGAGTAGCCTAAAGTGGTAGGCATAAACAACACTTAATTTCCCTTCGCAAGATATATATTTAAGGATATGGTAAGCTACCTCATCCCAAGGGTAAGGCATAAATTCTCTTCTCACCCCATTCTTATCTTCTAAATGATTATCTTTTTAAATGAAGATATTTTTCCTAGCTGTGACACTTACTCGCTTGTCTTCTTTTCTTCATATAATTCCTATATGCAAGGTGATCATTCTACTGATGTTTTCAGGACTGAGAGAGATGGCCAACCCTTCTGTTAAATCCTCCCCTCATCTCTTCTCTATTACTGCTTTATTATATGTAGGTGTGGAATTAAAAATAAATCAAACAGTCTCAGTGGTGAAACAATGGCACAAAAAGTGGTGAAACAATGACACAATGCTTGGTAATAGTGAGGAAGAACAGTGCTCAAATTGATATCAACGAAACTATTTCCTCTTCTGTTAACCACAAAAAACTTCCAAAAGGACCCCCTATTGATCAATTGACTTCTATAGGCTCTTAATTTCAAGCATCCTGCTCATCAAATTAGGTGTAGAAACAAAGAAGGAGGGTATCACTTACTTATTATTAGAGAAATTTTGGGTGTGCATGAATGTTTGGAGACAATATAGAGCCACTATGACTCCATTTTCTCATGTCAGCACATCTTGTAGCTCCTCTCAACCATCCTGTAGCAATTGCAGGCCTGCTTGTAGATTTCTCCTGTAGCATTTTGCATGCAGGGTTCAAAGCTCCTTAGTGGCACTCTAGGCTAGTTGGTGCACTAGCTCATCCTTCCTCTAACTATTTTTGGAATGATTGATGGTGCAAATGAAGTCACACAAACACATAATATCCTATTTTGGTTAAAATCTTGGAGCACTCTTATGGTTTGGAATTAACACGAATTTCTTCTTTTGGACTGTTGTCCCCACTAATTGTAATCATTTCTCCCTCATGATTATTACCCCACTCTTTGAGGACACCACTTCGTTTTGAGATGATATTTCCACATTGCATGGGTGAATTAACTCGCAATTGAGTTTACTAGTCGAGTGTGGCTAATTTTACTTGCCACCTCAGCCTATTAAAACACATTTTCTCTCTTAAAACACATTTTTGTCATTTTTATGCAGAGGGAGGAGGTTAGGGTTTCCATTCCTAAGCCTACTTGTGGATCAAACTCCTGCAGCAGTTTTCATGTTGGAGTTGGACCATATATCATTATGATCAAGGAAGTTAGCCTCTTTGACTTATTTCATGTGCATGTCTTCATTCTTCATACTACATTGACTATTTCATTAGCTGTGTGTTTGCAGGTGGCTCTTTTGATATCCATGTTGGTTTAAAGCCTCCCTAAGAATGAGGTGTCTCTTCATGGTTGCAAACAAATATTCATGATCCCCTCCAATCGTGGAAAAAAATAATATTAGTGATTGTTGTGTGCCTGCTCAGGCTATTACAAGAGGAGTTTCTTCCTATAACAGTGTTTTGTTCTCCCCATGAAGTCTTCAGTTTGCATGAGGGAGATGATGATAAACTATGAGAATAGGGTTAGATTGATGGAGGATTAGTGTAGACACCATACAAATGGAAAATAATAGTTTATGTGTTTTTTTCTTAGGGTAGGACAAAGTCGAGAATTTGAGCAATTTTTTGGTGAACTGATTGGATGATGGAAAAGTGATAGGAGGACCTTCTTTACCATTTCTTAGAGTCAGGATGGCTTTTGTATTTTTTTCCTCCTCGGATATCCCTCCTATAGCTCCACATGCTGCTCCTGTAGCATTATAGGACCTTGATGTCACAATAGAGATCCTTCCTGTACAATCACAAAGAGGAGGTGAAATTTGGATTTACTGATGATGGGATAGTGGAAAAAGATAGTAATATGAATGGAGAGTATGGATATGAGGTGTATGGATGGAGGAATCGATGATATCTTGTAGGTATTGGCCAGTAGTCATGAAATCTTACCCTATGTAAAATTCTGCAAAATAATAGAAATGTTAGCAAAATATGATATAAGCTTCTTCCTTATTCTCTTTTTCTTATTTTTTTTCCTTTTTATTGAGACACACAAGCTACCTCAAAGGAGATTTTCAACTTGCATGCCTTCCCTAGGTGCCTCATGGGAGATTTTCACATAAGATATTTATTAGTTTTCTCCCTTTTTTTTTCCTTCTGGGCTACCTAACAGAGGTTTTCAACACTGGATTTGGCCATAGATGCCTCATAGAGGTTTTCATACATGTATTTTATTTATTTATTTATTTATATTTATTTTTTTAATTTCTAGAAATGTTGTGGACTAGAATCCATGAAACTCCCAATCACATTTAGTTATTTTCTTATTGAATTGATAAATTCCTCCTTGGACAGAGATCTTCTATATAACTTCAAGCTATAACCATTTACAAGCAAGGGAATTCCTTCCCCATCAATGGTAATGATATGGAAATATCCATTTTCATGACACTTTTCCACTATATATGGACCCAACCATCTTGTCATTAGCTTCCCTTTAAAATCTTTGAACCTAGAATCATATAACAGGGCCCAATCCCTTTCTTGAAAATTCCTTTCCTTGATATGATTGTCATGTTAGACCTTCCTTTGCAGTTGTATGACTTATTTGTGTAAGAGAGCTTTCATTCTGAGTTCATTTAAGCCATTCAGTTGGAGCAAGATTTCTTGTTGTGTTGTGGTGACATCTAAATCCAACTAAGCTACCATTATCAAAGTGTTATATTCAAACTCAATAGAAAGTAGAGATTTCTTCCCATAAACCAAATCATATGGAGTGAATCCAGTGGTGGTTTTCCAAGTGGTAATGTAGGCCCAAGTGGCCTCTATTAGTCTATCTGCCTAATCTTTCCTACTATTGCTAATAACCTTGGTGAGGATGCTCTCCAATGCTCTATTTGTGACCTCTACTTGCTCATTTCCTTGAGAATGATAGGAAGTGGATGTATTTTGCTTGATATGGTGCTGCCTCATGAGATATTCAATCAAATTGGATGTGGATTGTGATAGTTGATCAGTGACTACCTCTGTTGGATACCCAAACTTGTAGAAGATGTTCTCTCTTAAAAATACATTCACTTTATGCTCATTCGCTCATTTGACTACCTTTGTGTTGGCCCACTTTGTCAAGTAATTAGTGCACACGATGATGTACTTTTTCTGTCCTGATGGTCGATCAATTAGCCCACTGAAATCCATGCCCCACTTGTCAAATGGCTTTAAGGCCACTCAAGGTTGTAGGGGAATTTAATCACTACGTGTGGGTTTTCCCATCGTATGGCACTGATCACATCTAGTGGTATAACTCCTTGCATCTTGATGTAAAGTGGGCCAATAGTAACCAACCTATAAAACTTTAAAGGTTTTCCCTTTTGCATCAAAACAATTTTCACAAGTACCCTCATGACATGATGAGAGAATGTCAAAGACCTCCTCTTCTCTTACACATCTCCTCAAGATTTGATCTCGTCCCAATCTAAAAAGATTGCCCCCAATCCAAGTGAAAGGGAAGTTGTACCTTACAATATTGTTTTTCTCCCTGGATGATAGATTAGGAAGGAACCTCCCAACATCCAAGTAGTTTTCTATGTCAGTGAACCAAGGAGAAAGCAACAAGATGGCGAAGGGGTGCTCATTTGGAAGTTGATCATCCACCATATCTTCATTACTTGTAGGCAAGGTTAACTTGGACAAAAAATTTGCAACCACATTTTCTTTCCCTGGTTTGTCAATAATAGCCAAATCAAACTATTGTAACAATAATAAACATCTAATTATCCTAGCATTAACATCAGGCTTGTTCATCAAATATTTAATGGCTGCAGGATCAGTATGAGCAAAACTCTGGTGCACAATGATATAGTGCCTAAATTTGTTTAAAGAATGTACTACAACTAAGAGCTCTTTTTCAGTGACAATGTAGTTTAGCTTAGCTTTAGACAAAATATTACTAGAATGGAGTAAATATCATAAGGAAACTTATATTGTACTTATCCAAAGGCTCCCCCCACATCTTTATCTTAGGCATCAATATGTATATGGAAAGGAAATGCATAGTTGCGACCTCTGAGGATGGGTGAAGTGGTTAACTTTTCTTTCAACACTTTAAGGGCCTCTTAACAACTATTGTTCCAACAAAAATTTGAATCTTTAGCCAATAAACTAAATAAAGGTGAAGCCACTTTACTAAATTCTTGGATGAATCTCCTATAATACCCAGCTAGTCCCAAGAAGCTCTTAACATCTCTTTGCTTCTTAGGGGTAGGGAACCTTTTGATGATGGAAATTTTGTTTGGGTCTACCTATATCCCTTCCTTAAATATGCAATGGTCGAGGATATTCCCCTCATTCATCAAGAACTCACATTTCTTAGGGCTTAGAGAGAGATTCATTTCAATGCATTTCTTCAAAACCTTCCATACATTGGAGAGAGATTTCTGGAAGTTACATCCATAAGGAGTGAAATCATCCATGTATATTTCAACAGAGTCATGAACCAATTCAGAAAAAATACGAAAAACGTCCCTCTGGAAAGTAGCAGGGGCATTGCACAAACCAAATGGAATAACTCTGTAAGAAAAGGCACCCCAAAGACATGTGAATGTGGTATTATCTTGGTCTTTGGTACTGATCTAGATTCGATTTTATCCACTAAATACATCTAGGAAGAAGAATAATTTCTTCCCTATAAGGCCATCTAGGATGTGGTCAATGAAGGGCAAGGGAAAATGGTCCTTCTTTATAGCCTTGTTGACTTCTCAGTAATCTACATAGATTCTCCACTTCCCATCATTTTTAGGAACTAACATAAGAGGTCACACCCACTCACTATCTAAAATGGGGTATATGAGCCTTGCATCTATTTGTTTATGTAGTTCTTCTTTCATAATGTCCTTAAGACATGGTTTCATCCTCCTCTAGGGTTGGTGCATGGAATTTTACCCCTTCTTGATGTAAATACGGTGAGTAAAAACTAAGGGATGCACACATTAATTTTCTTATAGTCCCAAGAAAAATAATCTAGGTGTTGCCTCAACACTTTGCACAAGTGTTCTTCTTGTTTGGCCAAGAGAGAAGGGTTGATATTTAAGGTTCTGGATGGTCCAAACTGTATAATATTGACATGGTTTGGACTTGAGTTACTAGGGCATAATTCAGCCCAAGGATTACTCACAGATTCTTTCATCAACACATCAATTGGTATGGGAATGGGAGGTTGATTCTGAAGGATATGCTCAATGGGATCATCTTCATCAAGTTTCCCCCCTCTTGTAATAATTTCCAGAGTACAGATTGGGTGGCGGGTGGTGTGATACAATTCATATTCTTCCTCCACTTCTAACCACAAGGGTAAGTCATGCTCAATATAAGGATGAGCAGGAAGATACAATACAAATTGTTTAGACACATTTCCATTCTCAATGGTGATGTTCCCAACCCTACAACTAGTGTAAGCATCAACAATGGCTAACCATGGTATTCCAAAGATGAAAGGATAGTCATTAAAAAATTTTATGGGCTAGAGAACTAGGAAATCAATAAGATACTCCCAATAGTCAATAGAGGCCATAAGATCTTCAACAACTCCCTCAGGAGTTACTGTGGATCTATCTACAAGCTGCAACACTATGGTGGTCTTTCTCAAAGCTCCTTGGAGGTTTAGCTTTAACATGGTTTCCTTAGTCATCACATTGATTGCAGCCCCAAGATCAATCAGGGTGTTAGGGACTATAAGGCCATCAATGTGCACATCTACTATAGGGCTTCGAGGCTCTAGATATTTTGGGAAGATCACCCTCCCAAGAATCAAATCAAATAATTTCCCAATAACATTTATACGGGGGGTGGGGGGCAGGGGGGGGGGTGTATCCTTTTCTTCTCTTGTGATTTTTGAAACATTTCTCCTTGATGAGCTTATTATAGATGGGAACATTTTTAATATCCCGAAGAAGGGGTATTTTAACACACAAATTATTTAATTCTCCCAGAAGTTCAACCTGTTCTAGGGTGTGTTTGATAGGGTGGATCAACCTCTCAAGAAACATAGGTGGATTTACTTGAGGAAGACACTCTTCCTTCTCTTCTTCAAGCTCTTCAGGTGGAGAATGTCGGTGGTTATCTAGAAGCACTCTCCTAGACCAGAGGTTGATGTCCTAGATTTACAAAGCATACGAAAGATAATATGTCTCTCCATTGTAGATATGTTGTGCTTTCTTTTTGTTGGGGTTCGTATTTGGTTGAACAGGAATTCAAGGATGCTTAGGTAGAGTAGGATGAGTGAGATGTGGTTGAGATATGGGTGGAGGTAGTAAAGTAGGAGGATGCTTAACTTGAGGCCTCCACCCTTCTGATGGGTTGTCCCATTGAAAAGATTGGGGTGGATATGGCTAAAAAGGATGGTTGATAGGTTGAGGAGGATATGGAAGAGCATAAGCCCAAGAAAGAGGTATGGACTAGGATGTATGAACAAAAAAGTGCCAAGGTTGTAAGGTTGCATTCTTATTTGGATTATAATAAGAGTAGTGTGAACCTTGCATGCCTTGTTGATATGGCTGAGGTCCTTGAGGTCTTCTTTGATTAATGAATCAAAATTTCTCTAACCCTCCTTCTGCCTCTTGATATACAATTTTTAGTCTTGGAAAAGAAGGGAATTTGTTTATTTCGCGATTTTCTTCATAGACTAGGAAAACCTTTATGACATTCAGTGGGAAATCATTCCTAGAATGTGTTTTGGTGCATCTATGGCAGAAAATAGCTATTGCCCTTTCTGGTTCCTCCTACATTCTTTTGATTTGCATGGTATCCATTTGTAGTGCAAAGGTATGAAACATTTCCCTCTTGAAATCCTCCAAAATGTTATCTATCTCATTCTTAATGGATGTTGTGGAGGGAAAGGAATTGAGCAATCCTTGACTAGCCCTACCCTTCTTCCTAGCAGCCCTAGAGTGATTCTTGAACATAGTTTCGATGTCATCATAGGATAATTGATAGATATATCCTCCAGAAAACATGTTGATGTTTTTCAACATATCTTCCTTGATCCCTTGTAGAAGAACTAGTTTAAGTGATTCAGGATCAAGGGTGCAGTTGGCTCTCCTATCACTGAGTTGAAATCTATACTCATAGTCTTTTAGAAATTCACGAAGCTTAAGTTTCATCCTAAAGATTTCTTCGTTGCTTTCTTTGGACCCACAATAGTCCTTGTTCTTGCTATTGAAGGCTTGTTGCATTTGGGAGTAGGTAGTGACACTACCCCAAGGCAGACCCATAAATCAGCGTAAGGCTACATCTTTAAGGGTACAAGGGAATAACTTCAACTTCTTCTCATCATAGGCATATTCATAGGTCCTACAGGTAATATAAAATTCAAACATGAAGATCTCAAGATCCTCAATGGTTAATCCATGGAAGTGTGGAAGGGAAGTATAGCTTATGCTCTTCATTCTAGCCTCTCCATTAGTCTCTCTGATAGGGAAAACCTTGTTGTCCCTGTTTTCAACCATAGCTTGGGTAGGTGAAGTGGGTTCTTCTTCTTCCCCGATAGATTCTTCAAAAATTTCAGGTTTCTCACCTAGAGGGTCTTCTAACTCCCCTGTCGACAGAGAGGGAAGCTCACAATCACCGAAGAGGAGTGAAGGTTGACTATTTGAGGGTGTCGGGGATTTGGGTAAGAATTTTCCCTGATTATCCCTACTCCTACGAGGCATGAATTTTTTTTTCTCTTTTTTTCCTTTTTCAAAAAATGTATGCGAAACGAAAAATAATTCTTAAGTAGAAACAACATCTACTTAGACACCTCCCTAGAAACAACTTCCACAATTGGTGAGACCTAGTATTGCACCAAGAATGTTGCAACTCCAAAGGGCTACTCAACTCAAATTATCAACTCGGGGTTCGTACAAGCTTCGAGGTGATAGTTTTATATGAACATCATATAGGATGTTTGCGAGAGATTTTTTGGCAAAAATCACATGAGAAACCATTTGTAGACGCGTTTCGAACCAACCATTGTGGTTAATTGTTAGGACAAGTTGAAGAAACAGATCCAGCTTAGCATGTTAAATAGTTAGAGCAGAGCCACCAACGGTTAAATTGACCAATGGCTAATATTGACTTAAGGACCATGGTCAAAATTAGTTATATTGGGTGTAAAATATATAAATATATATAAAGTAATTATAATTGGTATTAATAGTTAGTTAAAAGATATTATTTAATAATTAAAATTATAAGTTATTTAGTAATCAAAGGGAAGTAGGACCTTTTGTGATATTATAAGACTAAATTACATGTATATTAATATATAAATAAATTAATGGGTTGTTAAAATGAAAGTTAGTTAGAAATAATAAATAAAACAGAACGAGAAAATAAAATTAAGTTAACATTAAAAACCTAAATGATAATATATATATATATATATATATATATATATATATAAAGAAATAATAAGAGGCAGAAAAAAAAAAAAAAAAAAAAAAAAAGGAGTGGGCAGAAAAAACGACTAAGAAGAGATAGCTGGGATCCAGCACTTACTGATTTTCCAGCCATCCTCTCTATTGAGATTGCTCGGCCTCTTTTCAATCTCAAGAGCTTCCCTAAGTTTTTGATGATGGAAGCGCGAAACCTTAGCAATAACACTAGCCTCCTCTACTCTAACTATTTAACATGCTAAGCTGGATTTGTTTCTTCAACTTGTCCTGACGATGAACCACATTGGTTGGTTTGAAACGCATTGACAAATGGTTTCTCATGTGATTTTCGCCGAAAAATCTCTCGCAAACTTGTTATGGATCACAGAAGCCTTAGCTCTACAATCATATAGGATTCCACTCATTCCCCCCTCAGTCATGACATTAGATAAAAAGTGCTCAGAGACCCTTCCTCCTACTGAATTAGAATGTATGCTTGTGGATAAAGGTACAATTGAAAATTTCTTCTAGATATGAAAATAGAAATTCCATTGACTCAGCTTGTAAATGCTAACTACTCAATTCATGAAAGGACAAAGGTTAATCTACTTGCGGAAACAAAGTTATCTTATCTTGTAGAATTCATCAAATTACCATATCTACTTGTAGAAAGGAAGCTAATAAATCTTGCATAATTCATAAAACTACCCATAAGAATTGCATGAACCATCTACATAGTTCACACTTGCTTATCAATTAGTAACCTACTTGCATGATAAATAAAATAAATCTACTCTATTTTTGTAGTGAAGAAAAGGAAGGGTTGGAGTGGCCTAGGAACTTTCCTTGATCATAAAATCATAGATGGGAGTCATTATGCGTCTATGCTAAGTCAAATTTGTAGTGGGGATTAAAAATAATGAAGGAAAATTCTATTATAGGTTTGCTATATGTGATTGCTACATGAGGTCTGTAATGCTAGAGGGAGGCCTGTAATGTTACTGCAGGGAATCCGAGTGGTTTTTGAAGGTCAAATCGTTGTCTTGAGGGTATGGAGAGGTGGACGGAAGTTGGAGAAAATGGTGGGAGCTTGTTTTGAGCCCCCAACAAAGGTCATGACCTCTTAAAGGCCTATCTTGCACTAGGATGAGTTCTCTTAGTGTACTAGGGAGAAAGGCTTATAAAATGGGGTTTTGGGACAGATTTTGGAAGTGGAAGAAGAAGATAAAGGAACTCAAGATGGAAGTGTTAGAGGTAGCCTTCCTTGTAGGTCAACCATACGTACAATAAATCTCATGCATTCATCCATTTATCATTAACAAAATGAAATAACTTATGATGAAAAAGATGAGTTGAAATTAAATAACATCTAATCCGTGCAATACCACTGATCTAATCAGTAAACTAACTTCTAAGCTACAACAAAAAAGTGTAAAATAAGATAACTAACACTAATCTATTTCCAATAATTCATAAACACAATCTTTTTGGACTATGGTTGTGAATCCTTCCACTAATTCTCCCACAAGAGAGGTGATGTAAAGGCTGCAACCATAGGATTTTATAGATTAATCTCTATTCAAATGCAAGAAACTATGAACTACTTGGAATAAAGAAGAAACATAAGTACAAGAAGAGGGACCAAAGCCTCTATGTTGGGCCCAAACCCAAGGGTCTCAGCCCTCTGAAACTAACTCAGGCACAGTTTAAAATCCAACTTCTCATTATCAAAAAGTACAGGTCTAATAAATCACATAAAAGTTTAAAATAACAATGTCAAGCCTGAAGCTTAATAGCTACACCTAGTTGAACAAAAACAGTGAATCCTAATGAGCTCTTATTCTAGTTTATTTATACAAAAGGGAAGCTAAATCCAATCCCTTGAAAGTAGTAGTGGTTCCCTCCCTAATCTCAAAAATGGTGGATCTTGTCCCTCTTGATCTTCACTTGGACTAGGAGTCACTCGGCTGCCAATGAACTCGAACTAGTGAGAGAGAATATTATGATCCTAAGCCAAGTTTAGGGAGTTAGGAAGGTGGATAAACCCCCTAGATTCTCTCCTTGTTGTCTCCATCAAGCCCCTGCATAGTAATAGCCTAAAAATGCTTCATTCTCCTGCAATTAAGACAAATTAGGCCACATACTATGACAAACACCTTTTACTCCTCTTACTAAGTGATTTGAATTGGATCCATAAACGATTGTCAAAGGACCATGACTAAATCAGGTTGAACAAATCTCAAATGAAATCCAAAACAATAATCGGAAACACCTTGAACCAGTGGCCATGGCAGCCGGCATGGAACAACGAGGACCTCGGTCAAAGTGCACTGACTGAGGCCCATGGAGACTGCACAGGAGGTCGATGTAGCCCCTAGCGCTAATCGCACATCGTTGGGGAAACAGGGCCAAAATGGAGGGATCTTAAGCCCTTGGTCATGTTGGGAGCCAAAGGACCACAGGCGGAAAAAGGAAAAAGGGCTAACATACAAAGGTGGGACCTGCACTCTGGAAAACCGATGGTTTTAATCAGGGCGCCCTTGAATGGTAAGCGATTTTGGAGGAAAGCGGAGTGATCCCACTCAGCGATCGATGCGTGGCAGCGGAGGTGAGAGAAAAACCGTCATTGATTGTGCATTATCAGTCGAGCAAGTCAACCACGCTCGACGTGCGTATGATGTTGGATCTGGAGGAGCCTAGATCGGACAACTGAGATTGCGCTCGATAGAAAGAAGTGGAATCGATAGGAAATTAAGTCGCGTCTAAAGGGATTTGGAATCCATTTGACCGCCATGGTGGAGAAAGAATGCATACGTGATGTAACGGAAGAAATGAATCGACGAGCAGGCTAGCACCATCCCAATGGGGACACATGGCTACTTCTCGAGCGTTCACACTGACACCGAAGAGGGAACTCCTAGCACGCAGGTGGTAGGTGAATTGACGTAGGCGAGAGAGGAACTGAACAGGCATGGAAATCGAATAGCTAAAGCCATGATCAGAGATAGTCGAATGGAGATTCAGAGAGGAGGAATGGAGAGGAGTCTAAGCGACCAAGAGAGACAGAGAATAGTGAACCCTGAGAGGAGGACTGAACACAGAGAATAGTAAAGCCAAGCAGAGGTGACAGAGGGCTGCACTGACCACAGGCAGCGTCGAGCACCAGAGAGCTTGAAGATTCAATCCTTTCCCTAGAGGAATCTGTCCGGACTGAACATCACATTTGGCTCTTTCCACTGTAGACCAAGGGTCACAGAGCTGGTAGGAAGAAAAAGAGTCTGTGAACTCCGAATGGCTTGGGGAATCCAAGAACCGCCCTACCAAGCAAAATCTGCTTCAGGAGAACTCACATTGAGTCCCTGTATTGTAGTTTCTCTGTTGTAAGACACAACAAAAGAATGCCACCACTGAAGCTGGACTGGAGACGTAGCCATGGAGAATAGGGTGAACTCCTTATTAAAAATTGTTTGTCTTTGTGTTGCTTACTGTATTTCTCTGCAGTCTTTCCACTTATTTTCTGTGCATTGGCAATCTGATCGATCCGTTGCTTAAGTAACACAGAACACACACACCATGACATCAATCTATAATACCTTTTGTTTAATAAATCTTTAACTAAGGTCACTCATAGGGTGATTATCATATCAAGTGGTATTAGAGATCTAGGCTGTAAGGTCAGACAAGCTTGTGTTGTTTTAGTTTTGAATTCTCATCAGATCAAAGCTCAAATTAGGAGGAGAGTTGGTGGAAACTAATCCTGAAATTGGGAGAGTCTATTCTTGAAAGACAATGTCAGAAGAAGGTTCTATAGTGCCAGACCCTCAATTCATAGAAAGCTTCCTAGCTATAAAGTCTATGGTAGAAAAAATGTATAGGGACTTTAGAAAGCATAAGGATGAAGATTCATCAGGCTCTAAGCAAGATAAAGAAGAAGATGAATCTCATTCCCATGACCACTCCAAAGGGAAGGGGAAAGAGGAAAGCTTTCTCACACCTCCTAATAGCCTTGTGCATAACAAAGAAGCATCTTTGATTAAACTAGATGTTAAATTTGATTTGCCTATATATGATGGAGAGCTAAATGTTGAGAAGTTGGACAATTGGATTAGACAAATTGATGTGTATTGCAAGGTACAAAACATAGACTCAAACAAGAGTAAGATTCAGCTGGCAAGCCTACGCCTAGGAGGCACTGGCTTGGTTTGTTGGGAAGGTAGAACCCAAGCTGATATGAAGAAGCATGGTAAGGCCATATTTGTCTAGAGTGAATTTGTTGCTGCAATCAAAAAGTAGTTCTATCCATTGGCCTACATGCAACAGGCCATGATGAGTTGGCAAACTCTTCGGCAGTTGAAAGGGAAAAGTTTACAAGGGTATACTCAAGAATTTAGAAAGAGAGCATTGATGTTGGGTATCTCATTAGACTCACCAGAGACTCTTTTGAAGTACATTGGTGGTCTACACAACTACATGAGGCATACCATCCTCATGTTTAATCCCACTAGTATAGATGAGGTATCTGTACAAGCTACTCATCTAGAAGCTAGAGGAAAGAATGGAAATCCAGAAGTTTGGGGACCATCCCAACCCACTGTAAGCAAGAGCAAGGAGAAAAGGAAGCAGAAGTGGAAAGCAAGGAAGGCTAACACTGCACAAAAAGGCAAAGCTTCATGCACCCACTGTAAAAAGGAGGGGCATGATGATGAGCACTGTTGGATTCTGCATCCAGAGCTGAGACCCAAGAAGTTCGAGGGCAAGAAGAAGAAGACTGCTGCAGCTATTTAGAAAGATTTGGGGTCAGACTCGGGAGATGAAACAATCATTGTAGCCACAGGTATAAAAGGTAAGAATTCTGAAGCATCTACTAGTAATTCTGCTCAATCTGTTATTGATGAAGAACATGAGAGAAAAAAACATGTGATTTTCCATATTCGAGTTGTTTCCAAAAATCAAAATATTGATACTTTGTTTGATAGTGGCTCACAAGTAAATCTGATTTCTGAAGCAATTGTAAAGAAATTGGGATTAGCATCTACACCTCATAAGAAACCATACCCATTAGGATGGTTGAATGTTAAAGCACAACTCCAAGTGACTAGACAGTGCAAACTCAAGTTTTCTTTTGGGTTAGCATTTGTAGATGAGGTTGAGTTAGAAGTAATTTCTTTGGATATATGTGGAATTGTTTTAGGAAGTCCTTACTTGTATGATAGAAAATCTATTTTCTATAGAGCTGAGAACAAGTATCTAATTGTTAAAGAGGGAATCGAATAATTTGTAAGAGCAAATAAGCTCAAGAATAATTATACTCTCATAAACTCAGGACAGATGAAAAGAATGATAAATTCCTGCAAACAGTTCTTACTAATGGTTGTAAAGGAAAGGAAAATTGATACAACCAATGTATTTGAGGGCTGTAATTCTGATCAACAAGCTGATATAGAAAAGATTGTTTCTGAGTATGATGTTTTGTTTCAAGAACCTCAAGGTCTACCACCCAAAAAGGGAATAGTACATGATATTATTTTGCAACAAGATGTTCCTTTGCCTAACATTGGGATGTACAGGTTATCTGCTTTAGAGAATACTGAAATCAAGAATCAGGTGTAGGAGTTGCTCGAGAAAGGGTTCATCAGGCCTAGCACATCACCATGTGGGTCACCAATCGTTTTGGTGAGAAAGAAAGATGGCTCATGCATAATGTGCATTGACTACCGAGCACTAAATAAGATAACAAACAAAAATCATTATCCCCTTCCTCGCATAGATGATCTTTTAGATCAATTGAAGGAAGCTGTTTATTTCACCAAGCTGGATTTGCACAGTGGATACCATCAGGTCAGAGTTGTAGAGCAAGATGCATGGAAGACTGCTTTCAAAACAAATCATGGATTGTATGAATGGATGGTTATGCCTTTTGGCTTGACCAATGCCCCTGCTACTTTCATGAAATTATTGAATGATGTACTCAGACCTTTTCTTGATGATTTTGTTATTGTGTATCTGGATGACGTTTTTATTTTTAGTAAAACGTGGGAAGAACATTTAAAGCATGTTAAGAAGGCATTAGATGTTTTTAAAAAAGAAAAACTTCATGTTAAAATCTCCAAATTTGAATTTGGCAAAACCTCTCTAAATTATTTGTGTCATATAGTAGGGGGAGGTGAATTGAAAATAGATCCCTAAACCCAAGTCTGCTACAGAAGTGAGAAGCTTCTTAGGAGCAGCACAATATTGGAGGAAGTTCATTTCAAATTTTTCCTCAATTGCAGCTCCCTTACATGCTTTGATAGGATTGAACAAGGTGTTTCAGTGGGGAGGCAAACAGTAGAAAGCCTTTGACACCTTGAAAGAAAAGATTAATGCAACACCTGTACTAGCACTTCCAGATCTACAAAGACCATTTGAGATCCAAACTGATCCCAGTGACTATGCCATGGGAGCAGTGTTGACACAGCACGGTAAACCCATATGTTATCATTCTGAGACTTTTAATCCTGCAATAGTTGACTATCCTACCTATGATAAGGAATTGTATGCATTAGTGCAGAGTGTGAAAAAGTGGAAACATTACTTAATGGGCAAAGAAATAGTGATACATACTAATGATCAACCACTTCAATACCTGCACTCCCAAACTAAGTTACAACAATCAAGACATTATAGATGGATGGGTTTTCTACAACAGTTTCATTTAGTCATCAGATATAAAAAGGTCATACATAACAAGGTTGCAGACATGTTATCTAGGCCCATTATAAATGCATCTACCATACTTAAGAATAATTTTGTGCTACATGAAAGCTACATAGAACAGTATGCTCAGGACATGGACTTTAAAGATGTAAATGTAACTTTGAGTCAAGGCAAAAGAGTAGAAGAATTGGACTATCATGTGAAGGACTGAATCTTATATCATTGTGGGAAACTTTGCATTCCACAAACTGAGAGAGAAAAGATAATTAGGGAAGCACACACTTCTCTGATATCAGGTCACTTTGGGGTAAGTAAAACAGTTGCATAGCTACAAAGGTTCTGCTATTGGCCGAGAATGAGTGAGATAGTTTCTAGATATGTAAAGGGGTGTGCTATGTGTGCTAAAAGCAAGCCTAGCAACAGAAAACTAGGCTTATACACTCCATTACCAGTTCCTTCTCATCCTTGGGAAAGCATTTCCATGGATTTTGTTGGGGGACTGCATAAATCAAAGAAAGGTCATGATTATCTGTATGTTGTTGTGGATAGATTCAGCAAAATGTGTATTTTGATACCCTGTAGTAAACATATTACAGCTGAACGAACTGCAAAATTATTCTTTAAATATGTATGGGTTCATTTTGGATTACCCACTTCTATTATATCTGATCGAGACACCCGATTTGTGGGAAAGTTTTGGTCTAGTCTGTGGGAACTAATGGACACCAAATTAAAGAAAAGCACAGCTTTTCATCCACAAATAGATGGCCAGACAGAAGTAGTTAACAGGACAACGATCCAATTACTGAGACGATATTGCAGCAAACATCCTAAGCTTTGGGATGAGCACTTGTGCTATCTGCAGCATGCTTACAATACAACTAAACACTCTTCTACACAGAGAGCTCCTTTTGAGACTTGTTTTGGTTTCATACCAACGTCTCCTTTGGATTTTGTCTTTGGTGAAGATACCATGGTTGATAAACACAACGATGTGGACAAGGCAACTAGGCTCATTGAACAGATCCAGGAGATCCACCAGGTAGTACAGGAACAACTAGAAAAGAGCCAGACCAAGTACAAGGCTATGCATGATAAGCATCAGATGGAGCATAGTTTTCAAGTTGGAGACCAAGTTTGGCTGTATATCAGTAAGGACAGGATGCAAGGTGAAGGTAAAAGGCTAAAAACTATCAGCTATGGACCCTTCAGGATACTTGAGAAGATTGGTGGAAATGCTTTTCGTCTTTAACTGCCAGATTACATGCACATCTACTTAGTCATGAATGTAGATTGCTTAAGGTTGTTTGAACCTTCAATGATTGAGGACCCTAAAGAGCAGAGTCAATTACCTTCTGTTGCTGACCTGCTACCTGGATATCGTAATGAGCTGCAGGAAGATACAATGCTGGAGAGGAAGGTAAGGATGACGCACAGTGGACAAGTGGAATACCTCAGGATTGGGCTTAAAGGTTTGAAGCTGAGCAGTGCAAAGTGGATTGAGATTGGACAAGTGAGACAACAATTTCCTCAATTAGTCGATGCTTGAAGAAAATCAACTTTTGGTGGTCCAAAAGCTTTTTAGTAGGGAGGTTGTGATCCGAATTGGATCCATAAACGATTGTCAAAGAACTGTGACTATATCAGGTCGAACAAATCTCGAATGAAATCCAAAACAGCAATTGAAAACACCCTTAACCAGTGGCCATGGCAGCCAGCATAGAACAACGAGGACCTTGGTCAAAGCACACTGACCGAGGCCCATGGAGACTGCGCAGGAGGTCAATGTAGCCCCTGCGAGCCCCGGAATGGGAAAAGGAGCTGATTTTCAATGAGTGATTAGCGCCCTAGTGCTAATCGTGCATTGTTGGGCAAACATGGCCAAAATGGAGGGGTCTTAAGCCATTGGTCATGTTGGGAGCCAGAGGACCGTGGGCGAAAAAGGGAAAAAGGGCTAATGTACGAAGGCGAGACCTGCACTCTGGAAAACCGGTGGTTTTGATTGGGGCGCCCTTAAACGGTAAGCAATTTTGGAGGAAAGCAGCACGATCCCACTCAGCGATCGACGCATGGCAGCCAAGGTGAGCGAAAAACCGCTGTCGATCACGCATTATCGGTTGAGCAAGCCAACCGCACTCGACGTGCGTATGACGTTGGATCTGGAGGAGCCCAGATTGGAAGGCAGAGATTGCGCCTGATAGAAGAAGTAGAATTGACAGGAAATTAAGCCATGTCTAAAGGGATTTGGAATCCATTTGACCACCACGGTGTAGAAAGAATGCATACGTGACGTAACAAAATAAATGAATTGACGAGAAAGCTAATGCTGTCCCAATGTGGACACGTGGCTGCTTCCCGAGCGTTCATGCTGATGCCAAACAGGGAACTCCAAGCATGCAGGCGGTAGGCGAATCGACGTAGGTGAGAGAGGAACCGAACAGGCATGGAGATCGAATAGCTAAAGCCATGAACAGAGGCTGTCGAATGGAGATTCAGAGAGGAGTAATAGAGAGGAGTCCAAGCGACCAAGAGAGGCAGAGAATAGTGAACCCTGAGAGGAGGACTGAACATAGAGAATAGTAAAGCCAAGTAGAGGAGACAGAGGGCCGAGCTGACCATAGGCAACGTCGAGCACTAGAGATCTTGAAGATTCAAGCCTTTCCCTAGAGGAATCTGTCCGGACTAAGCATCACATTTGGCTCTTTCCACTGTAGACCAAGGATCACAAAGCTGGTAGGAAGAAAAAGAGTCTGTGAACTCTGAATGGCTTGGGGAATCCAAGAACCACCCTACCAAGCAAAATCTGCTTTAGGAGAACTGACATTGAGTCCCTGTATTGTAATTTCTCTACTGTATGACACATTAAAACAAGGCCACCACTGAAGTTGGACCGGAGACGTAGCCTTGGAGAATATGGTGAACTCCTTATTAAAAATTGTTTGTGTCTTTGTGTTGCTTATTGTATTTCTCTGTTGTCTTTCCACTTATTTTCTGTGTATTGGCAATCTGATCGATCCATTGCTTAAATAGCATAGAACACACACACCATCACATGAGTCTGTAATACCTTTTGTTTAATAAATCTTTAACTGAGGTCACTCATAGAGTGATTATCAGATCAGTAAGCATAATATAACAAAAACTATCAATTAATATAAGAGAATGATAATTTTAAGGTTGGAGGATTGCATATTGATATTAAAAATGTACCTATTGAGGGGACTCATCAATAATAATCACGAAAAGTATTCAATAATTGACTTAGTACAAATTCTAGATAGTTTGTAATTAATAATCGGCTAGATTCAATGACCATCGGTAAACTCACTGTAGATTCTACGATCAGACCTATGTATAAATTCTTTAATTTTGAATATAATCAATAAGCTTTCATGTAGACTGTTATCTCTGATATGGCAGTAGAGATGAGCATTTCAACTTAGTTTCAAAGCTCAAGGTACATGTTGGGTTTTCGATAGAAGTGTGACTGAGTGGTGAGTAGGTGTTAAGAGTTGGGTGGAGAAGATGTACTAATTTGCGTATAAGAGAGGTCAGGTGAGATGTCATCCGAGATTCTACTGACTATGATAAGGTCATATATCTCATGATATTTTGTAACAAGTAATATAATCTTAGTAGTTGTATTCGTGGAGGAGCTGCGACATATGGATAACCCAACGAAGACCTATGCATCTAGAAGATGAGAATTTTGATGAACAAGCCATGTGGAGGAAAGACCCGACCAGTGTGGCACCCTATTATTTCAGCCTTTTTTTAGTGCCTGGTTCAAGAGATTTTGTGTACATTGTGGGATTAGCCAACCAATTGGTAAGTGTTGTTAATGTTGTGTGTGGTATTTTTGCGGAGGGAACTGACAAATTTGATTGTGATGTAGCGTTGGAATTGTACATTGCAATGTATCGATATTATGGAGCTACCTGTGAGATGTGAAGTTGTTGAATATATTGAATTTATATTGGTATATGTTGAAGTGAAGTTCGTTGTGAATCAATGCTGAGATATGGATGCATTTAAGGTATCGTTGTATTGGGAATATGTGAGGTTATGTGAATTGGGGAGGAACCATTGTAGTCATAATGATCTATTGTTTTGTCATCAAATTTCTTTGAGGGTGTGATATCCATCACCGAGCCATGATCTAAGAAGTTGAATTTGTGCTCTTCTTTAACCCGCACTCGTGGTGTGAAAGAAGGAGATTGTCCTCTCCAATACAGGTAGAATGTTGCTCTAGTGAATCTGAGCATGAGGTTCGTTGCCTAACCCGGTGTCAGAAGGTTGCTACTCTACTATGATTTTTGAACAATAGCGTTGTAACTTTGTTCGAGGCTCACTGGTGTGAATATCTCTATGTTGGTGTAGTCACAAAGACATAGTCAAACTGTGGGAGCATGTGTCTTGTTTTTGTGGCCGTGTGTCTTATTTTTGTGGTCGTGTGCATTTTTGAATGACCGTGTAGAGTAATGCTATGACCCATAGCACTAGCATGAGAAGGAGCCATGACTTGGAATGTTGGTTGTTGAGAGTGATTATAGTCTTGATTCATAGATCTTGTTTTCAGCCGAGTGTATACCCTAGGAAGACTATCCCTCCTGGTTGCACAGTCCAAAGGCTAGTGGGCCCCCAAAGCTAAAAATAGGTTAAAATTGCCTTGTAAAATATTATAATTTCGTAGTCAATCTGGGTCGTTCATTGGGCGATTATCTGACAATAGAAGTTATGTTAATTTAGGGTTTTTTTCCGTGGAAGAAAACCCTAGGTTTGTATGAGGGAATTGTATTGTGATCGTGTATTATTATTTTGAGCGAGAAAGAGAGAGAAGACTATGTGAGAGTGAATATGAAATTACATAGGATCTGCTGTAGGTTGTATCTCTTCATTTTGCTAGATAATATAAAAGGAAGCACTGGTTGTTTCTCCGTGGACATAGCCCTAGTTAGGTGAACCACGTAAATATGTGTCTTTTGTTTTATTTGTTTTTATGTTTTTTCTCAATAATATTTTATGTGTTCCACTGCTATGTAATTTAATTTTCTAACATGGATGACTGTGAAGAGTGGTGGATTATTTTCCACCTGGATGAGAATAGCAATGGATCTATCTAGCGATTAAAGACTCTATGAAAGAGGTGTAGAAGAGAATATCAACGAGAGGAGGAGTAGACCTCTATTCAGACAGGGTCAAGTTTTAACAGTGCAACTAGTGCAGGCTAGATGTGTTGAAGGAGGGAAAACATTTAGTGATTAAGCTTCGTTAATTCTTTCAACGAGCACATTTTTCGGAGCATTTTGAAGTTGTGCGTTGTCGTGAGACTATTGGGTCTCGACTAGAAAAGTATGGTGTAAAGGGAAAGCGACTAGTTTTTGCTCCCTCCCATTGACATTCAATCTCTCCATGGACTATGATGGAATCAATGCTAGCGGGATGTATGCATGGCAGTGTAGAAAAATATAAATAAAATTGTAGTCTGAGACGTGTTTTCAAATAAAACATCATATGTTTACGCTTATTTATCGTCCTTAGTCAACAATTTAATGGGACAAGAAGATGAAAGGTGTATATTGTTGGTGTGAATGTTGAGGAATTGCTATGCCTGAGTTTGAGGTTGTGTGGATGTATCACGTTAACAAGTGTGGTATTTTTATTTTTGCAACCCGTGTATTGGAATTATTGGACAATGATAACTTAGGTGTTATTTATAGTGGGTGGTTGTTGTTTTCAAGTTGGTTTAATTTTTGTATGTGTCTTTCCTCCACACTGTATGTTGTATAAGCAGCTATGTTGAAAGTAAAAGAAACAATGTATATTTGAATCCGTGGTAGCATATTTGTATAGATATGTGTTTAATTCATGTGTGAATATGCTTTGTTGGTTGTTGTGTTCGAAGATAGGAAGAGATGTGGATGAACAACCTTGAGAAGCAGCGTATAGAATTCATAGCTCATGGACAAGCATGTGGTAAAACTCGCGGATGATTAGAAAGGTCAGTGGTTGTTTATTCAATCATGAATCATTGGTGACATGTTTAACTTGAGTGTTATTGTTGCGTGCCTTTCGAAAAGAAGAAATTACTAATTGTGTTTAACCTAAGTGTTATTGTTGTTCGCCATTTGAAAAGAAGAAATTACTAATTGTCTCATCATTGGCCTAAGGGAGTTCGAGGCAATGGTGTAACTCTAATCACAGGAGACTGAGTTGTAAGAAGTCTTATAATTGAGTTAAACTATGGGTCAGCAAAGGAAAATTAAACAGTTCCACAAAGAACTGAAAAATATAAAGAGAAAGAATCAAAGGGAAGAAGCCACAGAAAAATATGAAATGTTTCTAGTAGAAGAATCCATATTTGAGGATCCCATACTTAAGGATAAGCATTAAGAACTAGACCAAACCAATGAATAATTTGAAAAAATAGATGAAATTTTGAAATGCTTAAAGTTGATTATGCCATATTTTTCTGGTACGAATTATGAAACTTGGACAAATTAAATGGTAGAATTACTTTTTTCAACTAATTTATTTCGTCATGTTCAAGAATAATTTGTTAATTTCCATGATAAGAGGAAATAGGTAGTTGGATTATATCTTATTATATCAACAATGGATGAACATATTCTTTCAAGCATTTTAAATGAATTTGGTGAAGTAAAAAGTGAAAAAGTATTTTGGGATATTCTAGAGATGAAGTATGGTGTAAGGGAGAGTAAGTTGTTTGAAGAGTCATCGGAAGAAATTATAGAGAAAGTTACAGAAAAAGAGAGCAAAGGAATTGAAGAACTTAAAGTGAAATATGATAATGAACAACTTTCAAGAGAAATCCGGTTCCAAATGTTGGAGGAAAAGAAACTCATAGATAAACTACTCGATGGAGTGATAAGCCGGGTTGAAGATCAATTCGATGAGAAAGACTAAATTGAGTACAAAGATTATAATGTAGAAAAGAACGAAGATTTGGGAGAAGAATACAAAGTTGGAAAGAATCTATGTTTTGATGATTTTATAAATCTCACTAATGTTTGCTAGTGTGATATCGATAGCGGCCACCAAGAAGCAACAAAAAAAGAAGAATATAACTTGGTTGTAATGTCTATCTACTATCAAGACTTGGACTTTGATGAAAACAATAGGAATGAGTCAATTTCACAATACTTGAAAACGGTCAATAATGGAAGTGAACTTGTTGAAAAAGGAGTTGAAATGAGTTGGCATCATCCTAGTTGTAACAAGAAGCATTATCCAATGTTCATTATATGGTGTAAGAAGAAGAAGAAGAAAAAAGTTGAACACATCAAAGTTTGGAGCAACAAGATCAAGAAAAAGTTTCATCAATATACTATAACAAAAAAAGTCAAAATGAAATATTTGAATAATGTTTGTAAGCCTAGTTGAAACTTTAGACGAGGAGAACAATTAACATATAAATCATGATTAAAGAGAACTACCAAAATAATAGTCACTAGAACTATTCAATAATATGTTCACTACTAATTCTAAATAATTTATAATTAATAACTGAGATATGTGCAGTTTGTAATTAATAATGAGCTAGAATCTGCCACAATAGGTGAAGTCACTGTAAATTCTAAAACCAGCTTTAGGTATAAATCGTATATAGTGTTATCTCTCACTATACTCTTTTTTTTAACTAAAAATTAAAAATAATAATATAACATGGGGACAGGGATTTATACTAAACCTACCTCTCAATTTAATATTATTATTTATTAATCATTTAATAAGTTCCAACCATATTAAAGTGGAGATGCTCTTGGTATTCTTTCCTCCTATACTCGCATTCAGTCAAATTTCATAGTTTTACTATATGGTTTTTCAACTGTAGATTGGACGGAGTCAACGGTTCATAGTTTTAGAGTATAGTTTTTTAAATGTGGGTTGGTTGCAGTAATACTGGTTCTATAACAAACTCCATTAATATATTGAAATCAGAAACAAAGGCAAAAGAGCAAGAAACAAACAAATGAGCAAAACATGAATAATATTAATATATTGAAATCAGTAAGAAAGGCAAAAGAGGTGGAAACAAACAAATGTGCAAAACATGAATAAAATTATTTTCAGATCGATTAGGTAATAACGTGTAAGATGAAGAATGTCCCACCGCACCACAAACGTCGTATTTTGAGAAGAATCTTACCCTAAATAAGGATCCCTGTTTTCCTACGTCTTTTCGAACTACTGTTCAGATTCGAGTCACCTCCACGCAATACATTAAGGCGGCGCCTGTTTAAAACTGCGCATAAAGTGTGCAGCAGCAAGTACCAGAAAAATGAATAAACAATGTAGTTGTTTTTAGTATGTTTTTTTGGGTGAGTTTTTCTTCAATTTTTTTTAAAATTTAGTTGGAATTTATTGAAATTATAATTTTGATGGTAATTTTTGTACAATCCAAGTGTTTTAAGATTTTTTGGGGTGCCGAATCTATATATAGTCAAAACCTCAACTTAAATAACACAAATCAATATTTCACCTAATCTAGATCCGACACCTAGAAATCCAAAAAATCACACTAAAAACATCCCCATAAATTATCAATAATATATCAGAGAGGCTATGAGTAATATGTCTGAGAGGCAATCAAGAAATTGGGAAAAAGGCCACAAAAAGATCGTTATAGCAAGATTAAAAACTAAATAAAAACCTTAAAAATTTATAATAAGAAATCAAACATATTGTTATATTTTTGTCATATTTTCTACATTAATTGCTTTTCTACGTCTCTAAATTTATTTACTCAATCAATTTAATTTTTCATATTTATTTAATACTATTATAAAGTTAAAGTGCTTTATTATCAAATAGCAAATGATGTATACAGTGGTTAGGAAGTTGAATCCACTTCGTGATAAGGGATCCTCTGACTATGAAATGACATAGATAGTGAGTGCATAAGAATTTAGTAGGTATTTATATTGATTTTTATACCAATTTATGAAATTGTAGTTGTATTAAAAAATTAATGTATTACAATATAAATTATATTTAAATTAAGTTAGAATTTTAATCTAGATGGCATTTTATTTAAAACATAAAAAAAATGTAAACCATTCTTTAAATCATATTTAAAATTTTTTCAATTCTTTATCAAAATTCTAATCATATTTAAAATTTCTACAATTCCTTATCAAAATTCTATCAAATATATAAAAAAGATTTGTAAAATTTTGCTACAAAAGTAGGTTTCTTTTTTGAGGTAGTTTTGACAACCTGATGAGATTTTTCTTGTGTGTTGTAGGATTATCCATATGTGGCAAACAGTGTAGGTTAAGATGGGCCAACTATTTTATGACCTGACATCCAGCATGGAACTTTATACATTCATGAAAATCTCAATATAATTCATCTTCATGACAACCTTGCAAAAAAGTAATACATTAATCTCGTGATTCTAGCTTTTTGAAATATTCCTCCCTTATTCTCAGAGTAGTAGTGTTTTTCTATAGTAGTGTTTGATAAATATTTTAGTGTGGATTTTGAAATATTTCGCAAATATTATCAATCGAGGACATCAATCTTGATCCTAATTATATTAGGTTACCATTACCTAGTCCGTAACGATTGGCTACCTATTTCAGGGCATTAGACATCCTCTGGGTGGACTCGCTAATCACTGGATGTTGACTGAGGCATATCATAAATGTTTGTGCATTAACTCGTTGATATTGTATTCATTCATTTATTGTTAATTACTATTCATATAAATAACAAAGGGTTATGAATTTTCTGGGCATGGGTGTTGTGAGAGCAATTGCAAAGAATCACAATCACATTTCATATATTGTATAAACTATCACAACCATAGTGATTAATTTTGTTGATATAACTTGATAGGACTATATGAAGCATATATATAATCATATTAGTGAACGTGGTTGATATATGCCCATAGTCATTTATCAATCATATTAATAATTATTAGATGTATAGATATATTAATAATAATTATCAAGAGCATGCATATAAACATAAACAAAACTAATGAACAATAATAAGGGAAGTCTCATTCTCAATCCATGAGTTGAACTCTTATTGGAATCTCATATATCCATAGGAGAAATGAATACATTATTATATAGCCGACATATTTCCAATTTGATTATCCATTATTTCACTAATCTATTGCCCCTAATAATTTGTTGAATGATATTTGACTACATCTATCAATTTGCTGCCCTAATTCTAATAACTTAGAACACAAAATTTGTTGGCTAATTTGTCAGCAATTACATAGCTTAGTTTAAGCATTATCCACAACACTCCCCCTTAAAGCTTAATGAGGTTGTTGGCATTATGATGCATGTGTTGTACTTGATGGCAACCCCCCTCATAGAAGACCATCTCACTTATATACATTCAGAAGAGATATCAGATGTAACATAATACATAGATGCAGGACAGCTCAAAGGAATCAAATGGCAAGTTCTTAATAAGCTTTGCCATCAAGTCCAAAGGGGGAGATTGTTGGCATTATGGCTAAAGTGTTGTCCTTGATGGCAACCCTTTCAGGTGGTAGTTCACTATTCTTCAAGTCAGCAGCAGAAGTTAATGATCAGCTCTCATTTTATTGAAAAATTATGAAGGACGCAGGAAGCCAGTTCAGAAAGTGTGTCCCCGCAGGTATACCATGCAGAACCCGCGTCCAAGGACGCAGGCCAGCCATTCAAGGGGTGCGTCCACCCAGTGCACACATTTCAAGGAAGAGAAAAGCACGTGGGGGTTTCTTGTGTGGTATCTAGCCGACGGTTTTGTGTTTCTATGGTGTCGGCTCGTGGTATTGTTCCTTGATTTGAGGAGGAGATTGCCTATATAAAGCAAAGGAGATCATTTGGTTTGAGTAAGTCTTGGGTTGAATATCTTATGAGGGCTAGATCTGGTCTAGATCTAAACAAGGCGAATCTACTGATGGACCGAGATCTCTTCGGCGCATGTTCAGATCTGTGGATCTGATTGTCTGGGTTACTTCTAAAGTCTTGAAATCATCTATGCCCGGAGGGACGCAGGTGCAGTAAGGGTTCAGGTGCGTCCGGGACGCAGGAGCGAAGAGTTTCAGGTGCGCCGGACGCAGGCGCAGAAGGGTTCAGGTGCGCCGGGACGCAGGCAGTTCAGTAGACTCAGTGCGACGGACTCAGGCTAGCAGTTGAGCAGAGTGCGTCCGGGACGCAGGCCAGCAGTTGAGCAGGGTGCGTCCAGGGACTCAGGCCAGCAGTTGAGCAGGGTGAGTCTGGGACTCAGGCTAGCAGTTGAGCAGGGTGAGTCCGGACTCAGGCTAGCAGTTGAGCAGGGTGCTTCCTTCTCTTAAAATCTTTGTTTATCATTGTTGTGTTCTGGGTTTTGTCCTATTATTGTTGATCTGGTTACTTCAGTTGATTGGGTGTTTCAGAAGGTTGTTTGAGCTTCAATGTTGTTGTTGGGTCCAGTATGAAAATTGGATGAAATGTGGCCTTTCAGTTTATGGGTTGTGCTTCAGTGTATCCAGTATGAAAATTGATGAAACGTGGTACATGAAGGAGAGAAGATTGTAGGCCGGTGCCTACGTACTAGTATCTAAGCTAGTACAAGAGCTAAAGGAAATCTTTGGAGTATTGTAGCAGGTAGTAGCCTGCGTACTAGTAAATGGATCGGCTAGTACAAGAGCAAAGGGGGTTGTAGCTCCCGTACTGGTATAAGGCTGCACCAGTACAAATATTGTAAAAGAATTTTCTTATTAAGAAGAAGATTGAGATGACTTGCAGCAGGTGGTTTTCTCCCGCATTGGGTTTCCACCTTACATCATTGTGTTCATATGTGTGCCTTATGTGTGATGATCTACTTTATGTTACTGCATCTGTTAACTGATAATATGGTTGATAATGTTCTAATGCACTCATTGAAGATCGATTAACTTAATCATAAGAAGTTGTGGAAGTAGCATATATGAATCTGATTATGGAAATGAAAAAGTTTTATTAATATGATAATACTGATTCACCCCCCCTCTCAGTATTATTTCCAACAATTGGTATCAGAGCAGGTCCTTTGATAGAAGCTTGATCGCTTGAAGGAGATCCGTGGAACAATGGGAAAGAAGCTTAAGAAGAAAGCTAATAAGAAAAAGAAGTCATCTCAGAAGAACTATGACAGTGGAAGAATCGATTGGGGATTAGGCATAAGAAGCTCTTCAGATTCAGAATCAGATTCAGAGTCATTATCAGGTATGAATGTGTTATCCTCTGATGTTCCAGCTATATTTCCTTGTGAAAGAGATGAAAGTGATAGCGAAACTACTGAATTTGCTCTTATGGGTGAACAAGAAAGATATCAAATAGAGGCAGAATTTAAAAGGCTGACAGACAAAATTAGAGATCAACAAGATCTATTGAACAAAAAGGAATGTGATTTCAAAGAAGTAGCTACCAAACTAAGGGCACAACTAGAAGAAGGAAACAAGGTAAGAAAGCTACTCAAGGACAAGGAAGACCAATGTCAAAAATTGCAGCATGAAGTGACATCATTAAGAAAAGAAGTCAACGATAGAAGCACAACCATCAAGAAACTCAAAGATAGATCCAGCTACTATGAAAATCTTGAAGCTACAATCCTCTCACTAAAAGGAGATCTTGAAGAATCAAAGAAGCAGAATACAGATCTACTCCAAGCTATTGCAAAACAAGAAAACGAAGTCACCAGCTTAAAATCTCAACTGGAATGTGCCTTCCGAGTTCGTCAAATGCAGCAGGATCTGTATGAAGAACAAGAAAAAGAGATTCTCAAACTAAGGGAACAAATGGAAGAAGGAAGGAACGCTGAAGAAGTTTTGAGAGAGAAATCTCTTGAAAAGGAAGAACAGCTTCAGGTTGAGGTAAATATCTTGAAAGGTAAACTAGAAGAAAAGGATAAGCTTTTACGATTTCAAGATAGCTCTAAAGTATTGGATGATATTCTTAGTAGTCAAAGGTCCCCTGCTATAAAGACTGGTCTTGGTTTCCATGAATCTGTTGAAGGTGAATCTAGTTCACAAGGTGAGGCAAGAAACTCTAAAAGGAAATCTAAAGTGATCAACGAAGAAGTGAAAGATCAATCTCATCATCAACCAAGGAAAGAGATTCCTCAAAGAAAATCCTTTACTCCTCCTATGAATAATGTTGAATGTTATGTATGTCATAATCTTGGACATGTTGCAGCTAGATGTAGAAGAAGAAGATTTCAAGACCATTATGCAGAAAGGTCATCTCAATCAAGGTACTTTTATGGATATTGCTTTGCTTGCAATATGTTTGGTCACAAAGCTACTGATTGTTACAGGAGGAATATGAAACATGTAAGATGTTATGCATGTAACAAGCTTGGACATATAGCCAAGGAATGCAGGAACAAAGTTTGGGCACCATATCAAAAGGAGAAAATGTCATCATCACGCTTGAAGATATGGAGGAAAAAGGAAGTACAGCCAGAAAAGGATGGCACAGTACAATGTACAGACGTACCAGAATCAGAGGAAGCTGAAAGTACAGGACGCAGTGCAGTAACAGGAGTCCTGCGTGCGGACGCAGGCCAGACCAAGTCCAGGTGCGTCCAGGACGCAGTTCAGTAACTGAAGATCTGCGTGAGGACGCAGAGCGATGGAGGATCAGGTGCGTCCCTGAAGCAAAAGGACGCGACGCGATAGTAATTTTGGGTGCGTCCCTGAGTAAAAGTACGCGGCGCGATAGTGTTTTTGGGTGCGTCCCTGCAGCAACAGGACGCAGCGTAGCAGAAGATGAAGTGCGTACCTGTCTCAAAGCATTTATTAGCTGATTCTTCTTGATATGCATGATCAGATTTAACAGATGGCACTAGTTCAGGGGGAGCATATGTCCTAAATGCATTGTTGGCATTATGGTCCTTGGTGACAATGCTTATGATTCATCTTGCTATTATGAGTTGGTCACATGATCAGATAATGATGCTTGCATGAAGTCTTTATTATCCTTGGCACATATATGGATGAGGTTGGCTGATTTCGTGGATGATTACTCAAAGTCGCATTGTTGGAGACATGATGATGATGAGTTACTCATACGCATTTCATGATGATGTTGACATGAGCATGATGCATGAATTCTTTCTTGGCACAAATGAATGAGGATTGTTGGCTGGATACAGGGATGATTATTCATACATATGTTGATTGATGCTGATGCTTTCATTTGATGGCTCTTGATTCATGTAGATCTGGATGGTTATGAGTTGATGTTGACAGATACTATGGAGCAGATTATACAGTGCTGTTGTTTGTCATGATCTTTAGATGTTTGGAAGGTCTTTTATGATATATATAGAGTCATGTTCTTCTTGTAGAACATCTTTTTGCAGACCTTGCTTACAGTCAGGGGGAGCTTGACCATGAACAAACACCATACAGCAGAGCAGACATCTCAGCCGGTTCTCAGAAAGACCATTATCAGATTGGAGCACCATGACATATACAAAGGAGGAGCTCATTCAGAGACTTCAGCATATCTGGTTCATAGTCAAAGGGAGCATGTTCTTAGGGGGAGCATAACCCTTTGCCCTTGATGTCAAAGGGGGAGAGTGATCTGGTGTTGTTGCCATCAAGTCCAAAGGGGGAGATTGTTGGCATTATGATGCATGTGTTGTACTTGATGGCAACCCCCCTCATAGAAGACCATCTCACTTATATACATTCAGAAGAGATATCAGATGTAACATAATACATAGATGCAGGACAGCTCAAAGGAATCAAATGGCAAGTTCTTAATAAGCTTTTCCATCAAGTCCAAAGGGGGAGATTGTTGGCATTATGGCTAAAGTGTTGTCCTTGATGGCAACCCTTTCAGGTGGTAGTTCACTATTCTTCAAGTCAGCAGTAGAAGTTAATGATCAGCTCTCATTTTATTGAAAAATTATGAAGGACGCAGGAAGCCAGTTCAGAAAGTGCGTCCCCGCAGGTATACCATGCAGAACCCGCGTCCAAGGACGCAGGCCAGCCATTCAAGGGGTGCGTCCACCCAGTGCACACATTTCAAGGAAGAGAAAAGCACGTGGGGGTTTCTTGTGTGGTATCTAGCCGACGGTTTTGTGTTTCTATGGTGTCGGCTCGTGGTATTGTTCCTTGATTTGAGGAGGAGATTGCCTATATAAAGCAAAGGAGATCATTTGGTTTGAGTAAGTCTTGGGTTGAATATCTTATGAGGGCTAGATCTGGTCTAGATCTAAACAAGGCGAATCTACTGATGGACCGAGATCTCTTCGGCGCATGTTCAGATCTGTGGATCTGATTGTCTGGGTTACTTCTAAAGTCTTGAAATCATCTATGCCCGGAGGGATGCAGGTGCAGTAAGGGTTCAGGTGCGTCCAGGACGCAGGAGCGAAGAGTTTCAGGTGCGCCGGACGCAGGCGCAGAAGGGTTCAGGTGCGCCGGGACGCAGGCAGTTCAGTAGACTCAGTGCGACGGACTCAGGCTAGCAGTTGAGCAGAGTGCGTTCGGGACGCAGGCCAGCAGTTGAGCAGGGTGCGTCCAGGGACTCAGGCCAGCAGTTGAGCAGGGTGAGTCCGGGACTCAGGCTAGCAGTTGAGCAGGGTGAGTCCGGACTCAGGCTAGCAGTTGAGCAGGGTGCTTCCTTCTCTTAAAATCTTTGTTTATCATTGTTGTGTTCTGGGTTTTGTCCTATTATTGTTGATCTGGTTACTTCAGTTGATTGGGTGTTTCAGAAGGTTGTTTGAGCTTCAATGTTGTTGTTGGGTCCAGTATGAAAATTGGATGAAATGTGGCCTTTCAGTTTATGGGTTGTGCTTCAGTGTATCCAGTATGAAAATTGATGAAATGTGGTACATGAAGGAGAGAAGATTGTAGGCCGGGGCCTACGTACTAGTATCTAAGCTAGTACAAGAGCTAAAGGAAATCTTTAGAGTATTGTAGCAGGTAGTAGCCTGCGTACTAGTAAATGGATCGGCTAGTACAAGAGCAAAGGGGGTTGTAGCTCCCGTACTGGTATAAGGCTGCACCAGTACAAATATTGTAAAAGAATTTTCTTATTAAGAAGAAGATTGAGATGACTTGCAGCAGGTGGTTTTCTCCTGCATTGGGTTTCCTCCTTACATCATTGTGTTCATATGTGTGCCTTATGTGTGATGATCTACTTTATGTTACTGCATCTGTTAACTGATAATATGGTTGATAATGTTCTAATGCACTCATTGAAGATCGATTAACTTAATCATAAGAAGTTGTGGAAGTAGCATATATGAATCTGATTATGGAAATGAAAAAGTTTTATTAATATGATAATACTGATTCACCCCCCCTCTCAGTATTATTTCCAACAGAGGTGATCCCAAGCATATCCCTCATGTATTGGAACTTTCTTTTTGGTAGTGCTTTGGTAAATATATCTGCTAGCTGATCATTTGTTGTACAAAACTTTATTTCAATTTCTCCTTTTTCCATGTAGTCACTTATGAAATGATATTTGATATCAATGTGTTTGTTGCGATTATGAAACATCATATTTCCAGTTATGGAAATGGTAGACAAGTTAGCACAATAAATAGTTGTGGCATATTTTTTTTCTTGTTTTATATCTAACAATACTTTCTTCAACCAAATTGCTTCACATGCTACTATTGTTGCTGTAATATACTCTACCTCTGTAGAAGACAATGAAATAGTTGGTTTCTTCTTTGAGCACCATAATACTGCACCTGATCCAAGGCTAAATACATAACCTGAAGTGCTTTTTCCTATTATCAAAAGATCTATCCCAATCACTATCTATATAACAAAAAAACCCAAAATTATTTGATCAAGTAGACCAAATCCCATAATTTCTTGTTCCAGAGAGACACCTCAAAATTCTTTTTGTTGCTCCAAAATGAATCTTACTTGGACTTTGCATGAATCTAGAAATCAAGCCTATTGCATGCATAATATCAGGCCAAGTGGTAGTAAGATACGAAATACTTCCTACAAGACTCCTATAGGATTGAGCATCTACCTTTTCAACTCCATCTTCTACAGGTAATTATTCATTTGTATTCATGGGTGTGCTCATGGGTTTACAATTTCCCATTTTCCATTTTTTAAGAGATTTGAAACATAATTTTCTTGTGAAATAAAAATTCCATCATTCATTTGTGCCACTTCTATGCCAAAAAAATAATGCAGCAAACCCAAATCGATCATTTCAAATTCAGTCGTCATAGCCTGCTTGAACTCTTCCACTAACAAATCACTTGAAGATGTGTATATCAAGTCATCTACATATAAGCACATAATTATTACAACATTACCATTTGACTTGATATATAATGTGTGTTCACTTTCACTTATATTAAACCCCTTTTTCAAAAGATAAGTGTCGATTCGACTGTACGATGCTCTTGGAGCCTGTTTAAGCCCATGAAGATCCTTTATCAGTTTGTAGACTTTGTGTTTATTTCTTTCTTCTTCATATCCCTCGGGCTGGTGAACATGTACATCTTCTTTCAACCCACCATTTAGAAAGGTTGATTTAACATCAAATTGATAAACTAACCATTTATATTGTGGTGCCAATGCCAAAACAGTTCTAATTGTATAAAATCTTGCAACATGAGCATATGTTTCATTGTAGTGAATAACTGGTTGTTGAGCATATCCCTTTGCTACTAACCTTTCTTTGTGCCTTCGTATTGATTGATCGGCTGCATACTTGGTTTTATATAACCATTTCACCCCAATGAATTATTTTCTAGTAGGAGGATCCACAAGCTCCCATGTATCATTGTTTTTAATCGTTGCCATCTATTCATCCATTCGTTTGCACCAAACTAACTCTTTTACTACATATTCAAAACATCTTGGCTCTGCTTCAATCTGAGACATCAAAGAAAAATTAGTATAACCATTAATTTCATTTACAAATATTTTCTTTTTCAGAGGAGGACTTGGACTTGAAATAGGAATTGAAGTAGTAGACAATGATTGAGTGGATGTGGCCTCTTAAGTATTTTGATTACTAGATTGATTTCAGAAACAAAAGACACATCTTCTTGTACAACAATACTTGGATTTTGTTATTGCACATCATGATTCCACTGCCATTCTTATTTCTCATCAAAGAACACATCACAACTAATCATTAATTTTTTAGTTTTTGGATTTTACAATATATAACCTTTGGGTTCCTCACAATATCCAATAAAAATGCATTTCACACTTTTATCATCAAGCTTTCTTCTCTTTTTAATAGGAACATGAGCATAAGAAATGCAACCAAAGACTCTTAAATGAGAAATATTGGGTTTTCTTCCACACCATGCTTCATAAGGGGTAATATTTTTCACACTTCTTGTTTGGAATCTATTAAGAAAATAAACAAATGTAGCTAAAACTTCCACCCAAAATTTTTTTAGAAGGTTTTTAAGTTTCATCATGCTCCTAGCCATCTCTTTACGTTTAGCAATGCCATTCTTTTGGGGAGTATAAATAGCTTTCAATTTCCTTTGAATTCCATTCATTTTACAATAAGAATTAGACTTATTAGAAGTGAATTCTCCCCCTCTATCTATGCGTAATGTTTTTAGACAATAACTACTTTTCTTTCCCACAACAAATTTAAATTGCTGAAATATGAAAAATGCATCAGATTTTTCTTTAAATAAATATACCCATGTTCTTCTACTAAAATCATCCACAAAAATAATGAAATACTTATTTTTGTTGATAGACAAAGTTTCCATAGGACCACATATATCTGCATGCACTAGGTCCTGTGGTTTACTTGCTCTTAATGATTTTCCTACTGGAAATGAATCTCTATGTTTCTTACCAAGAATAAACCCTTCACAGACTTTATGAATATTACCCATAAGTGGTAACCCTTTGACCATTTGCTTGTTATATAACAATTTAAAGCCTTTCAGATTCAAATCTCCATACCTTATGTTCCATAGACAAGAACTATCATCATAAGCAACATTCAATGTTGTATTTTCTTTACAAGGGAGATTGAAAGAAAAAATTATGTTTTGCAACATATTAGTCTTATTAATAGTTTTACCGTGATCATCTTTATCATAGATTATGGATTGCTTGTCCATGAAAACAATTAAATATCGCATTTGAAGGAGTTTCTCCACACTCAACAAATTATGTGCTACACCAAGAACATATAAAACATCATTAATGTGATTTCGTTTTCCTTGTTTTGTCTTCACGACAATTGTTCCCTTACCTTTAACTTCAACTCACTTGTCATCCCCAAATAGTACATCAGATTTTGTAGATTCATCTATCTACAAAAATTCATATTTGTTTCCTATCATGTGATTTTTGCAACCACTATCCAGAAGCCACACCTCTTTCAAAACATTATTAGTTGAATCAAAAGCCAAGAATAATGTGCCAACCTCTTCTTTTTCTTAGGAAAAATAGCTTCTTGTTTTTATTTTTTCCAACAATTTCATTCATAATGGCCAAATCTTCTACAATAAAAACACTGAACTTGGGATTTATTAAATCTTTTACCTCCATCACTGCCATCATTACCTCTTCCTTTGTTGTTTGCAAAAAAAAATCTTCCCCGAACTCTGCCTCCTCTGTATGTTTGTCCTCTTCCTCTTCCTCTTCCAAAAGTGTTCTCGCTTTCTTCATGAGAGGAACCAATTTTTTCTTCGAAAATATTTGCTCTTGCTGGAAAAGCTTGCTCAATAGAATTTTCATAAGATATATTGATTCTTTGCTTATGAGATTGAAGAGACCCCATTAGCTCATTGATAGAAAACAAAATTATATCCTTAGACTCCTCAGTAGCAACAACAACCACATCAAATTTTGCAGGTAAACTTCTTAAAATCTTCTCAACAATTTTTTGATATTTTAAACTCCATAAGACCTAATTTCATTCACTATACCTCTAACTCTAGGGAGAAAATCATATGATGATGGATGGGTGGAAAATATCACCAAGAAGTCGATGGAAAAGTCAAATAATAACAACTGTAATATTATTCTAGGTGAGCTCAAATTAAAAAATGAGAGGTTAGATGATGAGGGTTAACACTCCAATGAAATCATGACAACAACTTCGAGCAACAACGTTATTTTTACAGGTGAACATGGTTTCAAGAACGAGAGCAGATTAGATGGTGGTGCTTCACACCAATACAATAAAACTATGATAACGACATCGAATATAAACAAACATATAGTGAACCTCTCCAACACACAGATTGATAATGTCACACTTGGACTCCTTGAAATAGGCCTGAATTTCACCATTTCCCCTCGCACCATACCCAAAGAGGACATTTTATGTAGCATTGAATATGGGATTAAGGATTTACCTGATAATATTAAAGAAACTGTTAGACAGTATTGCTCTATCACCCTTAGAAAATCCCAACCTCCCACAAGCAACATCTCCAAACAAGAATATATGGCTCTCAAAGCCCTAAACCAAAACCCTAACATTGTGGTTTTGAAAGCTGACAAAGGTGGAGCCACTGTCATAATGAACACTAATGATTATAATGAGAAAATGCTAGATCACCTGACCAATAGTGGTTGTTACATTAAATTAAAAAATAACCCCATAAGAAAGATCTCCAAGATTGTAAATAACTTAATAAAATCCAACAAAGATCTCAACATTAAAAAACTCATTGAAACCAATCCCTACACACCAAGGATTTATGGAGCCCCAAAAATTCACAAAGAAGACATCACCGTAAGACCCATTGTCAACACCATTTGGGATCCTACTTACCATATCACGAAATATCTATTTAAAAAACTCAAACCCATGGTAGGGAACACCGACTCCTTTATAAAAGATTCCAATCACTTCATCAATGAGATCAAACAAATAAAACTAGACCAACATTACATCTTAGTTAGCTTTGATGTAAAATCTCTCTATACTAACATTCCCATAGATGAAGCCATGGAAGTCGTCCATAAAATCACTGATCCTAACACAGCTAAATTGGTAGAAATCTATCTAAAATCTACCTTTTTCAGTTTTAAAGATGATATATATGAACAGATGTGTGGTGTAGCTATGGGATCACCTATATCTCCCATCATTGCCAATCTATTTATGGAAGACTTTGAAACAAAAGCCATTTATTCATCCCCATTAAAACCTAAACTTTGGAAAAGATTTGTTGACGACACCTACATTATCTAGCCTCATGGAAAAGAAAGCTTAGATAAATTCTTGAAGCAGCTCAACAGTCAATCACATTCTATCAAGTTTACTATGGAAGTGGAAGAAAATGGAAGCCTGCCTTTCTCGACATCCTTATCGAAAGAAACCAATATGGCACCATATATCACCAGGTCCATCGTAAGAAGACCCACACGAAACATTACCTTCATGCCAGCTCTCACCATCATCCTGCTCAAAAACTTGGGGTTCTCAACATGCTAGCAACCAAGGTTGTTTGCATTTCAGATGATGATCATTTTAAACAAGATAAGGAACATCTCATGAACATTTTTGAGAAGAATGGATATAGACAACACCAAGGAATCAAAGCATTCAAAAAGGCAGAGAATCCTAAAAACAAACAACCAAGGAATGATTATGCAGGTAAGGTCAACCCACCCTGCATATTGGGGACCACTGATAAAATTGCAAACATTCTAAAGAAAAACAATATAAAAACCACATTGAAGCCTAGGAACACCATTATTCGTTGCCTCAAATTGGTGAAAGATCCTATTGATCCTAAATTCCATAAAGGGGTTTATCTAGTTACTTGCTCTTGTGGCAAAACATACATCAATGAAACAAGTTGATCTATTTTAAGTAGAATTCAAGAGCATGCCGCTGACATTAAACAAAACAGGTCCAAGTCCTCAGCATTAGCTGAGTGCTCAAGCAAAACCAATCATCATATTTGTATAGAAAACTCCTGTGTGGTGGCCAAGATTGATCATTATCACCATAGGAAATTTAGACAAGCCATCGAAATAGGAAAGCACCCTAACAACCTTAACTGCAATCAAGGTTGGAAATCAGTGATAATTGGATTCCTGCTCTAACCCATTATTCTACCTTCTCCTAGTTGCTACCTGCCCTCTTATCGATGAATTTGACCTTTTTAGCCTTCCCCATAATTCACCGTCCCTAAAATTTATTAAAAATACTTTTAATAAACATATCGTTAATATTACTAAAATTTATTAAAATACCCTAATATTGCTTGAATTTATTAAAATACTCTAATATTAATAAATAATACTATAATATTCAGTAAAATACTCTAATATTACTAAAAAGATTTATTAAAATACTACAAGATTACTAACATTTATATACATACTGTATCTCAAATTAAAATGAATTAAAATTTAGTTTAATTTTAAATAAATAAATGAGTATATATATATATATATATATATATATATATATATATATATATATATATATATAAAACAATTTCAAAATTAAAATTAAAATGAGTTGAATAAATAAATAAATAAATAAATAAATTATATATATATATATATATATATATATATATATAAATTAAAATTAATTTAGTAAAATTGTAATTCTATTTAACCCAAAAATAATTAAAAGAGATAAAAGCAAACAATAAATTTAGATCTCCATCCCAAATATAAAATTATTTAATTAAAAATTAAAAGTTATATTATTTGTATTTTATATTAACCATTATTCTACCAAACATAAGTTACATTAAAAATTAGGTCCAAAACTAATACCTCAGTGTCAGTTCACTACCAAAATTGGTCGGCTGCCATTCATTCCCAACTGAACCCTCACCTTTATTTATTGACACTAGTGAGTCTTGACTTCTTCACTCATGGATATATCCTAACGATGAACCACGGAGGATGGTTCGAAACATCGATTCCAATAATTTGTATGCAATGACTCCGGAAGACAACACTACAAATATTAATACTAATAACGAATATTGAAATTAATATTAATATTAAAAATAAAAATAAAAATAAAATTAAAAATACAATAAGTTAAAACATAAATTTATATTATATTTTACAACTTATAATGAATATTCAATTCAAACTTGGTTTATATTGAAGAGGGCGCGAGTTTCCTGGAAGTGCTAGGGTTTGCAAGAGTTTGTAGGAGTATCCATGGAAGCGCGCAGGGGAGGGAGTTCCACTCCCTCCTATAGGCAAGCTATAGCTAGTCATGGCAAGAAACCATTAGAGAGTGTCGGAAGTCCTTCAGGAGAGAGATTGAGGATTATAGAGGAATTCCAAGATTCAAACAAGACAAAGGAGAATAACAACAACAAGGATAATGATCAAGAAGACAAGGAATAGGAAGTGAAAAACAAAGCACAAAAAGGGCCATGTAAACCCAAAGCTGAGGTCACTCCCAGAGTAGTTTTAAATGATCCTGCTCTGCAGGCACACAGAGACCACATGAGGACATATGCTATGAATTTCAAATTCATTGGAGTCTGGCCCACTGAAAAGGCTTTATAGTCATGGATTAAATATAACTGGAAACCAAGAGGGAGCATTGACCTACATCTTGGGTCTAAGGATTTCTTTACGGTAGTCTTCACAAATATTGAGGACAAAGACAAAGTGTTTGAAGGAGGGCCCTACTTCTATGCAGTAGCAAGCCTTTACATGCGACCGTGGATGATGAATTTTGTCCTTGAGAGGGAAACATTCACTGTTGTCCCGATCTGGGTAAGACTCTACTCATTACCCTTGGATTACTAGCAACTAGAATTGTTATCTACTATAGGAAATAAGTCAGGGCATTTTGTCAAAACTGCTGAAGCCACCAAAAGAGGTAAGTACACTTCCTTTGGAAGAATATGTGTGGAGATGGATCTCTCTAGAGCTCTTCTAGATGAGGTCATATTAGAAGTTCTGGATGAAGAATGGGTGCAAACCATAGACTATGAGCATATTCCTTTCAGATGTTGGAAATGCCATGAGCATGGGCACCTATTTGGAGACTCCCCTCTCAGTAAGATAGAGAACAGAAGTAAGATGAATATAATGAAAGATACTGAAGGCTTTCACAAAGTCGTTGACAGAGGAAGAGGGGGCAAGAGGGGAACAAAGTAGCAGCAAACAGAAGAACGACAGACTAATCTGAATAGGTTCCAACTTCTCGAAGAGGAAGAAGAGATAACAAAGGTAGATCAGGTAATGGAAGGAAGCCCAGGGGAAAAGGAGAAAGAGAAAGATACAACTCAAATTTTGGATGGTAGAAAACAAAAGGAGACTATGATGAGCGATGTAGAATTGGAGAGGGACCAAGAAATGACCCAAAGTGAGATGGAAACGGAAGATCATGAACTGCAGGAGATTCTTGATAGGGAACACCTAGATCTGGAAAGATTCTTGAAATAGGGGACCATGAGTGGGGTAGATTCTTTACCACCAAAAGAATTTAATAGGGTGCAGCAGCTGTTCCAATGGAAAACTCAGGCTATAGGGCTATACAGACAAGGAAAAAGTGAAAGGCAGGGTAGTGAAGGTGTGAAAACCATTAAAAACACACCAGGACTAGCTCCCAAAATTCCACGAAAGAAGAGAGGTAGGAAAAAGCAGAACGAGTTACTGATGGAATGTGGAAGGCTAATGATAGATTCAGGTAAGATGAACGATCTAACCAGCTACTCCTTTACAAATATTTAATAATGAAGTTTACATCTTGGAATATTAGAGGTCTAGGTAGCGAAAGAAAACAAAGAATTATTAGCTATAGAATGAAACAAGAAGCTCTGGATATGATCTTTATCCAGGAAACTAAATGTTCCATACAAAAAGTAAGAGAAATTCATAACAAATGGCTCAATAGATTTGAGTTTCTAGAAGTAAAATCAGATAACATAGCAAGGGGTATTCTCACTCTTTGGAATCCCCAAAAGATTGGGATAAGAGATGCTGAGGCATCCAGAAATTATTTATCAGTAGTCATTCAGCCATTGGGAGATAGGGAGACCTATATGGTTACAAATATATATGGCCCCCAAAAAATAGATGACAAAATCAGGTTTCTCGATTCCATGATGGAGCTCAAGCACAGACATGTAGATGTATCTTGGATCTTGTGTGGGGACTTCAACATGATCAAATCTCTTCAGAGAAAAAAGGAGGAACTAGAACTTTAAGTAGAGACTCCAAAACTTTTCAAACTTTCATTGATAGTATGAAACTAGTCGTCACTAACATGAGTAATGGTCAATCTACTTGGAAGAATAAAAGAGGAGGTGAGTCTCAAGGAGCCTCAAAGTTAGACAGATTCATAATCTTAGAAGAGCTCATGCTCACCAACAAGGAAATGATAGCTAGAATTATACCCCTTGGAGGCTCAGATCATTGGCCAGTTCAATTGGACGTTCAGAGCATTGGCACCCCCAGAAACAGACCTTTTAGATTTGAGAATATCTGGCTCTCCCACCCGGACTTATTCAACAACATTTCAAAATGGTGGACAGAAAAATTGCATATTCAAGGTACAAATATGTTCTTGCTTCACAAATGACTTAAGCACATCAAGCTTAGACTTAAAGATTGGAACAAGAATGGATTTGGGGACATTTTTACAACAAAAAAAGTTGTGGAGGAGGAGATGTAGGAACTCAATCAAAAACCTATCACAAATGACTTTGATATCGAGAGAAATGACCAAGTCACCAAATACCATCAAGATTGGGAAAATTTATGTCAACGAGAGGATATATTTTGGAGGAAAAAATCCAGGGTTCAATGGCTGAAAGAAGGGGAGCGTAACACCAGATTTTTCCACAGATATACCATAGAAAATAGATCTCATAATAGAATCTCCTGGATCAAGGACGAAGATGGCAATCTACATAACTCACATGAAGAAATAGAAGAAGTGCTAGTCCAACACTTTCATGGAATAGCACGGGAAACTATTTCAGACAGAGAGCATTTAATCAGGGATTTAATAGCGCACATTCCTAAACTGGTTAAGGGAGAGGATAACATTAATCTCAATAGGCCAGTAATAGAAAAGGAGGTTAGTGAGGTCATTCAAGAGATGCAAAATGGTAAAGCACCAGGCCCTAATGGTTTCAATGTGGATTTCTTCAGAGCATGTTGGGATATAGTTAAATAGGATATTTTGAACATTATGGAAGACTCCAGGAGGAATAGAACTATTTTGAAGGCACTCAACACTTCCTTCATTGCTCTAATCCCTAAACAAGAAAATGCTCAGAATCCTGGTAGGTATAGACCCATATCCTTGTGCAATGTGGTTTACAAGATAATATCCAAGGTTGTGACCAACAGACTCAAACCACTTCTTCCTTCTCTAGTTTCAGTGGAGCAATCTGGATATGTGGAAGGCAAGAAAATTCTTAATAACATCATTCATGCTCATGAGGTGGTGCACTCTTTGACCAATAATAAGAAGGCTGGTATGATTATGCAATTGGATCTTACCAAAGCTTATGATAAGCTGCACTGAACCTATATTAGGAAAGTCGTTATTGCTTTTGGGTTTGATCATAACTAGGTTAGATGGGTCATGGCCCTGGTTACTTCATCCAGCTTCTCAATTCTGGTCAATGGTTCTCCATCCAAAACTTTCTCTCCTTCCAGAGGCCTCAGGCAGGGTGATCCTCTCTCACCCTTTCTCTTCATACTCATGATGGAAGGGTTGGGTCGGCTTATCAAGCATGTCAAAGAGACGGGTAATATCAAAGGCCTCCAACTTTTAGAGCATGGTCAGGCCTTGATCCATCAACAATTTTTTGATGATACTATGCTGCAAAGAATACCTATGGTTAAAGAAGCTTTAGCGTACACGCACATCCTCTCTGTCTTTCTCTTAGCTACATGTATGGAAGTTAATCTCTCCAAATCTAAGATTTTTTTATTTAATACCAATATATCCATTCAAGAAAATATCTCCAGGATTCTAGGATTTCAAAGGGATGTCCTCCCTTCCAAATATTTGGGAGTTCCGATTACTGATAGGCCTCTGAATAAGGGCATCTGGGAATCGGTGATCAATAAGATGCAGGATAAAACCAGAAAATGGACCTATAGATTTTTAAACTCGGCTGGTCGGTTAGTTCTTATAAAAGTTGTTCTCCAAGCAATTCCTGTCTTTATGCTATCTGCCCTTCTAGCACCAAAAGGAGTGCTGCATCACTTTAGAAACATTCAAAGAGATTATCTTTGGGGCAAGGGGGACGAAAGAAAGAAGTAGGCCTTAGTAGCCTAGGAGAAGATCTGCATACCTAAAAAATATGGGGGTCTTGGATTGGATGATCCGAAAAAATAGAGTAAAGTTTTAGGGGTGAAGTTATGGTGGCGCTGGGTAAAAGAACTGAAGGCACAATGGGCTAGAATATGGAAAGAAAAATATGCTAGTAATTGGCAAGATATATATCTTATTAGAATGTCTGGCATCATTAAGGGCTCACACATCTGGAACAGAGCCTGGGGAAATAGAGAGTTAGTACAAAAAATAGCTTTTGGGAAATAAGAGATGGTGAGCTTGCTTTGTTTAGGGAGGATAAATGGCAACAAGAACCTATACTGGTCAGAGAGAACCTAATGGACCTCAAGGAAGATACTGACTCCAAAAGATTATTCAAGGTAAGATATTTCTGGGATCAAACCAACAGTGAAGATAAATGGAGAACCTGGAAAAAGCTGGAATACAGGGAAGATAGCCTATTAAAAGCCAAAGCGGAAGCACTTCTCAGAATGTTAGAAAAAAGGAATATTTTAGTGACAAGGGGGGAAAGACCTTCTCAGATGGGGAAATAAAGCTGCAGGCAACTTCAATCTCAAGGAGGCAAAACACTTACTCCTTGAGCTAGATTTTAATGATCAGGATAGGATTTGGTAGAACATATGGAGAGAGCAAGGATGGATGAAGATCAAGCTCTTCATGTGGTTGGTGCATCATAGGAAAATTCTGACTTGGGACAACATTCGGAAGAGGGGTGTTATAGGCCCCTCCAGATGCCAGCTATGTGAAGACCAGGAGGAATCAATGGAGCATCTTCTTAATAGTTGTATTTTCACCTCTTGGCTGTGGGATACTTTTGATACTATCTTCCAGTAGATAGACAGGGACAAAGGAAGCATTATTAAGACCCTGATCAATTGGAGACAAAACTTCTCTGATCTGGAACTTCTAGGCTCTGCCTAGGCGTTAACACCAGATTTCATTATATGATCAGTCTAGAAAGAAAGGAATAACAGAATATTTAAGAATGTGAAAAAATCCTCTCAACTCCTGGTTGAACAAATGTTACGGCAAATTAAGGAAACTGTAAGCACCATAGTGCACACAAAGACTAAGAATCCTCCTTCTATAGTGGAAATGAAGATTCTTCTTAAGTTAGGTATGTAGGGGTTTACTAGACAAGGCCTGGACAGAAAAGTTTTGAGGATGGATTCTAAGCTAGATTATTGGTGTCCTCGCCCTCAGGGTTTCCTGAAATTCAATATAGATGGGGCATCCAAAGATAACCCGGGTAGTGCTGGTTGTGGCAGAGTACTCAGGGATAATAATGCCACTAACAATATGGTGGAACTTATGGCTCTTGAGAAATGCTTAGAACTTCTAAAGCAAGATAATCTACAAAACGTTATAGTAGAGGCAGACTCTGAGTTAATTATAAACTCAGTGAAAAGAATAAGCTATGGCACAGAGCCGAAAAAAGTCTCTAAACATTGGAGACTGCTCCACGACTATCAGAGAATCTAGCTACATCTCCAAGAAGTCTACACGGTGAGTTTCAACCATGTGAGAATAACAGCTAACAAATTAGCACATATTTTGGCCAATCAAGGAGTTTACACTACTAAAAATAGGGTGGTACTAAAGTGGACTAAGATGCCTCTGTCTAGATTGAAGACGCAATGTCGCGACTAGGCAGACGAGGATACAATGGTGGGTCATTACAAAGACATGGGGACAGTGTCTTGTTGATATAGTATATTTATGCAGCTTTTTATCTATATTAGGATCTTTAAGGGATTGAAGGTTACTGTTAGCCACCCCAACCTTCAATAACACAGTCTCAACAGGGTCAGATGGGTCAGTTGGAAACTAATGTGTAGTTATAGTTCCACAGACTGTGGGATGAACAATGGGGCTCTCATTGGTCATCGTTATTTTTGCCCACGAAGGATGGATGACGTTAAGGACTAGATTTCCAACTTTCCTGGTAGCCGGTATACTTCCGTTTTCCTTTTGGCATTTACTTTTCAACCTGGGAGATGGTTTGGCGTCCATCGCACGCCCTTAGCGCAGGAAGCAATTTTGTGGAATTGGGAGAAATCCCACTCACCACACAACATGTGGCATGGCGCAGGGTGGGAATACTTCCCTCATCGCGCATTATTCTTCAATGAGTTAGGCTCATGTGAAATGTTCTTGGGCCGTCGAATCTTGAGGGACAGATCCACGGTCAGGAACAAGTGGACTTATCTGTGGGTCATGAGTGGCGGGGTACTCAAAGATAATAATGGGGACTTTCTTGGCAACCGGTATACTACAGTTTTCCTTTCGAAGATTACTTTTTAGCCCGAGAGATGGTTTGGCGTCCATCGCACGCCCTCAGCGCAGGAAGTAGTTTTGGGGAGTTGGGAACGATCCCACTCACTGCACACCATGTGGCATGGCGCGGGGTGGGAATACCACCCTCATTGCGTGTTATTCTCTAGTGAGTTAGACTTCTGTGATATGTACCTGAGCTGTCGGATCTTGAGGGACAAATCCACGGTCAGGAACAAGCGGGATTATCTGTGGGTCCCAGGTGGCCACCGTGTGCTTATCATGCGGGATACTTGGCAGTGTGACATTTTCCAATGGCAGAGAGAATCAATGGTCAATGTTAGTTACACGGATCAATGGTCAATGGTTGCCTACGCGTTCCTGATGCTCGAGAGTTTCCACCCCTTCCAAACTCGAAATTCATCTAGGGGTTTCCCTAGATATTCTCCAAGTCCGTCTCCGAGTTATTTTGTTTATTTTTTGTGGGCTTAGCAGTTTTGTGGTTAATGTAGGCTAAGCCTTTTTTTCGGGGCCTTCAGCTTGTAGAGTCTGTTTGTTCTTTGGCCCTCAGTCCACTTTGGAAACGTGTACACATATTTTTTTGGTTCATTTCCGAGAAATCAAAACCATGTTAATATTCATTAAATGACTATTATAAGTTTTTTCTCTTCATTCCGAAGAAATAAAAATCATATTATTATATTAATATTGATAAAAGGTAAAATGATTATTAATTTTTTTTAGTCAGGTAGACTCTTTTAAAATTGGTTTTAAAGGCATGTTAATATATTGGCAGTTTTATCAGATTGCAATCAACTAGGTTTAATGAATCGCATTCGATTTTTGAAACACACATATTTACAAATTTAACACTAATTAATATATTGTTTTATTGCAACCATGTTTCAATAATATAGCTTTTAACATTTTTATTTTTAATTTAATTTTTCTAATTATCATAAACTGTGGTAAATCATTTGTACAATGAATTCTTAATAGTGTTTTGTAAAAAAATAATTTAAGTATAGCTTAAATATATAATTTAGATCTGAAAAAAATTAATGGTGTGAATTTCATCGATTGATATAATAGTGAACATGAAAATACACTCACATCTTTAAATTTATACCGTTTGATCAAAAAATTTAATTAAAAGAATCGTTAAAGTACCTAATTCCAATATAGAGAACAGGGCCAAAATTAGCCTTTCTCTTACATAATTTTTCTAACATCGATTGTTTGAATTGGTTCACAAAATGTCTCAAGAAATTCAAAAAAGGCAATAAATATTGGGCAAGTGGATATATGTATTGAAGATTAAAATTTATGTATCCCTCCTGTCGTGTGAGGTATTATAGCTTTAGGTACGAGATTGTGTTGATTTTGTATTAATCATTTATATTCTTAAATATTTTTAAAAAATTTAAGATCCTTGATGTTAAATCAATTTAAAAAAAAATATGCAATTAATTAAATTTTATTGATAATTTTTTTTATTGTTTTGAAATTCGGTAATATAACATTAACTTACTAAAATTTATTTATTTCATTAGTTTTCATTTAATTTTTTGACTTAATTGTGTTTTTTTCTTCCAAAAACATACTTACTTTCATTAATATAAAAAGTAGTTACATTTGCTTGAAATTTTTTCCTCTATTTTGTTGTGAAACAAGTGTCCATCCCACATATTTAACTCTCAAATCTTATCCTCTATTTCATCATTTCTTGCACTAGTTTTGTTACAATTTTCAATTTAGGCTAACAAAACAAAAAAAACATGATTCTTTGTTCTTCAAGGATGTCTAATATATCTACAAAAAAGAGATAATATAAATAGGTTAATTATAAGAAAACATTCCTAAAATGCCTCATAAGGTAAAACTCTAATATTATCCTTGATATTTTGATAAATCCTGACTGTTGAAAGACGACCATTTCTAAAAACTTGATCTTACTCATTTCATGATGCATCCTTCTTTTGGAAGACCATCAACAACAAGATTTTGTTCTCTGTAAATATGAGAGAAAGATATCCTCTTCAAAATCTTGATCAACAATCTAATCCAATACATCCAATTAGAAAGTTATGATGACTCGAAGATAGATCTTATCTCAACATGCTTTATAATCACTTAGGAATCCCCATAAACATCTATCTCTTCAATGGAGATCCATTTAGCACAAAATGAGACTCCACATAGAGTAAGGAGTTCCAGTCTAATGCTTTTTCTAGTGCCACTTAACGAGCTAAAAAAAATCCCTAGTTTCATAACTATAAACGCCATGATGCCACATGGATTAAAAGATGAGGCCCTGTTAGCTCTGCTACATGCATGGACATTTCAAAGGTCGGAAGCAGGCCTAGCCATGTTGATGCTGTGAGAAGAAAATCCATATCGGCCATCCCACCCATTCCCCTTCACTCTGCTTACACTCTTATTAACTCCGCCACCTCCATTTTGCCTCTAAAGCCCTGTGTAAGCCTTTGTTCCAGCAAGCCCCTTAGTGCTAAAGTCTAAACCCATATGACTATATTCACATGATCGCGTGCTTTCTCCAGCTTTCCCTGTCACATCAATCAATAAACATGTGCGTTTATCCTCCACCGTCCGATCGTCTGCTGCACGATCCGACGACATTCGCTCCTCTTGCCGCCGAAACATGCACGCTCGTTAACCAACGAGGAAAGTGGTTTCCCGCCGGTCCCATCTACCACATGTCACTGTTATATTGGATCGCGTGGCTGTGTATGCTTATCGCTCCCCTCCCATAAGCGGTGCGGGGAATACCGCCCCTCTCTAAAACCGCCGCCCCCATGCATTATCTCCTTCGTGCTTTCGCCTCACGACCACTATCGGATCTGCCCGTATAAGATATGGCGGCGCTCGTCTATCTTGATCGTCCATCTCTCGATTCCTCCTATCAAATAATCTCAACCATCCATCTGTTTCATCCAAAGGCTCACATTTGTTGGTCCCACTTCCTCCCGATAGCCATTGCAAAGCACTCTCCGTCGTAGATCCACGCTCTCCAATGGTGGATCTTCCTCCATGTTGCCTGCGCTCACAGCCTACACTATGCTCTTGAAGGACAGAAACAACCATTTCTAAGTGTTTGGCACATTTACTCTCCAATGACCGCATTCAAGGAGCAATATGGCCGAAGAAGGAAAGGAAATGCCTTGAGTAGTTGAATTCATTCAGCAGTTATGCAGCTTTCATTCATACGACAGTCCACCCATTCAAGAAGGATAGTAGAGTACCTCAAAAGGCTAATTTTGTTCATTAAGGCATGCAGTTTGCAGTAGAGACCCATATTAGATAGTTAATGTGGTTGGTGGTCCATTATGACCCCTCCACGCATAGGATAGCAGATATTTTTGTAATCAACCTCTCTATATACGAAGAAAACAGATGTAATGAGGGTTGATGGTTGTAGTTCTGGTGTAAGGTTCAACTTTTTGAGACTGTAACTACTGTGATACCTGCAGTGTCTGGTCTTCATTTTCAGCTAATACAAGCTTCTTTTGTTGTTAATTGTTCACTTTCCACTTCTTCTTTGTTCCAGGCTATGCCTACTATGCATTTCTCATGTGCTCTTGATGTTTAGCATTAGAGGGACTGTCATCCCACCTCTGTGTTGGAATCTAGTATGTATCATTGAATGTGTATGCAGGTTTCTATTATTTTGCAGCCGACCATCACAGGGTCCTGTGCATCTGCTGGTGTGGTCAGTACTCTCCATCTTCACCTATTCCTTAAACTGTGAGTGATTGGTGGTCTAAAGCCTTGTAGTTTTGGGGTGTTCACCCATGTCTGGGGTTAAGCACAGTAGAAGTGGTTATCTCTCTTGAATATGCATCATCCCTTCCACTCATCCACTCATTTCCAACATTTTTCTTGATGTTGTAATGTTCATGAGCATCTCTGAGATACAATCTAGAAGAGTTTCTTGGGGTGATAACATTAATTGGCGCCGTTGTTGGGGACAGGAGATTGAAGCTCAGCTTCCCTGGGAAAAAGACACAGTTCCAAGCTTTGATGATAAACAAGTTTTGGACACATATTCTGGTTGTAATCATCTATCTAGTGACTGCACTGGAGGAAGAACAACTTTTGGCGACTCCACATTAAAGACTGGCTTAGTTTGTGAGGCATACTCGAAGAAATCCTCAGGAATCACTAGCTGATCCAGTGCCTGACCCTGAGAGGATTGTCAAATCGAAGAAAACATCACATAAAGGGGCATCAAGATCAGGTAAGCATAAGAAAACTCATGCATCTCTGAAAGATAAAGTTATAGCTGAAGATATACAGTTTGAAGATTTAGAGCCCAGCACTGTTAGTAAAGAAATTCCTTCGGAGATTAATACAACCCCTTGTTCAGTTAGTTCGCCTTTGAATCTCAGTCCAAAGAAAACTTCCCATACAGTCCATAACATCCCTTTGTCTCTGTCATCTATTCCATTATTTCATACTGCTCAATCTGCCAGTGTCCTTCCACATACCCCAGTCATGGCAGGCCAGCAAGCACCTACGAAGATAGAAAGAATTGTAGCTACCAGGTATGGACCTTTGGTCTTGCTTATTCCTTTGAATCCTATGCCTGTGGGAGAATATCAGAAATATATACCCAAATTCACCGGTACAGAGGGAGTAACAACAGAAGAACACCTTGAGGCTTTTTATAGTTATGCTGATAACTTAGACATAAGTGAAAATGATGTGTGGATGAGAGTTTTCATACAGAGCCTTGATGGAGAGGCAAGAAAGTGGTATAGAGAACTAGCCCCTAGATCTATTGCTAATATTGAAGCCTTATATGAAGAATTTTTGAAGCACTGGGGGATAAAAAGGATTTGCTATATTATCATACTGAGTTTGGAAACCTAAAGAGGGAAAATGGGGAATCATTGGCTGATTTTAATAAAAGATTCAATTGTATGTATAGTAAGATACAAGCTAAGGTAAAGCATACCCCCACCTCTACCAAAATCACTTATGCCAATGCTTTTGATTCTAATTTTTGCCTATTTTTGAGAGAAAGAAGATGTGCCACTCTGACTGACATGCAAGAAACCCTAGAGGTGGAATCCAATATTATGGCTGCAGAAAAGCTAAAGAGTGATGCTGATAGAAGGAGGCAGAGAGGTGAGGCTTCTACTTCCTTTGCTTCATTTTCAAAACCCAAAATTGGAAAAAATGACTAAGATGATAGAGTCATTGGCTGCTGAAATATCTAAGCTGAAGGTTGAGCAGAATTCAGGAAAGACAAGGTAGCAGAACACATTTGCTCCTAGAAATCAGAATCCATTCAGAAGAGAAAATGAACAGTTACAAATAATTCAGAGTGGTAAAGAACCAAATGAAGAACAGAAGGTTAAAGCTCCTTTTCAGAATGTAGTCATGGAGGAGGAACAATTTGAGGATGAGGATGAAATTCACTACGTGGAAGATAAAGGCAGTGTTGCATTTTTGACATTGGCTGAGTATGAAGAATCATTGCTGTAGGAACAAGAAAGTCAAGATTGGGACAGAGAGGTTGTTCTACAAACTGGTGAACAGCAAAGATATGATCTGAGGTCAAATGCAAAAATGTCAAGGAGAATCCTGCCCAAAGAGCTGTTGTCCAAACAAAGTCATAGAAAATCAGGCAGAGAAGACCAACAGCTGATCCAGTCATCCTTAAAGCTCTAGTTCAAGAGGTAAGAGGTTTTGATAGGTTACCTTCCTCTTTCAGCTTTGAGTCAGAAGTCCAGAAGTTGAAAATACCTGTTCCTCTAGTAGAACTGGTAAAGAGTGAAGCATTTAGAAAGCCTATCCTTGAAGCTCTTGAGCTGGAAACCACACAAACCTCCACTGACTCTATCAATTTGCAAGATGATAAGCTTGATGTTGTTCTTAGTCCCATGATTGAACCTACTGATAATAATTCTCTATATTTTTATGTCTCCTTGACCATTCATGACAAAATCCTCCACAATTGCCTGCTAGACACAGGGGCTAGCCACAATTTGATGCCTAAAGCTGTCATGGAAGAGTTAGGCCTTGATATCACTAGACCATATCATGATTTATTCTCTTTTGATTCAAGGAAAGTGAAATGCCTAGGATTAATCAAAGACCTGGCCATTACCTTAACTCAGCTACCCATGAAGAGTATGATGATGGATATTGTGGTAGTAGATGTCCCTCCTAAGTTTGCCATGCTGCTATCGAGAGGATGGATTAATAGATTAGGTGGGACATTACAGAATGATCTATCTTATGCCACGATCCTGGTTTTTGGAGGAGAAAGTAGGAGATTGTACAGAGAATCACATTTTTCATACATCGTCAGTGATGAGAAGAATCCTACTAATCATCCCATATATGCCGTGCACAACGATTTTGGAGCATGCATCCTACAAATAGAAGAATCTCAGAAGGCCTCAATGCAGATCAGGAAACCAATGAATCAGGTCGAGGGAGAGCAAGGAAGTCAAGTTTGGGAGATGTTCTTTGATGGAGCATGTACCAGGGAGACTGTAGGAATAGGGGTGGTGCTGGTATCTCTAGAGCAAAAAAGCACACAACTGTCTTACAAGCTGGCTTTTCAAGTCATAAATAATATAGCAAAGTATGAGGCTTTTCTATTGGGCCTGAACGCAGCAAAAGACAGAGGAATCAAGAACATAAAGGTATTTGGAGATGCCGATCTGATCATTCAACAAGCAAATAAAACATTTCAGGCAAAGCACCCAAGGCTGAAAGAGTATAGAGATGAGGTATGGAGAACAAGAGATTTGTTTGATTATTTCTGTATTTCATATATCCCTAGAGCCAAAAATCAGCTTGTTGATTCCCTTACTGTGTCTACTAGTTTGTTTATCCCTCCTATGCCTCCCAGAATAGTTTATGAAATTCAAATGAAATATAGACCCTCCTTGCCTGATAATGTCCATCATTGGAAATTATTTGATGATGATGAATAATTAAATAGGTTCCTACAAGTCATTGATGAATTTTCCGAAATGAAAATTGACCAAGAAAATAAAGCATTGCAATAAAGTCCTCAATCCCAGCTTAGAAACAAAATTCGCAAAGATAGCATTGTCCAGCTTCCCAACAATCATATTCCTAAGTGTTTAATTCCTCTAGAAAGATTGTTTGACCAAAATGATGTACCTTACAAGGCTGCCCAGAGAGAAGACCAATCTGCAGTTTGTAAGCATGACAGGAAGTCCAGGTCAGCCTAGATACGTAAATTTGTCTTCCCATCTGTCTGCTGACCAAAGTTCTAAGTATTGCAATTTAATGAAACAACTTGCTGATGTGTTTGCCTGGGAGTATAGTGACCTGAAAGCCTATGATAAAAAGATTATTCAACATAAAATCCCTCTGGAGAAAGATACCATACCTTTCAAGCAGAAGCTGAGAGCAATAAATCCTATGCGTCTTTGTCTTATTGAAAAGGAAATTAATAAGATGATGGTGGCTAAAATCATAATCCCTCTCAGATATTCAAAATGGGTAGCCAACTTGGTGGTAGTGAGGAAGGAAAGTGGAGAAATCAGACTTTGTGTTGATTTCAGAAACTTGAATAGGTGCTCCAAGAAAGACAACTATCCTCTACCCAAGATGGAGCATTTGTTGCAGAAGGTCTCAGGTGCCAAAGTAATGTCTTTCTTGGATAGATTTTCAGGCTTTAATCAGATTTCTATGCATCCAGATGACCAAGAGAAGACTGCATTAACCACTCCTTGGGGCACTTTTATGTATGCCAAGATGCCTTTTGGGTTGATCAATGCTGGAGAAACCTTTTAGAGAGCTATGGATATAGCATTTGTGGGAGAGAAGGATAAATTTGTTCTGATCTACCTTGATGACATAACAGTATACTCCAGCAACCATCAAGACCATTTGCAGCATTTAATGAAAGTGTTTTTGAAGTGCAGGAGGTTTGGGATTTCAGTCAATCCTAAAAAATCTCAATTTGCTTTAGAAGAAGACAAGCTGTTAGGACATGTTATTTCTGCTGCAGGTGTCTGAATTGACCTAGAAAGAGTCAAAGAAATACAGACTTTGTCTATCCCAAGATCAAAGAAGGAGATCCAGTCCTTTTTGGGCAAGATTAATTTTGTGAGGAGGTTTATACCAAATTTTGCAGAATTAGTGAAGCATATTACCTCCATGTTGAAGAAGGGTTTAGAGACAAAATGGACTGATGCAGCAAGAAAATATTTCGATTCTATTAAAAAAGCCATTATGGAAGCTCCCAATTTAATAAGTCCAGATTACGACAAAGAGTTCCACATATTTTCATTTTTCTCTGAAGACACCATTGCATTTGTTTTATTGCAAGCAAATGAAGAAGGCTCAGAGCATCCGATGGCATTTTTCAACAAAAACTTAAGGGATGCTGAGCTGAAGTATGATATTATTGAAAAACAAGCATATGCCCTTATCAAATCCTTCAAAGCTTTCAGATTTTACATTCTGCATTCAAAAATAATTGCATATGTGCCCTCTGCTGTAATAAAAGATGTCTTGACGCAACCTGATGCTGATGGAAGAAGGGCTAAATGGATTGCAAAATTAATTGAATTTAATATAGAGCTGAAGCCCTCCAAGCTGGTCAGAGGTCAGGGTCTTGCCAGTTTGTTAGTTGAAGAAAATTGCAAAACATTGGATATTGATTTCCTATGCACAATTGCAGAAAGTTTTCAAACGGAAGAAGAAGAAGTAGCTGAACGAGAGAGAAAGTAGTCAGTGGAAGAAATTCTAGCTTCATGTGATTGGTATTCTGAAATAATTAAATTCTTGCTGAAGCTAGAAATCCCTTCAAGCCTGACTCAAAGTCAAGCCAGAACTATTAAGCTTAGAGCAACTAAATATTGTATCTATCAAAATCTGCTCTATTGGAGGGATCCATGTGGAATGCTTTTGAGGTGTCTGGACAAAGAACAGTCAATGGATGTTAGGCAGCAATTTCATTCCAGCATGTGTGGAGGACACCATTAGTGGAAAACCACTGCCCATAAGATCCTTAGAGATAGATATTATTGGCCCATCTTATTTTCGGATGTGTTTTCATTTGTTAAATCTTGTGACAGGTGCCAAAGATTTGAAGGAAAGTAGCAGTTGAAGTCCCTGCCCTTAAAACCAATACATGCAAAGGACCTTTTCAGCAGTGGGGCTTCGATTTCATTGGAGAAATCAATCCACATTCCAGCGGCCAGCACAGATGGATATTAATAGCTATTGATTATTTCACTAAGTGGATTGAAGTAGTCCCTACTAAGAAGGTTGATCATAATGTGGTCATGACGTTTTTAGTTGAAAATATCTTTACCAGAGTTGGTTGTCCACATAAATTAGTCACAGATAATGCTGCAGCCTTCAGGGCAAAAGAATTGGTGGAAATGTGTGATTCAATGGGTATTAAACTTGTTCATTCCACCTCATATTATCCTCAAGGTAATGGTCTAGTAGAATCCTCGAATAAAATTTTGATAAGGATAATCAAAAAGCTGTTAGAGGACAACAAAAAGAATTGGGATTCTAAGCTCAAGTATGCACTGTGGGTTGACAGAGTGACCATTAAAAGATCCACATATAATTCTCCTTTTAAGCTGGTATATGGCACTAAAGTTGTATTCCCAATTCAGCTAACTCTCCCTGTGGCAAAATTCCTTCAAGAAGAGAAGAATGAGGAAGAAGACATGGCAAGAAGGATCACCAATTTAGTAGAGGTACATCAGATTAGAGAACAGTTGGTTGAAAAGGCTGCAACACATTAGAAAAAGATCAAGAAAGCCTTTGAAAAAGGGACAAAAGCAGATAATTTTCAAGTTGGAGATTTGCTCCTGAAGTGGGATCCACTAAAGGAAAAGAAAGGAAATCATGGGAAGTTTGATGCTTTCTGGACAGGGCCTTTCATCATTTCTCAGATTCAAGGGAACAACACCTTCATACTGAAAAGTATGGGAGGAGAAGCAATTTCTGATGGCCCAGTTAATGGGCATTTTCTAAAAATTTATGTGATTTAAGGCCTTTTGGCCTTAAAAGTTGTAAATATTTTGCTTTATCAGCTTTAGTGTAGGTTCAGTAGACTCCATGCCCAATGGAACACTAGGAATTTTGTCAATTTGTTTTTCATCAGAAAGGCATTGATCTGCAGGTTCTTGAGACCACATAGGGAGGATCTCATCCCCAGAAGGAGCTAGTGTTAGCCCTGCTACATGCATGGACATTTCAAGGGTCGGAAGTAGGCCTAGTCGTGTTGATGCTGTGAGAAGAAAATCCATATTTCCCATCCCACCCATTCCCCTTCATTCTCCTTACACTCTTATTAACTCCGCCACCTCCATTTTGCCTCTAAAGCCCTGTGTAAACCTTTGTTCCAGCAAGCTCCTCAGCGCTAAAGTCTAAACCCATATGACTATATTCGCATGATTGCACGCTTTATCCAACTTTCCCTGTCACATCAATCAATAAACATGTGCATTTATCCTCCACCGTCCGATTGTCTGCTGCATGATCCGACGACATTCGCTCCTCTCACCACTGAAACATGCATGCTCGTTAACCAGCGGGGAAAGCGGTTTCCTGCCGGTCCCATCTGCCACGCGTCGCTGTTATATTGGATCGCACGGTCATGTATGTTTACCGCTCCCCTCTCATAAGCAGTGTGGGGAATATCGCCCACCCCCAAAACCGCCACCCCCGCGTGTTATCTCCCACATGTTTTCACCTCCCGATCACCGTCAGATCTGCCCGTATAAGATCCGACGGCCCTCATCTATCCCAATCGTCCATCTCTTGATTCCTCCTATCAAATGATCTCAGCCGTCCATCTATTTCATCCAACGGCTCACATTTGTTGTTCCCGCTTCCTCCCGATAGCCATTGCAAAGCGCTCTCTACCGTAGATCCACACTCTCCAATAGTGGATCTTCCTCCATGCTGCCTGCGCTCACAACCTACACCATGCTCCTGAAGGACAGAAATGGCCATCTATAAGTGTTTGGAACATTTACTCTTCAATGACTGCATTCAAGGAGCAGTATGGCCGAAGAGGGAAAGGACATGCCTCGAGCAGTTGAATTCATTCAGCAGTTATGGAGCTTTCATTCATACGATAGTCCACCCATTCAAGAAGGATAGTAGAGTACCTCAAAAGGCCAATTTTGTTCATTAAGGCACGCAGTTTGCAGCAGAGACCCATATTAGATAGTTAATGTGGTTGGTAGTCCATTATGACCCCTCCACGCATAGGAGAGCAAATATTTTTGTAATCAACCTCTATATATACGGAAAACAAAGATGTAATGAGGGTTGATGGTTGTAGTTCTGGTGTAAGGATCAACTTCTGGAGACTATAACTATTGTGATACCTGCAACATCTAGTCTTCATTTTCAGCTAATACAAGCTTCTTTTGTTGTTAATTGCTCACTTTCCACTTATTCTTTGTTCCAGGCTGTGCCTGCTATGCATTTCTCATGTGCTCTTGATGTTTAGCATTAAAGGGGCTGTCATCCCACCTCTGTGTTTGAATCTAGTATGTATCATTGAATGTGTATGCAGGTTTCTGTTATTTTAATGCCAGAGAGCTGTCATCCTGTCTGTGCATTAGGAAATAGATTTGCAGACCTCATTATTGGTTGCAGCGGGCCATCATAGGGTCCAGTGCATCTGCTGGTGTGGTCAGTATTCTCCATCTTCACCTATTCCTTAAACTGTGAGTGATTGGTGGTATAAAGCCTTGTAGTCTGGGGGTGTTCACCCATGTCTGGGGTTAAGCATAGTAGAAGTGGTTATCTGACTTGAATATGCATCATTCCTTCCACTCATCCACTCATTTCCAACATTTTTGTTGAGGTTGTAATGTTCCCGAGCATCTCTGAGATACAACCGAGGAGAGTTTCTTGGGGTGATAACAAGCCCCATCAAAGAATCCCAAAGGCTATTTAGGCCTTATTTCCTTAATTTGACAACATCCTCTTATTAACTTTTTCTCTTTCAGCCCTATCTCCAAAAAATAGAACGAAACCTTTAGGGAGGTTCCCCTTATGTCTGGAACATATGTTCAAACATCCAAGCATCCTTGGATCTCCAAATTCCCCACATGATGTAGAAAGGAAGGCCTTAGTAATCTTTAAATTATCAAAACCATTATGAAATACACTCTCTAATGGATGACTTGTCTGAAAGGGAAATTATATATAACAATTGTAAAACCCCAAGAGAAAATAAAACAACAAATGGGCAAGTGAGAAAGAGATGCACTACATCCTCTAAATTATTTCTACATAGTGTGCACCTCATTTGGCCCCGAAAGCACTTTCTAAGAAAATTTTCCCATGATAATACCTTATTATGTATAACCAACCATAGAAAGCATTTTGATTTGTGATGGATCTCTCACTTTCATTTCTTTTGGAACCATAAATTTTGAATTTCCGAGCTTCTTCCTTGGGAAATATGGGTGTAAATAACTTTGACCGATATCTATCCTTTCAATATACTATTTTCCCATGTCATCATGTCCTCCTTCTTTGTCAAAGGAATACCTGCTATACTCAAATAAATGATGTATTGTTCCCACTCCTCAACTAAAGGACATGATATATGAATATCATAGGTATCTAACCACGAGTTCGAAACCAGGTTGTGATTGCAGATGACATAAAAATATTTCAGGAAAAAGAGACCATTGTTTCTAAATAATTAAGCATATGGATAAATACAGAATTATTAACAACCATACCTTTAATGTATGTTAGACCAATCTTCACCCTCATTCCCATACCAACTTCCCTCGTTAGGTTACCATGAAGCCAATGCTTAATATTCATCGTCCTCCTCCATATGTGAGTTTCCCCCTTCTTTTCTAGAGCCCTTGTTTTGATCCAACTTTTCATCTGCTTATTTTCGAGGTATCTAACTTTAATAATTTTTTATCACATTTCATATCCTCTCAATGCCCTCCACATATTCTTAACAACAAGAACCATATTGAAACATTATGTATCTTTAATATCCCGTCCGCATGCATCTACCTGCCTTGATAGCTCCTCTATGTGGACTAAATAGAATTCGTATGAATTTCCTGCATTGGCCTAAATAAGTTTAGCAATGGTAAACTTTATATTGTTGATAATATTTTTAGGCAACTTGTAGATGTGCATTGAGTATATGGAAATACTTTGTAACACCAATTTAATCAGGAGAAGACTCCCTCCCAACGATATCCATTTGTGAGACCATAGAGATATATTTTTCTCAAAATTCCTTATTACCCATTCCCTATCCTTGATTTCATATTTGTTTGGCTTCAGGAAAAAACACTAGATATCTAAAACCTCCTTCCATTGATATTGATTGTACCTCAAAGATTTTGGCTATCTCCAACATCAAAGCATCCTCATACATTGTCGAAATCAAGGAAAATTTTTCCTTACTCAAATATAAATGTAAGGCATCCCCAAACCATGATAATATCTGATGAAAGGCTCACCATTCAAATATTTTGGCCTCTTCCATAAAGATGACATCATCTACGAACATTAAATGAGTTAAATAATTTTCCTAGACATCTTGTAACTGGAAGTAATGCCCATTGATCGAGCTTCCATGATCCTTCTACTTAAACCATCAATGAAAAGCATAAAAAACCAGAGGTGAAAGCGTACACCCATTTCTAAGACCTCTTGTTACCTTTAAAATACCTTTAGGGATCCCATTATTTATTACAACAAAGTTTACTAATGAAATATATACCGTGATCCAATCCACTAACTTGACCCAAAATCCAATCTTATGTAGGGTCATCCTTAAAAATTCCCAGTCCTAACTGTCATAAGATTTGATCAAGTCTATATTCATGATACATGCATCCATTGATGGGTTTTAGTATAGAATATGCACTCTTATGTAATGGTAATTGTGTCATGCATATATCTATTGCCTAAAAATCCAAATTGTTCCAAGATAACATGCCTTGACAATGTAGATTTAATCTTATTGGAAATGATTTTAGAGATCATTTTATAAATTTTATTACATAAATAGATAGGATGATAATTTACAAAGTTTGAAGGCTTCACTATCTTAAGGATACTATCTATGAACATTGCATTAATCGATCCTGAAATTGAACATATGTGTTATAATTCCTCAACCAAATCTAGAATTTCTTCAATATTAATGTCCTTAAAATGTATAAAGAGCTCCATACTCTAGCCATCTCGTCATGGACTCTTGTCTCTGGCCAAGTATTTCAAAATATCAATGAAATCTTCTTTGGTAATTGACCTCCTCAAATGGTAATTCCTTCACATTGACCATGTTAGGAAATAGGTTTATAATCTCCATATGTTTTTCGAAGTTATTACCTTCTCTTTCATTGTATAAGGTACTAAAAAAATGTATCGATTCCCTTTATATATCCTTTTGGGATGTATATATTTTTCCCTCTCCATCTTTAGTGAACTAGATGGAATTTTGTTTCCTTCTAAATGGTGAATGATTATGAAAGAAAAGAGTTCTTTTTATCTCCTTTTGCCACAAAAATATCCCTACTCTTAAGGTGCAACTCCCCTTCTTGGACCTTCAGAATCTAATTTTTCCTTTCCTCCAGTTTTAATAACTTCTTTTTGGTGTTGACAGGGAAATATTTCGGGACCGATGAATCATCCAATGCCTTAGTCAAATTCTCTATCGAAATCAGTTCCATAACTAAAGCATTTTTATTTTCCCCAACCCATAGTTTGAATCCTTGCTTCATCAATTTTAGTTTGTGGCAGACAACTTCCATACAAGAGAGTCCTTGAGCAGGGATAGAATTTTGTTACGTGACCTAAACAAAATCTTCAAACCCTTTATCTAGCCAGGAATGGTTGAAATTGGAAGGGTAAGATTTATTCTAGATTTCCCTAGATCATTCCAGAAAGATCATATTATGATCTAATATATAGGAATTGTATATCCCAGAAACTAGATAACCAAATTTAGTAAAAGATATGCTTGAAAAAAAAAAAGAGGTCCAGCCTTTTAGATATCCCCTCAATCCTTGAATGGTCATTCCTCCAAGTTCGACTTATTGAAATAGGGTTTATATCCAATAAAGACTTTTGAGAAAATATATGTTTAAAATATCACCTCATATTATCCTCGCTTTTAAATCCCCACACCTCATTTATCTCCATAGAAAAATTGAAATCACCACCAAAATAAGTTAGCTCAAATCCAACGAATTGTTGGAATTATGAATTATGTGTTGTCGTTAATAGAAACCTACCTGGTGAATTCTCCTTGATTACAACTGACCTGATGAGTTTTCCTTGATGACAACGTACTTGATGAGTTATTCTTTGATGGAAACCTACTTGATGAGGATGTAAACAGAATGTGTCTACAGATCTGACAAAGTGTTTTGGCAAAGTCATACGAGCTCAGAGGCAAAGGAATGACAAAGTTGAAAGTTCAAGAAGTATACATGGGTTCTATTAAGAAAATTCATGTACACACATTAGTATGAAGAAGAAAAATCGCATACACTTTCCGCAGTATGTTATTCTAAATACAAAGGGTCCTTACCATGGTATTAACCTGTGGTATTGAGCCCACTACCAGATGTTTTGATCCCTTCTAAGAAAACCATCAACTAGAGTATGGTTTTAACGTGTGGTATTACATAAGGGCTAAGCTATATAAGGGGATGAATATTAAAGTGACAATAGGTGTGTAAGTGATGAATTTTTCATGAATAATTAGATCTATAGAAAATATGCATGTTATGGGACATTGATGGTTTTGCTTGATCTAAAACTACGTATACACTCAGGTATTTGATGATGGATCAGATCCAATAGATCTAAGATGACAATATTGATTATGAGGTGAGTTTATTTGTGTTGATAGTGTCTTAACATATGATTTTTATGTGTATGCCGAGCTTTGGGTATGTCTGAAGTTTTGTGTTGCAGCGATGCTTTGAATCAGAAATCATAGATCTATACATGGGTTTTATAGCCTGCAAGGCCCGTACACACATGTACGATACTGGTAAGTCATGTACATGTGGTTTTATCTTCTTAAAAGGGTGTATACACATGGATATGGTTTGAGGAAAGCGTGTATGGAAATCGGGGTTTTGATGAAAAGATTGTCTGGCCAGTTTTATCAGGCTTGTTGTGTTTTCTCTTGTTTGTCAATGAAGTCTTCTTGACGATCTGGGCTTAACAGTAATGTTTAAAATATGAATTGACTAATTGAAGAATGTTGAAGTTACTTGATGTTTGTGATTAAATATCAGTGAAGGTTTTGTGGTTGTTTCAGAATGATGCAGTGAATCTGTATATGCTTCAGTATTTATTTCAATGTAACAGTGATTCTGTTTTCAGAAATTAGTTATTTAAGATTTGTATGTGGGTATGATTCATGAAAATCACGTTCACATGGAGGTTTTCTACTATGAAGTAGCATATATATTTTGATATATGGTTGATCAGGGTTTGAAGTAACAAAATCCGTTTTCTGTGATGTGTAGTATGTTGATTGGTATTCTGCTTATAATGATATGACTATTCTAGTTGTTTTGGATTTCAGTTGATTCATTGAGTTTCATTTGATTCGGTGATTGGTTGATTTTCTTGGGTCATATATTGATGATTAAGTTACAGTGATAAGTTTCAGTTTTGATGATTGGTTTTTGGGCTTAAATGTTGGTAGTGGGTCTAATTTGAAATTTTAAAGAAATGTGACCTACAAGTTGTGATGTGTTGTAGCAGGTGGATCCAATATGAAAATTTATGAAACATGATCCCAAAAAGTGTTGAGGGTTGGAGCCTTCAATGAGGGAGTGGAGCACCTTTTATCAGTGGGTGCCTCCATACTAGTATAAGTCTGCGCCAATACAGGATTGTAAAAGTTTTTCTTTATATTAAAAAGAAGATAGAGATGACAAAAACACGTGGTTTTTTCTCACATTGGGTTCTCACCATAAATGTTCATGCTCATATGTGTTTCTTACGTGTGATGGTTTATTTTGTTCTTAATGGACATGGTGATTGTCTATTTAATCTTTAATGAAGTATTGATGCACTGGCTCAAGATAAATAGAAGATTAATTAACTGAAAAGTAATTTTACAAGATATATGCTACTTGTATTAATAAAAGTCACGTAAACACGCAAGTTCCCTTCTGTAATGTCGCAGACATAAATTAGGATATGAACTTGAAAATTTTAAATATTTGAAATTACTAATTCACCCACCCCCTTGGTATTTTTCCCAAAAATTTGTATTAGTGGAGGTCCTTTGGTAGAAGCTTGATCTCTTGAAGGGGTCTATTAAGATGAGTAGTCATGAAGGAGTATTTCTATCATACTCCTATATTTGATAGAACTAACTTTGCATTATGGAAAGTTAGGATGAGATCATACTTGCAGGCACTAGGAGCTGATGTATGGGAATGAAAGTGGATATCAATATCCAACCTCTATTCCTTTAGATATTGCAGGAAATAAACAATATGAAACAAATAAAAGAGTTGTAAATTCCATCTTGGGATGCCTGGATGATTCAGAGTTTGTGAAGGTAATGCAGCTAAACACAGTGAAGGGAATGATGATATATTTGGCTTATATTCTCTTTAAATTTCCAATATTAATTTTCTTATATTCTTAAATTTATCTATTTATCATTATTAAATCAATTTAATTTTTCATATTTATGTAATACTATTATACAATCATATTGTTGTGCTATCAAATAACAAATGACTATTATACAATCATATTGTTGTGCTATCAAATAACAAATGGCATATAGTGATTATGGAGTTGGATCCAGTTCAAATGACAATGGATTCTCTCACTGTCAAATGACATGGATAGTGACTGGAAAGGAACTTAGTTCAGCTGAGGGTAGGTATTCTCACTAACTTTTATGCATATTTTTTAGCAACTTAATTTGTAGCTGTGCTAGTTATATAAAAAGATTTGTAGCTATGCTAGTTATATAAAAAGATGTGCAGTTAGGGTAGTTATATAAGAAGAAAGTATTTTTATATTAAAAATATTAAAATTAAAAGGTTAATCAAAATAAACCATAAAATATATGAGAAATCTGAAGTATTTTTTAAATTATATTTCAAAGTTCTTCAATTTCTCTCTCGCCTTTGAAATTTTGCAAAAATTATTTAAAATATGCCCAATTAGGTTAAATTTTTGGTGGGGTGCAGGATTATCCAGATGTGGCAGAAGCTGTAGGCTGAGATGGGCCAAGTATTTACGGCCTGACATCAAGCGTGGAACCTTCGCCGGTCATGAGGATCTCAATATCATTCGTTTTTATGGGATCCTTGGAAATAAGTAATACCTTAATCTTCTAATCCTAGCATTTTGTAATGTTCTTCTGTTTTTCTTGGATTACTGTTTAGTACGGTAGATTGCAGATTAACAATATCAATTTTTGTCTTAGTTTGTATTTATTAGATTTTCAATAATTGCTAAAGTTGTAATGAAATTATGTTCATGTCATTTACACTTATAAATTCTTCTCCTAACAATGATTTATACTTGAACGCTTTCGCTAACAAGTTTGCATGTGCTGTTTTCGAATTTTAGATGGTCGGCTATGGCTTCGCATCTTCCTGGAAGAACGGATAGCGAGATAAAGAATCACTGGAATACTAAACTGAGAAAACGGCTTCTTTTAAAGGGAATCGATCTAGTAACCCACAGGTCACTACCTACACCAGATATGCTGTCATCTTTCATGGCGTCGTTTTCAACTGCCATAGCTGCGAGATTGAATAGTGCGTTGGTTGAAGCTCAGTTAAAGCGACTGGCTGGAGAGTATGTGAATATTTCTCATATCTCTGTGGGTAGTGCTGATCATCAGAATCAAGAATCTTTCCAATTCTCAGACCCGGTACATAAATCAGAAGAAAAGAAGTTAACCATCAGTACTGATCATGGGACTGAACATAGCAATTCATCGTGCTCGGCAGAGTACCAGCGCTCAACACTCGACGCAGAAAGTACAGATTGGAATTCCATGCCCACGCTAATGCCATCCACAGCCCCGAAAGAATGATCATTTCTACCATTACAGTGATAATAAATCTTCATCGGCAAATTCCTACGAGGGAGGAGCAGAATTTTCAGATAACAAGATTCCTCTCACGAGGACGAACCGTTCGAATCAGCGATAAGGACTTCAGACACCATGTCAACAAGGGCAGATATACAGGAAGATGAAAGTAACTACTGGGCTAACTTGTTAAATTCAATTGAGGACATCAATCCTGATCCTAATCATGTCAGGTTACCATTACCTAGTCTGTAAAAACACGTGTTTTGGAAACCCTTTTCGATAGCGACATGTCTCGCGGCATTAGACAGCCTGCATGCGGAGTGGCTATTCACTTGGATGGCGTGTCATAATTGTTTGTGCATTAATTCATTCGGACTGTATCCATTCATTTATTGTTAATTAATATTCATATAAAATAGCAATCTAGCTGGAGGAGTTGTCTGAAAAGTTATGGAAATTCCTGTCATATCTTTAGAAAATTTAGCAAAGATTTTTGTAAATACAAGTTATAATTGTTAAACTTCAAAATTTTAGGTGTCTTAGAAGTTTTTGATGGTGCTGAATCCATTTCCACCATCAAAAACACATGATTCAAACACTAGCTTTACAAGATTTTTTGAAATTTTTTTGAAACACTCGCTCTACAAGATTTTTTGAAAATTTTGAAATTTTTTTACCCGAATTCAGGCCACTTTTGACCATGTGGGCAATTCCTCCTCCTCTAATAGCAATTGGCCATGAAGTTTCTGGGCATGGTTCCTCTGACAACAAATTGCTAGATAACCACTTTGGATACACCAGTGGTTTTTAGTGCGATTTTTTTATAGAAGTTTTTCTGATGGGTTTTTTCTGATCTAATTTCTCTAAAATCTGGCAAGAATTTATTGAAATCACAAATTTGATGGGTAAGCCTGCACAATCGAAGTGTCCTAGGATTTTTCAGCATCCTGAATCCATATTTATATTCAAAAAAACAATTTAAATAATCTAACCAAAATTTACCATCAAATTTTTCAACAAAATTCTGATACTAAAAAATCCAAAAAAATCACACTAAAAACAACTCGCTTAAGTGTGTTTAAAGTGTGTGGTATAAACAAGGCAAAAATTGACCTTTCTCTTCTATACTTTTCGGTTTAAAATTTTAAATTGGTTCACGTGCGTGTGGATATATGCCTTCGAGATTAAAATTTATTAATCGCTGCGATGTGAGGGATTATAGTTTTAGCTACGAGGTTGTTTTGAGTTTGTATTAATCATTCATGTTCTTAAATATCCATTTAGTTTGAAATAATAATAATAAGTTTTCATATAACGTTATTTCAGTGATGTGAAAATCATTTGTTTTTATTGTTTTATATTTAATTCTTTGACACATTGATCTATACATCAATACTACATTGTAACTAGGGTATTGGAAGTCCTTAGATCACAACTAGTTTCACCCCAATCCAGCTACTTTTAGCTTAAGTTCACTTTCATCTTCATATATTTGCCATCTTTCTTTTAGGATGCTATAACGAAAGACCCATCCAAATTCTCCAAAGCACTCACCTAGTTGAAACCCCTTCTCACCTAGTTGAAACCCCTTCTAGTAGTATGTCTTTAAGGTGCTTTAATTATGAATCCCAAAAACTGAAATAGAAACAAATACGACAAACAATAGATTTCAAGGTGAGGGATTGATCCTTTCTCTCCATCACTGACATAAAATTAAAGCTCCAATAATCATGCTTACTCTATTGGAAATATGACATGTACTGAATTTTAATCCTAACATATTTGTGGCATTTCTTTTTCTTAAGCACTTGCATTCACACGTAGGTAGGGGGCAAATGTTTTGAAGATTTCATCGAGTGAGTTGAAGCATGAATTTATATTGTGTCTCGCATTAATTTATGTGAATTACCGTTTTGAAGATTTCATCGAGTGAGTTGAAGCATGAATTTATATTGTGTCTCGCATTAATTTATGTGAATTACCGTGAAATGGGTATTCTTATTATGCTATAATATATATTGACCTGAATTAGGTATTTGGAGTTGCTTTGTTCTCGAAATGCTCTTATTATTGTGTCCATTGGGCGTACATGGATGCATTATAGTCTAACTTAAAGTAGAAGTTGTTGAGTAAAAAGGTACCAAAGAAGTGTTTCTTAGTATATTTACCTTTTTGCGTGCGTTGTTTTCGAAATGTCGTTATTATTTGTTTCCATTATGGATGCATTATAGTCTAACTTAAAGTAGAAGCTGTTGAATAAAAAAGTACCAAAGAAGTTTATAATACTTTTTTAGCATGTGATTTTATGTGTTATGTTAAAGTCACGTGATAAAGTCACTTTATGTGGTATACTATGTACCTTCTAATATTAAAGTTACTTTGCATCTTTTAGTTAATTTTTCGTGGAGAAAAAGTTTAAGGTATAAGTATAAAGTTATAAAGTGATTAGGAATTATTAATGGAGGGAATGATTTCCATCATTGATCAAGAGGGTTATGATGTAATTTTAGTTTTTGATCAAAAGGGTTAGGATTCACTTATCTAATGAGAACTAAAAAAGAAGAAAATATGAGAAACTCCCTATTCTTCATGAGCATTTTGGAGAAGAGAAGCGATGAGGAAGAGGAGACTTTAAAGCAAAGATTGGAAGTTTGTTGTAAGATTGCAGTGGTTGTTAGAAGGGAAATACACTACAACTATGAAATAAATAACCCCTTGGTTGAGTTTCTACTAAGCTCGAACATTTTGGTATCAATTTCTAGGAAGCTCAGGTCCACATTTTAATGTGGTTTAGGTGTACGAAATTTTGGAAAATTTCAGCTCGAGTTTGAAAGTGAGTGACACACCAAAATGCAAGGAGATGTCGTGAATCTAAAGCTTCTAACTCAAGGTTGAAAGTGTGCTTTCAAAGAGACCATTTCAAAGGTATTTAATATTGTGTTGTGGATCAAATTACAAGGAGCTAGCAAAGATACGCAATGTTGAATTCAAGGGAAGAAGTTTCAATGTAGAGGTTCAAATTTTTTACCAAAGAAACTGGAGAAAAGGAGGTTGATAACACCTTGGACAATGGCTCAATCTACAAGACAGAAGTCTAGACTTGTTGCAAACTATGGCCCAAATTGAAGGGAGGTAAGTACCTTGATTTGTTAAAAGTTGTGTAATTATTTTCTCTAATATAAACTAATATAATCCTCTCCTTACTATTGGTTTTCACCATTGTGGGGTTTTTCCAGGGTCAAGTTAGACTAAAAATCGCCATGTAATTTTTTTTTGTATGCTTGTGTTTATTTCTCTTACCAGCTGAAAAGTCAAATGAAGTAGAGTAGTCCTAAATTTTTCTCTCAAAATTGCATTAAATTTGTATATCAACTAACATGTGGGGTTGTGGGCATTAAACTCTATGCAAAATATTTGAAATTTGGTTGGGGCTACAAATTTATAAAATTTCTACAAAAGTATCAAAGCCTATGAACATACAATGAAACCTTGAACTGACAAGAAAACCTACAACAAGAGACCTTGTGATAAAACAACGAACAATGAACTAAAATTTCCTTCAGATACCTAGAGACTTGTGGTTGAGAGGGAGACTAGTTGTTGAGTTAGATATCTGAGAAGTTATGTTGGTTGTGGGGTTTAGATGGCTACTAGTTTGAGGGTGGAATATGGGATTAGTGGGGTTGAAATTTTTTCCCCTAGAAGGAGAGAATGATGCTACTACTTGAGGAGGTTGAGGTGTGGGACATTATGGAGAGTCCAGTGCAGGCTCCCACCGATAAAACTGAGTTAGCTGACTTCAATAAGCAGAATGTGAAGGCAATCAGAATCATTCTTGATGCTATTAAAGACCATCTATTACCTTATGCGATAGGGAAGAGGTTTCCTAAGAGATGTGGAAATCCCTAGTCAAACTACACTAGAGTTTCAATGAGAATAGGAAATTGAAAGTGGTGTGGTGTAAAAAGATAACTAACACCAAGAATACCAAGACTAACATGATGACCTCTAACCTCACCATAATAACATAGGTGAGAGATGAGTTAGTTGAAGTGGAGAGGGTATCCCTGAGGACCATTTGGTCAGGACGAAAATAGATGTTTTTCTCAAATAGTGGAATTGATTTATAGATGATATTGTTGCTAGAGAGAATTGTCCAAAGTGGAGGAGGATGGGGGATGATTTCATCCAAGAGGAGTGTCAAGAGTGGTATCTAGCATGGTGGGGTAGGTAAGGAGGAGAATGTTACTCTCATAGCTAAGGGTAAGAAGAAGGCCAAGAAGGGGTCTGCTAGTGGGGCCAAGTAGCAGAATGAAAAGAAAAAGCCCAAGGAGAAGGGCATGAGGAAAGTGAAATGATTTGCTTGTGGGATGTGTTATCATGATGATGTTCGGTGTCCCAACAAGAAGGGCAAGAAGAAGGTGTTGTAGCTTGGAAAGAGGTGCATGAGATTTCCATGAGGATTGACACATATTTTTCCTTTATGGTGAGTCTTCCCCCTAGTGTTGCATCTTTTGGTGTGTGGTTTTTAGACAATGGAGCTTCCTGCCCTATGACTAGAGTGCGAGAGCACATCACGAGTCTCACAGAGGATGATATTGACTTGGATGTTGTGCTTGGAGATAAATCCAAGGATAGAGCATCAGGAATGGAGACAATATCCTTTCAGTGGGAGTCATCATGACCATTGAAAGTGACAAATGTTCTTTCTATTTAAGGGTTGAAAAAGAACTTGATTTCAATCTCCAGTATTGAGGACATGGGGTATGAGGTGGTGTTTCGAGGAGGACAAGTGCTTATGTATCCCGTGAGATCCAATAGAAATTCTAATCGAGTGATTGGAGTTCGAAATGGGAGGACTTATAGGTTTAATTTTCAAACTACTGGTGCCTTAGTGGCATAGACCGAAAGTAGTGAGTTGTGGGAGATATGGCACAAGAAAATGGCTCACTTTCACCATGGAGTATTAAGAATGTTGAGGGAGATGGTTACAGGTTTACCTAGGTTCAATAGTAACATCATGATGTCTATAGGGGGCATGCTTTGGAAAAGTACAGTCAAACAACTTTCCCAAGCAGTGACAATAAGGTAGCAGGTACTTTGGATTTGATACACTCTAATGTGTGTGGTCATGTGTCTCATGTATTGTTGAGTGGATACGAGTACTATGTGACTTTCGTTGATGACAATTCAAAGAAAACCTAGATTTTCTTTTTGAAGACCAAGGAACAGGTCTTCAAGAGGTTCCAATAGTTCAAGACTCTTGTGGAGAACCAGATGGGGAAGAGGATGAACATGTTGAGATATGACAAAGAAGGTGAGTATACCTACAAGGAGAAGGAGTTATATATGAGTACGGGCATCAGGAGGGAATGTATAGTGCCTTATAACCCCTACCAAAAATGTGGTGGCAGAGAGGAAGAACATGTCATATTGGGTGTAGCTAAAGCTACGTTTCATGATCAAAGGATACCTTTCTTTTTATGGGCCGAAACATGTAACAGTGCAGTGTATTTAAAGAATAGGAGTCCACATAGAGTACTGAGCAGTAAGACTCCTGAGGATGTTTTTTCTGGGAAGAAGCCTTAGAATGGGCACATTATGATTTTTGGGTGCCTTACATATTCACATGTCCTTGATGATAACAGGAATAAGCTATAACCCATTGTAGAGTAGGGTATATTTGTGGATTATAGTGAGACCAACAAGGTATATCGCATATACATTGCAAAACAAAAGGAAGTTGTCCTTAGGCGGGATGTGAGACTTGATGAGGAGAGGGCCATGAGGAGGTCTCAAGAGGTCGATCGAGTATATCAATAGGCTCTTGAGTAAGGAGAAACACCACAGGTATCAGGATCTTCATGTGGAACACCAGGGTCAGGAGGATCACCTACTTTTGAGGTGAAAAATTCACAGAGTCCAAGATGACTGGACACAATATTTGAGAGGACAGGTTCACCACAGGCAACAAGAGGGGCTTCCTCATCAAGAGGAGAGGCTTTAGGGAGGATTTAACCATAGCAATCAAGGAGGCTACTACAAGGTAGAGGAATCCAAAATGGCTTTGTTAGACTCTGAAGGAAGCACAAGAGATAGTGGGGAAGCCGAAGTGGCCAGTGAGGGAGAGAAGACCACTAGAGAGGTTGGGTGCCTATGTGGTGGATGTTGTGGAGACGGAGTTAGCTAGATGCAAGGAGGCTTCTAGTCAATTTATCTGAAGGGATGCCATGGTGGAGGAGTATTCCTTGATTATGAAGAATGATATATGGGAAATAATACCAGTAATGGAGGGAAATTCAGTGGTGACTTCTAGGTGGCTTTGCAAGATCAAACATGCTACAGATGGCAACATGGAGAAGTTAAAAGCATATTTTATGGAAGGAGGGTTCTCATAGGGAGAGGGAGTTGACTATGAGGAGACGTTTTCACGAGTTGATCGTTATAATTTTATTAGAGAAATGATCTCCATAAAAGTTGTGATGGGTTGAAAGATTCGCTAGATGGGTGTGAATACTATCTTTCTCAATGGGGCATATAGGAGGAGGTTTACATTGAGTAGACACACAACTTTTACGTGTGTGGGAGAAAGTATCATGTGTGTAGGATTAAGAAATCCTTCTATGGACTGAAGGAAGTGCTGGGAGCATGGTAGAAGAGGATTGATGCCTACATGTAGCATATAGTTTTCTACAAGAGTGATGTAGATGTGAACCTATATTTCATTATGGCTGGTGATGATCCACTCTTTCTAGTTTTGTATGTGGATGACTTGTTTTTTACAAGAGAGAATAAACCCATCCAAAACTGCAAGAGGGACCTTGGTTCAGAGTCTGACATGACTCATATGCGATTGATGCACTAATTTTTGGGGTTGGAGGTTTGGCATGAGGATGGCCATATATTCATGGGCTAGGGAAAATATGCGAGGGACATACTAAAGATATTCTCTATGGGAAATTATAGGCCTATGGCTACTCTCATGATCACCAACAGGGAGAAATTTCATGCTTCAGATTCTGACTTGGTGAACCCCATTTTGTACCATGAGTTGATTGGTTCATTGATGTATCTAGTCAACACTAGGTCAAATATTTGTTTCGTGGTCAACACATTGAGTCAGTTTATGATGGATACGAGGATAGTGAACTCAATAGTTGTGAAGCATATTTTATTGTAGACTATGTCTGTGGAGATAGAGTCAGGCTAATAAGTTATACAAACTTTGGTTGGGAAGGAGATGCTAGTGAATGAAAGAGTACTTATGAATGTTGTTTCATGTCGAGTTTTGACAATGGTGTTGTGGTAGAGCAGGAGGAAGATATGAATGATACCAAACTCAATAGAAGTTGAGTATATTATAGCTAGCCAGACCATTTGCGAGGCTATTTGGATTTGCAACATGATATGTCGCTGCTTTTTCCAGAGGCTAAGAATAACTATGATATACTTTGATAATCAAACTTCCATTAAACATATAGAGAATCTAGTATTTCATGACTGGTCAAAGCACATATAGTTGAAGTACCACTTCATTAGGGATTTGGTTGAGAGAGAAGTTGTGAAGCTTCAATGTATATCCAGTAATGAACATTTTGCATATATTATCACCAAGTCATTTCCAAGGATCAAGCATATATACCTCAAATATAGGAAGGAAGTGGTGAGAAACGCCTTCATTGATAAGAGGCAGTGTTGAAGAAAATTGGTACCAAGGAGGTGTTTCCTAGTGCATTTGCCTTTTTTACTAGGAAAACAATTTATAACACATGTTTAATATGTGTCTTTATGTGTTATATTAAATTCATGTTATATAGTTGCTTTATGTGGTTCTAAATACTGTGTACTTTCTAATATTAAATTCACTTTAGATTTTTAAGTTCAGTTTATGTGGAGAAAAAGCACAAGTTATAAATATAAAGTTATAAAGTGACCAGGAGTCATTAATTAGGCACACAACTTGATAAAGGGGCCAAGTGAGTGAATGATCTCCACCATTGATCTAGAGCGTTGAGATCTAATCTCAGCCCTTGAACAAAAGGGTTAGGGTTCACCTATCTAATGAGAGCTAAAGAGGGAGAAAAAGGTGAGAACCACCAAATTGTTCATGAGCATTTTGGAGAAGAGTAGCAAGCAGGAAGAGGATATTCTGAAGAAAATATTGTAGGTTTGTTTTGATAGAGAAGTGGCTATTAGAAGGGAAATGTGCTACATTTGTGAGATAAATCACCTCAGGGTCAAGTTTCTTAGGAACCCAAAAGTTTTGGACTGAGTTTATAATGAGCTTCAAAATTTCAGGCCAAGTCTTTAGGGATCCTAAGTCCATCTTTTATGGTGATTTAGGCCTACAAAATTCTGGTAAATTATAGCTCGATTTTGGCAGTGAGTAAGTGGTCAAATTGCAAGGAGATGCAATCAAGCTAAAGATGTTATCTCGAGGATGAAAGTGTGCTTCTAGAGGGACTATTTTAGAAGTATTTAATATTGTGTCGTGGATCGAATTACAAGGAGGTAGCAGAGATACACAATTTTGAATTCAAGGTCATAAGTTTTTGTGTAAAGGTTCAAATTTGTCATTAAAGAAAATTGAGAAAAGAGATTGATAATACCTTAGATGGTGGCTTCAGTTACAACGCAAAAGTCTAGACTTGTTGCAAATTGTTGCCCGAATACAAGGGTGATGAGTATCTTGATGTGTTAAAATATGTTTAATTGTTTTCTCTAAGATAAGCTAATATAATCCCCTCCTTAGTATTGTTTTACCCCATTGTGGGGTTTTTCTAGGGTTAAGTTAGACAAAAAATCATTGTGTAATTTTTTTGTAGATGCTTGTGTTTACTTTCTTACTAGTTGGTATGCAAAATCTTTGAAACTAGGTTGAGGCTAACACGAGGCTAAAGATCTCTAAAAATTCTATAGAAGACAAAGAAGACATGGGAGGGAGGTAATCCAATCTTGGTGCCCATTCATTTTACATTTGTTTAATAATATAATTTAACTTCCCAAGTGTTCTATGGTGAATGAGGGCTAACTTCTTTATGTTTTTGAATATAAAAAATGTGAGTTCCTTCAATGTTTTAGATAACTATGAGGAACATCAAACAAGCTTTAGATTACTTATTTTTGTCAATTTATAAGGTTATTTTCAACTAAAGAAAGGGAGTGAAATTAATAATACGATAGAATAGAACTTACTCCATTTCAATCACATCTCAAAATATAATATGAGAAAATAGAGAGAACCTTGCTCAAAATTGTCTCAAGTGGTGGCCTTTGGATTATGTGTTAATTTTGTTACATTCCTTCTTTAATGTTGATAAGAGTGTCTCCTTCCATTCAGGAATGAACAGAAGTGAAGGATTTAATTCAAATTATTATCACATAATGTTAAAAATTTTAAACATATATTGTGAAATCTAAAGTGTCACTTTTTCTGCAATTTTCAGCAACTTTCTAAGGATTACATTTAGGGTATTAATTGTTGTTATATTTATCTATACTGTAGAAATTTTCTCATAATTAATGTATTATTTTACTCATATTATAAACTTTATTTTACACTTTATTACCATAAATTGTGTGGATGTTTATTTCTTCTATTATAGACTATTGCATTGCTTCAATTTTTCATTTTCCAATATGATTTGTTACAACCTTGTGTAATCTCTGGATTGTATGTGTTTAGGGACCTTCTTTGAAGTTACATTACCTAATTAAAGTCTTTATAATAGCGGTAGAACCCTTGGAAATAAAATATGAAAATTACCTTCTCAATCCATTGCTAACCCTAATTGTTTATTATTTTTTGAGTGGTGATAATAGAAGTAGATTCCTTAGGGGAATCATCACTTGGTTTGATGTTCCATTAGATCCCTAAGATATACTAGTAAAGCATCCCTTATGTTTGATTGCATTTATCACTAAAATGGGGGAAGAATTTTCTAAGGTGACATTTGGGATTCTCTCATGTTACTCATTCTCTTTGTCACCTACTAACGATTTGCACTAAGGTGCAAGATTTTTCTATAACATGTAGAATAGATTTTCTACCTATTTTGAGAGATCTTCCCCTTCTCAACAATTTCCTCAATGCAATAATAGAGCTTAAGTGGAGTATATGAAAGATGTTGCATAATTCCATTAAATATTCTCCATTGAAAAAATTCAAGATTTCCCATATTGAGCAAGAAGTTAAATACAAGAGGAAAAAACTTTGAAGGGCTAATTAGAAGTAAAATTCAAAGATTGTGTGTCAAATATTGAGTATTCTAAAATAAAGGGACACTAAATTATTGAAGCTCATTAACCTCAAATAGTTGAAGAAGGCCTTCATTACAAGCAGTGGAGAAGAAAAGTACCGAAGAAAAAAATCATTTTACATATGTTAGGCCTAATGGGCAAAAAAATTGATGTCACTTTTATAGTAGTTTATAACATTGGCATCACAAGAAATGATCATATGAATTCTCAGTATAACAAAAATGAAGAATTCAATCAAGCTCAGGAATCTTCAATCCCATTCTAATAGAGAATGTTATTGAGGCTTAGCTAGACATGCGATTTTGACTTGATCTAGCCACCCATGTTTATCTTTGACAAAAGAAAAGAAAAGCAATGCCCATAGGCTCATGTTAATCTTTTTTCAATAATTAATGAAATAATTTATAATGTATAGGATTTTAGACATTCGAAAATTTATTAACATTGTCCAATGAAAACAATGCCTCTTTGAATTAATATGTTATTATTGCTAGATGACAAATCCTACACAATTATAGCTACACTAGTTTGCCACATGTTAATATTGAAAATAACTAACTAAAAATTTAAATTTAAATTACATTAAAGTAATTGTTTTTAATACACATTCATAACAATTTATTAAATGATAATAAATATAAAATAAATTGATATAAATTTAATTTATTAAAACTAAAATAATATTTAAAAATTATATTTATATATATATATATATATATATATATATAAACTCTACTAATTTCAACTTAAGCGGACATACATCATTAAAAAAGAAGAAGCAAAGTATGCTTTTAAACAGAAGTAAGTATTGAATATGAGTTTTATAGCCTTGCCCTATCAATTCAGTGATTGTAATGATCAAAGACATACATTTCTTTGTAAGTTGTTCCAAGTTCAAGTCCAAAGGAGATAGAGTATGTACACCTATTTATATATTTGGAGAAAGTAAAATTAAACAGCTAGAAAATTATATATATATATAGATAGATAGATAAAGAGTTGTTTTGGACATTCTTTACCTTTATTTAGATATTTCACTTCCTTCTAATTCCAAAATATAAACGGTATTAATATTCTTATTCTTAATCATGAAAATTCGCCTCATTTTACCACGAAAATTGATAAACTTTATTACAATAATACCATATACTCAAAAATTTATAAATAATTTCATAATCAAAATATTTTATACTTATTTTATTTCAATTTAATTTAAAAATGTATATTTTTTAAAATTTAATTTAAAAACTCATAACTACCTTTTTGAAGACCATCTCAACGCATATCCTAATCTTGGCTATTTACTAATAGATAGTTCATCAAAATTAAATTATATAATCTTCCTATTATTTATTGATAATTAAATAAAATGTTAAAAATTCTGTTCGAAAATAAACATACCTCAAAACATAACATTATTATGCAGTGATCATTTATTAAGTTCAAATCAAATTACCCAAAAACTGTTTAACGCAAATTTAAAGTGGAGATGCTCTTGGCTATTTTCATCCTATCGTTTTACTATATGGTTTTGGCTTTTCAATTATAGATTGCGTGGAGTCGACGGGTCATGGTTTTAGAATATGGGTTTTCAAATGTAAGTTGGTTGGAGTAAATACTTGTTTTATGACCAACTCCATTAATATATCCATAAAACAGGAATAAAAATATTTTCAGTTACGAGAAAAAACTTTGAAGGATCTTACTCTCAATAACGATCCTCGTCATGTCATTGTTGCTGTCATCATGACCGAATTACTGTTCAGATTCGACTCTACCAACCTGACATCACCTCCACGCAACATAACATCACTACATTAAGGTAGCGCCTCTGTAAACCTGCTCCCCAGCATATATATATATATTAGAGAGGGAGTCAAGCAACTGATCATGGACGCCCCCCTTGCTATGGTGATCCTGGATGACTGAGTAGAGTACTGAAAGGGATTAGAAGCTCATCCATCATGTTCGACGCCATGGCCTTAGCAACTTGCAGGTATTCTGTAGTTTACTACTGTAATATTATTAGTCCCTGCCCTCAGGCATGGACTATAGTAATCGTTCGCCGCTGATATAGCATTAGTTGACCTGCTATTTGTCCCTGGTCATCAGCAATTACCCAAAGTTTTATTCCCGAGCCTGCTTTTTGATCTTATTTAGCCTCTTTCCAAAAAACCCAAGCTACATGCCGAAAACCAAAGCTGATGTGAGGCAAAAAGCATAGGTTATAGGAGGAGTACAGGTAATTACAACAAGCTGCTGTTCACTCGTGCATGAAGTAATGCTAGCATTAATCCTCTAGCGTTTAATGTTAGAGATTAATACCACTGCTATTGTATGTACCCTGCTACAGCACGCTGTATGCTTGCCACCTCATGTAGCACCGCCGTACACCTGCAAGCTCATGCGCCATCGTTACATGTACGCCTGCCACGGTATTTTGCTCATTGTGGCTTCTATAGTACCTAAGCTCATCGGCCCTGCGCTCCAGGCATAAATAAATGAAAGGGTAAGACTCGTTCCCTCCGATCAACCTGGGGCTGGCTATTAATGTAAGCATTCTTCCTTCGTGACAACCTGTCGCCTGCGCAGGGAAGCTTTGACGTACAGTTCTCAGGCGGCATAGCTCCACCATAGGTCAGTTAGTACCGACAGTGTGCTTCCTTCTGTCTATGGAATGCTTTTGTATCAGATGACAAGCTGCACATGAATCAGCAGTAAATTTATGAATTAACAGTAAATTTATATCTTTATTTTGATGCTAGATTTTAGAAATATATAATCTCACACTGTGATTGCATCTATTACGAAACTTTAAGAAGTCTGCTTGCATTATTAATATTACCATGAATCACTGTTTCTCATGGCTGCTTTGATTTCTGTACAGCTTGGTTGCCACTTCTGTCATGCTGTCTTTGCAACTCTTCATATTTGCAAGAAACGCTTCAAAGCCTTTCATTAAAGGTGATCCTCATCTTTTTCTAAGGCTTATTAAATATTTGTTCTGACAGATTTTACTAAGCACTTAAATGATTCTTTTCAAAGATTTTTAATACAGATAAAGAGATTCATATGTCAATTTAGGTCTAGTTAAAATCATAATCTTAGGATTAACATTAGATCATTTTTGTTTATAAGGATCATTGCCTGATTTAAATACTGAAAAACTGTCGCAGAGGTGAGAGTGGATAAGGTTAGTTTGGGAGGCCTTGGAGGAGTCGTCAGGCGACAGAAGGGGGCCGTAGCAATAACCTTAATATACAAAGGCTGTTCATTTCTTTTCATTGACTGTTAGGTAACGGATAACAGAGTCCTAATTAATTACCTGTGAATGCTTTGATAATGTCAGTGGGACGCCAAAGGCGACTTCCACGCCCAGGAAAATGCTTGACCCTACTTTGCTACCGAAAGGGGCTAAATGGCAACAAAGGAGATAAAAGGGAGATAAATGACTCACCGAATTGCACACACGCAACAAAAACAGACTGTGTTTCCTTCGATGGTTGCTTCTTCAACTAGCAGCTCTCGCCTCCAACGCCGAGACAAGATCCCTCCACTTTGGAAGTATCTATACACATGCAGTCTCCTCCGGTTTCTCCATGCCTTCGAAAATTCTTTCATGATCCAATCATCATGGAAGCAGTTACTCTTTCCTACATTGTTTCATTTCTGAGCCAGCGAACCAGTCACCTATAGCTGCTATTGTTTCATTTCTGAGCATTCTTGCAGTTAAGCCAAGTATTACCCAGCTCAATAATATAGTATGGCTCTCTTCCTGTTTAATGATTTGCAGGTAATGAGAATGCACCACCGCTAGTCGTAGCACGGTACCAGAAGCCCTGACACAAAGGCATGGAACAACTCCTTGTTCTGAAACCGAACCCTAATGATTTGCCAAGAGGGAAATAGGCTGTCCAGAATTGCCAAAGCCGGGTCGCCTCAAAATGTCAAACTTTCCGGCAAAAGAAGGGGTTGCCGGAACCATTTGTGCGCCACCGCCAGTCGCTGAACTGGGCATAGCCATTGCTCGTTTTCGTTTTCACTTTTTTTCTTCATAGCTTGTGGCACAAGCTGTTCGACCAGCGAACAGAGTGAAGCACAGTACCTGGTTCCGCCTGTGTCTGCTCTATTTCCTTCAATCAACTGGGCGCGAATAGATTCTAGAGACGGTTCGCAATGTCGTTGGGGCATATGTATGTATCTTATGCCTTCAAAGGGAGTAATGTCACGTGTCAGGCTAAAGACATGAGCATATGTGTGCCATGACCACGATATAACCCAAACAATGGACATTCATTTCTGGGAACTAAATACAATGTTTTACTGTCAGCAATGGGAACAAGAGCTCCGAAACAAATATTATCAAAACCTCTGGCTTCAGACGTTGTCTTGTATATCGTTGTGCCCCCATCGACCAATCTCAGAAGCAACCCTCCGGAGTTGAAGAACTAAGTTCCAACCCATCGCCTTAATTATGTTGGTATTAGTTAGGAATATGCTTATTGTACGCTATTTCTCACGAGTTTACTAACTTATGAATATTTATATAGTATTCAAATTTCAAAGCATAGATATCAAAGTACATATAAGTATAATCAATGCATGTTATTTCATGAATATTGCTCATTACAGTTTTTCGAAGTGACTCGAGTTCTGTTCATTATGGTCAGAAATCAAAATAAAAAATATATTTAAATATAATAGTTATTAATTAAATTAATATTTAATTACTTTGTAATGTGTCACTTATATGATACGAATCCATATTACATGTACGAGACATGGAGGCATGCATGCATTACACGTGCAAATATATTAGCCCGGTATTGTCATATGGCATGGCTTCCCCTTGGCTTATCGTATGGTCATGTAAGTATAATCAATGCATGCTATTTCATGAATATTGCTCATTACAGTTTTTCGAAGTGACTCGAGTTCTGTTCATTATGGTCAGAAATTATATTTGCAAGAGTGGGAAACAATTTGCATATGCGAGATGTGAGGTGTGTGGAAGCTTTTATTGTGTGCAAGCCCTCATCTCCAAACTCTTCCACACTTCAAGGAAGAGTTAACATAATTAAGTAAACCATACAACTCCAGAAATACTCAAATACTTAGTATTGTATTGTATTAATTTTTTTTTCTATATCTGCCAATACCATATCTTTCATAAGACTCGAGATAAGGGATTTCGTCATTTCTATCGATTTTATGACCCTAAGCAATGATGGCTATAATGGCTATAATCTTTTGTGTTTTATTTCTCGTGGATAACACGTTTATATTGATTAATCTTGATATAAAATCCTATATAAGAACATGACGGCCTTCTTCAGTCCTAAAAAGGCTACAACAATAGTCTCCAACACGATTATATTGAATTATATTGAATAATCTTGATAAAAAATTCTATATAACACTATGCCGCCCTCTTCAGTCTTGAAAAGGCTACAACAAAATATGAATGCAAGCTACAACTAAAAAAACCATATACTAAAGCTAAAGGCCATATACTAAAGCTACACGAGGGTACAAGGTGACAACTGAAGGCTCCAACAGAAAGTCATTTAATGAAGGTCTACAAATGATTTATAAATGACCAGAAATCTCCCTATCCTATACTCTTAGAAAAGATAAAGCAGCGGCGAGGCAACTACTCATATACTTGGAGGATCGAGAAGACGGTTTGAACGAAGGTGAGCACAGGCGCAATTATTGACCCCGCCAGAGCTAGAACTTTCCAAGACGATGAGAAATAGTCTTCAGCAAACTGGGCAAACCACACCTTAAACCTACTTTCGTAGTGCTCCATCATATCATCATTCAGTTTCTTGAAGTTGTCTTGTTGTGGCAGGGTGACTCCCCCGCATAGACCATTGAAGAGCTTCGCAACCTATCATCATTCAGTTTCTTGAAGATGTCTTGTCGTGGCAGGGTGACTCCCCTGGATAGACCATTGAAGAGCTCTGCAACCTCTGCGTCAGGCTGAACTTGATGCAGGGACTCGCTGCGTCGCAGCTCCCCTTGTTTATATATTAATGGATGATGTTTAGCAAGGTTTTCTCGTAACAGTCAAACTTTTTCTGAGATTTGATCGATCTCGAATTTTTATTAAATTTTAGCCATAGAATTAGAAGAAAGCCCATAAAGAAATCGTTACAGGATGGAGATGAAATACATCTATTACCGAAAGGTGGCAGAATAATCTAATCTTGTCTTATGCTTTATTGGTGTATATTATTGTAAATTTCTTAAATTTATGTTTCAAATAAGTGTACACTTCTAATGTTGATATTAAGTTAGTGTTTTAATATTAATTTTTAATTATAATATTAACTAGATAAAAGTCATTTCAAAGATTTTCTTAATATTACCTTAACAAAAACAAATCGATATCAAGGAAAGTAAAAGTCCTATGATTCTTCTCAATATTTATAAAGGAATGATGTGATTTGTTATTATGATTTCGCATCTCCATCTTACTGTGTTGGTAAGTTTTTCTGTAATCAACCCTTCTTCTGCTACTGAAGATCAAATATATTTAGTAGGTGAGAATTGGAATTAGTGCAGAGTACAGGAATGATGAAATTTAGATATTGTGGAAACCTCTTTATAATAGTGTACGAATAAAGTCAGTGCATGAATAAAACAATGTACCAATATAATAATGGAGCATGTTATTATAAATAATAATAAACTAATAAAAAGAAGTATTATACATAAGTTTCAATGGTATTTTTTTTTTAAAATTTATATTTCATTTCTCATTTTTATATCAAACAATTTAGAAATAAATCACATAAAAATAGTTTAATCAATGTTTTTTTAGCAAATAAAAATAAAATTTTTATTTTCAGAAATTCAAAAAATATATTTTTTTTATTAAATCAAACTTAACGTAAAGGATTTTATAAAATTTGAATCAATTTTTTTTGGCATAGTCTAACTTGTGGACAGAATAGTATTTTTCACTCGATTTTGGCAATATAATTTCAAGAAAGATTATGATTTTTTGTTATTAAAATAGATTTTTGAATGCATAAATGGATTCAACACAGTTAAAAACTTCGGGGCACTTCAATTCTACATATCGATCAACTTAAATTTCACTTTCGAAAAATCTCTGCCGAATTTGGGTTAAAATTAACAAGAAAAGATGCTCTAGAAAAGGTCACTTCTATCAAAATAATTGGTCAGCCTTTGTATTGCACCAAGAATATTGCAACTCTCAAGGGCTCATGAGCTCAAATTATCAACCCGGGGTTTATACAAACTTCGAGGTGATAGTGCTATATGCACAACATATAGTATTCCACTCATGCTACCCTATGACATTAGATCAAAAGTGCTCAGATACCCTTCCTCCTACTATATTAGAATGAAATCTCGCTAATAAAGATACAATTGGAAATTTCTTCTAGCTATGAAAATAGAAATGCCATTGAATCAACTTGTAAATGTTAACTATTTAATTCTTGAAAGGAAAAAGGCTAATCTACTTGCAGAAAGAATGTTATGTTATCTTGAGGAATTAATAAAATTACCATATCTACTTGCAGAAAGGAAGCCAATTTATCTTGTATAATTCATCAAACTACCAATCAAAATTGCATGTACCATCTACCTAGTTCACACTTGCTTATAAATGACTAACGGACTTGCATGATAAAGAAACTAAGTCTACTTCATTTTTGTAGTGAAGAAAAGGAATCAACGGAGTGACCTAGGGGCTTTCGCTAATCCTAAAATCACAAATGGGGGTCATTATGCATCTATGCTAAGTCAAATTTGCTGTGGGGATCAAAACTATTGAAGGAAAATGCTTCTAAAGGTTTGCTACAGGTGAATGCTACAAAAAGGCATATAATGGTACATGAGGGCATTCGAGTGGTTTTTGAAGGTGAAAACGTAGTCTTGACAATATGGAGAGGTGCAACGAAGTTGAAGCAAATGAAGAGACGTTGGTATGAGTCCCTAGCTAAGCTCAATACCCCTTAGAGACTTGTCTTGCACTAGGATGAGTGCTCTCGGTGTACTAGGCAGAATGGCTTATAAAAGAGTGTTTTGGGACATAGTTTGGAAGTGGAAGGAGAAGATGAAGGAGCTCAAGATGGAAGTAGTAAAGGTGCCCTTCCCTGCAGGTCAACCAACCCTGCGATCAATCACATGCATCCATCCATTTATCATTAAAAAAATGAAATAACTTATGGTGGAAAAGATGCGTTGAATTTAAATAACATCTAATTCATGGAATCCCATTGACTTAATCACTAAACTGAATTTTAAGCTACAGAAAGAAAATGTAAAACAAGACAACTACCACTAATCTATTTCCAAGAAATCATAAACACACTATTTTTATACTGTGTTTGTGAATCCTTCCACTCAATCCCCCACAAGATAGGTGATGTAGAGGTTGCAACCACAAGATTTTATAGATTAATGTCTACTCAAATGCAAGAAACTATGAACTACTTAGAATCAAGAAGAAACATATGTATAAGAAGAGGGACGAAAGCCTCTGGGTTGGGCCCCAATGCTCTAAAACTAACTCAGATGCAACTTAAAATCCAACTTCTCGTTATCAAACGTGCAGGTCTAATACATCAAGTAAAAGTTTAAAATAACAATGTCAAGCTTGAAGCTCAATATCTACACCTAGCTAAACAAAAACTTTAAATCCTAATGAGATCTTCTCCTAGTTTATTTATACAAAATGGCAACTGAAGCAAATCCCTCGAAAGTAGGAGTGGTTCCCTACTTGATCTCAAAAATGGTGGATCTTCTCCCTCTTGATCTTCACTTCGACTAGGAGTCACTCGGCTTCCAGTGAACTCGAGCCGGTGAGAGAGGATATTTTGATCCAAAACCAAGTTTATGGAGTTACAAAGGTGGACAAACCCCCTAGATTATCTTTGAGTTGTCGCCATCAAGCCCTTGCATAGTAATAGCCTAAAAAATGCTTCATTTTCCTAAAATTAAACCACATTAGGCCACATACTATGACAAACATCTTTTAATCCTCTTACTAAGCATAATATAAAAAAAATGTGAATTAATGTAAGAGAAAGATAGTTTTAAGGCTAGAGGATGGAATATTGATTTTCAAAATGTACCTATTGATGGGACTCATCATCACTCTCCTGTGAAAGGTCTTGTTCATCCTATCAACAACTCAGTCATCCATGTTCAGCTCTTCCGTGGCCCTGGTGGCTTCCATGACATCCCAAGGATCGTTAGATGGTGTGCCCTCTTGGGGGTAAAAACGTGCATTTCTATCTATCGTTTTCCACTCCTTCTACTCTCCTGCTTCATCTCTTCCTTCTTGTATGCATAGCAGAAAAGGTGGAGTGAGCTAGAGTCCTATCCACTTGATTTTTATCCTATGCATGATCCTCTTTTACAATGGTGTTCTCTCCAAGGCATTCCTTTGCCTTTCACGAGAGTGATATTCTATGATCCGTAGACTCTGGGGTAAGGCATGCAATATCCTCTGGAAAAATTGTATACTTTTTGTTCCCAACATCCTAAATGTATCTTCAAAGTATAAAATGGCTTGCTCCTAGGTAGAAATGTATTTGTTTAATAAATAAACATCGTTGGAGATGAGGCCATGATTGTTATTGACAGCCTTTCGGCTCACTAGCTCTGCGCTCATATAGAATGGTTCATTTTCCTCCTTTTCCATTACCCTTTTCACCTCATCAGCTCTTGTCTCCTCATGAGTCATCCAGGATGCTAAAGCCTTTAGCTACATATCTCCCAATCTTGAATTGGGATCCCAAAAATTCGCATTTGTAAAAGTGAGGTTGTGCATGTACAATTTAGCCAATTTTGCCTTGTCTTCATTGTTAGTTTGGTTGCGAAATTCAACGAACTACCTGTAGTCCTGAAAAGATAGAGATCCATATTATGCCAAAGATTTGATTTGCAACTACAACCAGTGTTCTTTGCAAAAGATGGCATAAGACTTTGATGGTTGTCTCCATTCCAGTTCTTCCATGAAGAGACGACATGGTGGCAAGTTCTGTTTCTTTCTCCTGTAGCATGTCTCTCAACTGCATGTTTTATTCTTGTGGTTTCTCCTTCATCATAGACTCTCTCATTCTAAAATCACTTAACTCTTTTCCCATTTCAATGAAATTTTCTTCCACGAGGCCTACATCCTCTACCTTCTTAGATTTAGAAATTTGCATCCACCTGTGGGTTCTACCTCTCTCTGTATCCAACTCATAAAAGATTGGGATTGCAAATTTTTCAGGGATAATCCTCCCTCCTTTAATGAATTTTTATTAGGAGCTCAAGCTAGGTTCGGGTCTAGGTTCTTGTAGCTCTTATAGGTATTTTCCAACAATCTTTGAAGTGGTGGCCTCCTCTTGTAACTCTTTCTTGTGCTCCTGTAGCTTTCCCTATCGTACATGTCGTAGACTCTTCCCCTCCTGTAGCAAACATTGTCTCTCCTGTAGCAATCCCGGATGCTCCTGTAGCTTCTCTTTTTATTCTTACTCAAAGGCAGATCGTGTCCTTGGCTTCTTGAAGGTGATAGACCTAGTCATAGGCCTACTCACAGGTGCTATGGGTTACTTGATTTTGGTTTTAGGAGGAGTGAACTCCTCAAATTTTCCTTTATCGGGTCCTATTTCTTCCTTTTTGTTGGTGGCTCATCAATAATTATAGGAACCCTTGTAGGGGTTTTTGGCTTCCCTTGGCTAATTCTAGTGCTCTTCTTGGTTTTGAAATACACTTGAAATGGTCTTGATTTCTTCCACTTGGGATTGGTAGGAATGCCCAATGTGACTAAGGTTGCAACTACTTCCTTTTCAACGAATTCTACTACTTGGGGTGGAGAAATCTCCTCAGGGCTTATTATTTCTTCTCCTTTCTTCTCCTCTTCTTCTCCTTTCATCTCTGCTTCTCCTTCCTCTGGCTTTGCTTCCTCTTTTTCCTACGCATTTCTATCTTCTTCTTATGTTCTTGCTGCCTCTTCCTCCTATATATTTTCTCCTTCTTCCTCCTTTGTTTTTCCTTCTCTTCATCCAATACTAGAGGCTGAAGTCTCTCCTGGTGTGAGGGCTTGTGTTTCTATGAAAGTCTCCCTATCCATGTCCACAAATTTGTTCCATATGGTAGGGATTCTCAAGTGGTTCATAGCATCCACCATTATCAACTTGATGAGGCCATGGTCAGCTAAATGCTAGTTTTTTCCTTCCCTTACCTTCTGACTCATCTCCATGATTGACCATAGAAGGAATTGAGGGACAATAAGTCTTTGAGAAAAGGGTAATTCTACCTTGAATGTCAACTCCTGGAGTAACCTAAAGTGGTAGGCATGAACAACACTTAATCTCCCTCCACAAGATATATATTTAAGGATATGGTAAGCTAGCTCATCCCAAGGGAAGGCATACTTTCTCTTCTCACCCCATTCTTGTCTTCTACATGATTATATTTTTAAATTAAGATGTTCTTCCTAGCTGTGAAACTTACTCACTTGTCTTCTTTGCTCCATATAATTTCTAGAGGCAAGGTGATCACTCTGTTGATGGTTTCAGGACTGAGAGATATGGCCAACCCTTATGTTAAATCCTCCCCCCATCTCTTCTCTATTACTCCTTTATTATATGTAGGTGTGGAATTAAAAAGAAATCAAACAGTCTCAGTGGTGAAACAATGGAACAATGCTTGGTAATAGTGAGGAAGAAGGGTGCTCAAATTGATATCAACCAAATTATTTTCTCTTCTCTTAACCACAAAAAAATCCAAAAGGACCCCTTATTGATCAATTGACTTCTATAGGCTCTTAATTTCAAGCATCCTACTCATGAAATTAGTTGTATAAACCAAGAAGGAGGGTATCACTTACTTCTTATTAGACCAATTCTGGGTGTGCATGAAGGTTTGGAGACAATATCGAGCCACTATGACTCATTTTTCTCCTGTCAACACCTCCTGTAGCTCCTCTCGACCATCCTGTAGCAATTGCAGGCCTGCCTATAGCTTTCTCCTGTAGCACTTTACATGTAGGGTTCAAAGCTCCTCGGTGGCACTATAGGATAGTTTATGCACTAGCTGATCCTTCCGCTACCTATTTTTGAAATGAGTGATGGTGCAAACGAACTCACGCCAACACATAATATCCTCTTTTGGTTAAAATATTGGAGCACTCTTATGATTTGGAATTAACACGAATTTCCTCTTTTGGATAGTTGTCCCCACTAATTGTAATCATTTATCCCTCCCTGTGATTATCACCCCACTCTCCACGTTGCATGGGTCAATTAACTCACAAATGAGTTTACTAGTCAAGGGTGGCCAATTTTACTAGCCACCTCAGCATATTAAAACACATTTTCTCACTTAAAACACATTTTTTTCATTTTTATGCAGAGGGAGGAGGTTAGGGTTTCTATTCTTGAGCCTACTTGTGGATTGAACTACTATAGCAGTTTTCATGTTGGAATTGGACCATATATCATTATGATCAAGGAAGTTGACCTCTTTGACTTATTTCATGTGCATGTCTTCATTCTTGATACTACATTGACTATTTCTTTTGTTATGTGTTTGCATGTGCCTCTTCTTATATCCAAGTTTTTGTTGATAGTTCAAAACCTCCCTAAGAATGAGGTGTCTCTTCATGGTTGCGAACAAAGCTTCATTATCCCCTCCAACTGTGGAGAAAAATAATATTAGTGATTGTTGTGTGTCTGCTCAGGCTATTACAGGAAGAGTTTCTTCCTATAGCAGTCTTTTGTTCTCCCCTTGAAGTATTTAGTTTGCATGAGGGAGATGATGATAAGCTATGAGAATAGGGTTATATACATGGAGGATTAGTGTAGACACCATACAGACAGAAAATAGTAGTTTCTAGGTTTTTTTCTTAAGGTAGGACAAAGTCAAGAATTTGAGCAATTTTTTGGTGAACTAACTGGATGCGTGATGGATGGATGATGGAAAAGTCATAGGAGGACCTTCTTTACCATTCCTCAGAGTCAAGATGGTCTTTTTGACTTTTTCCTCTTCAAATATCCCTCCTGTAGCTCCACAGGCTCCCCCTGTAGCATTACAGGACCTTCGTGTCGCAATACAGATCCTTCCTGTAACATCACAAAGAGGAGGTGAAATTTGGATTTATCGATGATGGGATAGTGGAAAGAGATAGTGATATGAATGGAGAGTACGGATATGAGGTGTATGGATGGAGGAATGTATGATAGCTTGTAGGTCTTGGCCAGTAGTCACGAAATCTTCCCTTGTGTACAATTTTGCAAATCAATAGAAAGGTTAGCAAATATGATATAAGATTCTTCCTTATTCTCTTTTTCTTTATCTTCTTATTTTTTTTTCTTTTTTATTGAGACACACAAGCTACCTCAAAGGAGGTTTTCAACTTGCATGTCTTCCCTAGGTGCCTCAAGGGAGGTTTTCACCTAGGATCATTATTATTTCTTTGCCTTTTTTTTTTCTTCTGGGCTACCTAAGAGAGGTTTTCAACCCTCGATTTGGCCTTAGATGCCTCATAGAGGTTTTCATACATGTATTTTATTTATTTATTTATTTATATTTATTTTTTTAATTTCTAGGAATGTTGTGGACTAGAAGCCATGAAACTCCCAATCACATTTAGTTATTTTTTGATTGAACTTCTAACTTCCTCCTTGGACAAAGATCTTCTATATAACTTCAACCTATAACCATTTACAAGCAAGGGAATGACTTCACCATCAATGGTTCTGATATGGACATATCCATTTTCATGACACTTTTCGACTATATATGGACCCAACCATCTTGTCATTAGGTTCCCTTTAAAATATTTGAACCTAGAATCATATAACAGGGCCCAATCCCTTTCTTGAAAATTCATTTCCTTGATATGATTTTCATGCCAGACCTTCCTTTGCAGTTGTATGACTTATGTGTGTAAGAGAGCTTGCATTCTGAGCTCATCTAAGCCATTCAGTTGGAGCAACCTTTCTTGCTATGTTGTGGTGAGATCTAAATCCAACTAAGCTACCATTATCAAAGTGTTATATTCAAACTCAATAGAAAGTAGAGATTTCTTCCCATAAACCAAATCATATGGAGTAAATCCAATGATGGTTTTCCAAGTGGTAATGGAGGCCCAAGTGGCCTCTACTAGTCTCTCTACAAAATATTTCTTACTATTGCTAATAACCTTGGTGAGGATGCTCTCCAATTCTCTGTTTGTGACCTCTACTTGCCCATTTCCTTGAGGATGATAGGAAGTGGATGTATTGTGATTGATAAGGTGCTCTCTCATGAGATATTCAATAAAATTGGATTTGGATTGTGATCCTTGATCAATGACTACCTTCGTTGGATACCCTAACTTGTAAAAGATGTTTTCTCTTAAAAATACATGCACTTTATGCTCAGTTGCTTATTTGACTACATTTGTCCCAGCCCACTTTTTCAGGTAATTAGTGCACATGATGATGTAATTTTCTATCCTGATGGTCGATCAATTGGCCCAATGAAATCCATGCCCACTTGTCAAATGGCTCTAAGGCCACTTGAGGTTGTAGGGAAATTTCATCCCTGGGTGTGGGTTTTCCCATCCTATGGAAATGATCACATCTAGTGGTATAAATCCTTGCATCTTGATGTAATGTGGGCCAATAGTAACCAACCTATAAAAATTTAAAGGGTTTGCTTTTTGCATCAAAATGATTGTTATGAAACCAGCTCACAAAAATATAGAAAAGAGAGATCAACGCCTTAGAATTTAGCCTCTTCGAGGGGAAAACCTCCTTTACATTACACAAATGAACAATTCTTCGATGATTCAAATGAAGAAACCTCCTTTCTATATATAGGAGTCTAAGGAGTCACAATATAACCTAGTCGACCTAACAATAATAATATAAAGCCACAAAAATAACAATAGAGGGATTCTATGGGGCACAGTAATAACAATACGGGGACAATAGGGGCACAACAATATTAATAAGGGATACAACTACAATAGTAATGGGGTAATCATTAGTATTATAGGGACCCAACATTCCTCTCTCCTTCAAAAAGGTGTTGTCCTCAATGCTTGAGTCGTTCTGGATGCTTTTGTATAAAATTCTCATCCTCCCATGTGGAATCTTCAGCAGATAAGTTCTTCCACTTGATAAGATACTATGAAATTGATCGATTTCGTAACTGTCGAGTTATTGTTTCTGTGATTGCTTCTAGTTCCAATATAATTTTTCCTTCCTCATTAAGTTCTGGCAATATTGTTGTAACTGGGAGCTTGTCACCTATAACCTTCTTTAAGCATGAAACATGGAAAACTGGGTGCAATTGAGAAGCTGCATGAAGCTCCAATTTGTATGCCATAGTACCAATCTTTTGCAACACCTTGTACAGACCATAATACTTTGGTGATAATTTATTACCCTTTTTAGCTTACTGGAGGGACATTTGCTTATATGGTTGTAGCTGTAGGAATACCCAATCACCTACATCAAAACTTCTTTCGCTGTGATGTTGATCTGTCTATTGTTTCATTCTATTCTGTGCCAACAAGAGGTTATCCTTTAAGAGTTGGAGGACTTGTTGTTGATGTTTGATGTGATGTTCCACTGCTTGAACCTTAGAATTTTCTCTTAAATATGATGTGATGGATGGTGGTTGATACCCATAAAGTGCCATAAATGGGGTCATTTTTGTTGTTGTATGGAAGGAAGTGTTATACCACCATTCAGCGAGAGGAAACCATTTGACCCATTGTGTCTGTTTATCAGATACAAAGCAACGAGGATATCCTTCCAAACATTGGTTTACTATCTCAGTTTTCCCAACAGATTGAGGATGATAAGATGAGCTATGTGCTAACTAAGTACCAAGACATGAAAATAATTCTGTCCAAAAATTTCCAGTGAAAATGGGATCTCTGTCACTTACAATAATCTTTGGGTTTCCATGTAGCTTTTGAATTGTTTCCATAAATGCAGTAGAAATTGTACTGGCTTTAAATAGATGTGATAATGCACAAAAGTGTGCATACTTGTTAAGTCTGTCAACTACCACCATGATGACACTCTTTCCCTCAGACTTGGGAAAACCTGTGATAAAATCCATTGAAACCTCCTCCCAACATTGGCTTGGAATGGATAAAGGTTGTAATAGACCCGGTGTCTTAATTGTTTCAACTTTATTTTGTTGGAAAACCAAACATTCCACCACAAACTATTGAATATTTTATTTAAGGCCCTCCCAAAAAAATTCCTTCTTAACCTTGTGGTAAGTTTTTAAAAATCCTAAGTGCCCTCCTAAAGGCGAAGTGTGCAATTCCATAAGAATCTTTTGTTTTAGCTGGAAATTGTTACAGAGGTATAAGAAATCTTTGTACCATAACGAATCATTTTCCCAGCTAAATGTATCAGAAGTACTGGAGTCTTGTTGTAACTTTCGAATAAGTGCCCACACTTCTTCGCCATTTTTCCATTCCTCCCTTGCTTCGTTTATCCAATCTGGTTGGATAATAGAAATGGCACACAACAATGCTTCCACATCCTCATCCTTTCCTGAGAGTGCATCTACCACCACATTTTTCTTCCCTTTTTGTAGATGATTTCAAAGTCATAACCCAACATCTTTGTGACCCACTTTTGTTGCTCTTCAGAGGATAATCTTTGTTCTAAAAAGTATTTAAGGCTATCATGATCCGTTTTTACCTTGAAGTGTCTTCGCATTAGGTAGGGTCACCATTTCTTAAGTGCATGGAGTATTGCCAACATTTCCTTCTCATAAATAGCTTTGTGTAAAAACTTTCCCCTTATTGGACGACTTTCAAAAGCAATGGGTCTTTCATCTTGCATTAAAACAACACCAATTCCATTTCTTGAAGCATCACATTCCACAATAAAGGTTTTTGTGAAGTCTAGTGTAGCTAAGGCCGGTGCTTGGCACATTGCCTCTTTTAGATTCTCGAAGGCCTTTGTTGCTTCTGGAGTCCATGAAGATGCATATTTCTTCAATAATGTTGTTAGAGGTGTTGTTATTCTCCCATAATTCTTAACAAACTTGCGATAATACCCTGTCAACCTGAGAAATCCTCGCAGATGCTTTATGGATGTGGGGATTTTCCATTCCTTAATGGCTTTAATTTTGCTAGGGTCTACCTTAACTCCTTCATGAGATACAATATGACCTAGATATTCCACCTCTTGTACTCCAAAGAAACATCTGGATCTTTTTGCATATAATTGTTTCTCCTCCAATAGTTGTAGCACCCTATGAACATGTTCAACATGATCCTTCCAAGACTTGTTGTATATTAGTATATCATCAAAAAATACTAACATGAATTTTCTAAGGAATGGTTTGAAAATGGAATTCATCAAACCTTGAAATGTTGAAGGTGCATTGGTAAGGCCAAAAGGCATGACCAAAAATTCATAATGACCCTTATGAGTTCTAAATGTTGTTTTCAGAATGTCTTCAGTCTTTATTCTGATTTTATGATATCCTAAACAAAGATCCAACTTGGTGAAGTAAATTGATTCATGCAATTCATCCATTAATTCATCAATGATAGGAATGGGAAACTTATCTTTAATAGTGAGCTTGTTGAGCTCCCTATAATCTCGACACATGTGCCATGATCCATCCTTCTTGTGCACCAATAATACTGGAGCAGAGAGAGAACTTTGACTCAGTTGAATTATACCAGCCTCTAGCATCTCTATAACCATATGTTCAATTTCACTCTTTTGGGCATAGGGATATCTGTACGGCCTGATGTTTGGAGGAACACTTCCTGAAATCATATGATTAGCATGATCATGATCACGAATAGGTTGGAGACCTTTGGGAGTCTCAAATATCTTGGAATGATTGTCCAAGACTTTTTAGCGATCTGGAGAAATAGATGATTCCAACGTGGAAACATCTAGCGAACATAATTGTGCAATTACACCTCTTTGTTCCTTTTTTAGAAGCTTTATCATACCGTTAGACCTGATTATCTTTCCCAGTTTCCCTACAATACCCCTTAATTCAACTTCCTTTCCCTCCACAGAAAATTTCATGAAAAGTTCTTGAAAATTAGAAGCTATTGTACCCAAGGATTGTAGTCGTTGGACACCTAGTACAACATCAGCACCTCCCATTGGAATGGAAAGCATTGGGCTAGTCAATACATATTCTCCCATGGATAGCTTGATATTATGCCACTTTCCAAAGCAATTTATTGTTCCTCCATTTGCAACCATCACTTGACACTCTGGTGCTGGATATAAGAAGCAATTCAATTCTTTTGATACCTTACAATGAATAAAATTGTGGGTACTTCCTGAATCAATCAACACTATTACCTTTTTCTTCTTGATTTGTTCTTCTATCTCGATGGTTTGAGGAGTGGTAATTCCCGCCAATGCATTACAAGATATGGTTGGATTCATTTCTTCTTTATCTAGGCTTTGTTTCTAGAGTATATCCTCTTCTTTTGACCTTTCTTGCTCCTTTTCTTCTTCCTCTTCACAATCTATGTAGAATAATTTCTTCTCAGCACACTTATGACCTTTAGTGTATTTGATATCACAACTGTAACAAAGCCCTTTTGCCCTTTTTCCTCCAATTGTTGTGGTGTCAACCTTATAGGTTCTGGAAGACTAGGAGCAACAACACTTCCATATTTATAGTTGTGAGTGGTATGCTTCCCCGTTGCCATAATTTTGCTTTCCATTTTTCTTGCTAACCTAAATGCCTTCTCTAATGAAGTAGGTTCCCAAAGGCGAACATCATGTTGGATATTATCCTTTAAAGTCCCTATGAACACATCAATATTATGCTCCTCTGGAATATTTTTTACCCTTATGTTCAATTTTTAGAACTCCTCAATGTGCTCCATTATTGAACCCTTTTGTTTGAGACTTATCAATTGGCTAAAAAAAGTGTTTCTTTTTGTATCCTCATAATATGCTGCCAATTCTTCCATAAAAATTGGCCAAGTGATAATTTGTTTATGAGAGAAAAGCCATTGATACCATACAAACTAATTTCGTTCCAAATATAAAGTTGCAATACGTACCTTTTGTGTGTTTTGCACATTATTGAGATCGAAAAATTGCTCCATCTCTAATATCCATGTTGCGGGATCCTTGCCATCAAACTTCTTCATATCGATTTTTGGAATATGGTGGGTCTTCGATCCAACATTAGAGTCTATGGAATCATGATTAACATTTCTTTCGTTCTCATCATGAGTTTCATTTACTACCCTTTCACCATTAGTGACCATTTCTTGTAGCAACTTATTCATACTTATCTTCAATTCTTCCATCCTATCATCCATGCCATCAATTTTAGCGTCCATGCCATTCATCTTAGCTTCCATGCAATCCATCTTAGCTTCTACGCCTTTATTTAAACAATCCATCTTATCTTCTACACCTTTCTTTAAACCATCTATCTTAGCTTCTACATCTTTCCTTAAACCATCCATCTTAGATTCTGTTGCTTTTTGTGCAAGTGACACTTGTTGCACTTGGTCTTGTAATTTTGATATATCATGTTGCATTTCTTCCTCTTCCTCATGAGTCATGCTAGAGCTTTCAGGTTGCTTACTAGGTGTTTGCATTTTCTTTCCTCAGGGCTTCAATTACCGATTCAAACTAATTTTTCAAACCAAGATTATGTAAAAATTTAAAAAAACTACACACCTTTTTTCACTTTGTAGAAGCTTGATATTGAATCTAATGTATCTCTGTAATTTCAGATCATCTAGTTCTAACATTGCAACCTGTAGTAGCCCTTTGTGTCCTCTTTCCAATGCCACCAATTTGATCCAAAGTGGATTCTCCAAGGAAGAGTTATGCACAATCTCCCAAGATGACCTGATTATAGACTAGTTCAGTAGAGCGAACTTGTACGACGTGCCACGAGTCACTGTTTTGACCTTTGGCTCTGAAAAATATGTACAAGAAACTACAGTCCGTCCTCTTTTTGCACCTTTTTATGAAATTTCAATCCAATGCTCAGCGAGAAAGTTATGATGAATTTTCCCAACTCACCTGTTTGGAATGTAATTCAGGAGTCTACAAAAGGACCATTCCTCATATCATATCTCTGCAAATATAGCGCGAAAAGCTCTAAAATTTTGGACCCGAGATTCAGCGTGATTCTTCTCAAATGGGTTTTTTTAAGCCTCTGAAACGTTGCAGAAAAGAAGTTATAGCGAAAATGCCACGATGACCTATTTGGAGCAGCGAAACCCTAGAATCCAAAGCTCTGATACCAAATGTTATGAAACCAGCTCACAAAAAGATAGAAAAGAGAGATCAACGCCTCAGAATTCAGCCTCTTCGAGGGGGCAACCTCCTTTACATTACACAAATGAACAATTCTTGGATGATTCAAATGACAAAACCTCCTTTCTATATATAGGAGTCTAAGGAGTCACAATATAACCGAGCCGACCTAACAATAATAATATAAAGCCACACAAATAACAATAGAGGGATTCTATGGGGCATAGTAATAACAATATGGGGACAATAGGGGCACAACAATATTAATAAGGGATACAACTACAATAGTAATGGGGTAATCACTAGTATTATAGGGACCCAACAATGATTTTCACAAGTACCATCATGACATGATGACAGGATGTCAAAGATCTCCTCTTTTCTTACACATATCCTCAAGATTTGATCTAGTCCCAATCTAAAAAGATTGCCCCTAATCCAAGTGAAATTGGAGTTGTTCCTTACAATATTGTTTTTCTCGCTAGATGATAGATTAGGAAGGAACCTCCCACCAACCATGTAATTTTCTATGTTAGCGAACCAAGGAGAAAGCAACAAGATGGCAAAGAAGTGTTCATTTGGAGTTTGATCATCCACCATCTCTTCATTACTTGTAGGCGAGGTTAACTTGGACAAAAAATTTGCAACCAAATTTTCTTTCCCTGGTCTTTCAATAATAGCCAAATCAAACTATTGTAACAATAACAACCATCTAATTATCCCAGCATTAACATCAGGCTTGTTCATCAAATATTTAATGGTTGCATGATCAGTATGAACAAAACTTTGGTACACAATGATATAATTCCTAAATTTGATTAAAGAATGTACTACAGCTAAGAGCTATTTTTCACTGACAGTGTAATTCAGCTCATCTTTAGACAAATTATTACTAATGAAGTAAATATCATAAGGCAATTTATCGTATACTTTTCTGAAGGCTCCCCCCAGATCTTTATCTGAGGCATCAATATGTATATGGAAAGAAAATACCTAGTTGGGACCTCTTAGGATGGGTGAAGTGGTTAAATTTTCTTTCAACACTTTAAGGGCCTCTTGACAACCATTGTTCCAACAAAAATTTGAATCTTTAGCCAATAAACTAAATAAAGGTGAAGCCACTTTCCTAAATTCTTGGATGAATCTCCTATAATACCTAGCTAGTCAGAAGAAGCTCTTAACATCTCTTTTCTTCTTAGGGGTAGGCAACCTTTTGATGATGGAAATTTTGTTTGGGTCTACCTATATCCATTCCTTAAATATGGAATGGTTGAGGATAGTCCCCTCATTCATCAGGAACTCACATTTTTTAGGGCTTAGAGAGATATTCATTTCAATGCATTTCTTCAAAACCTTCCATAGATTGGAGAGAAATTCATGGAAGTTACATCCATAAGGAGTGAAATCATCCATGTATATTTCAACAGAGTCATGAACCAATTCAGCAAAAATACTCAAAACTTCCCTCTGGAAAGTAGCAGGGGCATTGCACAAACCAAATGGAATAACTCTATAAGAAAAGGTACCCCAAGGACATGTGAATGTGGTATTATCTTGGTCTTTGGGGCTGATCTAGATTTGATTGTATCCACTAAATCCATCCAGGAAGGAGAATAATTTCTTCCTTGCAAGGCCATCTAGGACTTGGTCAATGAAGGGCAAGGGAAAATGGTCCTTCTTTGTAGCCTTGTTGAGTTCCCAGTAATCCACACAAATTCTCCACTTCCCATTCTTTTTAGGAACTAAAACAAGAGGTGACACCCACTCACTATCTAAAATGGGGTATATGATCCCTACATCCAATTGTTTTTGCAATTCTTCCTTAATAATGTCCTTAAGAGATGGATTCATCCTTCTCTAGGGTTGGTGCACATGATTTTATCCCTCCTTTATGTAAATATGGTGAGTAAAAACTAAGGGATGCACACCTTAATTTTCTTATAGTCCCAAGCATAAGAATCTAGGTGTTGCCTCAACACTTTTCACAATTGTTCTTCCTGTTTGGCCCAGAGAGAAGGGCTGATATTTAAGGTTATTGATGGTCCAGACTGTATAATATTGACATGGTCTGAACTTGAGTTACTAGGGAATAATTCTGCCCAAGGATTACTCCCATATTCTTTCATCAACTCATCAATTGGTATGGGAGTGGGAGGTTGATTCTGAAGGATATGCTCAACGGGATCATCTTCATCAAGTTGTCCCCATCTTTTAATAATTTCTAGAGTACAAATTGTGTAGAGGGTGGTGTGATACAATTCATATTCTTCCTCCACTTCTAACCACAAGGGTAAGTCATGCTAAATATAAGGATGAGCAGGAGGATACAATACCAATTGTTTAGACACATGTCCATTATTAATGGTCATGTTCCCAACCCTACAACTAATGTAAGCATCAACAGTGGCTAACCATGGGATTCCCAAGATGAGAGGATAGTGATTAAAGTTTGTTTTGGGCTGGAGAACTAGGAAATCAACAAGATACTCCCAAGAGTCAATAGAGGCCATAAGCTCTTCAACAACTCCCTCGGCAGCTACTATGGATCTGTCTGCAACCTACAACACTGTGGTGGTCTTTCTCAAAGCTCCTTGGAGGTTTAGATTTAACATGGTTTCCTTAGTCATCACATTGATTACAGCCGCAAGATCAATCAAGGTGTTAGGGACTATAAGGCCATCAATGTGCACATCTACTATAGGGCTTTGAGGCTCTAGATATTTTGGGAAGATCACCCTCCCAACAATCAAATCAGATAATTTACCAATAACATTTATGGAGGGGTGTCTCTTTTTCTTCTCCTGTGATTTTTGAAACATTTCTCCTTGATGAGCTTATTATAGATGGGAACATTTTTAATATCCTGGAGAAGGGATATTCTAACACACAAATTATTCAATTCTCCCAGAAGTTCATCCTGTTCTGGGGTGTGTTGGATAGGGTGGATCAACCTCTCAAGAAACATAGGTGGATTTACTTGAGGAACACACTCTTCCTTCTCTTCTTCAAGATCCTCAGGTGGAGAAGGTGGGTGGTTATCTAGAAGCACTCTCCCAGACCATAGGTTGATCTCCTAGATTTACAAAGCATAAGAAGGATAATACGTCTCTCCACTGTAGACTTGTAGTGCTTGCTTGTTGCTGGTGTTCATATTTGGTTGAGCAGGAATTTGAGGATTCTTAGGTGGAGTAGGATGAGTGAGATGTGGTTGTGCTATGGGTGGAGGTAGTAAAGCAGGAGGATGCTTAACTTGAGGTCTCCACCCTTCTGATGGATTGGCCAATTGAGAAGATTGTGGTGTATATGGCTAGAAAGGATGGTTGACAGGTTGAGGAGGATATGGAAGAGAATAAGCCCAAGAAAGAGGTATGGAATAGGATAGATGAATAGAAGAGTGCCAACGTTGTAAGGTTGCATTCTGATTTGGATTATAATAAGAGTAGTGTGCACCTTGCATGCCTTGTTGATATGGATGAGGTCCTTGAGGTCTTCTTTAATTAATGAAACAAAGTTTCTCTGAGCCTCCTTCTACCTCTTGATATACAATTTTTGGTCCTGGAAAAGAAGGGAATTGGTTTGTTTCGCGATTTTCTTCATAGACTAGGCAAACATTTATGACATTCAATGGGAACTCATTCCTAGCATGTGTTTTGGTGCATCTATGGTAGAAAATAGCTAGCGCCATTTCTGGTTCCTCCTACTTTGTTTTGATTTGCATGGTCTTCATATGTAGTGCAAAGGTATGAAACATTTCACTCTTGAAATCCTCCAACATGTTATCTATCTCATTCTTAATGGATGTTGTGGAGGGAAAGGAATTGGCCAAGCCTTGACTAGCCCTACCCTTCTTCCTAGCAGCCCTAGAGTGATTCTTGAACATAGTTTTGATGTCATCATAGGATAATTGATAGGTATCTCCTCCAGAAAAGATGTTGAGGTTTTCCAACATATCTTCCATGATCCCTTGGAGAAGAACTAGTTTGAGTGATTCAAGATCAAGGGTGCAGTTTGCCCTCCTATCACCATGTTGAAATCTATCCTCATAGTCTTTTAGAAATTCATCAAGCTTAAGTTTCATCCTAAAGATTTCTTCCTTGCTTTCTTTGGACCTACAATAGTGCTTGTACTTTCTATTGAAGGCTTGTTGCCTTTGGGTGCAGGTAGTGATGCTACCCCAAGGTAGACCCATATATCAGCGCAAGGCTACATCTTTAAGGGTAGAGGGGAATAACTTTAGCTTATTCTCATCATAGGAATATTCATAGGTCCTACAGACAATATAAAATTCAAACATGAAGATCTCAATATCCTCAAAGGTTAATCCATGGAAGTGTGGAAGGGAAGTAGAGCTTATGTTCTTCACTGTAGCCTCTCCATTAGTCTCTCTGATAGGGAAAACCTCGTTGTCCTTGTTTTCAACCATAGTTTGGGTTGGTGAAGTGGGTTCTTCTTCTTCCCCAATAGGTTCTTCAAAAATTTCAGGTTTCTCACCTAGAGGGTCTTCTAACTCCCCTGTAGTCAAAGAGGGAAGCTCACAATCACCGAATAAGAGTGAAGGTTGACTATTTGAGGGTGTGAGGGTTTTTGGTAAGAATTTTCCTTGATTATCCCTACTCCTAGGACGCATGATTTTTTTTTTCTCTTTTTTTACTTTTTCAAAAGCTATATGAAAAAAAGAAAATAATTATTAAGTAGAAACAACATCTACTTAGACACCTCCTTAGAAACAACTCCAAAAATTGGTGAGACCTAGTATTGCACCAAAAATGTTGCAACTCCAAAGGGCTACCCAACTCAAATTATCAACTCGGGGTTCGTGCAACCTTCGAGGTGATAGTGTTATATCAACATCATATAGGATTCCACTCATTCCACCATTAGTTATGACATTAGATAAAAAGTGCTTAGAGACCCTTCCTCGTACTGAATTAGAATGTAAGATTTCTAATAAAGGTACAATTGAAAATTGCTTCTAGATATGAAAATAGAAATTCCATTGACTCAACTTGTAAATGATAACTAATCAATTTATGAAAGGACAAAGGTTAATCTACTTGTAGAAAGAAAGTTATGTTATCTTGAAGAATTCATCAAATTACCTTATTTACTTGCACAAAGGAAGCTAATAAATCTTGCATAATTCATCAAACTACCCATCAGAATTGCATGTATCATCTACATAGTTCACACCTGCTTATCAATTAGGAACCTTCTTGCATGATAAAGAAAATAACTCTACTTTGTTTTTGCAGTGAACAAAAGGAAGGGTTGGAGTGGCCTAGGAGCTTTCCCTGATCATAAAATCATAGATGGGGATCATTATGTGTCTATGCTAAGTCAAATCTGTAGTGGGGATCAAAAATAATGAAGGAAAATTATACTATAGTTTGCTATAGGTGATTGCTACATGAGGTTTGTAATGCTACACGAAGGCCTGTAATGCTATTGCAGGGAATCCGAGTGGTTTTCGAAGGTCAAATCATTGTCTTGAGGGTATGGAGAGGTGGATGGAAGTTGAAGAAAATGGTGGGAGGTTTTTTTGAGCCCCTAGCCAGGGTCATGACCTCTTGGAGGCCTCTCTTGCACTAGGATGAGTGCTCTCAGTGTACTAGGCAGAAAGACTTATAAAATGGGGTTTTGGGACAGAGTTTGGAAGTGGAAAAAGAAGATGAAGGAACTGAAGATGGAAGTGTTAAAGGTAGCCTTCCTTCTAGGTCAACCATACCGGCAATAAATTTCATGCATTAGTCCATTTATCATTAACAAAACGAAATAACTTATGATGGAAAAGATGAGTTGAATTTAAATAACATCTAATTCATGCAATACCACTGATCTAATCAATAAACTGACCTCTAAGCTACAGAACAAAAAAAAAAATGTACAATAAGACAACTAACACTAATCTATTTCCAATAAATCATAAACACAATCTTTTTGGACTATGGTTGTAAATCCTTCCACTCATTCTCATGCAAGAGAGGTGATGTAAAGGCTACAACCATGGGAGTTTATAGATTCATCTCTACTCAAATTCAAGAAACTATGAACTGCTTGGAATAAAGAAGAAAAATAAGTACAAGAAGAGGGACCAAAGCGTCTGGGTTGGGCCCAAACCCAAGGGTCTCAACCCTTTGAAACTAACTCAGGTGCAGAGTAAAATCCAACCTCTCGTTATCAAAAAGTTCTAGCCTAATACATCACACAAAAGTTTAAAATAATAATGTCAAGCTTGAAGCTCAATAGCTACACCTAGCTGAACAAAAACAGTGAATCCTAATGAGCTCTTATTCCAGTTTATTTATACAAAATGGAAGCTAAATCCAATCCCTTGAAGGTAGGAGTGGTTCCCTCTCTAATATTGAAAATGGTGGATCTTGTCCCTCTTGATCTTCACTTGGACTAGGAGTCAATTAGCTTCCAATGAACTCGAGCTGGTGAGAGACGATATTATGATCCCAAGCCATGTTTAGGGAGTTAAGGAGGTGGATAACCCCCTAGATTCTCTCCTAGTTGTCTCCATCAAGCCCCTGCATAGTAATAGCCTTAAAAATGCTTCATTTTGCTGCAATTGAGCCACATTAGGCCACATACTATGACAAACACCTTTTACTCCTCTTACTAAGCATAGTATAAGAAAAACTATCAATTAATGTAAGAGAATGATAATTTTAAGGCTGGAGGATTGCATATTGATATTAAAAATGTACCTATTGAGGGGACTCATCAATAATAATCATGAAAAGTATTCAATAATTGACGCAGTACAAATTCTAGATAGTTTGTAATTAATAGTCGCTAGAGTCGGTGACCATCGGTGAACTCACCATAGATTCTATGATCAGACCTATGTATAGATTGTTTTATTTTGAATCTAATCATAGGCTTTCATGTAGACTGTTATCTCTGATATGGCACTAGAGATGAGCGTTTCAGCTTAGTTTCAAAGCTCAATGTACATGTTGGGTTTATGATAGAGGTGTGACTGAGTGGTGAGTAGGCATTAAGAGTTGGGTGGAGAAGTTGTAGTAATTTGTGTATAGGAGAGGTCAGGTGAGATGTCATCCGAGCTTCTACTGACTATGATAACGTCAGAGATCTCATGATATTTTGTAACAAGTAATATAATCTTGCTAGTTGTATTCGTGGAAGAGTTGCTACTTATGGATAACCTAGTGAGGACCTTTGCATGTAGAAGACTAGCAATTCAATGAACAAGGCATGTGGAAGAAAGACCCGACTAGTGTGGCACCCTATTATTTTAGCATTTTTTTTAGCGCCTGGTTCAACAGAGTTTGTGTTACATTGAGGGGTTAGCCAACTGATTGGTAAGTGTTGTTAATGTTGTGTGAGGCATTTTTGCGGAGGGAACTGATACGTTTGACTGTGATGTAGTGTTGGAATTGTACATTGCAATGTATCGATATTGTGGAGCTAGCTGTGAGATGTAAGGTTGTTGAATGTATTGAATTTATATTGGTATATGTTGAAGTGAAGTTCGTTGTGAACCAATGTCGAGCTATGGATGGATTTAATGTATCGTTGTATTAGGGATTTGTGAGGTTATGTGAATTGGGGATGAACCATTATAGTCATAACGATCTATTGTTTTGTTGTCATATTTCTATGAGGGTGTGATATCCATCACCGAGCCATGATCTAAGAAGTTGAATTTGTGCTCTTCTTTAACCTGCACTCGTGGTATGAAAGAAGGAGATTGTAGATTGTTTCTCTAGTGAATCTGAGCGTGAGGTTCGTTGCCTAACCCGGTGTTAGAAGGTTGCTACTCTGCTATGATTTCTGAGCCATAGTGTTGTAGCTTTGTTCGAGGCTCGCTTGTGTGAATATCTCTATGTTGGTGAAGTTGCAGAGACATAGTCAAAGTGTGGGAGCATGTGTCCTGTTTTTGTGGTCATGTGTCTTATTTTTGTGGTCGTGTGCATTTGAATGACCATGTAGAGCAGTGATATGACCCGCAACACTAGCTAGAGAAGGAGCCATGACTTGGATTGTTGGGTGTCGAGCCTGATTATCATCTTGATTTAGAGGTCTTGTTTTCAGCTGGGTGTATACCATAGGAATACTATCCCTTCTTGTTGCATGGTCTAACCCTCGAAGCTAAAAATAGATTAAAATTTCCTTGTAAAATATTGTAATTTCATAGCCAGTTTAGGTCGTTCATTGGGCGGATTATTGGACAATAGAAGTTATGTTAATCTAGGGTTTTTTTCCCTAGAATAAAACCCTTGGTTTATATGAAGGAATTGTATTGTGACGTATTTCTAAGTGGAGGTAGCCCCAGTTGGGTGTGAACCAGTATATCTGTGTCTCTTGTTTTATTTGTTTCTATGTTTTTTCGCCACAATATTTTATGTGTTCCATTGCTATGTAATTTAATTTTCTAACATGGATTACCATGAAGAGTGGTGGATTATTTGCCACCTGGACAAGAATAGCAATGGATCTATCTAGCTATAAGAGACTCTGTGAAAGAGGTGCAGAAGAGAATATCAAGGAGAGGAGGAGTAGACCTCTATAGGATCAAGTTTTAAAAGTGCAACTGGTGGAGGCCAGATGTGTTGAAGGAGGGCGAACATTTAGTGATTAAGCTTAGTTAAGTCTTTCAAAGAGCACATTTTTGGGAGCATTTTGAAGTTGTGTATTGTGGTGAGACTATTGGGTCTCGACTAGAAAAGCATGGTGTAAAGGGCAAGCGACTAGGTTTCGCTCCCTCTCATTGATATCCAATCTCTCCATGGACTGTGATGGACTCAACGCTAGTGGGATGTATGCATGATAGTGTAGAAAAATATAAATAAAATTGTAGTTTGAGACCTGCTTTCAAATAAAACATCACATGTTTACGCTTATTTGTCGTCCTCAATCAACAGTGTAATGAGACAAGAAGATCAAAGGTGTATATTGCTGGTGTGAACGTTGAGGAATTGCTATGCCTCAGTTTGAGGTTCTGTGGACGTATCAAGTTTACAAGTGTGGCATTTTTATTTTGGCAGCCGGCGTATTGGAATTATTGGACAGCGATAACCTAGGTGTTATTGATAGTGGGTGGTTGTTGTTTTCAAGTTGGTTTCATTTTTGTATGCGTCTTTCCTCCACGCTGTATGTTGTATAAGGAGCTATGTTGAAAGTAAAAGAAACGATGTATATTTTAATGCGTGGTCGCATATTTGTATAGATGTGTGTTTAATTCGTGTGTGAATATGCTTTGTTGGTCGTTGTGTTCCAAGATAGGAAGAGACGTGGATGAACAACCTTGAGAAGCGGCGTATAGAATTCATAGCTCGTGGACAAGCATGTGGTAAAACTCGTGGATGATTAGAAAGGTCAGTGGTTGTTTATTCAATCATGAATCACTGGTGACATGTTTCACCTGAGTGTTATTGTTGCCCGCCATTTGAAAAGAAGAAATTACTAATTGTGTTTAACCTGAGTGTTATAGCTGCCCGCCATTTGAAAAGAAGAAATTACTAATTGTCTCACCATTGGCCTGAGGGAGTTCAAGGCAGTGGTGTAATTCTAATCACAGGAGATTGAGTTGTAAGAAATCTTATAATTTAATTAAACTATTGGCCAGCAAAGGAAAATTAAACAGTTCTACAGAGAACTGAAAAATATAAAGAGAAAGAATCAAAGGGAAGAAGCCGCAGAAAAATATGAAATGCTTCTAGTAGAAGAATCCATATTTGAGGATCCCATACTTAAGGATAAGAATGAAGAACTGGACCAGACCAATGATTAATTTGAAGAAGTAGATGAAATTTTGAAATGCTTAAAGTGGATTATGCCATATTTTTCTAGTATGAATTATGAAATTTGGACAAATGAAATGGTAGAATTACTTTGTTCAATTAATTTATTTCATCATGTTCAAGAAGAATTTGTTAATTTCCATGATAAGAGGAAAGGAGCAATTGAATTATATCTTATTATATCAACAATGGATGAAAATATTCTTTCAAACATTTTAAATGAATTTGATGAACGCAAAAGTGAAAAAGTATTTTGGGATATTCTAGATATGAAGTATGGTGTAAGGGAGAGTAAGATGTCTTCACACGAAGAAATTACAGAGGAAGTTAAAGAAAAAGAGAGCGAAGGAATTGAAGGACTTAAAAGTGAAATATGATAATGAACAACTTTCAAGAGAAAGTTGGTTCCAAATGTTGGGGGAAAAGAAACTCATAGATAAACTGCTCAATGGAGTGATAAGCCAGGTTGAAGATCAATTGGATGAGCAAGACAAAACTGAGCACAAAGATTATAATGTAAAAAAGAATGAGGATTTGGCAGAAGAATACAAAGTTGGAAAGAACCTAAATTTTGATGATTCTATAAATCTCACTAATGTTTGCTAGTGTGGTATTGGTAGCAACAATGAAGAAGCAACAGAAAAAGAAGAATATAACTCAGTGGTAATGTCTATCTACAATCAAGACTTGGACATTGATGAAAACAATACAAATGAGTCAATTTAACTATACTTAAAAAGGGTCAATAATGGAAGTGAACTTGTTGAAAAAAGAGTTGAAATGAGTTGGCATCATCCTTGTAACAAAAAGCATTATCCAATATTCATTATATGGTGTAAGAAGAAAAGAAAAAAATTGAACACATAAAAGTTTGGAACAACAAGATCAATAAAAAGTTTCATTAATATACTATAACAAAAAAAGTCAAAATGAAATATTTGAATAATGTTTATAAACCTAGTTGAAGCTTTAGACGAGGAGACCAGTTAACATGTAAGTGATTAAAAAAAACTACCAAAAGAATAATCACTTCAACTATTCAATAATATGTGCACTACTAATTCTAGATAGTTTGTAATTAATAGTGAGCTAAAGTCTGCCACAATAAGTGAAGTCACTGTAAATTCTAGAACCAGCTCTATGTATAAATTGCAATACATAAAATACAATCGATAAATTTTCATATATAGTGTTATCTCTCACTATACTTTTTTTTACTAAAAATTAAAAATAATAATATAGCATGGTGACACGCAGTTATAATAAACATACCTCTCGATTTAGTATTATTATTTATTAATCAGTAATCATTTAATAAGCTCAAACCATATTAAAGTGGAGATGCTCTTGGTATTCTTTCCTCCTATACTCGCATTCAGTCAAAATTTCATAGTTTTACTATATCGTTTTCCAACTGTAGATTGGATGGAGTCAACGGTTCATAGTTTTAGAGTATAGTTTTTCAAATGTAGGTTGGTTGGAGTAATACTGGTTCTATAACAAACTCCATTAATATATTGAAATCAGTAACAAAGGCAAAAGAGCAAGAAACAAACAAATGAGCAAAACATGAATAATACTAATAAATTGAAATAAGTAAGAAAGGCAAAAGAGAAAGAAACAAACGAGCAAAACATGAATAAAATTATTTTCAGATCGATTAGGGAATAACGTGTAAGATGAAGAATGTCCCACCACAGAAGTCGTATTTTGAGAACAATCTTATTCTAAATAAGGATCCCTGTTTTCCTGCTATCATCATGTTGTGGGAGGATCATGACCGAACTGCTGTTCAGATTTGAGTCACCTCCACACAATACATTAAGGCCGCGCCTGTTTAAACCTGCGGATATTTTCGAAGAGTGTGCAGGCAGCAAGTAACAGAAAAATAAATAAAGGCAGCAAGTAACAGAAAAATAAATAAACTATGTTGTGCGTTTCTTTGGATGTGTTTTGGGTGAATTTTTTGTTTAATTTTTCTAAAATTTAACTGGAATTTATTGAAATCACAAGTTTCATGGTAATTTCTATACAATCCAAGTGCCTTATGAATTTTTAGACTTGCTGAATTTATATATAGTCAAAACCTCAATTAAAATAACACATATCAATATTTCACCTCAAAATTTTCAACTAGATCTGACACCTGAAAATCCAGAAAATTACACTAAAAACATCTCCATAAATTATCAGTAATATATCAGAGAAGCAATCAGTAGTATATCAGAGAGGCAATCAAGAAACTGATAATAGGAGCTCCTTTCTGTGCTGATCATGGATGACTGAGTAGAGGACCCTGAACGACTGAAGAGGATCAGAAGCTCATCGATCATTTTCAACGCCATGGCCTTAGCAATTGGTGCACCCTTCCCTAACTGGCAGGTATTCTGTAGTTTAGTACTGCAATACTATTTATATATTAATGTATGATGTTTATCAAGGTTTTGTGGTAACAGTCAAACTTTTTTTGAGTTTTTATCGATCTCGAATTTCTATTAAATTCCCCCCGTATAATTCGGAGGAAGTCCATAAAGAAATCGTTACAGGAAGGAGATGGAATGAAAGGTGGCAGAATAATTAAATCGTGTAGTAAGAAATCTAGAATTCCAATTCTGTAAACTTTTAGCCATAGAAATCTAGAATTCCAAATCGTGTTAAATTTTATCCATAGGAATCTAGAATTCCAATTCTTGTTAAATTTTATCTATAAAATCGGGTGAAAGGCCACAAAAAGATCGTTATAGTAAATTAAAGCTAAATAAGAACCTTAAAAATTTATAATAAGAAATCAAACATGTTGGTATATTTTTGTCATATTTTCTACATTAATTGCTTTTTTACGTCTCTAAATGTATTTACTCAATCAATTTGTTTTTTCGTATTTATTTAATACTATTATAAAATTAAAGTGCTTTATTATAAAATTAAAGTGCTTTATTATCTAATAGCAACTGATATATACAAGTAGTTAGAAAGTTGAATCCACTTCATGATAAGGGATCCTTTCACTATGAAATGACATGGATAGTGGGTGCATTTAGGTATTTATATTGAATTTTATACAAATTTATCATCAATTTAAATTGTAGCTATATTAAAAAATTAATGTTATTATAATATAAATTTTAAATCAAGTTAGAATTTTAATATAGATGACATTTTATTTAAAACATTAAAAAATCTAAACCACTCTTTAAATCATATTTAAAATTTCTTCAATTCTTTATCAAAATTATGTCAAATATATAAAAAAGATTTGTAAAAATTATTGAAAAGATGCTCCTTGGGACAAAAGTAGGTTTCTCTTTTGAGGTAGTTTGGACAACCTGATGGATTTTTCTTGTGAGGTGTAGGATTATCCAGATGTGGCAAACATTGTAGGTTAAGATGGGCCAACTATTTAATATAATTCATCTTCATGACATCCTTGATATTAGGTTACCATTACCTATTTTCTTGTGAGGTGTAGGATTATCAAGATGTGGCAAACATTGTAGGTTAAGATGGGCCAACTATTTAACATAATTCATCTTCATGACATCCTTGATATTAGGTTACCATTACCTAGTCCGTAACAATCGACTACTTATTTCAAGGCATTAGACAACCTCTAGGTGGACTCGCTAATCACTGGATGTTGAATTAGGCATATCATATATGTTTGTGCATTAACTCGTTGATATTGTATTCATTCATTTATTGTTAATTACTATTCATATAAATAGCAAAGTGCTATGAAGTTTCTGGGCATGGGTGCTGTGAGAGCAATTGCAGAGAATCGCAATCACATTTCGTATATTGTATAAACTATCACAACCACAATGATTAATTTGGTTGATATAAGTTGATAGGCCTATATGAAGCATATATATAATCATATTAGTGAATTTGGTTGATATACACCCATAGTCATTTATCAATCATATTAATAATCATTAGATGTATAGATATATTAATAATAATTATCATGAAAACATAAACAAAACTAATGAACAAAAATAAGAGAAGTCTGATTCTCAATCCATGAGCTGAACTCTTATTGGAATCTCATATATCCAAAGGAGAAATGAATACATTATTATATAGCCGACATATTTCCAATTTGATTATCCGTTATCTGACTAATCTACTTCCCCTAATAATTTGTTGAATGATAATTGACTACATCTATTAATTTGCTACCCTAATTCTAATAACTCAGAACAGAAAATTTGCTTTCTAATTTGTTAGCAATTACATAGCTTAGTTTAAGCATTATCCTCAACAATCGCCCTTAATTCTTAATGAGGTGATCCCAAGCATATCACTCATGTATTGAAACTTCATTTTTGGTAGTGGTTTGGTAAATATATCTGCAAGCTGATCATTTGTTGTACAAAGCTTTATTTCACTTTCTCCTTTTGCCACATAGTCACTTATGAAATGATATTTGATATCAATGTGTTTGATGCAACTATGAAACACCGAATTTTTAGTTATGGCAATTGTAGACAAGTTAGCATAGTAAATAGTTGTGGCATATTTTTTTCTTGTTTTAGATCTAACAATACTTTCTTCAACCAAATTGCTTCACATGTTACTGTTCCTGCTGCAATATATTCTACCTCTGTAGAAGACAATGAAATAGTTGGTTTATTTTTTGAGCACCATAATATTGCACCTGATTCAAGGCTGAATACATAACTCGAAGTGATTTTTCTATCATCGAAAGATCCATCCCAATCATTATATGTATAACAAAACAATCCAAAATTATTTGATGAATTATACCAAATTCCATAATTTCTTGTTCCAGAGAGATACCTCAAAATTCTTTTTGCTGCTCCAAAACGAATCTTACTTGGACTTTGCATGAATCTATAAATCAAGCCTACTACATGCATAATATCAGGCCTACTGGTAGTAATATACAAAAGGCTTCCTACCAAACTCCTATAGGGTTGAACTTCTACCTTTTCAGCTCCATCTTCTGCAAATAATTTTTCATTTGTATTCATGGGTACGCTCATGGGTTTACAATTTCCCATTTTCCATTTTTGAAGAAGATTTGAAACATATTTTTCTTGTGAAATAAAAATTCCATCATTCATTTGTGCCACTTCTATGCCAAAAAAATGATGGAGCAAACCCAAATCAATCATTTCAAATTTAGTCATCATAGCCTGCCTGAACTCTTCCACTAACAAATCACTTGAAGATGTGTATATCAAGTCATCTACATATAAGCACATAATTATTATATTATTACTTTTTGACTTGATATATAATGTGTGTTCACTTTCACTTCTATTAAACCCCTTTTACAAAAAATAAGTGTCAATTCGACTGTACCATGCTCTTGGAGCTTGTTTAAGCCCATAAAGATCCTTTTCTAGTTTGTAGACTTTGTGTTTATTTCTTCCTTCTTCATATCCTTGAGGTTGGTGAACATATACATCTTCTTTCAACTCACAATTTAGAAAGTTTGATTTAACATCAAATTGATAAACTAACCATTTATATTGTGTTGCCAATGCCGAAACAGTTATGATTGTATAACATCTTGCAACAAGAGAATATGTTTCATTGTAGTCAATACCTGGTTGTTGAGCATATCCCTTTGCTACTAACCTTGCTTTGTGCCTTTGTATTGATGCATCGGCTGCATACTTGGCTTTATACAACCATTTCACCCCAATGACTTATTTTCTACTAGGAGGATCCACAAGCTCCCGTGTTTCATTCTTTTTAATCACTGCCATCTCTTCATCCGTTGGTTTGCACCAAAATAACTCTTTTACTACATCTTCAAAACATCTTGGCTCTGCTTCAATCCAAGACATCAAAGAAAAATTAGTATAACCATAAATTTAATTTAAAGATTTTGTCTTTTTGAGAGGACGACTTGGACTTGAAGTAGTAGACGATGATTGAGTGGATGTGGCCTTTGAAGCATTTTGATTACTGGATTGATTTTTAGAAACAAAAGATGCATCTTCTTCTACAAAAATACTTGGATTTTGTTGTTGCACATCGTGATTCCACTGCCATTCTTATTTCTAATCAAAGAACACATCGCATCTAATCCTTAGTTTTCTAGTTTGTGGATTGTACAATCTATAACCTTTGGTTTCCTCACAATATCCAATAAAAATGCATTTCACACTTTTATCATCAAGCTTTCTTCTCTTTTTAGTAGGAACATGAGCATAGGCAATGCAACCAAAGACTCTTAAATGAGAAATATTGGGTTTTCTTCCACACCATGCTTCATAAGGGGTAATATTTTGCACACTTCTTGTTGGGAATCTATTAAGAAAATAAACACATGTAGCTACAGCTTCAGCCCAAAAAAAATTGGAAGGTTTTTACCTTTCATCATGCTCCTAGCCATCTCAACAATTGTTCTATTCTTACGTTTAGCAATGCCATTATTTTGGAGAGTATAACTAGCTGTAAATTTCCTTTGAATTCCATTCATTTTACAATAAGAATCAAACTTATTAGAAGTAATTTCTCCCCCTCTATCTATGGGTAATGTTTTTAGACAATAACCACTTTACTTTTCCAGAAGAGATTTAAATTGTTGAAATATGACAAATGCATCATATTTTTCTTTAATGAAATATACCCATTTCTTCTACTAAAATCATCCAAAAAATAATGAAATAATTATTTTTGTTGATAGACAAAGTTTCCATAGGACCACATATATCTGCATGCACTAGCTCTAATGGTTTACTTGCTCTCCATGATTTTCCTACTCGAAATGAATCTCTATGTTTCTTACCAAGAATACACCCTTCACAGACTTTATCAATATTACCAATAAGTGGTAACCCTGTGACCATTTGATTGTTATATAAAAATTTAAAGCCTTTCAGATTCAAATGTCCATACCTTATGTTCCATAGCCAAGAACTATCATCACAAACAACATTCAATGTTGTACTTGCTTCACAAGCGAGATTGAAAGCAAAAATTTTGTTTTGCATCATATTAGTCTTATCAATAATTTTATTGTGATCATCTTTATCATAGATTATGGATTGCTTGTCCTTGAAAACAATTAAATATCCCTTTTCAAGGAGTTTCCCCACACTCAACAAATTATGTGCTAGACCAGGAACATATAAAAAATCATTAATTTGCTTTGGCTTTCCTTGTTTTCTCATCACAACAATTGTTCTCTTAGCTTTAACTTCAACTCGCTTGTCATCCCCCAATAGTACATCAGATTTTGTAAATTCATGTGATTACTGCAACCACTATCCATAAGCCACACCTCTTTCGAAACATTATTAGTTGAATCACAAGCCAAGAATAAAGTGCCAACCTCTTCTTTTTCTTAAAAAAATAGCTTGTTGTTTTTGTTTTTTCCAACAATTTCGTTCATAATGGCCAAATCGTTTACAATAAAAACACTGAACTTGGGATTTATTAAGTCTTTTACCTCCATCACTTTCCTCATTACCTCTTCCTTTGTTGTTTGCAGAAAAAAAAATCTTCACCGACCTCTGCCTCCTCTATATGTTTTTCCTCTTCCTCTTCCTCTTCCAGAAGTGTTCTGGCTTTCCTCATGAGAGGAACCACTTTTGTCCTTGAAAATATTTCCTCTTTCTTGGAAAGCTTGCTCAATAGATTTTTCATAAGATATATTGATTCTTTTCTCATGAGATTGAAGAGACCCCATTAGCTCATTCACAGAAAACTGAGATATATCCTTAGATTCCTCAGCAGCAAAAACAACCCCATCAAATTTTGCAGGTAAACTTCTTAAAATCTTATCAACAATTTTTTGATATTTTAAGCTCCATAAGACCTAATTTCATTCACTATACCCATAACTCTAGTGAGAAAATCTTCAATAGTTTCATAGTTTTTCATGCACAAAGTTTGAAATTATCTTCTTAAGCACTGCAACTTAACAATTTTTACCTTATCGGTTCCTTGATATGCTTGTTGCAAAGCATCCCATGCCTCCTTTGATTTTGTTACTCCAACTAGTCTTGGAAAAATAGAAGCATGCATTGCTTGTTGTATTAGGAAGAGAGCCTTTTAACTTTTTTTATGATTTTCCTTTAGCTTTGTTCTTTGGTCTTGAGTCAAGTGGGCAAGTTTTCGTGCATTTGGTTCTGTATATCCATTTTCTATGAAATCCCACAAATCTTGTGAGAGAAACAATCTTTTCATCTTAATTCTCCAAAAACCAAAGTTGTCACCATTATACACTGGTATTTGTGGCTGAGAAATATTCATATTGTTGGCCATTGCTCCTAACTGCTAAGCACTCCCACCAATAACTTGAATCTAGACACTCTTCACAAAATTATGAAAACTCTTGCGAATGGCTTTCACAAACATTTGAAACCTCCTCCCAACAACATAGACTTTACATATAAATCAACTCACTTAACCTAGTTCCAATACCATATGTTAAATCTATCAAGATCATACATATGAAAGCATAAAGCAGAGTAATGATTAAAAATGAGAGAAGTCTGATTCTCAATCCATAAGCTAAACTCTTATTGGAATATCATATATCCATAGGAGTAATGAATACATTATTATATAACTGACATATTTCTAATTTGATTATCCATTATCAGACTAATCTACTGCCCCTAATAATTTGTTGAATGATAACTCACTACATCTATTAATTTTCTACCCTAATTCTAATCAATTAGAACAAAAAATGTGTTGGCTAATTTGTGAGTAATTACATAGCTTAGTTTAAGCATTATCCTCAACATTATTCTCAGAGTAGTAGTGTTTTTTTATGGTAGTGTTTGATAACTATTTTAGTGTAGATTTTGAAATATTTCACAAATATCATATCTCAAGGAGATCAATCCTTATCCTAATTATATTATATTACCATTACCTAGTCCGTAATGACCGGCTACTTGTTTTAGGGCATTAGACAGCCTGCAGGTGGAATGGCTAATTAGTGGATGTTGACTTGGCATATCATAACAGTTTGTGGATTAATTGGTTGATATCGTATTCATTCATTTATTGTTAATTACTATTCATATAAAATAGCAAAGGGCTATGAAGATTGTGGGCATGGGTGGTGTGAGAGAAATTGTAGAGAATCACAATAAAACTTCGTATATTATATAAACTATCACAACCACAGGCCTATATGAAGCATATATATAATGATATTAGTGAATGTGTTTGATATATGCGCATAGTCATTTATCATTTATATTTATAATTGTTATATGTATAGTGCTAATATGGCCAATATCTTTTATATGTAATGATAGATTTATGAACCATTCCAACATAATGATACTAAATACAATATTATAAACCCAAAATTAAAAACTGCGATATCACAAATCCAAGGGATTAATATTATAAACCCAAGGGGAAATAAATGAAGGGTTTAATTGTATAAGCTTAAGAGATTAACATTGTAAACCCAAGTGAGAATAGATTAGATGGAAAAACACTAAACCATAGGATTAAAATACTACATTATTAATAAGAACAATGTGATACACCATGATATTAAATTTTAATATTAAACTAAATATTATAAACCCTAACATCATCAAATCAAAAATTATAAACCCTAAGATTAGTATTATAAACCCTAAAGTAACAAACCCTAAGATTAATATTATAAACTCCAATAATAAGCCCAAGATATTAATGATATAAACCGAAGTGATTAATTTTATAAACCCTTGGGAATAATAGACCCAATGGGTTAATATTATAAACCCTTAGGATTAATAAACCTAAGGGATTAATATTAATATTAATATTATAAACCATAAAATTATAAAACCTAATATTATAAATCTGAATACTAAAATCTTAACATTTGAAACCCTTATACTAAATGTGATATTATAAACCCAATGGATGAATATTATAAACCCAGCGGATTATTCATATTAAACACCAAAGAGATAAAAAAATCAAGGGATTAATATTAAAATCCTAGGGGATTAATAAACCAAATCAATTAACATTACAAAACCAGGGGATTAATAAACACAAGGAATTCTTGATATTATAAACCGAAGGATTAATATTCTAAACTTTGGGGATTAAAAACCCAAGGGATTTATATTATAAACCCAAGGGATTAATGAACCCAAGTAATTATTAATATTCTAAACCCAAGATATTAAAAACCCTAGGGATTAATGAACCCAACTAATTAGTAGTATTATAAACTTAAGTGATTAATAAACCCAACAGATTAATATTATAAACTCAAGAGATCGGTAAACCTGATAAATTAGTATTATAAACCTCATGGATTAATATTATAAACCCTAATATTACAAATTATAAATCCAAGAGATTAATATTAATATTAAACCCAAGATATTAATATTCTGAACCAAGTGATTAATAAACTCAATGAATTTGTATTATAAACTCAATGATTATAAACCCAAGAAATTTAAATTAAACCATAGGATTAATATTATAAACCTTATGAATAATATTATATGCTAGGAGTCAAGTCCCACTAACACAACCGGTTGAGGACGGCTCTCATTAGCAAAGCGACCGGGATCAAACCTCATGGAAGTTGTTGCACCTGTGGTAGGGGAGGAGACATGCTAAAATCAAGTCACCTTAGGGCTAGTGTGGCCCAAGCTGAGTGCGATCTCCAAGTGACTTTGATGGCTTAGATGCCTTTGGTTCATGGTTTCTCAAGCCATAGGTCAGGCCTAGAAGAACACATTCAACTTGAAAAAAGAAAAGAAACATTATATTCTAGGAATATGAACCCTTAGATTAATAAACCCAAGTGATTGATATCATAAATGCAAGAGACTAATAAACCCAAGGGATTATAAACTCATGGGAATAATATTAAACACACATAGTTAATATTATAAACCCAAGGGGTATAAACCCTAAGATAAATATTATAAACTCTAAAATAAACATTAAACCCTCAATTTAATATTATAAACCTTAGGATCAAGATTATAAACCGATCTAAATAATAAATCGAAGAGATTAATATTAAAAACCTAATGGATTTTAAACCCAAGGGAATAACATTAAACGTTAGGATTAATATTAAATCCTAGGAACATAAACCCTAATATTAATAAACCCAAGAGATTATGAACTAAAGTGATTAATATTAAACCCTAAGATTAATATTATAAACCCGAGGGATTGCTAAACCCATTGGATTAATATTAAAAACCTCAGGGATTATAAACCCAAGGGAATAACATTAAACCCTAGTATTAATATTAAGGCCTAGGAATATAAACTCTAATATTAATATTATAAACATTAGGATTAATATTATAAACCCAAGATATTAATACTATAAATCCAAGGAATATATAAACCTAAGGGATTAATATTATAAACTCGATGGATTATAAACTGAGGGGAATAATTTTAAACCCCAAGGACTAATAATTTAAACCTAAGGGATTGGTAAACCCAAAATATTAATATCAAAAATCTAAGGGATTGATAAACCCAAGGGATTGATATTAAACCCTAAGATTAATATTATGACCTCTAATACTACAAAATATAAACCCAATATTAAACTTTAATATTATAAACTAAATATTAAAATGCCCTAATATTATAAACCTTGTATTAAACCCAAGTTTTGTAATGTAACAATGCGACATTGAATAAATTACAATGTAATGTAACATTGTGATAATGATTGTTAGAATTATTTTTATATTGAGATAATGTTTGTCATAATGTGATGTTGGATACATTTTTGTACCATTGCAATTTTGCACTATTAAATCGTTGATATTATAAGCCAAAGGTGCTAATAAACCCAAGGGAATAATATTAAACCCAAGGGATTAATATTATAAACCCAACGAATATATACCCTAAGATAAATATTATAAACTCTAAAATAAACATTATACCCTAAGATTCATATCACGGGCCTTATAATTAATCTGGTAAACCCAAGGGATTAATAAACCCAAAGGATTAATGTTAAAAATTGAAGGGAATAACATTAAACCTTAGGATGAATATTAAACCCTCGAATATAAACCATAAAAGTAATAAACCCAAAAAATTAATGTTGTAAATGCAAGGCTTAATATTAAACCCTAGGAATATAAACCCTATGGTTAATATTATAAACCCAAGGAATTAACATTATAAACCAAATGGATTATAAACCCAAGGGATATATATTAAACCATGGGATTAATATTATAAACCCTATCAATAATATTATACCCTAGGAATATGAACCGTTAGATTAGTAAACCTAAGGAACTAATAAAAACAAGGGATTGCTACTAAAACCCTAAAAAGCCCAAAGGATTAATATTGTAAACCCAAGTTATATAAAACCTAAGATAAATATTATAAAACCTAAAACAAACATGGTTGACCATGGTTGATATCCATATTGGGACAATATTTGTCACAATGTGATGTTGGACCATGGTTGAGCATGGTTGACCATGATTGATTTTCATATTGAGAGAAACTTTGTCACAATGTTATGTTGGACCATGGTTGATTTTCATATTGATAATCTGTCACAATACGACATTCGACCATGGTTGGCCATGGGTGGCCATGAATGGCCATGGTTGTGACAATGTGACATTGGACCTTGAGAAAATCATTGTCACAATGTGACCATGGCTATTAACAATCATTGACCATGATTGACCATGGTTGATTTTCTTATCCACACAATCTTTATCACAATGTAATGTTGGACCATGGTTGATAATGGTTGACGATAGTTGATAATGGCTGATTTTTATATTGAGAGAATCTTTGTTACAATGTGACGTTGGACCATGGTTGACCATGATTGACCATGTTTTTATGTTCATTTTGAGACAATATTTGTTACAATGCAACATTTGACCATTCTTGACTATGATTAAAGATGGTTGACCATGGTTGATTTTCATATTGGTACAATCTTTGTTATAATGTGACATTGGACCATGGTTGACAATGGTTGAATATGGTTGGTTTTCATATCGTGAAAATTTCTGTCACAATGTGACATTAGACCATGGTTGACCATAATTATAAACTCAAGGGATTGATATTATAAACCCAAATGATTCATATTATAAACCAAAGAGATTAATATTAAAAACCCAAGGGAATATAAACCTAAGGGAAAAATATTAAACCTAAGGGTTTAATATTATAAATCCAAGGTATATGAACCCTAAGATAAATATTATAAACCCTAAAATATACATGGTTACCCATCGTTGACCACTGTTGATTTTCATGTTGACAAAATATTAGTCATAATGTGACGTTGGACCATGGTTGACCATGGATGACCATGGTTGTCATAATGTGATGTTGGATCAAGAGACAATCTTCGTCAAAATGTGACCATGAATATTGACCATGTTAAACAATGGTTGATTTTCATATTGAGACAATCTTTATCAAAATGCCATGTTGGACCATGGTTGACCATGGTTGATTTTCATATTGAGACAATCTTTGTCACAATGTTGACTTTCATATTGGACTATGGTTGACTATGATTGACCATGATTAATGATGGTTGACCATAACTGACCATAGTTGAACATGATTGATTTTCATATTAAGACAATCTTTGTGACAAAGCGACATTTGAATAGATATTATAAACCCTAAAATAAACATGGTTGACCATTGTTGACCATGGTTGATTTCCATATTGACACAATCTTTGTCACAATGTGATGTTGGACCATGATTGGCCATGATTTATTTTCATATTGAGACAATATTTGTCGTAATGCGACATTAGACCATGCTTTTCATAACATGACGTTGGACCGATAAACAATCATTGTCACAATATAGCTATGATAATATAATTTAATATTATTAATATTAATAACTAATGTTAAAATTAATATTTATAAGCCGAGAGAGGTTTGGTCTCGTGGCCAGCGGACGATATGCTAAGTCATCCATGCCACTGTGCAGGTCACGAGTTCGAGTCTCGTCTTAACCGAGGGCCATTTTTCCGGGTTGGGCGGTTCCTCCTAGAGGTTATAGTGGCAGCCGGTGGGATTCGACCCTGTGTAACATGAGTATCATGCCATCACCATCACCAATTCCGCTAGTCAACAAAAAAAAAGTAATATTTATGAATATTAATAATAATAATAATCCTATTCATATTAATTAATATTAATATTAATAATATATATATATATATATATATATATTGTAAGTAAGCACCCACGGGGGATTTGAATCAGTGACCTATCACAAGGAGTGCCTTAACAGTACACCAATTCACCGTCAATCCAAAACCCCGTGAGTTATAAATATTCAAATTAATATTAATATTAATATTTTTTTTTTCTCGGTAAAAAACTAATCTATTAAAATATGTACAGAGGTCGAAAATACATCATGGCGAAACTAGTGTGAGACAGGCTCTGGGCATCACACCTGAGAGCCGATAATGTACCAAACACGAAAGCAAGCTCTCGCCCACGCAGGGGCACCAAACCCAAGACCGAGACTGACCACCGCTGCAAGCCCGCGCAGGGGCAACAAACTAAAAACCAAGGCTGACCATAAATGCAAGCCCACGCAGGGGTATCAGACAAAAAGGAGATTGACCACCAGAGTCGGCCCCTACAGGGGCGCCATCCATTTCCCCCCTCGCAGGGGAGACTGTTCTTGCCCAATTCATTAGCAAAAATTACAAAACAGAGATGACAAAACAGAAAATGCCAAAGACCATAACTGAACCAAAGACAAAGTGCCGATAAGACCAGTAGACCAGGCGAAAAGCCAATATAACCTTGAGCGCGGGCGCCTTCATTCGTCCAATTGCTCTTCCTCAATTTGGCACCACCCATAGGTTTCTCGTTCAGCATCAGTTGGAAAAGTCGCTGCCTCTTCCCCAGTTTCCGCCTTTTGAACATTCTGAGTATGCTTAGCATTTTCCGAGTCTGTGGCCGATACCTTTGCTTTCTGCTCCATATCAGCTTCTGGAGCCTGCACTGCTTGCCCTGGGTTGACTTGCATCCGTTGCCCTTGTTCATCCATGGAGTCGTCATCATCTTGAGCATTTTCAATAAACAGTATAGAAACATGCGCGCTGATCCTTGGGTTATTTGTTGAGCTAGTAAAATTGAAGATGGTGGAGCCAAAGGCTGGCAGGGTAGCCGAGCCTGATGCCCCTGCATCCATGAATTGACTGGAATGTAGGGGGTTGGCTCCAATAGAGCTAGCAAGATTGCAGTGACAGCAATGGCCAACACTATCCCCTTCATGACTGCGTGAGACCCCTCCTCTGGAAGAGCCTCGACGGTTGAGCATACGCTGTCGAGGTCTCACCATTGAGGGACGAGAATTCCAACAAGCCGTGAAATGAACCAGACTTTCTGCTACCAGAGTCGACCGCGTGATGAACCCGTCCGTCTGAGAAGGGATCTCAACAAAGACAGAGAGGCCAGTCGTCTGCATAACTACCAACATTCCCTGCTCATACCCTGTTTTATTCCCAACCTCCTCACCTACCCTGCTCAGGATCACATCCGCCATTACTGCTGCCATCCGCTGGGTCGAATACGTTCTCCAGGCATCAACTATCCCATGCCCCCTTGCCTTAAACTGCCCTCGTCCTTTCCTTCTGTTCGCTGTGGGTGCCACGTGATGGCTGAAGGGCAGCATGTGTCCAGCCACCCACGCCTGTCCCGTCTCACATATCACCCGCATCCGGGGGAGTTGCATCTTTTTGGACCAGTCGAGAACATTCTTGAGCTTCCACATGCGTTAATATAGTATTTAGTTGTCCTGTGATCAGAGAGTGATTACTCCCCACCCCTACATTGGCCATGAAGTCCGCAACCTTGTTGCCCTCCTGCCTTGTGTGTGTGAAGGTGATGGCTCTATTGCTGTGAAGCTTCTGTTCTATTGCTTCCAATCTTGCTTCAAGCCTCCAACTGGTGGCTATTTTTTTAGCCTGAGATCCATTTAGGATTTTTTTGGCCATGTTGATGAGGATTTGGGAGTCTCCTTCTACCTCCAGAGGGTGGAAGTTGAGCTCCCCAGCAAGTTGAAGTCCCTGCCATAGCCCTTCCAATTCAGCTGAGTTGTTGGTGTCCCAGCCAATGTTTCCGAAGTAAAGTGTCATGGGAGCACCTTCATGATTCCTAATTATTCCACCAAAGCCTGCTAACCCGGGATTCCCTTTTGAGGCACCATCAAAGTTGAGTTTGAATGTGTGCTTTGGCGGAGGCTTCCATGCGACTTGATTTTCAATGTTGGCTGCAGAGTGGTCCTGCTGGTGCATGCTTTTAGTGCAGCTGATTTGCCAATTATCCATGATAGTTTTCTCGTTGGCTAGTGTAGGCCAATCCTCCTCCTTCCAGGGTCTTAGCATCAAAGTCTCTTGAATATTTTTGCATAGCATATTCCAAATATTGTCCAGCGAAGAGTGTTGATTTTTAAAAATGCGCTTATTTCACTCCTTCCATATGCCCCATAGAATTAGCCCGGGAATCAATTGCCATAGATGATTGAGGATGTTGCTCTTGTACGGGTCCTTTTGCCACTGACGTATGGAATTCGTGATTTCATTTTCAAGTCTGCATATTCTTTGACATCGAAAGCTTGCCTTCTCCCATAGCTGATTGGCTAGGGGGCAAGAGTCCAGCAGATGTTGGAGCGTTTCCTCATGGGCATTGCAGTTGAAACAGATGGAGGGACCATGGAAATTTCTTCTTCTAAGCTTGTCCCATGTTAGGATTCTCTGATGCCCTACCAACCAGAGAAAATGATAGATCTTGGGCCAGGAGCCAGAGTTCCATATTTGGCCCCAAATTGGATCCTGGGGAGCAGAGTCGTTGCAGATTATCTTGTATGCTTCAGACGTAGTGAACACTCCTTTTGGTTGATATCCCCACCTTAGGATATCTCCCCTTTCATCACACCTGATTTTTCTTTTGCTGAGCTCCGTTTCCAATGCTATGGAAACTTGGTGATTTTCATTTGTGAGGATTTGGTTACCCGGTTTCCAGATTCTGAAGCCTTTCTCCATTTCCTGGGTCCAATATTGCCTGGTCTTGACTTGCTGTGTCTCCTCCGCATTGTTGTTTAGAGGCAGGTTCAGAACATTGCTGAGGGTAGGCATTTGATTCCATGCATCCATCCAGAATCTAGTGTTATGGCCATTTCTTACCTCCCAGAAACTATGCTGCTGGATCATTTTATAATGTTCTTTGGCTGCATTCCAAATTAGTGATCCTTTGTCACTGGGCTCTAATCTGATAAGCTCTTCCTGGGGTTGCTGATTGGCATACTTTGCTGTCCATAATGTGACCCATGGCTTACCTGTGTTGGTGAGCCACTGCCACCAGATCTTGGCTCCCATGATGGCATTGCTGTGCTCCGGATCTCTTAGACCAATTCCTCATTTTTCCTTCGGTTTGCATACTGTGCTCCATTTTACCAGAGCCCATTTGCGATTGGTTGCATTGCTTCCCCAAAGGAAATCTCTCTGAATTTTCCTTAGTCTTTTTAGGACCCATTTTGGCACTGCCAAGATGGAGAAAAGGTACAGCGGCATTGCTTGAAGAACAGCTTTTATAAGTACCGCCCGGCTGACTAAATTCAAAGTTCTGTGAGTCCATTGGTTGAGACGTGATTCAAGTTTTTCAATTAAATTGCGCCAAGAGGAATGGTTGATGGCCGAGGTAGTGAGGGGAGCTCTGAGATACTTAGAGGGAAGGGTGGCTATGGGGAACCCCAGAATGCGGACTATGGCAAACTTGACGACTGGGGGGGTATTGAAGAAGAAGATCTGCGATTTGGAGCAGTTGATGCTAGTTCCAGAGGCTTCGGTAAAATCATTTAGCACTGCTTTAAATATGGAGGCTTCTTGAACAGATGGATATCCAAACAGCATCGTGTCATCAACAAATTGCTGATGGGAAGTAGCTGGCAGATGGTGGATGGAGATACCCTTAAGCTGGTGTGAGTGGAGGGCGTTTTTAATGTGACGTCCCAGGCCCTCAGCCATTAAAACAAAAAGGAAGGGGGAAAGGGGGTCACCTTGCCTGATACCACGGGAGGGGGAGAAGGGGCGAGAGGGGATCCCATTCACTAGGATGGAGAAGCTGGTGGAGGAGATAAGGCTCATAATCCATCGAATCCAGGTGGGGCTGAATCCAAAAGCAGATAACATTTGCTGTATATAATCCCAGCTGAGTTTGTCAAAAGCCTTGGAAAGATCAAGTTTAAGGAGCATACCTGCCTGCTTTGAATGCTTGAGAGTGTGGGTGATCTCATGCGTGTGGATGATTCCGTCCAAAATCTGTCTTCCCTCCACATATCCTGACTGTTCCGGAGAGATGAGCATTGGCAAGAGGGGCTTTAGCCTGTTTGCAATGACTTTAGAGATGACTTTGTATATAACATTGCAAAGTGCGATTGGCCGGAATTTGTCCGGTTTGAGCGCGTCCTCCTCTTTTGGAATTAGGGCTATGAAGGTGGTGTTGAGCGAGGGAAGCAGCCAGTGAGAAACTCGCGACTCCTCCACCACTTCCCAGACTTCCAGCTTTATTAAATCCCAAAACTTGTGAAAGAAAGTAGTGGTAAATCCATCCGGGCCGGGAGCTTTTCCTTCTTTAAGCTGAGTCATTGCATTGTCCACTTCCTGAATTTGAATTGGGCTGAGGAGGAGTTCATTATGCTCCGCTGTGATTAATTTTGGTATATTGCGAGTGATTCTTTCAATTGCAGGATGTCTATTGATGTCAGGTTCTTGATGGACCTGCTTAAAGTGTTCGAGGAGTTCCTTCTCAATTTCCTCATGTTGTTCCACCCTTTCTCCTCCTGATTTTTGAATGTAAGGGATATTGTTGCCCATTCTGCGTTGCACTGTGGTTCTATGGAAGAATTTGGTATTTCTTTCTCCCTCTTTCAGCCATCTGATTCTAGATTTCTGTTTCCAGTATATCTCCTCCTGCTTTCTTCTTTCTTCAAGCTGATTGTGGATGCGCTGCTCCTGTTCGAGGGTTCTCTCTGTATGGCCGCCTGTACTTATTTCTCTCTGCAGATCCTCCAGGGCTTTTTGAAGATCATTTTGCGCCTTGAAGATGTTTCCGAAGGTCTCTCTGTTCCATCTCTTGAGGCTAAGCTTTAGATGTTTGAGTTTCTGTTGAAACTGGAACATCTTGGATCCTTCTGGAGGGCTGAAGGATGTCCACGTGGAGTTAACGAAGTCTCTGAGTGAGGGATGAGTGAACCAAAACTCCTCAAAGCGAAAAGGTCTTCTTATGTTATTGCCTGGACGTTGCCATTGAAGGGCAACCAACCAATGATCAGATCCAGAGTGTGGAAGAATGGCCGCTGAGAAATCTCCCCCCAAGTGGACCGAGTTATCTGAGATGAGAAAGCAATCCAGCTTGGATGCTATTTGATGTATGCCTACTCTACGGTTGCTCCACGTAAAAGTGCCATTGCAGAACTGTAAGTCTATCAGGGATGCATTCTGAATAAAGTTTTTGAAGTGGGTGTTTTCCTGTTCCAACCTGTTTCTGCCTCCAATCTTCTCCTCTAATTTTGTTATCATGTTATAATCCCCTCCAGCTATCTAAAGTGGGTGCCTTCTATTGGCGTTAAGAGCTTCTAGGGTATGGAGGAGAGAAATCTTTTCCCTAGCTTCCTGAGGGAAATAGACATTCGAGAGATTCCCATGAATATTTGTGCCAATTATGTGGAAGGTAGCCTGTATTAGATTGTGTGAAGCATGAAAGTCTGACAGAGTGAGTGCTTGAGAGTTCCATGCAATGGCTAATCCCCCAGAAGCGCCGGATGCATCTACAACAACTAATTGACATCCTGGCCAGGCTTTAGAGAGGATCATTTCTAGAGTTGTACTATTACATTTTGTCTCTTGGAAAAAGCATATTTGCGGCTTTTCCATTTTTACCATATTTTTAAGCATTCTGAGTTTTCCTGGGCCGTTGAGCCCTCTTAGGTTCCATGAAATGAGCTTCATGAGTCACTATTGGTGGAGGGCTTGTAGTACTTCGTAAGCTTAGCATACCTATCGGAGTCTACCAGAATCTTCCCGACCGCTATTGTTCTTTGGAGGTCAGTTCTTCTTCCCCTTTTTTTGGAATCTTTTGGGGTTTGGCTTAAATCCCATTGACTTCCTGGCTGGATGCCAAGCTGATTTTGATGGTAGGCCCTGGAGATGACCATTTCCAGTTTGTCAAGCTGTAGCTCTGGGATGCTTTCATATGCTTTCTTCTTGCATGCTGCTTCTAGTTCGAGTATGTCTAATCCATTTAGATCTATACTTTCCGGTTCTTCCTCCATTTGTTGCACCTGATTATCTCCTTCCGTGGGTATGTCTGGACCCTGGAAGGGGCCTGAGGATCCATCAACCTCCATTTCATTGTCTTTTTCCCGCTGCTTTTCTTTGCTTTCCGTGTTGTGGTCTGGGGGATCTTTGGAAGGAAGGGGATTGGATGGAGGGGCCGCGGGAGGTGGCTGGGAAGAGGATGAGGGGAGATCAGTGTTTGGAGGAGAGGAAGTGGTATGCTCGTCCGTGACATGAGCCAGGATTCCAAAGCTGTTCCTGACTGCATGATCAGAGGCGATGTTCTGTTTGGGTTTCTTCCCTGTTGATGGTTTTTTATGCGCTCGCTTACGGGTAGGGGCTTTGGTGAAGCCATCATGGGTCTGAGAATCGGTGGGGGAGGGGGCTTTAGCTTGAACATTCAGGGGGCAGTCTCTAAAAAGATGCCCTATGGCATGGCATTTACGGCAGCGAAACGGAACATGTTCATAGTCTAAAGGCTGGATCCACTCATAGTCACGGTGAGAGAGACTTACCGATTCTGGCAGGGCTTTGTCTAGGCGCATGAAGACGCAGATGCGGGCGTAAGATGTATATCTTCGTAGTTTCGTTTCTTCAACAGTCCTTATGTATTCCCCCAAACCATTTCCAATGTTTTTCAGAATATCCTCATCCCAGTATTCATCTGGCAGTGAGTATAGTCTTATCCAGACTGGTGCCCATGTGAGATCCTCCTGATCCGGGTTGAATCTGGGAGCCCAGTCCCGTAAGTATAGGCCAGCTGAGTTGAAGAAGTAAGGTCCCTCAACCAGGATTCTGTATTTGTCTTCCAGACAAAAAAAGATCGCTGTGAAGAATCCTTTTGGGCCTAACTGCAGAGACACATCTCCCTTAGGTTTCCATTTCGCTGCGATCCAACTGTGGAGGGCTTTTTCCGTCGGCCAAAACCCTATGAATTTCCCAATGAGCGCATGATCCATCATATATTGGATTCTTGCTTCTATTTTTTCCCCCGGCAGTTCGATTCTGGGTCGATCTGTAGCTATAGGTTTGCAGGTGGTCGAAGAGACCCTCTGGGTACCATCTGTTTGGTTTTGCTTCCCATTCTCTCCATTTACCTTAGCTTCCAGGTTTTCTTTTCCCTTGCGCTCATTCTGGCGCGGGATTTCTTGATTGATGTCGTTCTCATGGATCGATCCAAATCGTATTGTTCTCTCGTTTTGGTGTTGTACTTTGTGTGCGATGGGGGAGGTTGCCGAGGCCCCCCCCTGGGGGTCGCCCATGTGCCCTGCGACCTCTTACAACACTGTTGAGAGATGCCTGTTCGTGTAGTCAGGTCCTTGTTGGTTGTCTGCGCAGATCAGTCTGCGCCGTCTGAGCGTGGTGCAGAACCCTAGCAGCTATCTCCAGAGCGAATCAAGATCTGATCGAGGGAGAAACAATTAGTCATTATCACTATTGATCAAAATTAATATTAATATTACTATTAATATTAAAATTAAAATTAAAAATAAAATAACTTATAATGAACATTCATTTCAAACTTACCTCAGATATATATTATATATTATAACATAAAACTACTATTAATACCAATATTATATTTTCAATTCAAATTTACGTGAGTTATATATTATATATTATAACATAAAACTACTATTAAATTTAAAACTTATAACCAGTATTCTATTTTCAAAGACAAAATTATTATCATAATTTTTTTTTGGTTCATTTCCGAGAAATCAAAACTATGTTAATATTAATCAAACGACTATTATAATTTTTTTCTCTTCATTCCCAAGATATCAAAATCATATTAATATTGGTAAAATATAAAATGATTATTATTTTTTTTTAGTTGGGTGGACTCGTTTAAAATTGGTTTTAAAGGCATGTTAATATTTTGGCAGTTTTATCAGATTGCAATCAACGAGGGTTAATGAATCGGACAGGATTTTCGAAGCACACATATTTACAAATGTAACACTTTTTAATATATTGTTTTATTGCAACCACATTTCAATAATATAGCTTTTAACATTTTTATTTTTAATTTAATTTTTCTAATTTTCATAAGTGGTGATAAATTATTTGTACAATAAATTTTTAATAGTGTTTTGTAAAAAATTAATTTAAGTATAGTTTAAACATATAATTTACATATGTAAAAAATTTAGTGGTGTGAATTTCATCCATTGATATAATAACAAATACTTGCATCTTTAAATTTATACAGTTTAATCAAAAAATTTAATTAAAAAAATTATTAAAATACCTAATTTCAATATGGAGAACTGGGCCAAAATTGGCCTTTCTCTTACATAATTTTTCTAGCATCGATTGTTTGAATTGGTTCACAAAATGTCTCAAGAAATTCAAAGGAGGCCATAAATATTGGGCAAGTGTGTGTGGATATATGTTTTGAAGAATAAAATTTATGTATCTATGTCGTGTGAGGGATTATAGCTTTAGCTACGAGATTGTTTTGAGTTTGTATTAATCATTCATATTCTTAAATATTTTTAAAATTTTTACAATCTTCGATGTTAAATCAATTTATTTAAAAAAAAATCCAATTAATTAAATTTTATTCATAATTTTTTTTATTGTTTTGAAATTTGTTAATATAACATTAACATATTAAAATTTATTTATTTTATTAGTTTTCATTTTATTTGTTTGACTTATTTATTTATATCAATATTAGATTGTAGTTAGGTTTTTTTTCTTTAAAAAACATATTTATTTTCATTAATATAAAAAGTAGTTACATTTGCTTAAAATTTATTCTTCTATTTTGTTGTGAAACCAGTGTCTTCCAACATATTTTACTATCAAATCTTATCTTCTATTTCATCTTTTCTTGCACTAGTTTTGTTACAATTTTCAATTCAGGGTATCTAAACAAAAAAACATGATTCTTTGTTCTTCAAGGATGTCTAATATATCTACAAAAAAGAGATAATATAGATAGGTTCATTACAAAAAAACATTCCTAAAATGCCTTATAAGGTTAAACTCTGATATTATCCTTGATATTTTGATAACCCTTGAATGTTGAAAGATGCCCATTTCTGAAAACTTGATCTTACTTTCATGATGCATCCTCCTTTTGGAAGACCATCAACAACAAGATTTTGTTCTTTGTAAATATGAGAGAAAGATATCCTCTTCAAAATATTGTTCAACAATCTAATCCAATACATCCAATTAGAAAGTCATGATGACTCGAAGACAGATCTCATCTCAACCCACTGTATAATCACTTAGGAATCCCCATAAACATCTCTCTCTTCAATGGAGAGCCATTTATCACAAAATAAGACTCCACATAGAGTAAGGAGTTCCGCTCTAATGTTTGTTCCGGCGCCACTTAACAAGCTAGAAGAAAATCCTTAGTTTCATAACTATAAATGCCATGCTGCCACATGGATTAAAAGATGAAGCCCCATCAAAGAATCCCAAAGGGTATTTAGGCCATATTTCCTTAATCTAACAACATCTTCTTATTAACCTTTCCTCTTTCAGCCCTATCTCCAAAAAATAGAACGAAACCTTTAGGGAGGTTCCCCTTATCTATGGAACTCATGTTCAAACATGCAAGAATTCTTGGATCTCCAAATTCCCCACATGATGTAGAAAGGAAGGCCTTATTAATCTTTAAATTATCAAAACCATTGTGAAATACACACTCTAATGGATGACTGGTCCTAAAGGGAAATTATATTTAACAATTGTAAAACCACAAGACAAAATAAAACAACAAATGGGAAGGTGAGAAAGAAATGCACCACATCCTCTAAATTATTTCTACATAGTGTGCACCTCCTTTGGCCCTAAAAGCCCTTTCTAAGAATATTTTCCCATGATAATATCTTGTTATGTGCAATGAGCGATAGAAAGCATTTCAATTTTTGTTGGATCTCCCACTTCCATTTCTTTTTGGACCATACATTTTGAATTTCCAAGCTTCTTCCTTGAGAAATATGGGTGTAAATGTCTTTGACCGATATATGTCCTTTCAATATACTATTGTCCCATGTCATCATGTCCTCCTTATCTGTCAAAGGAATACCTGTTATACTCAACTAAATGATGTATTGTTCCCACTCCTCAACTAAAGGACTTGATATACGAATATCATAGGAATCTAACCATGAGTTTGAAACTAGAATGGGATTGCAGATGACATAAAAATATTTTAGGAAAAAGATACCGTTGTTTCTAAATAATTAAGCATATGGATAAATAGAGAATTATTAGCAGCAATAACTTTAATGTATGTTAGACTAATCTTCATCCTCATTCCCATACCAACTTCCCTCCTTAGATTACCATGAAGCCAATGCCTAATATTCATCATCCTCCTCCATATGTGAGTTTCCCCCTTCTTTTCTAGAGCCGTTGCTTTGTGATGAGCCCCAAAAATGCACAATTATTTGGGCTCATTCAACCTCCTAATTTGGCTTAGTCCACCATTCTCATTTGTTTATTGCATGTTTTTGATTATTTTTATGTTAATAGAGTGAATTTGGTTAGTCATTATGCCAACAAGTCTAATGGGTGCTTTGTGTAGCCTTGTTGGTCAACTTGGAGACAAATTTGAAGGTCTTAATGAGCACTTGGCAGCCAAATTCGTGGGAGAACAAGCTAGAGGATTTGTAGGAAGGTGTTCCCCTCATTTATTGGCCCTTACCTCCAATTCTCCACCATCAGCTCGGAGTTCAAGGGCCACCGAATCAATCAGCTCAAGGGCAGCCAAGCAAGTCAAGTTGGACTGCTGTTAACTACAAGTCTTGGGCAGCCATGTCCCTAACTTTTAGGAGGACTGTTGGGTCCTCAAATTGTATAAATAAGAAGGCTTGGGGCCTCATTTTGGTTAGCTAGTGGGTAGTCATTTTCGTAGCTAGTTAGTCATTTTGTTTTAGCCATTAGTTAGCTAGCTTGTAGTTCGATTTTTAGGCCATGGATTAGCTTTGATTTCAGCTCATTCTCAAGCTCTCCTTATGGACAGTTTTGATGTACTTTTCATTTCTTGATTAATAAAGATGGATCCAGCTTTGCACTAGCTCTAAATCTCTCTTGGGAGGCTGTAGTTCTTGGGGATGGGCCCATCTCAAGCCCCCAGTACCTCCCTTGTTTATATTTATGTGTCTTTGCTGCATTCTCATAATAAAATCTGCTATTTAGATTTAAATATTGTGTTGTTGTTTAGGTTGCTTTTGATGATTAGAAAAGGTTTTTAATGTTCAGATTTGCTTGATAGGTTAATCACAGGGAATATATTCAGAAAAAGGCTACCAAGTACTTTGGATCTCACCTCCCCTTCAGTGGAATCATGAGCTGGGACCAATGTAACCTTGCTGCCAACAAAAACACTTTCTTTGCTTCACCATGCAATCATTAGTGTTTGGATCTCATTTGCAGAACTTGATATCAGTTTGGATGCATGTTTAGGTTTATAATCACTTAGTTTCATAATTGTTTCACATGGTTTCACTGCAAATAAACTTCTGTTCATTTCCTTTGCTGTTAGGTCAGATTAGTAAAGTAACTAGGTCATAGGTTTCATAACTAGATCTTTGTTTTCTTGCATGTCCTTGTTGGTTCAGTTGTAAACAATATGCAGGGCACCTTCATCATCTCCTCAAGTTCTATTTAACCTCTGTCTCACTCATTTACCCTCCAACTCTCTCATTTCCCACATAGCTCCATCTCCTTCAACTTTCGTTGGTTCCATCCTTCCAATCATCAAACCATTGCATACACTCTCCCCTCATCTGATTTTCCAGCTTCTGAGCCATCACCAGCCTTATTCCTACCTTACACATCTCCCCCTATCATTCCATCACTCCTCCATCACTTCAAACACCCACGGTAGGTCATCCTGTAGCAGTTTGTAGACATCCTGTAGAAACCTCTGAGTATCCTGTAGGATCCCCTGCAGACATCCTATAGGAGGCCACTCACTCGGTTGCTGAGCTTCTGAATGTGAGGAACCTCTGTGGATGGATGCTAAGGATCCCTAGGGACCTCTCCTAACCTCTCCAACCTTTCCCATGCTTTCCTTCCTTCTCCATCCCATCTGCACAACCAAACCCTAGTTAGCACAAAGTCACAATCATTCCATACACTTAAAGGAAAAATACAAAAACATGTCTTTTATGATGCAAATAGCTTAGATCCATGCATTTTCACTTATTAGAGGTAATGACAGCATTGGTAGAAGTTTTATTCACATTCTTTGCATTGTAGAGGTTAGACTAGTCAAATTAGGGTTTCCTAGGTTTACATGCTTTGATTTGCTTTCAGTTCATTTTTGTCAAGTAAAGTAGCTTTCCTTTGAGAATAGCTTTCGTCCATCAATTAGCAAGCTTCTTTTGAGAGCCTATAGAAGTTGGCTTGAGCCCTAGCGGACTTGTGCCAGCTGACCAAGTGACAGCTGCGACAAGAGCTAGTACTTGTGCATACAACACCGTCGCTTCCAAGTTTGTACGAACTACCGGGTTGATAAAATTAAGAGACAGGAAGCCCCAGGAGTTGTAGCATTATTGCTACAATACTGGAGCTCACCATCTTTTTGGCGCCGTTGCCGAGGAAGCGGCAGAGTATTGGTGATTGTTGCTATTCTTCTATTTTCTACTACAACCTTCTTCTAAGTAGTTTATTTCATTTCCATTATGCAAAAGTAGATTAGCCTTTCTTGCTTTCCTAGATTAGCATTTCCTGCTTTCATAGATTAGTATTTCCTGCTTTCATAGATTAGCATTTCCTGCTTTCCTAGAATAGCCTTTCAATTCCGCATTTCAATTCTGCAAGCGTAGATTAGTGTTTCAATTTCGCAAGAGTAGCCTAGCATTTCATTCTTGCAATTTGATTTGAGCAAAATAGATTAGTCCTTTCCTGCTTTCATTTCAATTTCGCAAGATAGTTAGTTGCAGTTCAATCTATTTCATGCCTTGTAGGAGTAGAGATAAGTTAGAAAAATGATTGCACAACACCCCCACTGCTTCGCACAGCCAATGTTCTTCTTCAATGGCTGTGATGAAAGAACCCCTGGGTGGACATCAAGACATATCTGAAGAACCTCTAGGGGAGAAAAAGAAAGAAACATTCCTCTGGAGCAAATGGCTACAAGCAGAGATGTTGGGAGCAACATCTTGTCCAAAGATGAATTTGAAAATCAGATCAAAGATTTCAAGAGTGATATGAGGCAGTTCCTTGCCATGCAACTGGATACCTTGCGGATCCAAAAGAAGCAAGAAGAAGCCAAGAGGGCTTTGGCCATTTTTTGTCCTAGGTGCACTAGAAGGCATGCTTGCAACGAATGTCCAATGCACTCTCTAGAAGTGTGTTTCATCTGTGAAGAATACCATCCTACAGATCAGTGCCCTTCCTTGCCCAAAATCAAAGCTACATATCAAAGAGCCAAGGGAGCCATTGAATCACTCTGTTATATGAACCAAAGGAGGCCACATGGACCCATACCCTACCAGCAGGAACTACAAGGGACACCCGAGACCTATTATGACCCTTACCAAGCCACCTTCATGCCTTCTTGGGGTCCCCCTGCTCATCCTTCCTGGTTCACACCTCCTCCTTATTCCTTCACAGATCCATATTATGCCCAACCAGCTGCTCATTCGTTTCACTCTTATGCTCAGCCACAACCTCAGTGGAATGCACCTTATCAGGAGTGGAGGCCCCAGTACAACTCTCATCCCACTCATTTTCCTCCACCACCTGCTCATCCACAACCATCGCCTCCTCCTCCACCAAGGCAACCTCAAATGCCTACCCAACCACAATGCCATCCATATCCATCTCAATTTCACACCTCCACTCAGCTACCCATACCTCCATTTCCAAAACCATGCAATGGAGCAGCTCAACCCAATTGCAAATCTGAGGCACAACATGTGCAAATGATTCCTCGTGAGCTCAATGATGTTCACCAAAGCTCAGGAAAAGTAATGCAAAAAAGAGATCATCTTGAAAGCATTGAAGGACCAAAAGCAAAAGAAGATTCAAAAGAGGAGATCAAAGAACCATGGGCTGCACTTGATGAAGAAAAGAGATCAGAATCAGAGATCGAGAGAGTTCCTTCATGGTTACCATCAGATCTTCCATGTATTCAAGAGAAAGATCAGCAAAAAGAGGAAGATGAGAAAGTCATGTTAGAAGGTGACATGAAGAATGATCCAGATCAGCAAAAGAACCAAGGATATCAAAGCTATATTGAGACATGGTTCCAAACAGTCACTAAGTTGCAGCAGTACTCTCTTCCTCATCTATGTTTGATCCATTCAAAGTCAGATCATCTTGTCTCTGAAATCTGGATCGTTGTCAAAGCATGCATTTCGAGCCTTCACATCATTTTTTCTCTAATCTCGATGTGCACATGGCTCCATTGGAAGTATTCTTATACTTAAAAATGATTTTGTTTTTCAAGTAGGTTAGGGTAGAAAAATGAAAAAAGAAAAAAAAAAGAAAAAAAGAAAAAGAAAAATTGAAAAAAGGAAAATAGAAATCTAAGGTGAAAATCTCCTTGGAGGCGCCTTAGATTGGCTCATTGATTGAAAACCTCCATGAGGCGGTCAATGGGTTGGAAAAAAGAGAAAATAAAAATGGAATAAGATCTTTGGGTGAAAACCTCCCTTGGAGGCGCCCAAGGCAGGCAATTAGGGTGAAAACCTCCATGAGGCGCCCTAGTTGTTTTTCAAAAAAAAAAAAAAGAGAAAAAGAAAAAGAAAAATAAAAAGCTAATCTCCATTGAATAATTTCATGTTGTAGCAATGACATTGCAGGTTAAAGAAGGACGTTTCATGACAGGAGGAGCACTCAAATCAAAGACAAAGGAGTTTTTGTGCCTTCTACAGGAAGTTTCGTATCTTCTACAGGAAGCTTACAAAAAAGCCAATTTGATCTCCGAGGAGGACCTGAAGGCTTGGAATATGTCCATGAGGCCTACCCACATCCATGTTTCCATTCCTCACCCCTTTTCCATCATTTTTTTCATGTCATTATGCTTCTTTCCTCAAAACTGTGTCTTCTACAGGAAAGCTCTATTTTTCTACAGGAAACATCCTGTAGAAACTTGGGACGAGCCAAATCCAATTTCAAAAGTGAATCTAATGGTGGGAATCTGTTGATTAGGCCTACAAGCACTTGTGTGTCCATCCATTGCCTTCATCCATCATTTTTTTCACCTCCTTGTGCTTCTCATTGTGCTTCTACAGGATCTTCCTGTAGAAATTGTGGGAAACTAGGCATGCATTTCAAAAAGTGGTTTGGCAAGCACGGTAGCTTCCTCAAGGGTTCAGAAGCCCTCATGCAATCTTCCAACTCCTCCTCCATCATCTCCATACCTGCATCACAAACAAAATTCATTTTGTCATCCCATGCAAGCACATGCAAAAAAGCCTTGAGGCAAAAATCCATAGAACCAAATTTGTTTTTGCCATAACTTGAAAACCATGCATCCTTTTGACAAACCGTTTTATGGGGAATTGTACAAGGTTGAGGACAACAGGCCTGAGCAGTTTCATGCAATTCTGGTGCACGGTTTCCAAGGAATCAACCTCCATCACCATCAGCCATTTTTGCCTTTTCTCCATATCCGTGCATCCATTTCAAAACCTGTTTCATGGGGAGATGCACATTGGCGATATTTGCCTACCCAAGCAGTTTCAGCCGATTCCGATGCACGGTTTCCGAGAAATCGACCTCTGAAATCTTCAGCCATTTTCCATTTTTCTCGAAATCCGTGCATCCATTGATCACGAATTTGCTATGGGAGATGCATAATGATGATAGAAACATGCTCAGCAAGTTTCAGATCGATCCGCTTTGGCGTTTGGGAGAAATGTCGAAAACAAGTTCTGGTTCGGGGAAGATGCAGCAACAATAGCTTGAATGTGCAGATTTGAACGTGGAAACAATTGTCTGGAGCTTGGATCCGGCCAGAGGACACCTGTACATGAAAAACCCAATCAAAGATTAGCAGCCAAGCCATCATGCAATCATAAAATCACATGCATGCAGCAAAGCTTCACAGCGGCCAACTGACTTTCAGGTACGTGACAAAACCGATTCCTCTGTTTGCATGAATCTAATCTGAACATTGCATGAATGAATGAGATGGTTAGGATTGAAAAAAAATCGGTGGCCAGCTAACTAGCCACCCACATCTAGTTCAACAACACTTGGTGGGTGAATGAGACACGTGCGCTCAGCCATGCACGTGAAGGAAAAAACGGACAGTGTTGGTTGTTTAAACTCCAGTGCAACGGGTGGATGAGATCACAGGCAGAGAACACACAGTCGACAACTGTAGTTCATGATGGCACAACAATTGCATGGGCTAGCACACGTATGTGCCACCTCACCCCAAAAATCACCCATGTAATCCGAGCGCTCATCTGAAATTCAAAGGTTGTTGTTCATCTGCACTTGCCACATCGTCAACTGAAGTCTGCACAATCTATTAACCTTTCATCCTCCACCAAGCTTTCTCGGCCACATTTTTTAACCCACCTATGCAATCACGTTCTATAGGAAACGAGAGGGTCTTCTACAGGAAGTATGACACAACGTTTTGGAACAAAGAAACCTGAGCTTTCCCTCATCAGATTTGGAGTTCCGAGAAGGGTAGGCTCGGAAGCACTCTTCCACGCATGATATATATTTTGAAAGGTGGTGAATTGACTATCTGGAGCAGGAGAATTAGAGACCAGTTTGCCTGTAAGTCAAAAATAGCAGTGTGATTGTGTGTTGCATGGAATTTCTCAGTTTTTTGCATCTCTCCACGTTTCTGGTCTAAAATTCTCTTATAAAGAAGGCATATGCAGCTGTGAGAGCCAGCCTATGGATGTAACTTTTAAAATTTTCATATCTGAATTTGCCCTGAGAAGAAAACTTGGTCTCTGTCCTCTCTCTGTAGAAGCAAACTCTTCCTCTCATAACCAGATAGCTGAAGAATTCTTAATGTCCTTCAGATCTCTTTCGGCCAAAGAGAAAAAAAAAGAGAATAGAAGAAAAAACGTGGTTAGGGTCTTTTGCATGCATGAACATAATTGTTAAAACAGAGTAAGGTATCATATCAGAATTTTATGCAAATGATCCAGGATTGTAAAGGGATTATGTCACAGATCCAAGCTAGTTTGGAGATGTCTAAATCGAGAACAGGAGAAGGAAAATATGGTGCACTTCCTGCGTCCCAGACTATTACAACAGCTCTCATTATTGCAGCGTGGTACCCTTCCAATATTGGTGTGCTATTGCTTAACAAATGCCTACTTAGTTTTTTGGATGCAGATACCCAATATTCCTCACAATGTTGCACATGTGTGCCTGTTCATTTTATGGTTTTCTGGCAATTTCATGGTTAGAGATTGTACCAATGCAGTTCATCATCTTCAGGAGACAATTTCTTGAGATATTGGCACTGAGCTTCATTTCCTCCTTCCCGGTTGTTTGTGGCAATATTTCTCTACGCTATTTGCCAGTCTCCTTCAATCAAGCTATTGGGGCAACAACTCCCTTCTTCACAACAATATTTTGCATTTATAAAAACATGTAAGAGGGAGTCTTCTGTGGTTTATATGGCCTTGGTGCCTGTGGTATTTGGCATTGTTATTGCAAGCAACAGTGAGCCATTATTCAACCTTTTTGGCTTTTTGGTTTGCCTAGGATCAACGGCTGCCAGAGCATTGAAATCAGTTGTTCAGGGGCTCCTGCTTACCTCTGAGACAGAGAACCTTCACTCTATGAATTTGCTCATGTGCATGGCACCAATTGCTGCGCTGTTGTTGCTTCCTATTACTCTTTTTGTGGAAGGTTTTAGGAAATGCCAAGGCCACCATTTCTTCCATATGATTGCATGTACTTGCACACTCATAACGAGGCTGGGAATTCAACAGGGAAAGCAGCAGGCCGTGAGGGAGAAGAGCAGAAAGGAGGAGAAGATGAAGGCTGCCACAGCACAGTTCAAGGAGAAGGCACCCTCAGCCAAGCAGGCCAAAACAGCGAACTGTTTCTACAGGAAGACAGAAAAAAGCCACTACAGGACTGTTTCTACAGGAAGCCAGCGAACAGTTTCTACAGGAAGTTTGGAAAAAGGGCAGCAAAAGGAGAAATCGGCCGGGATTTTAGCTAAGGAGGCAGCACCTGTGTTGGCCACCCTAAGCACATCCATCCCCTCCATGAACACTCATTTCTTTCAAAGTTCGGGCACAATTTAGTCACGGTTCAACCTTCTACAGGAAGCTACAGGACTTTCTACAGGAAGTTCTGTATTTTTACCAAAAACATCATGTAGAAGCCTTTTGGCAGGCCATAATCAATTATGGAGAGGGATTTGAAGCTTGAAGTCTATTGAGGAGGCATGCAACCACTCTTTTCTTCCATCCTCCACTGGTTTCATCTCCTTTCACCACCATTTCCGCCATCAGATTGAATACACTTGCACAATCATACCCAAGCTGAGAATTCTTTAGGAAAAGGAGCAAGTAGTGGGAAGAAGCAAAGAAGCATGGTTTCATGACAGAGAAGAGGACATCACTTCAGAAGCTTGGCATGACAAGGAGGCCATCAGGGCCATCAAAGACAAGGAGACAGATTGGTTGCTCAGAGGATGAGCAACACTTTCAGTAGGGGGGTGATGATGAGCCCCAAAAATGCACAATTATTTGGGCTCATTCAACCTCCTAATTTGGCTTAGTCCACCATTCTCATTTGTTTATTGCATGTTTTTGATTATTTTTATGTTAATAGAGTGAATTTGGTTAGTCATTATGCCAACAAGTCTAATGGGTGCTTTGTGTAGCCTTGTTGGTCAACTTGGAGACAAATTTGAAGGTCTTAATGAGCACTTGGCAGCCAAATTCGTGGGAGAACAAGCTAGAGGATTTGTAGGAAGGTGTCCCCCTCATTTATGGGCCCTTACCTCGAATTCTCCACCATCAGCTCGGAGTTCAAGGGCCACCGAATCAATCAGCTCAAGGGCAGCCAAGCAAGTCAAGCTGGACTGCTGTTAACTACAAGTCTTGGGCAGCCAAGTCCCTAACTTTTAGGAGGACTGTTGGGTCCTCAAATTGTATAAATAAGAAGGCTTGGGGCCCCATTTTGGTTAGCTAGTGGGTAGTCATTTTCGTAGCTAGTTAGTCATTTTGTTTTAGCCATTAGTTAGCTAGCTTGTAGTTCGATTTTTAGGCCATGGATTAGCTTTGCTTTCAGCTCATTCTCAAGCTCTCCTTATGGACAGTTTTGATGTACTTTTCATTTCTTGATTAATAAAGATGGATCCAGCTTTGCACCAGCTCTAAATCTCTCTTGGGAGGCTGTAGTTCTTGGGGTTGGGCCCATCTCAAGCGCCCAGTACCTCCCTTGTTAATATTTATGTGTCTTTGCTGCATTCTCATAATAAAATCTGCTATTTAGATTTAAATATTGTGTTGTTGTTTAGGTTGCTTTTGATGATTAGAAAAGGTTTTTAATGTTCAGATTTGCTTGATAGGTTAATCACAAGGAATATATTCGGAAAAAGGCTACCAAGTACTTTGGATCTCACCTCCCCTTCAGTGGAATCATGAGCTGGGACCAATGTAACCTTGCTGCCAACAAAAACACTTTCTTTGCTTCACCATGCAATCATTAGTGTTTGAATCTCATTTGCAGAACTTGATATCAGTTTGGATGCATGTTTAGGTTTATAATCACTTAGTTTCATAATTGTTTCACATGGTTTCACTGCAAATAAACTTCTGTTCATTTCCTTTGCTGCTAGGTCAGATTAGAGTAAAGTAACTAGGTCATAGGTTTCATAACTAGATCTTTGTTTTCTTGCATGTCCTTGTTGGTTCAGTTGTAAACAATATGCAGGGCACCTTCATCATCTCCTCAAGTTCTATTTAACCTCTGTCTCACTCATTTACCCTCCATCTCTCTCATTTCCCACATAGCTCCATCTCCTTCAACTTTCGTTGGTTCCATCCTTCCAATCATCAAACCATTGCATACACTCTTCCCTCATCTGATTTTCCAGCTTCTGAGCCATCACCAGCCTTATTCCTACCTTACACATCTCCCCCTATCATTCCATCACTCCTCCATCACTTCAAACACCCACGGTAGGTCATCCTGTAGCAGTTTGTAGACATCCTATAGAAACCTCTGAGTATCCTGTAGGATCCCCTGCAGACATCCTGTAGGAGGCCACTCACTCGGTTGCTGAGCTTCTGAATGTGAGGAACCTCTGTGGATGGATGCTAAGGATCCCTAGGGACCTCTCCTAACCTCCCCAACCTTTCCCATGCTTTCCTTCCTTCTCCATCCCATCTGCACAACCAAACCCTAGTTAGCACAAAGTCACAATCATTCCATACACTTAAAGGAAAAATACAAAACATGTCTTTTATGATGCAAATAGCTTAGATCCATGCATTTTCACTTATTAGAGGTAATGACAGCATTGGTAGAAGTTTTATTCACATTCTTTGCATTGTAGAGGTTAGACTAGTCAAATTAGGGTTTCCTAGGTTTACATGCTTTGATTTGCTTTCAGTTCATTTTTTTCAAGTAAAGTAGCTTTCCTTTGAGAATAGCTTTCGTCCATCAATTAGCAAGCTTCTTCTGAGAGCCTATAGAAGTTGGCTTGAGCCCTAGCGGACTTGTGCCAGCTGACCAAGTGACAGCTGCGACAAGAGCTAGTACTTGTGCATACAACACCGTCGCTTCCAAGTTTGTACGAACTACCGGGTTGATAAAATTAAGAGACAGGAAGCCCCAGGAGTTGTAACATTATTGCTACAATACTGGAGCTCACCACTTTGATCCAACTTTCATCTACTTATTTTTGAGGTATTTAACTTTAATAATTTTTTATCACATGTCATATCAGCTTAGTGCCCTCCACATATTCTTAACAAGAAAAACCATATTGAAAGATTATGTATCTTTAATATCCCATCCACCTCCATCTACCTGCCTTGATATCTCCTCTATGTGTACTAAATAGAATTCCTGTGAATTTCCTACGTTGGCCTAAATAAATTTAGCAATGGTAAACTTTATATTGTTGATAATATTTTTGGGCAACTTGTAAATGTGCATCCAGTATATGGAAATACTTTGTAACACCAATTTAATCATGAGAAGACTCCCTCCCAACGATAGCCATTTGTGAGACCATAGAGATATATTTTTCTCAAAATTCCTTATTATCCATTCCCTATCCTTGATTTCATATTTGTTTGGCTTCATGAAAAAACTCTAAATATCTAAAACCTCCTTCCATTGATATTGATTGTACCTCAAAGATTTTGGCTATCTCCAACATCAAAGCATCCTCATAATTTGTCGAAATCAATGAAAATTTTTCCTTACTCAAATATAAAGGTAAGGTATCGCCAAAGCATGATAATATCTGATGAAAGGCTCACCATTCAAATATTTTGGCCTCTTCCATAAAGATGACATCATCTACGAACATTAGATGAGTTAAATAATTTTCCTAGACATCCTGTAATCGGAAGTAATGCCCATTGATCGAGCTTCCATGATCCTTCTTCTTAAACCATCAATGAAAAGTAGAAAAAAAGAGAGGTGAAAGCGTACACCTCCATCTAAGACCTCTGGTTACCTTTAAAATACCTTTAGGGATCACATTATTTATTACAACAAATTTTACTAATGAAATATACACCCTGATCCAATCCACGAACTTGACCCAAAATCCAATCTTATGTAGGATCATCCTTAAAAATTTCCAGTCCGCACTGTCATAAGCTTTGATCAAGTCTATATTAATGATACATGCAGCCATTTGATGGGTTTTAATGTAGAATATGTACTATTATGTAATGGAAATTGTGTCAAGCATATATCTATTGTCTAAAAATCCAAATTGTTCCAAGATAACATGCCTTGACAATGTAGATTTAATCTTATTGGAAATGATTTTAGAGATCACTTTATAAATTTTATTACATAAAATGATAGGATGATAATCTACAAAGGTTGAAGGGTTCACTATCTTAAGTATTATATCTATGAACATTGGATTAATCGATCCAAAAATTGAACATAGGTGTTATGATTCCTCAACCAAATCTAAAATTTCTTCAATAATAATGTCCTACAAATGTATAAAGAGATCCATACTCTAGCCATCTCATCTTGGACTCTTGTCTTGGCCAAGTATTTCAAAATCTCCATGAAATATTCTTTGGTAATTGACCTCCTCAAATGATAATTTTCCTTCACATTCACCATGTTTGGAAAGAGGTTGATAATCTCCATATTTTTTCGAAGTTATTACCTTCTCTTGCTTTCTATAAGATACTAAAAAAATATATCGCTTCCTTTTGTATATCCTTTTGGGATGTATATATTTTTCCCTCTCCATCTTTAGTGAACTAGATGGAATTTTGTTTCCTTCTAAATGATGAATTATTATGAAAGAAAGAGTTTTTTTATCTCCTTTCGCCACGAAAATATCCCTAATCTTAAGGTGCAACTCCCCTTCTTACACCTTCAGAATCTGATTTTTCCTTTCCTCCAGTTTTAATAACTTCTTTTTGGTGTTGACAGAGAAATATTTCGGGACTGATGAATCATCCAATGCCTTAATCAAATTGTCTATCAAAATCAGTTCCATAACTAAAGCCTTTTTATTTTCCCCAACCCATAGTTTGAATCCTTGCTTCATCAATTTTAGTTTATCGTACACAACTTCCATACAAGGGAGTCCTTGACCAGGAATATAATTTTGCTAGGTGACCCAAACAAAATCTTCAAACTCTTTATCGAGCTAGGAATGGTTGAACTTGAAAGGGTAAGATTTATTCTAGATTTCCACAAATCATTCCAGAAATATCATATTATGATCTAATATATAGGAATTTTATATTCGAAAAACTAGATAACCAAATTTAGTAACAAGATATGCTTGAAAAAAAAATAGGTCCAACCTTTTACATATCCCCTCAATCCTTGAATGGTCATTCCTCCAAGTTGGACTTATTGAAACAGGGTTTATATCCAATACAGATTTTTGAGAAAATATATGTTTAAAATATCACCTCATCTTATCCTCGTTTTTAAATCACCACACCTCATTTATCTCCATAGAAAAATTTAAATCACTCACCAGAATAAGTGACCTCAAATCCAACAAATTGTTGGAATTATGAATTATTTGTTGTCCTTGATGGCAACCTACCTGTTGAATTCTCCTTGATTACAACCTACTTGATGAGTTTTCCTTGATGACAACCTACTTGATGAGTTGTTCATTGATGGAAACCTACTTGATGAATATGTAAACATAATGCGTCTACATATGTGACAAAGTGTTTTGACAAAGGAATACTTGCTCAGAGGCAAAGGAATGACAAAGTTGAAAGTTCAAGAAGTATATGTGGGTTCTATTAAGAAAATTCACGTACACATGTTAGTATGAAGAAGAAGAGGCACGTACAGTTTCCATAGCATGTTATTCTAAATAGCAAAGGTCCTTACCATGGTATTAACTTGTGGTGTGGTTCCCAATACTGGATGTTTTGATCCCTTCTAGGAAAACCATCAACTGGAGTATGGTTTTAACGTGTGGTATTGGATAAGCGCTAATATATATAAGGGGATGAATATTAAAGTGACAACAGGTGTGTAAGTGATGACTGTTTCATGAATAATTAGATCTATTGAAAATATGCATGTAATGGTCCATTGATGGTTTTGCTTGATCTAAAACTAAGTATGCGCCTGATTATTTGATGATGGATCAGATCCAATAGATCTGAGATGACAATATTGATTATGAGGTGAGTTTATTTGTGTTGATAGTGTCTTAACATATAATTTTTATGTGTATGTCAAGCTTTGGGTATGTCTGAAGTTTTGTGTTGCAGCGACGGTCTGAATCAGAAATTACAGATCTGTACATGGGTTTTATAGCCTGTAAGGCATGTACACACACAAGTGTGATACTGCTAAGTCATGTACATGTGGTTTTGTCTCCTGAAAATGGCGTATACACATGGATATGGTTTGAGGAAAGCGTGCACAGAAAGTAGGGTTTTGATGAAAAGAATGTCTGATCAGTTTTATTAGTTTTGTTGTGTTTTCTGTTGTCTGTCAATGAAGCCTTCTTGATGATCTGGGCTTAACAATAATGTTTAAAATATGAATTGACTGATTGAAGAATGTCAAAGTTACTGGATACCTGTGATTAAATATCAGTGAAGTTTTTGTGGTTGTTTCAGAATGATGTAGTGAATCTGTATATGATTCAGTATTTATTTCAATGTAACAGTGGTTCAATTTTCAGAAATCAGTTATTTAAGATTTGTATGCGGTTATCATTAATGGAAACTATGTACACACGGAGGTTTTCTACTATAAAGTAGTGTATATATTTTGATATATGGTTGATGAGGGTTTGCAGTAAGAAAATATGGTTTCTATGATGTGTAGTATGTTGATTGGTATTTTGGTTAGAGTGATCTGACTGTTCTAGTTGTTTTTGGCTTCAGTTCATTGGTTTAGTTTCATTTGATTCATTGACTGGTTTATTTAGTTGGGTCATATATTGATAATTAAGTTACAGTGATAAGTTTCAGTTTTGATGATTGGTTTTAGGCTTAAATGTTGGTAGTGGGTCTAGTCTAAAAATTTAAAGAAACGTGACCTACAAGTTGTGATGTCTTGTAGCAGGTGGATCCAATATGAAAATTTATGAAACATGATCCCCGTAAGTGCTGAGGGTTGGAGCCTTCAATGAGGGAGTTGAAACTTCCTTCCAGTGGTAGCTGGTAAATGAGATCAGGGGGTTGGAGCTCCTTTCCAATAACATCTGGAGATCGAATGAAGGTGTTAGACTTCTGTTAGTGGCTGCCTCCATATTGGTATAATTCTGTGCTAGTACAAGATTGTCAAATTTTTTCTTTATATTAAAAAGAAGATAGAGATGACAGCAACAGGTGGTTTTTTCCCACATTGGGTTTTCACCTTAAATGTTCATGTTCATGTGTGTTTTTTATGTGTGATGGTTTATTTTGTTCTTAATGCACATGGTGATTGTCTATTTAATGTTTAAGGAAGTATTGATGCACTGGCTCAAGATAAATAGAAGATTAATTATCTGAAAAGTAATTTTACTGGATATATCCTACTTGTATTAATAACAGTTAAATATTTGAAAATACTAATTCACCCACCACCGACCCCGGTATTTTTCCTAATAATTTGTATTAGAGGAGGTCCTTTGGTAGAAGCTTGATCGCTTGAAGGAGATCTATTAAGATGAGTAGTCATGAAGGAGTATTTTCTATCATACGTCCTATATTTGATAGAACTAACTTTGTATTTTGGAAAGATAGGATGAGAGCATACTTGTAGGCACTAGGAGCTGATGTATGGGAAGGAAAGTGGATATCAATATCCAAACTTTATTCCTTTGGATACTACAGGAAACAAACAATATGAAACAAATGAAAAACTTGTAAATTCCATCATGGGATGTCTGGACAATTCCAAGTTTGTGAAGGTAATGCAGCTGAACACAATGAAGGGAATGTGTGATAATATTATGAAAAGTTATGAAAGCGAAACCAAGGTAAAAAGTGTTAAACTTCAAACATTCGGAATACAGTATGAGACATTGAAAATGCATCACGATGAAAGCATTATAAATTTTTTTAGTAGAGTATATGAAGTGGTTAATTCCATGAGAAATCTTGGTGAAGAAATAAAATATGCTATTATTATTGAAAAAATTTTGAGATCTCTCACTTTGAAGTTCGACTCCAAAGTCTCTGCTATTGAAGAAATACAGGACCTAAAAAGTCTCACACTTGATCAACTCTATGGAATATTGACACCATTTGAGATGGGGAAAGGTAGTCCTTCAGACCTGAGAAAAGAAACCTTCATTGCTACTGGAAAAGGAAAAGAAAAGGAAGAATTAGGTTATGTATAAGAAGAAAAAGAGAGAAAAAATCGTAAAGAAACTTCAAGTGGGTACTGGAAGATTCAGTGGTAAGCTTCCTTTCACATGGTTTTCTTGTGGTAGAGTTGGTCATTATATTGCTGAGTGTCCCTATAAAGAAAATTAGGAGAAAGGAAAAGAAGCTACAAAAATAAATAGGAAGTGTTTTGAAAACAAGAGAAGTTTTTATACACATGAAGGCAATGATGCTCTTTCAAATGGTGAAGAAGGTGAGCCCAATCAAGATTGTCACTTACTTATGGCATTTGAATATAAAAATAATAATGAGTTTGATGGACTAGAGGAAAAGGATAAATTTATTGAAAACTTTGACAGGAATATATCAGATGCAATAATAATTACAAATATTAGCAAATATTCAAGTTTGGTAGCACCTCGCTTTCTATTGATCAAGAATGAGGAAAACGAAGAATCATCAGGTACATGATTTTGTTCAAAATCTAATCCATTTTCTTGTATATGCAACAATGATAGTGATGATGATAGCGGAACCACTGAGCTCACACTTATGCATAAAAGTGAAAGTAATCACTCTAAAGAGAAAATAGATTCAAATATGATTTCTCTTGAAGCAACAGATCAAGGCAATTTAGAATCAATAGAAAATACATATGTTCCTATGCTAAAAAATATATAATTATTAACAATGGAAATGAAATATGAAGCAACATCTAATGAATCTCGATGTCTCGCATCTACTGTGCAATGGTTACATCAAGTTTCCTCCATTAGACAAGGAAGTACAAAAGGACAGTAAGGCTTTGAGTAACATATTTTGTAGCTTATTTGATTCAATATTGAATAACATTATGCACTATACTACTGCAAAGCAAGTGTCGAATAATCTACAAGAAATACATGAAGAAGTCCTAGAATCCTATATCTAACAGTCTGTCCAAAATTACAAATGGAGTTGCTAATTCAAAAGAAGACAAGTTAAAAGAAATTTTTGATCTTAGAACAAAACTTGATCTTTCTTTGAAAAAGATTATTAATCTTAATGATAAGTTGCAGGATTATGATAAAAAGGATCATGTTGGTATGGTATCTAACCAATATTTTGAAGCTCTTGAGGTTGAGGACGTATCTCTAAAATTAGATCTTCAAAAATGAGATAAGTGGAATGAAGAACTACTTCAAGCATTTGAAGAACAAGAAAATGGGTTGAAAGAAGAGATTCTCAAATTAAACAGCAAATGGAGGAAGGAACAAAGAATGAAGAAATTATGAAGAAGCAATATATGGAAAAAGAAAAGAAATATCAGATTGCGGTAAATATCTGAAAAGGTAAAATAGAAGAAAAGGATAAACATTTCAAATTTCAAGATAGTTTTAAGATTTTGGATAATATCCTTAGTAGTCAAAGGTCTCCTGCCATCAAATATGGTCCTTTTTTTCATGAAACTGTTGAATTTGAATCTAGTTCACAAGTTGAGGTACAAAATATTGGCATTATGAATTATGTGTTGTCCTTGATGGCAACTTACATGATGTGTTGTCCTTGGTCACAACCTACTTGATCAGTTGTTATTTGATGGTAACCAACTTGATACAGATTTCAACATGATGTGTCTACAAATGTGAGAGAGTGTTTTAAAAAAGGCATAATAGTTCAAAGGCAGATGAATGATAAAATTAAAATTTCAAGAACTATAGGCGAGTTCTGTAAAGAAAATCTGCATGTAAATGCGAGTATGAAGAAACAAAGGCATGTATAGTTTCTGCACCATGGTATTTTAAATACCAAGTGATCTAGGTGGATATTGGTGGCCACTCACCTATTCCACTTGGACCCCCACATTTGTTTCTTTCAATCTTTTCGTTTCCTTATTTCTAAAACAATTTACTATTTTTGGCAATTTTTTGGGTCCTAAACTTCTGGAGCCGTTTTGATTCCCTAAATGACATTTTTTTGGAAAAATGGGGCAAGCATGGGTCATCCACCAAATTTGGGCATTGGAAAGTTGTCATCCTCGGATATATCTTTCTAACAAGTTATTGTGTGCATCAAACGAAGATTGTATGCTAGAGATACAACCCCAGGAAGTTGATGTACCAATTTACCCAAATGGAGCCCATAATTTGGCGCTTCATCTCCTACGGTTAGCTTTTTGGATGTTTATGGTTTTCCATTATTTCTCAATAATTAATAGGCCTTTGAGCCTCATTGTAACACAGTTCGTAGGCATGTAGCTGGCACATCTCTTCTTAGGGATAAGTTACCTTCGCCTGAGCTAGTCTTATTTCCATTTTGTTTGTAAGCAAATTTCAGTATTTGATATTAATGAAATGAAACATTATTTCTATTGCATATCTATATTTATGGTTATATTTGTAATTTATTGTATTCATGTTTAAATCTGGATCACCAAGGGTCCTTACCATGGTATTTCCCTATGGTATTGAGCCCAACAACAAATGCTTTAATACCGTTTAAGAAAACCATCGGCTGGGGTATGGTTTTCACCTGTGGTGTTGGATAAGGGATAAACTATATAAGGATATGAAGATCAAATTGGTAGAAGTGTGCAAGTGATGAAAATCTTATGAATAGTTTGACCTGAACCAAATATGCAGGTAATGTGTTATTGATGCTTTTCTTGATCTAAAACTAAGTATGCACCCAGAAGTTTGATGATGGATCAGATCCAATAGACCTGAGATGAAAATCATGATTATGAGATGATTCGATTTTGTTAATAGCCTCTTAACATATGATTTTATGTGTATGTCGAGATCTAGGTATGTCTGAAGTTCTATGTTGCAATGAAGGTTTCATTTTGAATTGCAGATCTATACATGGATTTTATAGCCTACAAGGCACATACACACACGAGTGTGTTTTTGGTAAGTCACATACACGTGGGTTTATTTCTTGAAAGCCACTTACACACGCAGATATTCTTTGAAGAAAATGCGTACATAAAGTAGGGCTTTGATGAAAATGATGTCTCCTCAGTTTTATCAGTTTTGATGTGTTTTTGTTGTCTGTCATTGAAATGTTCTTGATGATCCGGGATTAAACATAAATTTTTTTGTTATGGATTGATTGATTGAGGAATGTTGAAGTTACTTGTTGTTTATGATTGAAGGTTAGAGAAAGTTTTGTGATAGTTTTAGAGTGGTGCAGTAAATTTGTGTATGATTTAGTGTTTGTCTCAGAGTGACAATGTTTCAGTGGTTTGGGATATGTACGTGGGTATGCTTCATGAAAGGCGCGTACACATGTGATTTTTCTACTACCAAGTAGTGTACATATTTTGATAGATGGTTGATTAGGGATTTTAGTAACAGAATTTGATTTCTGTGATATGCAGTATGATGTTTATTATTATGGGTAGAGTGATTTGACTCTTCTAGTTGATTGGTTGAATTTTAGTTGATTGGGTTTCAGTGATTGGATGATTCAGTTGGGTCATAGATTGATGATTGAGTTATAGTGATAAGTTTTATTTTTGATGATTCGTTTTGAGCTTAGATGTTGGTAGTGGTTCCAGTCTGAAAATTTCATGAAATGTGGCTTGTTATCACTCCACGAAGCTCTCCTAGGTTGTAGCTCAGAGATGCCTCGTAACATATAAATCTTCAATATCGTTCTCAGAACTATTGGAATGTACGATGGTTTGGATCAAGTCAGATGATTGTTTCAACTTTGTTTTCACTCCAAACATGCATGAACACCCTCATCTTGACAAGGCTTTAGACCACCAATGCCCAATAGTTTATAGATTCAATGGATAGATGGAGAATACTGACCGTACCAGCAGATGCATACATAAACCCATATGAATGGCTAGCTACAAAAAGTAAATGAATCTTGCAAATCTAATTTATCAACGCAGAGATAAGATGACAGTTATTTGGCATTAGACACCGAAGAAAACATGAATAACCTATTCAAGTGCAAGCTTAGAATGGAGGAGGAAATGGAAATTAAACATGTAACATCAAAAGACGCTTGTATTACTGGAATAAAGATGAAACGCTGCAAGGAAGAGAGTATCCATAGTCCCCAAAAGTTGAACCCTTTTTACTCTGAACTTTCAAATATTTATAGGCCTTTTACAATGCTCTCGAGCCTTCTGAGGCTCGAGAGGTCTTAATCTATCCCCTCTATCTTTAACGACTTGATGCCATGACTAGACACGCATGAGCTCGGAGGTTTCTTTTTCTAACAGCAGAGTAACCACATTCTAGTAATTTGCCACGCTGTCAGTGTTGGCATTATGAGACAAGTGTTGTCCTTGATGGCAAATCACACAGATGATAGATCACAGTGCAGCAGGTTAGTAGCAAGGAATTCATGATCTGACTACAAGAATGAAGGAAAAATATATATACGCGGGTTCATCGTGACCAATCCTCGTATACACAGGGGATAGACATTCCAAAGTCGTGTATGCATATGCATGCACATTCATGCACGGAAAGGCGCGTACATGTGGGAGAACTTACTTTTGGTCCGTGGTATTTAGTTCTTGGTACTTGAACCTATGGTTTTGGACCATGGTATCTTGTCAGAAGTGTTGATCCCAAGTATTGGGTCCATGGTATTGATTTGTTATGGTTTTGGACCATGGTATTGAGTAAGGCTTAAGACTATAAAAGGAGAAGAAGATCATTAGGCAAGGGCATTGAAAAAGTCTTGAATATATGATGAAGTATGAGATCCAGTATGCAGGTTATGGATTGAGGATGCATTGCTTGATCTGAGCTAAGGAGGAATCTCACCGGTTGATGGAGAATAAGATCTAAGGATAGATTGGGATCAAATGGTTTGAAATGAACTATCTCTATATGGTTGATTAGGCTTATTCTAGATCTGTATACTGGCACATGTAATATTCTGAACTGGGTATAATTTAAGTTTGAAATAGCTGCAAGTCATGATTGAATATTTGTAGATCTATACGCGGGTTGGCTTTGGTGAAAGCGCGTATGTACGCGGGTTTGGTTCATTGTAGTAGTGTATACAGTATGAAGTATGATATTTGAAGTTGTAGTTGGGTCTGATTGTCATTACAGAGTTCTGTTGTCTGCTCTGTGTTTTGGTGACTGTGTTGTTGACATGGTTTTTAGTGTTTCAGTGATTCAGAGATTGATGATTGATTTTGTGCTTCAATGATATTGATGGGTCCAGTATGAAAATTGGATGAAATGTGGCCTTCAGATTATTGTGTTGTGCTTCAGGAGTATCCAGTTTGAAAATGTATGAAATGTGGTCCCTGGAGGATGAAAGGAGATTGTAGGCTGGCATCTACATACTAGTACATCAGCTAGTACAAGAGCAAAGGGGGTGGTAGCTCCCTTCCAGTAGCAGCTCGAGAACGAGTAAAGGTTGGAGCATTTCAGTAGGCCGGCACGTACGTACTAGTAAATGGATCGGCTAGTACAAGAGCTAAGGGGGTTGTAGCTCCCTTCCAGGAGAGTCTGGAGAACGAGAGAAGGTTGTAGCCTTCTACAGGTAGAAGCCTGTGTACTGGTGTAAGACTGCGCCAGTACAAAAATATTGTAAAATGAAGTTTCTTATTAAAATAAGATAGAGACGACTTGCAGCAGGTGGTTTTCACCCACATTGGGTTTCCACCTTATATCATGGTGTTCATGTGTGTTTCTTGTGTGTGATGATCTATTCTGTTTTACTGCACTTGCTTACTGTACTTATGGTTAATGAAGTTCTCATGCACTAACTAAAGATCAACATCTAATGGATTAACTGAATCATAAGTATTCTGGATATACGTTAGTTGCATTAGACATAGTTGCGTATACACACGGGTTCCCTTAATTGAAGTAGCGTATATGTATCTAAGTATGGAAATGAAATTTTTTTATTGATTTGATAATACTGATTCACCCCCCCTCTCAGTATTATTTCCAACAATTGGTATCAGAGCAGGTCCTTTGGTAGAAGCTTGATCACTTGAAGGAGATTAATGGAACAATGGGAAAGAAGCTTAAGAAGAAAGCGCCTAAGAAGAAGAAGACATCTCTAAAGAACTATGACAGTGGGAGCATCGATTGGGGATTATGTGGAAGAAGCACTTAAGAATGAAGATGAACAAGAAATATCAGGTATGAATTTGTTATCCTCTAGTATCCATCCATGTGAAGATGATGAAAGTGATAGCGAAGCAATTGACTTTGCTCTTATGGGTGAGCAAGAAAGATATCAAATAGAGGCAGAATTCAAAAGGCTAACAGACAAAATTAGAGATCAACAAGATCTATTGAACAAAAGGGAATGTGCCTTCAAAGAAGTAGCTACCAGACTAAAGGCTCAACTAGAGGATGGTAACAAGGTAAGGAAGCTATTCAAGGAAAAATATCAAAAGTTGCAGGATAAAGTGACATCATTAAGAAATGAAGTAAATGAAAGAAGCACAACAATCAAGAAACTCAGAGATAGATCTAGTTACTATGAACGGCTTGAAGCTATGATCCTCTCGCTAAAGGAAGATCTTGAAGAATCAAAGAAGCAGAATAAAGAACTACTCCAAGCTCATGAAAAACAAGAAAATCAAGTTCTTGATCTAAGACATCAGTTGGAAGAAGGAAGAAATGTTGAAGAAAACATGAAGAAGTAGTATCTTGAAAAGGAAGAGCAACATCAGGTTGAGGTAAATATTCTAAAAGATAAATTAGAGGAAAAAGATAAGCTCTTACGATTTCAAGATAATACTAATATCTTGGATGATATTCTTAGTAGTCAAAGATCTCCTGCTATCAAAGCTGGTCTTGGTTTTCATGAATCTGTTGAAGGAGAATCTAGTTCACAAAGTAAGACAAGGGAATCTAATGCAAAATCTAAAATGCCCAACAAGGAGATGAGCGGTCAAGACCATCAACAACCAAGGAAAGGAATTCTTCAAAGAAAATCTTTTACTCCTCCAATGAATAAGGTTGAATGTTATGTATGTCATAATCTTGGACATGTTGCAGCCAGATGCAGAAGAAGAGTGGTTCAAGACCGTCATGAAGAAAAATCATCACATTCCAGGTACTTTAATGGATATTGTTTTTCTTGCAATAGGTTTGGTCACAAAGCTGCTGATTGCTACAGGACGAATATGAAACATATGAGATGTTATGCATGTAACAAGCTTGGACATATAGCAAAGGAATGTAGGAACAAAGTACAGGCACCATACCAAAAGGAGAAAACATCATCATGCTTGAAGATATGGAAGAAAAAGGAAGTACAGTCAGAAAGATGTGGCACAGCACAATATACTCAGACACAGCACAACACAGACATAACAGACTCAAGGGGAGCTGAAAGTGTGAAACTTCAGTGTCTTGAATCTCATACGCAAGTTTCATAAAGGGAAGTCGCGTATATACGCGAGTTAGACACTACAAAGTTGCGTATATGTCAGTCTGAGGAAAAGCAGTAGGGATAGGCTCAGAAAAAGGGTCTGATATGATTCAGTCCATTATTTTCTCTGTTTGATAATGGTTACAATCTGCTAATGCTATGTGGAAATGTTTTGATACTCATAAGATGTTTAGAAGTGTTTTTGATCCTAACTTGATGATGATGATACTTCTTGCTGATATATGCATGATCAGATCTGACAATAAACAGATGGCACAGATTCAGGGGGAGCATATGCTTTTAATAATGCATTGTTGGCATTATGGTTAGTAGTCCTTGGTAATGATGCTTATATGGCTAAATGATACATTTTGCTAAGATATGGTTATGAGTTGTCCATGAAAAAATATCATATGATTCTTGGGGCTGCGTAGTCGATGTTTAGATCAGATTTGTGGTTGATTTTGTGATGATGCATATATGGTGCTTATATGGTGATCTTCATAAGGATAAGGAGAAGTACAAAGCTTGAATATACATCTTCATTACTTGATGATGAGTCACTCCTATGCTGCTGTCGTCATATGCATAAAGATCATATAATACAGTTATGTTGCAGGATTCCTATATTTCTTGGTGCTCATGTGGATGAGGATTGATGTTGTTGATGATATCAAGACACACAGTGCTATGCTGGATACATGGATGATCACTTAAAGTTGCATTGTTGAGTTCTTACCTATATGATGATAGGTTGATACTTACATATGTCTATTGATGCAGATATTCCCAAGTGATGATACATGGATGATATATAAGATCATCTTGTTCATGAGATGGGACATTTACAGGTTGCTGATCTGGAAGTGGTTGTACACGAGTTTCATGAGGAGGATCCGCGTATATACGCCTGTTTCTGTGGATACAGTCACGTATATGTTAATTTGAAGGAAATCAGTGGGCCAAACTCAGAATGAGAAGAGTCTAATATGGGCCTGACAGAGACGATCTGGCACAGATGGAACAAGTACAGAGGGAGAATATGATTGCTGGTCTAGATGTTGTTGATAGATGCTTATGGAGTAGATCATACATTGTGTATGATAGTTGCTAATGACTGTCATGGTCTTATTTAGATGTTTGGTCTCATGTAAAGGTCATATTAAGACTCACGATGTGATAGTGTGTCTCTATCTATTGTAGTCATTTGATGAAATCTCTTCTGGTCACATGATGTAATTTGTAACCCCTCTATGCATAAGCAGGATGATGAAATATTTTAGTCATGTATTTCTTTTATCAATGTCATGTAACGGCCTATGTTGGTTTCCCCACTATGCCTGGGATGAATGATGTTATACTCTTGTATTATCATGTATAAACTTTTGGTATATCCCCACTTGGTTGGGAGATGGATGTATGTATGAGTCTTTGGTGCTAGGAAGGTCACTTATGATGTATAGAGTCATGTTCTTTCTTGTAGAACATCTTTTTGTAGACCTTGCTGACAGTGAGGGGGAGCATGAACAACACACTTCAGCAGTGTAGAGTTTTTAGCATGTAGTCAGAGGGACACATGGACAGATTGGTACACCTTGGCATATACAAACGGGGAGCTCAATCAGAGATTTCAACAGGTACTCAAGGGGAGTATGGACAACGGAATGTTCATCAAGAAAAAAAGAATATCTTGGTCCACCCTTTGCCCTTGATGTCAAAGGGGGAGAGTGATTGGGTGTTGTTGCCATCAAGTCCAAAGGGGGAGATTTTTGTCATTATGATTCTTGTGTTGTACTTCATGGCAACCCACTCATATAAGATCAACACACTTATATATATAACTAGATGAATCTACAAAAGAGATATCAGATGTGACAGAATACATGGGATGCAGGACGGCTCAAAGGAATCAGATGACAGTTCTCAGTATGACAAGTTAGCTTTGCCATCAAGTCCAAATGGGGAGATTGTTGGCGTTATGAGACAAGTGTTGTCCTTGATGGAAAATCACACAGATGACAGATCACAGTGCAGTAGGTTAGTAGCAAGGAATTGATGATCTGACTACAAGAATGAAGGAAAAATATATATACACGGGTTCATCGTGACCAAGCTGCATATACACGTGGGTTAGACATTCCAAAGTCCCGTATGCATATGCACGGACATTCATGCACGGAAAGGTGCGTACATGTGGGAGAACTTACTTTTGGTCCGTGGTATTTAGTTCTTGGTACTTGAACCTATGGTTTTGGACCATGGTATCTTGTCAGAAGTGTTGATCCCAAGTATTGGGTCCATGGTATTGATTTGTTATGGTTTTGGACCATGGTATTGAGTAAGGCCTAAGACGATAAAAGGAGAAGAAGATCATTAGGCAAGGGCATTGACAAAGTCTTGAATTATCTGATGAAGTATGAGATCCAGTATGCAGGTTATGGGTTGAGGATGCATTGCTTGATCTGAGCTAAGGAGGAATCTCACTGGTTGATGGAGAACAAGATCTAAGGATAGATCGGGATGAAATGGTTGTAAATGAACTATCTCTATATGGTTGATTAGGCTTATTCTAGATCTGTACACTGACGCATGTAATATTCTGAACTGGGTATAATTTAAGTTTGAAATAGCTGCAAGTCATGATTGAATATTTGTAAATCTGTACGCGGGTTGGCTTTGGTGAAAGCGTGTATGTACGTGGGTTTGGTTCATCATAGTAGCGTATACAGTATGAAGTATGATATTTGAAGTTGCAGTTGGGTCTGATTTTCATTATAGAGTTCTGTTGTCTGCTCTGTGTTTTGGTGACTGTGTTGTTGACAGGGTTTTCAGTGTTTCAGTGATTCAGAGATTGATGATTGATTTTGTGCTTCAATGATATTGATGGGTCTAGTATGAAAATTGGATGAAACGTGGCCTTCAGATTATTGTGTTGTGCTTCAGGAGTATCCAGTCTGAAAATGTATGAAATGTGGTCCCTGGAGGATGAAAGGAGATTGTAGGTCGGCATCTATGTAGTAGTACATCAGCTAGTACAAGAGCAAAGGGGGTGGTAGCTCCCTTCCAGTAGCAGCTGGAGAATGAGTAAAGGTCGGAGCATTTCAGTAGGCCAGCACCTACGTACTAGTAAATGGATCAGCTAGTACAAGAGCTAAGGGGGTTGTAGCTCCCTTCCAGGAGAGTCTGGAGAACGAGAGAAGGTTGTAGCCTTCTACAGGTAGAAGCCTGTGTAATGGTATAAGACTGCGCTAGTACAAAAATATTGTAAACTGAAGTTTCTTGTTAAAAGAAGATAGAGACGACTTGTAGTAGGTGGTTTTCACCCAGATTGGGTTTCCACCTTATGTCATGGTGTTCATGTGTGATTCTTGTGTGTGATGATGTGTTCTGTTTTACTCCACCTGCTTACTGTACTTATGGTTAATGAAGTTATGATGCACTAACTAAAGATCAACATCTAATGGATTAACTGAATCATAAGTATTCTGGATATATGCTAGTTGCATTAGACATAGTTGCGTATACACGTGGGTTCCCTTAATTGAAGTAGCGTATATATATCTAAGTATGGAAATGAAAAAGTTTTATTGATTTGATAATACTAATTCAACCCCCCTCTCAGTATTATTTCCAACAGTCAGGTGGCTTGCTCGTGCCAACGATGCTCCATGATCACCTCTATTGTGGGCTGCATCGTGTTGTGGCTTTTTTCCCTTCCGGCCATATGTCTCCTGACCATGTATCCCGCGGCCTCTGTTCAGTAAAGGAATGGTGCCTTGGGCCCTTGAAATACTTCGGAATCCCAAACACAGTCATTTTCTACTAACACATGAAAATGCATTCATGACTATGAAATTCCGCAAAACACAGTTCATTTTGGACTTCAAAAGTCCTTCAATATGATCTATTCCTCTATTGGGTCCGTCCTCAATTGCTATCGCAAGTCGCTTCAGTCCTACTCCAAGGTTTCCTTTCATATTTTAAAATACATTAAAAACACTAAAGATCCTAAAAAAATGCCTTTGGAAGATCTAAAATATTATATATTTTCATTCCCGAACCCTTTCGGGACTAGGTTTGATAGCATCGGCACTGTTTCATGGTATTTCGTTAAATAACAAAAATATGTAAAATACATAGGAAAATGCCTTTCAGCGGATCTCAAATCTTATGCAATAATATTTATATAACTATTGGGTTTGGTTCATCGGGTCGCAAATGTGCATGTATAAAGGCCCCGCTCCATAATATTCCCCTGATTACGATATCATAATGCGATTAATCACAATCGCTTGTTGCTCATGCCTCGGCCCAATGGTCAGCGCTTTGTTGTGTTGGCCGATTGAGATTCTGCGATGCAACGTGGGTCCTCGATCTGCGCGCTTGATCAAGAATCCACGTTGACTCCATTGGTCGCTGTCACAAGTGTCCTGTAATATGCGTCGATATCTGCCAATTGCCACCACCGATTGCGATCTGTCGACCAGATCTAGACCGTTGATTGGCCAGATCTGATGGCTACTGTGCATTTCACTGTTCAAACCTCCGCTGCTCTATTTTTCACTGTTTTTACGTGTTTTTGGCCTCCTGATAGTGTTTCTCCACCATTCTAAGGGCTCTTCTCATGCGATTATTTTTCTCTTTGGCATGATTTTATGAGATTTTAAAGACTTAGAGAGCATTTTGGATCCATTTTGGGCCACATGCCAACATGGCTAACACTGGCTCCTTTTAGGGATGAAAGCCTCCCTGTGAGGTTTCAAGAACTGCAGACCAATGCCTTTCCTGTAAAACCAAAATCGAATCTATCTCCTAGTGTTCCATTGGGCATGGAGTTTATTTTGCATAGAAAATAAAAACTAAAAAACATATTTACAATATCAAGGCTTTAAAGCCTTAAATGAAATAAAGTTTCAAGAACCGCCCATTGACTGGGCCACCAAAAACCTCTTCTCCTTCCAGACTGTGTAGAATAAAGGTATTGTTCTGCTGAATTTGAGCGATGACAAACGGACCTATCCATAAGGAGTCAAACTTACCATGATTACCTTTCTTTTCCTTCAATGCATCCCATTTGAGAACCCAGTCACAAGCCAATTTAGGAGGCAAAGGAATAATAAACGTGCTAGCAGACACAACAAGGGAATCAACAAGCTGGTTCTTCATTCTAGGGATGTAAGAAATGCTAAAACTATTAAAAGAACCCTTGAGCTTCCATACCTCATCTCTGTATGCTTTCAGCCTCGGATGCTTTTCTTGGAAATTTTTGTTGACCTGCTGAATGATAAGGTCTGCATCTCCAAACATCTTCAGGCTTTTGATGCCCATTTCTTTAGCAGCATTTAAGCCTAGTATCAAGGATCTGTACTCTCCTATGTTATTTGTGACCTGGAAAGTTAATTTGAAAGATAAATGAATGCATTGTTGTGTGGGGGACACAAGTAATACACCTGCCCCTGCAGCTTCCTTAGAGCAAGCTCCATCAAAGAACATGTCCCAAATTTGTGGGCCTTCTTCCTCTGTGATCTGGCAAACCGGTTTCCTAAGTTGCATGGAGGCCAACTGGGATTCTTCAATCTGAAGAATACAGGCTCCAAAATCAGTGTCGATAGCATAGATGGGATGATTAGTGGGATTCCTTTCATCATTGATGATATAAGCCAACTGAGTTTCTCTATATAATCTCCTACTCTCACCTCCAAAAACTGGGACAGTAGCATAGGATAGATCATTTTGCAATGTTCCACCTAATCTCTTGATCCAGCCTTTGGAAAACAACATGCCAAACATGTGGGGTACATCTGCTACCACAATATCTATCATCATTCTCTTCATAGGCGGCTGAGAGAAGGTGATGGCTAGGTCTTTGATTAATCCCAAACATTTCACTTTTCTGGAGTCAAAAGAAAACAGGCCATGATAAGGCTTGGTAATGTCAAGACCCAACTCATCCATGATAGCCTTGGGCATTAGATTATGGCTGGCTCCTGTCTCAAGAAGGTAGTTGTGGAGGATTTTGTCATGAATAGTCAAAGAGACATAGAATGATGGGGAGTCATCATCACAGTTTTCAATCATTGGGCTGAGAACAACAACTAGTTTGTCATCTTGCAGATTTACATAATCAGTGGAGGCTTGGAGGGCTTTAGGCTCAAGGGCCTCGAGGATAGATTTCTTGAAGGAATCATCCTTCACTAGTTCAATGAGAGGTATAGGTATGCTTAGCTTCTAAATTTATGATTCAAAACTTGAAGGAGAAGGATACTCGTCAAGGCCTCTTACCTTGTGAGCTAGAGCTTTGAGGATGATGGGATCAACTTCCGGTATTTTTTGTTTTTTAGCTTGCTGTATTATAGGGTCAGGAGCTCTCTGAACAGGAGTTTCCTTGGCATTATTCATCTTCGACCTCGGATCATATCTGTGTCGATCATCAGTTTGCAGAACAACTTCACCGTCCCACTCTTGGCTGATTTGGTCATTGAATAATGACTTTTCATAGGCAGCGAAGGTAAAAAAGGAGGCACTGCCTTTGTCTTCCAGATAATGGATCTCCTCATCTTCTTCAAACTAATCTTCTTCCATGATTACATTCTGGAAAGGGGTCTTCACCCTTTGGTCTTCATTGACATCTTTGCTTCTTTTCAGAATCTGCAACTGCTCATTAGCTCTTCTATATGGATTTGGGTTTCTAGGAGGAAAGGTGTTAGGAACTCTTCCTTTCCTAGGGTGTTGCTCAACTTTTAATTTGGAGATTTCAGAAGCTAATGACTCTATCATCTTGGTCATTTTATCTATCTTGGGATCTGAAGATGATGAAGATTCGTCCCTCTGTTTCCTTCTATCAAAATTCCCCTTGAGCTTCTCTGCAACCATGATGTTTGATTCTACATCCAAGGCTGCATCCTGCATATCAGCCAAGGTAGCACTTTGTCTCTCCATCAACAATAGACAGAAGTCAGAATCAAAGGCGCTAGCATAGGTGAGTTTAGTAGAGGTAGTGACGGGTTTTACTTCATATGGTATCTTGTTGTACATACGGTTAAACCTCTTATTAAAATCATACAACAACTCACCATTTTCCCTCTTTAAGTTCCCAAACTCGGTATGGTAGTAGAGTAGATCCTTCTTATCCCCCCAATGCTTTAGGACTACATCATCTAGTTCTCTGAACCATTTTCTAGCCTCTCCATCTAGGCTTTGGACAAAGACTCTCATCCATACATCATCTTCACTAATGTCCATGTTATCAGCATAGCTATAGAATGATTCAAGATGTTATTTAGCTATAACACTTTCAGTCCTAGTGAATGTAGGCATATACTTTTGATATTCTCCAGTAGGCATGGCATTCATAGGAGTGGGCAGTACTAAAGGTCCATACCTAGCAGCTATGATTCTTTCCATTTTAGTAGGTGCTGCAATAACTGTGGTGGCTATAAGGGTACTGGAAGTTTGAATGACAGAGGGTTGAGGAGTGAGTGATAAGACTAAAAAAGTATGATGGATAGGAGGTGAGGTCTCCTTTGGGCTTACAACAAAAGGAGAACCTAAAGAATAAGGAGCTTTATGAATTTTTGAGATTTTTTCTTCACTGCTAGTATTAGATGCTATACTGCCAACATGTATTTGTTCTATTACAGGATTTTCTTGAAGAAATATAGAATATTGTTTAGAACTACCTGAACCTGATGCTCCTTTCTGCAACACCTTTATTTATTTGATGATTTTTTCAGGGTCAGGCACTAGGTTAGCTTATGGCTTCTGAGGATTTCTCAGAGTATGCCTTACAAATTGAGCTAGAACTATGAAGTGGAGTCACCAAGAGGTTCATCCTCCAGTAGAGTCGCTAGATAGATGATTACAACCAAAAAAGTGCCTAGAATTTGTCTATCATCAAAGTTGGATCTGTGTCATCTCCCAGGGAAGCTAGGGTTCAGTCTCCTCTCCCCGGTAATGGTGGCAATTATATTATTACTCCAAGAAGCTCTCCTAGGTTGTAGCTTAGAGACGCCTGGTAACATATAAATCTTCAATATTTTTCTCAAAACTATTGGAATGGATGATGGTTTGGATCAAGTCAGATGACTATTTCAACTATGTTTTCACTCCAAACATGCATGAACAGCCTTAGTTTGACAAGGATTTAGACCACTAATGCTCAATAGTTTATAGATATAATGGATAGATGGAGAACACTAATCGTACTAGCAGATGCATACATAAACACATATGAATGTCAAGCTATAGAAAGTAAATGAAGCTTGCAAATCTAATTTATCAACACAAAGATAAGATGACAGTTACTTGGCATTAGACACAGAAGAAAATATGAATAACCTATTCAAGTGCATGCTTAGATCAGAGGAGGAAAAGGAAATTGAACATTTAACAACAAAAGAAGCTTGTATTACTGGAATAAAGATGATACGTGGCAAGGAACAAAGTATCCACAGTCCCCAAAAGTTGAACCCTGGTTACTCTAAACTTTCAAATATTTATAGGCCTTTTACAATGCTCTCGAGCCTTTTGAGGCTCTAGAGGTCTTAATCTATCCCCTCTATCTTTAACGACTTGATGCCATGACTAGAAACGCATGAGCTCAGAGGTTTCTTTTTCTAACAGCAGAGTAACCACATTCTAGTAATTTGCCACGCTGTCAGGTGGCTCGCTTGTGCCAGGGATGCTCCATGATTGCTTCTATTGTGCGCTGCATCGTGCTATGGCTTTTTTCCCTTCTGGCCATCTATCTCCTGGCCATCTATATCCCGGCCTCTGTTCAGTAACGTAATGGTGCCTTGGGCCCTTGAAATCCTTTGGAATCCCAAACGCAGTCGTTTTCTGCTAACACAGGAAAATGCATTCATGACTGTGAAATTCCACCAAAACATAGTTCATTTCTGACTTCAAAAGTCCTTCAATATGGTCTATTCCTCTATCGGGTCCGTCCTCAATCGCTATCGCAAGTCGCTTCGGTCCTGCTCCAAGGTTTCCTTTCGTATTTTGAAATATGTTAAAAACACTAAAAAATCCTGAAAAAATGGCTTTGGTGGATCTGAAATATTATATATTTTCATTATCGAACCCCTTTAGGTCTAGGTTTGATCGCATTGGCACTGTTTCGTGGTATTTTGCTAAATAACGAAAATATGCAAAATACATAGGAAAATGCCTTTTGGTGGATCTCAAATCTTATGCAATAATATTGATATAACCGTCGGGTTCGTTCATCGGGTCGCATATGTGCATTTATAAAGGCCCCGCTCCATAACGTTTCCCCGATTGCGATATCGCGATGCGATTAATCACAATCGCATGTCACTCATGCCCTGGGCCTATGGTGAGCGCTCTATTGTGTTGGCTGATTTCAATTCTGCGATGCAATGTGGGCCATCAATTTGCGCGCTTGACTGACTGTCCACCTTGACTCTGCCAGTCGCCATCGCAAGCATTATGTAGTCTGCGTCGATATCCGCCAATCAGATCTGGACCGTTGATCGGCCATAACTGATGACTACTCTGCATTTCACTGTTCAGACCTTCGCTGCTCTGTTTTTCACTATTTTTACGTGTTTTTGGCCTCCCAATAGTGTTTCTCCACCATTCTAAGGGCTCTTCTCATGTGATTGTTTTGCTCTTTGGCATGATTTTATGAGATTTTGAAGACTTAGAGAGCATTTTGGATCCATTTTGGGCCACAAGCCAACAGGGCTAACATGGCGTACAAGTTGTGATGTGCTGTAGTAGGTCGATCTAATATGAAAATTTATGAAACGTGGTCCTCAGAGGTGTTGAGGGTTGGAGCCTTCAATGAGGGAGATGTAGCTTCCTTCCAATGGTAGCTGGTAAATTAGATCAGGGGGTTGGAGTTCCCTTCTAGTATGATTTGGAGAATGAGCAAAGGTTGTAGCTTTCTACAGGTGGGTACCTGCGTACTGGTATGAGTTTACACCATTACAAGATTCAGGAGGTCGGAGCTCCCTTTTAGTAGGAGCTGCAAAATGAGTGGAGGTTTTAGCCTTCTGTAGGTGGGTGCCTCCGTACTGGTATGAGTTTGCACCAGTAAAGGATTGTAAAATCTTTTCTTTATATTAAAAACAAGACAGAGACAACAACAACAGCAGGTGGTTTCTTCCCGCATTGTGTTTCCACCTTAAATCTTGGTGTTCATGTGTGTTTCTTATGTGTCATGGTTTATTTTGTTCTTACTACACATGGTTAATGTCTATGTAATGTTTAATAAAGTATTGGTGCACTGTCTCAAGATAAACAAATGTTGAAATAACTAAAACATAATTTTACTGGATATATGCCAGTTGTCATACCAAGAGCTCCCTTCCAGTTGAATTTGAAGAATGAGTGAAGGTTGTATCCTTTCTCATGTGAGTGCCTACGTAATGGTATGAGTGTGTGCCAGTAAAAGTTTGTAAAACCTTTTCTTTATATTAAAAAGAAGGCAAGGACAATAACAACAGGTGGTTTATTACCGCATTGGGTTTCCACCTTAATTTCGGTTGTTCATGTGTGTTTCTTAAGTGTGATAGTTTATTATTTTCTTAATGCACATGGTTATTGTCTATCTAATTTTTAATCAAGTACTGATGCACTGGCTCAAGATAAACAGATGATGAATTAACTAAAACATAAGTTTACTGGATATATGCTAGTTGTCTTAAGAACAATTGTGTACACATGCAGGTTCCCCTCAATAAAGTTGTGTACGAAAATCAGATATGAAATTCAAAAGTTTATGATTTGAAAATATTGATTCACCCCCCCTATCTCAGTATTTTCCCAACAATTGGTATCAGAGCAGTTCCTTTGGCAAAAGCTTGGTCGCTTGAAGGATATCCATCAAGACAATGGGACAGAAGCAAAAGAAGAAAGAAACTGAAAGTAAGAAAATATTGAATGAAAGAAGATATTCAGAAGCACCCCACTTTCTATTGATCAAGAATGAAGAAGCATCATCAATTATGGCATTTTTTTCGAAATGTGATCCATTTCCTTGTCTATGAAATAATTATAGTAATGAAGAAGATGATCTTGATCAAGACTATCAATTACTTATGGCATTTGAAGATCAGTGTAATGATAATTTCATGGATTCCCTAGAAGAAAAATATATTTTTATTGAAGAAATATCTTGACTTAAGATTTGTTTAGAACGAGCTAAATTAGTAGAAGAATCTTTGAAAAAACAAATCATAGAAAAGGAAGAACATAATAAGAAGCTAGAATGTGAAATAACCAGTTTGAGGAAATAACTTGAGAAAGAGAAAAACCTTAATCTTAGACTTTCTAAAGGATCTGAAACCTTGGATGAAATTGACAAATTTAAATTCTCACCTCTTATAAATATACGTCTTCAATACTATGAAGAAACATCAAAGACTATAAAGTCTTCTACAGAAATAAGAAATGATCTTAGTGTCATAAATAGAAGTAGTCAACATCACTTCATCCTACAGCAAAAGAACAAATGACCAATTTCCTCCGAGGTAAACTCTTCTCAGTTCAATCAAAATAGCAACACTAGAATGTACTATGGTCCCAGACGATTCTACATTAATGGAAAATGTTTTTCTTGTCGTAATTTTTGTCATAATGTTGCTCAATGTGTTGCTTACAAAGCTATCATGACTAAGGAAATAAGAAAACAAAACAATGAAAAATACTCTCATAAGGAATCGGAATGCAGGAGCAAAGGATGATAAATGTTTCAGGATAAGAAAATGGAAACAACATCTAAGGTATGGAAGAAGAAAACCATTGAATCTAAGAACTGTGTTCTAGCTTTATATGTAGGAGATCAATAAAATATGTGGTACATTGATAATGGATGCTCAAAAAAAATTACAGGTGATAAAGATAATTTTATGTCTTTTAATTAAATAAAGAAAGAAAAGAGCGTAACCTTTGGAAACAATACACCTGCTACTATCAAAGGAAAATGAATTGTTATGTTAAAAGAAAATGTTAAAGATTGAAATGTTTTATTCATTAATGGATTGAAGAATAAATTACTAAGTTCCAGCCAGGTGTGTGACCAAGGGAATGAAGTTGTTTTCAAATCAAAGAATTGTGTAGTTTGAAGTCTCGACATAGGAAAGGCCATAATAAAAGAAATAATAACTCCAAGTAATGCCTATGTTTTTTAAGGCAGTCTCGAACAATGTTACTTAAGAAAATCAGAAGAAGGTTGGTTATGACACTAAATATTTGGACATATAAGCTTAAACCAATTACATAAGTCAAGCAATCTAGGAGAAGTTCATTATTTTCCAAACATCTCTCTACCAGGAATTACGATTTGCAAATCATGTCCATTGGGTAAGAAAACTCGGGTACAATTCAATGCCAAAGAAGGTTCTTCAAGTAGGCCTCTTGAACTTATCCATACTGATTTGTGTGGGCGAGTAAAGAAAAAGTCACTTAGAGGTGAACAATATTTCATCTTATTAATTGATGATTTTACTAGAATGTACTGGATTTGTTTATTAAAGTATAAAGATGAAGAATTTGATAAATTTAAAGTCTTCAAAGATGTAGTAGAGAATGAGTCAGACTTGAAAATAAAATGTCTCAGATCTAATAGGGAAGGAGAATACATATCAAATGAATTTTTTTACTTTTGTGAATAGCATGGCATCAAGAGGATATTTTATATAGCAAACACCCCTCAACAAATTTGGGTAGTAGAAAGAATGAATAGAACAATTCAACAAATGGAATGTGCCATGCTTGATGGGTCCAGGACACATCGTACATGTTGGGGTGAAGCAATACATACAATGGTAAATATTATTAACAAAGCTCATATCCATGTGAATAGTGATAAAACACCTTATGAACTTTGGTATGGTAAACCCCCAATTGTTAAGTTTTTCATATTTTTGGAAGTGTTACATAAATAATAATAATGATAAAATTGGAAATTTTGAAGCTCGAGCTGATGAAGGAATTCTTCTTGGGTACTCCTCTATAAGAAAAGGATATAAATGTTACAATAAAAAGACTTAAAAATATTGTTGAATGCATTGATGTTGTGATTGATGAAGCATCCACAAGTATAAAAAAGGAAGCACCAATAGATGACGAAGATCCTCTTACATCTAGCCAAAATAATGAGGAGGAAAGAATCAAGTAAGCATCAGATGAAGGAAGTGACAATACAGAAGAACCAAAAAAGACTCCATCAAGGTATGTTCAGAAAAACCATCCAGAATCTCAAATTCTAGGTGATAAGAAATCTGAAATACAAACTAGAAGAACTCTTGTTGGAATTGGCAGTCATCTAGCCTTCCTACCCACAATTGAACCACAAAATGTAAATCAAGCTAACAAAGATGAATGTTGTGTTAAACTTATGCATGAAGAACTTGAAAAAATAGAAAAGAATCAAACTTGGGAATTATTTCCTAGATCTAATGATAAGAATGTTACTAGGACAAAATGGATATTCAAAAATAAATTGAACGAGAATGTAGAAGTAATTAGAAATAAAGAAAGACTCGTTTGCAAAGGTTATGCTCAACAAGAAGGAATAGATTTTGAAGAAACATTTGCACCTGTAGCCAGACTTGAAGCCACAAGAATGTTTCTTGCCTTTTCTATTTCATCAATTCAAAGTTTATCAAATGGATGTTAAATGTGCATTTTTAAATGGGAATCTAGAACAAGAAGTCTATATTGAACAACATGAAGGGTTTATTCTAGGAAATGATGAAAATTTTGTTTGCAATCTCAAGATAGCATTATATGGGCTAAAACAAGCCTTGCATGCATGGTATTACCACCTTCACAAATATCTTCAACAACAAGGCTACATTAAGGGGTCTGCAGATAGAAAACTATATATAAAGGTGAATGATGGTAAATGTTTAATTGTTGTTGTTTATGTGAATGGAATCATCTCTGGTAGCAATGAAGGATCCATCAGTCAAAGGTTTGCTTTTGTCATGCATCAAGAATTTGAAATGTCTTTACTTGGTGAGCTAACATACTTTCTTGGTTTACAAGTACAATAAGCAAAGAATGGAATCTTTCTTTCACAAACAAAATATCTTAAGAAAATTCTGAAGAAATATGGAATGGATGATTGCAAACTGGTCTGCACACCCATGGTGATAGGATATAGTCTCAATTCACATGATGATCCTCCCATATACAACCAACCAAAATACAAATCCATGACACTTCATGCTTATACAGATGAAAATTAGGTAAGAACTAGTGGAGGAGCATTTTATATGGGTCCCTGCTTGGTATCATGAATCAACAAGAAACAAATCTCAATTGATTTATCTACTGTAGAAGAAGAATGTGTAGTTGTTGCATCATGCTGCACACAACTTCTGTGGATGATGCAAACATGACAAGATATTCAGATCAGTTGTTATCCACCCATTTCCATTCTATGTGATAATACAAGTGTAATTAGTATTTCAAAAAATCTGGTTATGCACTCCAAGAGCAAGAATATTCCCATTAAATATCATTTTCTAAGAGAATAGGTGCTTGAACAAAAGGTTAAACTAGAATATGTTTCCTCAAAAGAAGAAGTTGCTGATATTTTTACAAAACCTCTTCCACATGATGCATTTGAATATCTGAGATAGAAATTAGGAATGGTCACTGCTTCATCACTTATTTGATTATTCATGTTCAAGGGGAGTAATACATATGTGACTTGATGATTGTTGGGCCAACAAATTAGAATACAATTTCACTCCATTTTCACCTTTATCCTCATTTTGTCACCTCATTTCATCACATTATCATTATATTTCCATTATCATATGGGTTCATATTTTCATTTTCCAAACTTATTTATTTTATGTATTTAATGTGAATTTATAATTAAAAGCTAGAAAAATAACATGTATTTGCTTCTACCTAAAGGTGGAATGCATTTGGTGACATGTGGAAGTGATTTGGAAGGTTCCAAGACACTCTTATTTGGCCTCCAAGGCTCAAATTCGAATTCTCTTGAAGGTTTGAAGGAGATTTGAGATAGGGGTCAAGCATATTTCATGGAGAAAAATCATGGACAAAGGAATATGTGCATCATATTGGTTGTAACCATATGATGGATTTGTGGATCTAGGAGGGATTAGTGGATCTCTATTAATGAGTTAGTTGCTTATGTTTTTGTATAAATAGGAGGACCTCCTACATTCCAAAGGGAGGACTCTTGGAGCCTGTATCCTAGCTTATGATGGAATAGAATAAAGTTTTCTTTCTATAGTTTTATATATAAATTGTCTTAATGTAGTATATGAATTTATGCAATAGTTTTTCACTATGTTCTTAAGAGAATTGAGCTCACTCTACAAGGTTCAAAGAAACATTTTATTTCATTATAGATTTTATTTTCATTTAATTACTTAGATGTTTGAAGATTTTTCATTAGTAATGAATGAATTTTATTTTAAATCTTATCAGCATATGAAAGGACAAACAAGGGTCTAAGTTAGGCTCTCTTCCATTTGATATGAGTAATAATTGAAATTCATTCTCTTTTTCTAGTTTCAAGTGATTTTTTGAATTTCCAGTTTTCCAACAATGGCATTAATGATGAATGAATTTGTAATGAAGAAAAACAAGGACCTCCTTAATTAGGAGACTCTTCTATTATTTATTTATGCATCTTAAGCTATTGTCCATTATTGGTTTTTGATTTCTGTTCATGAAGTAGTATTCTAGAAGAAGCACAAATTCGGTTCTCCTAAGTTAGGAGCCACTTCTCCTGCTTATTACATCATGAATTAGAAATTACTTAGTAAAATTTTATATTTGTAATATGTGCTTCTAATTAGTTTATAATTGCATTTCCTTCAGTTTCCATAACTTATCTTCTAACGCTGATTATAGTTGCATATAAGGTCCCATATATTTTGGTTTTCTTCTAAGTTTTACGAAACTCTTGGGTTGACAATTAAATAAAAGGGATTTAACACACAATTAAATCACCCAACATTTTAGCGCCATTGCCTAGGAAGAAAACTTAGATGTAACTAAGTTAGGAGGATTGTTTAGGAAACATTTTCTTTTAAAGTCATTTTCATTTGGGGTTAGATGCATTTAATCATTTTTCATTTAAGTTTATTTGCATTTGCATATAAAAGACATAGAACATTAAAGTAAAGAATGCCCATTCAAAAAGAAAAAGAAAAATTCAAATGCAAAAACAAGATCTGAAGAGCTTCGCGCTATGACATTTTAAGAAAATAAACAAACTAAAGATCACATTCAAATTTGGTTTGAACTAGTGAGTCTTCATGATCATGTCTAAGAACTCAATAGGGTTTACTTTTCAAACTTGGATATGAGTCTACTCATGATCTTTTTGCGCAAATGGATGCATTGGAAATTCGCTTATACTTAGGAGAATTTTTTATTTATTTTTCAATAGAATAGGACTAACAAATAAAAAACAAGTTTTTGCGATTTTTACGACAAATTTGCAATCTTGTGGTGTAGTAAAAAGCACCCATTTACTAACCCTTGGTAGGAAAAAAAATACAATAAAACAAGTGGTTCTGAACAAAGGGAACAAGCGAAGATTGAAGAGTGATAATTTTAGGTGTGAGATGGATTCTTTTCATTTTATTTTCTGCATCCAAATTTAAAAATAAAATAAAATCGATTAGTGAAATCTCGAGTATGCTCTCCTCCTGCACTTTGTGTGACCTCGAGGATCATAAAAAGAATTTTCATGTTAGTATATCTTTTGTTTAAAAAAAATAAAAATTGATTCTTCTCTTTCATTATTTGTTTCTTTTAAAATTAATATATATATATATATATATATAATTTAATGGAACACATGTAAATTAAAAAAAAAAAAACAAAAGATATTTTCTTATTTAAACAAATTTGAAATAATAAAAATAAATAAAAACACAGAAACAAAAATCAGAATAAAGAAAATTTAAACAATTATGGAAACCAATGAAATGAATTGCTGCAAATGTTATATGTGATTTTGAAAAAATGAAAGATAGTTGTGCATTCTACTAATTTTGAAAAAAAAAAAGTGAATTTCACCCAACAGTTACCTTAGTAGAGGCCAAATACATAGAGGTTAAAAATGTCATTGTTAAAATCCATTTTGTGACCAAATGAAAACAAATCTCAGAAATATAAAACATGGGTTTCTCTCAGAATGGGGTGAGTTATGTTTCTTGCAAGAGATTTCCTCAAAATTCCTAACCATTTGAGAGATTTTTAGGGTTCTCTAGAGCCTTATTTGCGAGGTTGCATGACAAAACAATGATTTTCAATCAAATGTAGCCAACGGCCAAGGCCGAGGCCACAGCCATCCAACAGCCCAGCCACAGAGCCATGGCCAACCACCTAGCAGCGTTGCCAAGCACTAAAAAAAAAAAAAAAATCAATAAATTTAAAAAGAATAAAAATTGATAAAAAAATTATTTAATAATTAAATAAAAAAAATTATTATTAAGGAAAAAAACTTACTGCAAAAATTTTCAGAAGTGATATTTTCTCCATGCTTACAACCTACAACAAGAAACATATAAAAAAAAATCATAAACATTTCCTAAGATTTTATGGAATAAAAATTCGTTAAAAAATCCACTTTCTAGGAAAAAGGATGAGTTCAAAAGATATGAAAAATGATTTGGCAAATATTTTGGAATCCCATTTTCCTAAAACTCTTAGAAAGGATGAATTTAAAAGATATGAAAAATGATTTGGAAAATATTTTGGAATCATATTTTCCTAAAAATATTGGATTTAAATTGGTCACTTGTCAAGCTGTTGTTTCAATTTTCATTTTAAAATAATTAAAATTTCCAAAATTCTATTAAATTCTTAAATTTGACATGTGATCTATTGATAAGTCATTGAAATTGCATAATGGACGTCATGACATCAAATCCTGTGGGGATTAGAATTTGTTAATTATTCTACAATTTTGACACAACATTAATTAAACAACAATTTTTCCACCACATGGCAGCACAACATTGGCCAATATTACACATTCATTGCCATATCATTAGTCAAACAATCAACATGTCACATCATCCATTTGCCATGTCAGCCACTGAGACTTCAATATTACAGTCACCCTCCATTTGCCAGCTGATTTTTCAACATTGTAAATGGATTAAGAGGAAGAACAATAAGGGTGCTTCATCTACATGATTATTATTTTGCAAAATGCCTTGAAGAGAATCTTGTAGATGGAAGATTGAATCCTGGAGACATGCATTTTCCTTTCATAAAGTATTTTTATATGATCATGTTTCTTTGAGTCTTGCAGGTACAGAAGTTGATGGCATCAAAAACTAGAAAATATTATGCCATGGCTCAGCGAAAGAAGATAGACAAGACTTTTAGATGTAGGAAGGGCGCAATTGCAATTGAGAAACCTCATGACAATCTTCATTGTTTCACCCAAATTTCAAATAAGCACAACTTTCTCATACGACATCAGATTTCGACGATTCAAGAATCATTGCAACGATATCGACGATATCTACATAATGAGAAATATGTCATCAGAATTTCAAATAGTTAAAGAATGAGGAAATTACTGACAAGATATAACAGGTAAAATGAGGCACTAGTTTCAACACAGGTACAATTGTTTTCGGTTTTTCTTTCATGAATTTGTTTTATTAGTACCAATTCTTAGTTTTTTTTGTAAATTTCATAAACAGAGAGATTGATCACCTCACCCTTATGATGAACTTAAATTTCATTGTAGAAAAAATACTAATTTTTTGCAGGTTCTAGGAAGATAAACAAATGACCACAAGAAAACATTATCTTTTAAAGACACCATTTCAAGCATGAGGACATGCTTTCGGGTAAGACGAGGGGGATAATTTCATCATATCTATCAAATCATTGAAAAGACTCCCAAAGACCACATTTCTTTCACAAGAAAATGATCAAAGCAGCAACAAAGATGAAACATCAATGCATGAGCACATGATGTCGGATCATATCCATTTGCAAGCCTTTCAAATGTTAGTGTCTCCATTGCATCCATGCTTCTTCAGTCAATAAAACATTCACCTCATTTCCATTTACATTCGTCATTGTATTCCTCCTTTTTTAGTAAATAAAACCTTCATTGAATTCTCACTTTTTCAATCAATAAATTTTCCTTCACAGTCATTTTCGTGCCTCACATTCACTAACCTGCAACCCATCACTAAAAACATTCAGATCCTTTACAAAGCTGATTCAATCCATTTCCTTTTCATTTTTCCAAATAAACCTTGATCCACTTCAAAATTTCTCATCCATAATCCTTCAAAATTATTGTTTCATGCTCGAGTTAGATGATGGAGGATTCCTTAAGGCCTCCCTTCTAACAAGTCTTGGCCTATAAACATCGGCACATTATCTAGGTTCAAGGCTAGAGTCTTAATTAGTACCTCTAGGCTTGTATGCATTAATGACAAGTTCTCTTACTGAAAATCATGGGAATACACCAATGTCCCTTGATCGTTAGATCTTGCAAGTCGCTCGTCATCAGCTCATATATTCGCACTTCGTAAGATGTACTTAGGTACCTTCGCACTGATTGACATTAATGGTGAGTTGCCTTGCATTGGTTAACGACATGCATCAATGGTCGGTAATCCAATGGCTTCTCTTCATTCTAAACATCGACACATTTATTCGCATGATTAGAATTGTACCATCAAGTGTTGTAATGATTGAAGACTATATCATTTTAACAGTTTTCAGTGGATCGATTTGTTATGGCAGCAATAAAGATTCAAACCTTGTCATCAGCAAAGAGAACACAGAAGAAGATCCAAATTCCTTTATTTATATACTCCATGATCCAACAACCTCAGTAGCCACACTCTTCAGTAGCCACAACTCATGTACATTGAGGGTAAGTGAAGGTATGTGGTTTTCTAATTTTTAGTCATCAAATTCCTTAAAATGCTTAAAATTGTAACTTTGGAAAGTTCCTCACTTCCTTTTTCACATTGTCATATCTCTAGTTGGAGGTAGAATTCATGTTCATACCTCCTATTCACATTTCGTGATATATATCACGTTCATATTCCATTATCACCTTTCATATATCATATGTGTCCTTTATACACATGCCATCCTAACCAACATACTTTTCCAAACAACTACTATTTGCATTATGATTCAAAACGTTACATGTTTTGCAAATGATGATCATAGAATGAATGGTTGATTAAAAGTTTTCAAAATATTTTGATGCAACACAAAAATAACAAAAGTATTGTTACACAAGAACCAATACTAATAAATGTCAGTTGCGACACAAGAAGCAACCAAACTAATATGTTGCAATCAAATATTTTTCAAAAGGATACTCTGTAAAAGGAACAAAGTTATCCAATGATTATGCAAAGATGAAAGAAGAATTAACATCAACCAAAGTTCATATAAAATGACGACAACTCAAAACATCAAATCATGATTAAAGTAAACCAATGCAATAGATTGCATGAGGACATGCAATAACTTATGTTGGGGGTTATGTTGGGCCACCAAATTAGCATACACTTTCACTCCATTTTCACCTTAATACTCATTTTGTCATCTCATTTCATCACATTATCATTATATTTCCATTACCATATGCATTCATATTTTCATTTTCCAAAGTTATTTATTTTATGTATTTAAAGTGAATTTATGATTGAAAGTTAGAAAAAGAAGATGTGTTTGCTTATATCTAAAGGTGGAATGAATTTGGTGACATGTGTAAGTGATTTGGAAGGTTCCAAGACACTCTTATGTGGCCTCCAAGGCTCAAATTCGAATTCTCTTGAAGATTTGAAGGTCATTTGGGACAGGGGTCAAGCATATCTCGTGGAGAAAAATCATGGATAAAGGAATATGTGTCTCATATTGGTTGTAATCATATGAAGGATTTGTGGATCTAGGAGGGATTAGTGGATCTCCTTTAATGAGTTAGTTGTTTATGTTTTTGTAAAAATAGGAGTACCTCCTCCATTCCAAAGGGAGGACTCTTGGAGCATGTATCCTAACTTATGATGGAATAGAATAAAGTTTTCTTTCTATAGTTTTATATATAAATTGTCTTAATGTAGTATATGAATTTATGGAATAGTTTGTCACTTTGTTCTTAAGATAATTGAGCTCACTCTAAAAGGATCAAAGAAACATTTTATTTCATTATAGATTTTATTTTCATTTAATTACTTAGATGTTTGAAGATTTTTCATTATTAATGAATGAATTTTAGTTTAAATCTTATCAACATATGAAAGGAAAAACAAGGGTCTAAGTTAGGCTCTCTTCCATTTGATATGACTAATAATTGAAACTCATTCTCTTTTTCTAGTTTCAAGTGATTTTTTGAATTTCTAGTTTTCAACAATGACACTAATGATGAATGAATTTGTATTGAAGAACAACAAGGACCTCTTTACCTAAGAGCCTCTCCTATTATTTATTTATGCATCTTAAGCTATTCTCCATTCACTACAAAAAAACAGGCAATTTATACCAAATTTAGCACCAAATTTTAGTGTATTTTTCTCTCCATTGGGATGAGCAGCCTAGCGCTAAATCTGGCTCTATTGTACAATTTTTAAAGCGTCATTTTTTGTGCCAAATTTCGCATCTTTTTTTAAGCCAAAATTTGCATCATTTTTTGCATCATATTTTGCACCAAGATTTGCATTTGCTTTTACAACAGGTTTTTCTTCTAGTTTTGTGCCATTTTTTGCATCTATTTTTGCATCATTTTTTGCTTCCTGTTTTGTGCCATTCTTCGCTTCTATTTTTGTGTCGTAATTTGCATCGAGTTTTACACCATATTTTGCATCTGATTTAGTGCCTTTTTTGCATCGAGTTTGTGCTAGTTTTTGTATCTAGTCTTATGCCATTTTTTGCTTCTAACTTTGTACCTATTTTTACATCTATTTTTGCGCCAATTTTTCTGCCTTCTTTTACACCATTTTTTGCATCTAATTTTGCACCATATGTTGAATCTGATTTAGTGCCAATTTTTTCATCCATTTTTGCACCATTCTTTTCATCCACTTTTTCATTTCATTTGTCTCCCTTTTTTGCATCTTATTTTGCACCTAATTTTTCATCATTTGTTACATCCAATTTAGCATCATTTTTAACAACATTTCTTGCATCCAATTTTGTGTCCTTTTGAGCATCTAAATTTTCACCCTATGTTGGACCATGTGTTGCTTTGAATCCCATTTTGTGTCTAATGTTACATTCAATTTTGAGCCATTTTTTCATCTACTTTTCATTTGTTTTTGCGCCGAGTTTTGAATCATTTTTTGCACCTCATTTTGCATCCAATTTTGCGTCCAAATTTGAGCCATTTTTATGCCCATTTTCGCACCATTTTTTCTACTTTTGTGTCCAACTTTTCACCATTTTTTATGTCCAATTTTGCATCATTTTTGGTGTCTAATTTTGCATCTTTTTGGCATCCAAATTTGCATCCTTTTTTCTGCCACATTTTGTGTCCACATTTGCATCTCATTTTGAACCTAGATTTTAGTTTGAATTTTCATCTAGTTATGCATCATTTTTGGCATCCCTAGTTTCACCCTTTTTTAGTCTCATTTTTCTTCTTGTTTTGTGTCTTTTCTTACAACCTTTTTGCACCCAAATTTGCATCCTAATTTTACACTGTTCTTTGCATCCTAATTTTGGTGTCCATTTTTGCATCCTTGTTTGCGCCCAATTTGGTATCTTTTTGTATGCCCTATTTTTTTCCTTCTTTGTGTCTAGTTTTGCACCCTTTTTTAATTCTACTTTAAAACCCCTTTTGTCTCATTGTTTTCATCTTGTTTTGATGGCTAGTTTAACATCCAATTCTACTCCCAATTTTGCATCGATGGTTACATCCACTTTTGGCTTCTTGTTTAGAGTTTTACTTTTACTTCCATTTTACTAATTTTGTTACATAGTGAAATATGTTACAATTTCTAAATATCATTTTTCTGTAGGATTTAATGCATAGTTAGATGAACATAAAACCCTCTCAGCTTATCCTAGAAACCTTAGATAGACTGATTAAGAAAAAGGTTGTTCTAAGGCTCAGGATTCTTAGTAGATCAAGATGTAGAGTATAGATTAAGAAAAGAAGAATGAATTCATGTGAGTCCTTGCATGCAACTCTTGTTGGAGTTTTTAGTGTTGCTGGGAAGTGTTCGTAGATAGCTCCAAATCTTGATCCTACACACAAGAGAGATAACAAAGAAAACTTCACAACATAATATCTTGATAATTGAAACTATCATAAATAAATATAAACCAAAATCCCATGCATTCATTAGTTAATTAGGATAAGTAAAGAATGAATAGTAACATATGGAAGGAAGAACAACTAATATATATTAATAAATGAGTTGGAGGAAAGTTACAACCATTAGATGCAGTTGCAACAATACCTCCCCCAACTCCTAGACCCCAAAGCTCTCCCTCTGAAGATAGATCTCAGCAGCGTGACAATACACGAATTCCCATAATTTCCTCAATGGCCAAGCCTCCAATATATAGGAAAGTGAAGGCTATGAAGATTACCCAAATTCCTCATTAGTTCAATTTTGGCAAAAGCTATTGGGTGAATAATGTTTCCTCATATAAAAATGGCATTTTCCACTTTTTAGATGCTTTTGTGGTTAGGAAAAAGCTTCCCCATGCTTTATGGCACTTTCCCACTTGTGTATGCTTTTCGATTTTAGGAAAAATCTAAAGATGAGGATAAAGAGATCACATTCCACCATATGAGTTTCCGGAAGTGAACAAGAGTGTCAAATTCTAGTTAACTCTAGCTTTTTTCCTCGCATTAGAGGAATTTTCATTTTAAAATATTAACATTGAATTTCCATGTCATAATGTGTAAGCCAATCAAAATCCTTTAAAATTTAAAAGACATATAGGTGTGACTAGGCAGTGGATTTTTTTTTTTTAATAATATAACTTACATAATTTAACTGTTAATGGTGCCCAAGTGACCCAAAACTTTATTAAATATTAAAAATAAAATTAATATCTTCATCCATAAAAGTTAGAATATCGAGAATATTTTTAATGAAGGGTAAATCATGGCATGTTAAATAATTAAATTTAAATATAAAATATAAATATATGGTTATTTTGATAAAAGTGCATTTATTTTAGTAACTTAAATATAAATTTAACTTAAATTTATTTTTTTAAATTTTCCTTTTAAATTTATTTTTTCTTAAATCTTGCGTTAACAAATTAATTTCAATATAAAATACATGTAGACGGTTATTTTTTTATAAAAGTGACGTTTATTTGGGTAATTTAAATTTAAATTTAAATTTCCTTTAAATTTTGAATTTGCCTTTTTAATTTAAATTTTATTAAATCTTGTGCTAATATATTAATTTAAATATAAAATACATATGTTATTTTGATAAATGTGACATTTATTTGGGTAATTTTGGTAAAAGAATAATAAAAATGGTATATTAAAAAATTGTCTACATGGCATTATTTCATTAGTTTCTTAATTTTTTCTTAGGTGGTTTTTTTTTGAGTTGAAAATTCCTCTAATGTGAGAATTTTGGTAACAAAAGCTAGATGAAGGAGACAACTTGTTATAGACTAGGATATCGTGGTCCTCATGGTACATAACTTGTATTATAGGCTTATATAGTTTAGGAGAAAGCGGTATTTCAACCAACAACATAGTATTCTCCTTCAAGGTGATGAGGAGGTATTTTCATGTGTACCACATTTAAGAATATATCACAATTCAAATTCATAACTTAGTATTTGTAAACAAATTTAAGGGCAATTGACAACATTCATAAAAAATATAGTGCAGTATCCTCATATATTACAATTCTCCATCAAAAAATCATTGATAGTTTTCAATATACATATATTACTACTAAATCAACATTTATCGCATATATCATTATTCCAAGGTAAATTCACAACATTACATCCAAAAATAGTAATATCATCATACATAATCATTCTCCATAAAAAAGCATTGACAGGTTTCAACACATATAAAGTAACAAGATAATACTAATAATATCCTCATCATCTTTAATCAACTCAACTAAGATTGAAATGTGTGATTATCATATCAAAATATTACATGAACACCATTATTCTAAGGTAAATTCACAACATCCATCAAAAGATAGTAATATCATCATACCTAATAATTCTCCATCAAAATAATGTTGATATTTTTCAATATATACATAAAATAACAAGATAAAAATGATAATATCATCATCATATTTAATCAAATCAACTAAAAGTCAATGTAATATTACCAAATAAAAATGTTTCATAGATATCATTATGCTAACGTAAATTCACAACATCCATAAAAAAAATTGGAATCTCATCATACACAATAATTCTTCATAAAAAAATTGTAAACAATTTTCAACATATTCATAAGGTAACAAGATAATACCGATAGTATCATCATCATTATTCAAATAAAATAAATTCAAATGTATGATTACCATATTAAGACATCCAACTAAATATAAAAAATAATGCATGGCTAGCTAGCAACACGAAAATCATAGTCAAGCTCATCCTCATGATCATTTCCATTATCATCATCCGACCATCCTGATACTATCATCCACATAACCATCACCAATGCCATTGTCATCCTCATCATCATCATCTCTGATATATGATCTAATCTAAACATAGTCTATATCATTATCTTTGTGGTCATTACCTATAGCATTCTGGAAAAAAAATTCAATATTACATGTTAGTATTAATTCTATATAAAAATGCATATTTTTATTACAATGCTAACAATAAAATGAGGTAGGACATAATAACATTTAATAATACTAAAAATAAAATGAAAATATGGATTAAGATATATTGGAGATCCAACTAAGATTACACTTGTAATTCACATTAAGTAGTAGAAGCATTTTTTAATCCATATGAAGTAGGTACCCATTTGTTCTTCATATTATATTGTGAATGTTTCTTATGATTTCCATGAAGAATTGGTAAATTAATATTTATTGGAAGCTTTATTTCAAATTACAATTGTAATTCAGATTAGAAATAGAAGAAATTTTAACAAAAGAATAATGTCACATGAAAAAGTAAATTGTTTTTAATGAAAAATAAGCCACATACAATATGAATGTCACATGAAATATTGAGTTGTTTTTAATGCATGTAATTTTCTCTATAATAAGATGGATCCTAATGTTCGTTCAAGAAAAAATGATCATAAATAATTACTTCATTTTATCCATTATCACACTTAATCCAATATACCTAGTGACAAAAATGATTCCATTCAAATTGCTTTGAACTCCCTAAATATAATGTAAAAGAGAAAACTCCACAACCACGACCATGACCACAACCCCCTCCATTGCCTTGTCCACCATTAGAGACAATGAACTTGGAGTTATGACTACGATAGAAACCCCTCCCTTGCCTTGTGTCCACCATTAGAGGCATTGAACTTGGAATTGAGACTACTCATGTTTTCTTTGCTCTAATTAATCTCCAGGGAATCAAAACTTGATCAATATATCAAGGACTCCATCAAGGAATAGATATATCATAAGAGAAGCTCAATAGGCTTTGCCAAAAGAGTGTGAAATAACACTTATCTCTATTCTATGAAATAACTCGAGTGAGTGGAATGAATGGTGGGAAACACTTACCAAGGAAAGGAATATTTTTGGTCCGTCCTTATTTCTATTATTACTTTTACTTCTTAGAATGGAGGGAAGTGTTTAAAAACATTCTAAGAAATATTTTAAATTAAAAAAGAATAAATTTATTTTCTTAAATTTAGTTTTTTTTTTTTTTAATATATATTCAGTTTAGTATTTTTTTATTTTCTAAAAAAATTTATTTAGTTTACGGTTTTTTTTTAAACAAAAATTATATTTTCTTTTTATAAAAATGGATTTTAAACATCCATTCATGCTAAATTTGTGATTTTATGATATAAGTTTAAATTATATATAAAAAAGTAACTTAATGCCATGCATTGTGTCGCTGAGATGGGTATTATACATCTCTTCCTTGCTAAGTTATAGAATGTGCTTGGGTTTTCTTAATGAAATAAAATTAATTCTTCTCTTCATTATATCTTGAGATGTTCAGTTTGCACCTAATAAAACAAACTTAAAATAGGTTTTCCTTTGTCCTTTGTAGATTTCTTTCCCCATTAATCCTTGTCTTAATAAATTAATTGTCATATGGTGGCCTTGAGTGGCCACTCTCATTAGTTGCATGCTTTTTAGTTTTATGTTAGTGACATTTCTTAGGATTGATAACATGTTATTTAATTTATGAAAATGTGTTATTTTCCATATTATTGTTAAATATTAATATTAAATATGTTGGTTTTGAACATGGTTTAGCAAAATGTTCCCAAAAAGTTTATAGATTGTGATTTATAATGTAATGCTTCATTGCTTGATGAAATTGTTTTGGATATTTTTTTTTAAAGATTCATTGATTGATGAAATTTTTATGGATATTTTTTTTAGTAAATTAACTTTTATGTGATAAAGTCAAAAGTCACCTCTTTTTGAGATTTTCATTGGTTAATTTCCCTTAAGGCTATCAAGTTCACCATTCAGTCCCAGGTTAAGGAAATATAGGAGTCATGAAGTGGCATTGTCCAATAACATAAATCTTGGAACATGTTTTTTTTAGTCACATTATACTTCCTTTCTGTGTAAATTCTCCATGAAAATAGTCTCATGGAACATGAGGGACCTCAATATTTAAGGAAAACAAATACTCCTAAATGAAAAATGGTACGCAAAGCACCCATCAATAATGTTGATATAAGAAATAAAAATATTAGGAGAGGTTCTACCTTATATAATTAGAAAATTGGGGAGGAATTTTCAAGTAGTAGTGATTGATGATTAGATATACTTGGGTGGAATGGTTATTATTTTGAATGATCAAGACGTCAAGGCTACCAATATGTTTACCTCTTTTCGTATTATGACAATATAATTTTAGTTAATTGACATTGAGGACTACTACCATGTATCCAATGTCTATGACTCCAATATCGCAAATGGAAAACCTCTATTTCTCAATTCTATTTCTAGCACAAGTAATTTATACTCCCCATCTCCATGGATTATTGGGAGTGACTTCAATATTATCAAGTGTCTCGAAGAAAAGAAAGGATGAATCATAATGTTTACCAAGAGATTTTGTAAGATATACCATCAAGGCCCTAAAGTAGTATCCATTAAAGTTCTCAAGCAATGAGTCTCCAACCCACACATGTGGATCAATGACATGTAATACATATGTGTGTGGTGACTAACTTAATACATTGTTCTAATAACTCCACAAACTTAAGTATTTCACTCCGTCACATCATTGACCATAGTGTGACATAAGTAAACCAAGAGTAGACATGAAACCCTTAGGCAAGAAAATTTCCCTAGATCCTCAATTAGGTGCTTAAATGATGAAGTGAAAATGAAATGGGAAAAGAGGACTTCAGGATTTAACCATCACAAACATGTGATCAAGTGTGACTAGGAGTGTATATATTCATATGTTTTCCAAAGAGGGTGTGAATACATGAGTTACCATTCATTAGGCCTTATTTTTCTTTCTTTTGATTTTTCTTATATATAGGACTTACGGAATAAGTTTTTCATAAGTTCTGAACAAGTCATAGATATAATATTTACATAAATTTTCACTTTAACCTTAGAGTTTAGACTTAGATAAATCATTATAGTGTATCCTTAATGATTTTGGCTTTCACTTTTTGATTTTCTTTCATCACAAATGACAAAAGGGGAAATATTTTGCCACAAATCTATGAATGCTTAATCATAAAGGTGTCGTGCGATGAAAACAAATTAATTATGTTATTCCCTATGAAAATGATGGGTATTATTGAGGAACGGCTATGCTTGTGGATGTCTCCTCCCTGGTTGAGAGGGAGTGAGCATTGACACCACATTATCCATTTTCCTTGTACTATGGCCAAGACTAATAGTCGTAAACCTACTAAAGACACCAGTAAGGAGAACAGTGGATTAGATAAACATCTAGGACCAATATTCTTTGAGAATTTGTGCTTTGACTAGGACTAACTGCCATAATTCAAGTACATTAATCTAAGATAAGAATAGTCATGAGTATCGACATTTCCTGGTGTCAAATATTATGGCAGTGGATTAGGAAATGATCATGCGAGGACATGATTGATCAACATCCTAGTGCGTAAGTGCCTAAAGAGGTAGTGGTGTCCAAATTTATGCCTCCCAACATTGTGCTATGATCTAATGGAGAGATATAACTTGTTATTCAAGGCCTTTCTATTTTGACAATGTTGGCTATGCTGATGTAAATCATCATTGATGCTTATCAATCGAGCCCTTCTTATATGAATATTTCAATTTCAGAGTACTTGTTTGTCTCATTATGAGTATCTCCCTAGTTTAGAGCGAGTGTCATCATCTTCATTATCATCATCACCACCACCATCAATCTCATCATTGCATTATTGTCATAATCACCATTCATGTTGGCATCATCATCATCATCATCATGATTATGGACATTGTCACCAATTGTTCATAATTATAGGTATCGTAAGAAATATCATCAACCCAAAAATATTACGAGTGCTCAAAAAGGTTGTTAGGACACATGATATATGCAAGGGAAATGACAACTTTATTTTTTGGAGATGATCGATGATCATCATCATCAGTACCATTATGTTGTTGGGAAAAGTATCCAATTCGGAATGCCCCTATCCCACTCTAAGAGGTGATAGTGCCTTAGAAACAAACAAGGAAAGCTATCTGAGTATTCTTCTTTATGAGATGCAAATAGAGAAAGAAGGATGTAACTAACCGGTGTCTTCCGCTAGTTTGTCGATCCAATCACTCTCTCTTTTGTTCGCTTCCCACTACCTGCTCTTTCACTGGTCCAGCTTCACCCAGTTCCTGCAAGATCACAAGAGAGGAAAACTACCCAAAAGATATAGATTCACATTCATAACTAGTTTAGGATCAGATATAAACTAAATATGCAAATATAACAAAACATCATTGAAATACAAGCATATAGGAGAAACTCAAGTAGCTTTATTGATATGATAACAAGGTTTAAGAGGAGATACAACCAAATGAGTCCCGATCCAGCATCTACCTCCCAGCAAAAGAATCCCTTCCTCTCCTCCAACAAAGCATAAATCACCCAATGTACTAATCTCAATCTCAAACCAATAGCAATTCTCTGCAAAATACAAAATTCCAGCCTCTTGAATCTCTGGGTGAGAGATCCATATATAGATGTAAGCAGAGAGGATGAGTCAGCTTATGTTTTGACTTGTGGCTTCTCTCTGTCAGTTCTTGCTTCCACTTGGAGGTTGAGAACCTCTTACTCATCACTAGTCGAATTCATTGAGGCAAGTGTCATTGAGGAAGATTCTGGAAGCTTCCAGGGTCTTTCCACCTCGTTGAATGAACTTGCCATTTGTCATTTCCCGCTCAGCTCACCCTGGTAGTGCTTCTACCTACGTTGCAGTGCACCTAGCCAGTGTAATCTCTACATTTCAGTGTAGACAGCTAGTGGAGCTTCTGAATTGATCCTGAATTGACTGTTTCTGAGTGGTTTTTGGTGGAGAACTTCTGGGAGAAGCTGTCTTTGGTTGACCTTGTTCCTTAAGGGGTAGGAACAACTCATTTAGGGACTTTGGATCCCTTGGATTATGGACATTTCATGCTCAATGTTGTAAGGCACAAAAATGTCTATAACAGTTGCCCCCTAATGTATGAGGCCGTTTAACGGGTGAAATGCTTTATTAGGAGGATCCGAAGTTCTTCCAATGCTGGGAGGAGACCTGTAATAAGATACAATACAATACATTATTTTTCATACTGCTTTCATGATCTAGCTGAGGCGGGCATTCCCATGCTCAGCTTTGTAAATTCATTTTTCTGTACATAGAACAGACAATCGTTTGATGATAGACTGATGATTTTGATGAAATCATCATCCTTTTGGTAGGATGATTATCTGCTACAATGCTGTACATGTCAATGTCTTTATTTTTCCTGAATATATATCGCAGCCCGGATGGATGAAACTAGATCCGGGGTCTTCAATCTCGTCCGACCTTCACTCTAAGTACAAGTCGATCCACGTGAGAAATGTTTTGAAGTCGAACGTGGAAAGACATCGCTTGATTACCAGTCAATGATGTAAACTGTTAACAAGCGCGAGAGGAATCACCGATAATGATAATGACCCTCAAGGTACTGTAGTACAATTCACGTGGTGTGAATAAAGGACTTGGCGTCGAACACCACGCAAAATCTTTCGGTCGAAGGTCATTGATGTATACCTATCGCCGGAAGTGAGAAACTTGCCATTGAGGCATGCAAGCTTCAAAGTACTGTAGGGGGTGTTCCTAGATCAACTTCTTGGATAATGAGCTGATGTCGACAAGAAGCGATCCGTCAAAGGAGGGCCTTAATGTATCCCACATCAGTGACATGGAACGGAGCAAATGATTTTGATGGAGGTGAAAACGATCTGATGATATATGGTCCAGGGTGGTGGTCATGAAAGGATGAAGGATAATGTATGGTAGTGGATGGGACACGGTTGACTTCTCTGGATGACTTCTCTTGAACATATCGGCGACACTTATGTGATGGATTGGTAGCATTTACCCCAAAGGTGGATGGTATTGGCGAGACCATGGTGATGTGACCGGTGAATGAAACAACCCAACTCGACTCAGGCACGGAGCGGAAGTGTCATGTTCAAGAGCGACTCGCTACCAATAAAAGTTCCTTGAGTTTCTTCCCAATTTTTCCATAGTCACTTCTGACCAGTACCTCTTTATTTTTGTCAAGCTTGAGGAGGATAACATATGCTTGTTCTATAATTTTCCCTTCGGGCAAACCCATCGCTATGTTTTAACGAGCCTAGCGATAGTGAAACTCGTTCTCGTCTAAAGACAAGTTTGTCGCTATTAATGTTTTTTAACGAGTTTAACGACAAAGATAACTCGGTCCCTTTTCATTTTTAGAGAGTCTAAAAAGGTACGTAAAGATAACTCCAAAGGTCCTTTTTCGTCATCTAATCCCTTAAGTCCAAAAAAGTATAAAACAATACAGAAGGGATGAGTTTTCGATAGTTTTAACGAGCCGAACAAAACAAGCGCTCGATCTTTTTGCGCAATAATCCCTCAGGTCCAAAAAGATTAAAATCTAGAGGAGGGATAGCACTTCCGGTCGCTTTAACGAGCTGGAAGGCCAAATCTCGGCAATCTTTTCATATTTTACGAGTCAGATGAAAAGAGCTTAAAGAAGACTCGTCTTTTGAGGAACGAGTGATAAAACGGGTTAGCAGCTGATTCCAGGTAAGGGTTGGAATTTTCCAATCACGGCAGTGTCACAAGGATGGCTAGTGAAATCACTCTTCGCAGCTGTTCCTCAAAATGGGTAAACAATCAATATGGAGGTGAATGATCGGCCAATGGAAAAGTGGAGGTGACGGTGCAAACACGACCAAGGCTTTAATGGCTGATAATGTTACATTCACGGTGGTTATTTACCGGAGGGTAGTTCATTTTTTAACGAGCTTAAACGCGGAAAAACACTGCTCGGTCTTATGTTTATTTTTTAACGAGCATGAACTATGTGCTAAAACTGCTCGATCTTATGTTTATTTTTTAACGAGCATGAACTATGTGCTAAAATTGCTCGATTAATCCAGTCATATGATAAGAATGTCTCATGTAAGATCCCATTTTTTATGGAGCTTTCTCCTTACAAAGCTTTGCTCCTGGAATCCTTTCTTTATGCAAGTTCGGAAACGACTAATCCTACGAGTTTAAAGGGTTAGACCTACAGGTTTAAAGGGAGGACCTAAAAATTTAAAAAATAAATAGCTGCCCCTTGCTTGCACTCCAAAAGGGTTGCATGCCCCCAGGTATAAAAAAGAGTTTCAAGGTTACCCCTACTTTAGTCCGATAAAACATTTGTTTCAACGAGAGAGGCCTACATCTTACAGGCCACCCAAAGATTGTTCTATTAATCTTTCAAACAAAACACTTCTTCGGCAATGTCTACCGAGATAGACAAAGGTGATTGACTCAGTTCTGTCAACTCACATAACTTTGACAAGAGAATCTTATTCTAGAATAACCCTCTTCCAGCATGGGCGGGGTACAGACTAGTCATATTCTCCCGCGGAAACCTACCCTATACCCAAAGCTTTTCTGCCGAAGCAGACCAGGACGCATGCCCCCTGGGTTCCAGTCATATCCCTCCGAATTACTCACGCTCATCGGGAGGACGGACCGTGGGTTGAGACATTTCTTGCGTGAAGAGACCATTTAGGGATGGTATATGACTATTTGCGATGCGTGATCCGGGAAATGAAAGCTGGTCCACGAGCTTGACCACTCTTCCTTCGTGCGGAAAACACATTACTCTAAAGAGTGAGGAGACGATGGCTCCCATGCAATATATATAGTCTCGTCCAAGGAGTAGGTTATAATCCAAGGGTCCTTGAACGACCATCACGTTCATTTGAATGGTCTTCCCTCTCAATGTTATGGGCACATTGGGGAGGATCCCTAAAGGTCGACTGGTTCCCTTATCAAAGCCTGTCAGATTTCTCATTTCAGGCAAAAGCGCTGGCGAACCAAGCGCTTTCCAAGCAATAGAGGAAAGGATACTCACAGATGCCCCCTCATCAATGATGGTGCCAGTCATGACCATTCTGTATATTTGGACGATAATTCTGAATGGTATGCTTGCTGGCTAACGGGGTCTGCCTAGTTGGTTCCAGTCGAAGGAGACAACCAGGTTGCTTGGTGGTGGGACCGAGTAGACGGCCGGGTATCGCTCTGACGAACTTCCTTCCTGTGATAAAGGAATGGGGGGATTGCCCCCGTGCTCGTCGGAGTCTGTGTTGATGAAGAGAATTTGGATGGTGTCATCTTTATCCTCTTAAGTGACTGTATCATTCGAAGATAAATCCTCTGAAGGCAAGACTGGGTCAACTGCCGCCTCGACCTTTTGACTGTCGTCAAGTATGGATTCAGCTGGTTCATCTTCAATGACCGACGCTTCAGCTGACCACTTGAGCGGGCCAGCTAGATTTTCAACTAACGAAGGACTCGGCAAGAGTTTTTTATATCCAGGAGGAAGTCGTAACGGTGAAACCGGACGATCATCCAAAACTCTTTTCGCTTCATCTAAGAAGGGACAACGGTGGATGGCGTGGTTGCCTTCGCACAGTCTACAGGGGGATCTAGCTCTCCCTTTTTGTCCAAGGACTTCACTTTCGCTAGTTGACGGTATGCATTCAACATGGCTATCAGAGGTTGATGCCACCGGATTGTGCAAACGGGGAGACCAGTCCCTTAGTATCCGAGGCATGCAGGGACAATCTCTGTGGAAGTGGTCTCCCTTGCATATGACACATGGCGATTTAGGCCTAGTTAGTGCTGTGTGTGGATTTTTGTCAGACGACACTTGTTTGCCCCCAGTCGCTTTTGGCTCCTTCTTCTTCTTCTCTTTCTTCTTCTTTTCCTTCTTCTCCTTAGGAACTTGGTTTTTTGTTTTACCAGTTCCGTCAAGCGAAGAGGAAGGAGGAGAGGAAGAATTAGAGGAAGTAGAAGGCTGGTGGGCAACTCTGGACTGGTCTAACTGTTGATTCGACTATTCAAGAATAGTGGTGTTCTGAACGACATTGGTTGAGAAGAGCCAGACCAGCAAGCCAATTGTCAGTCCTGGAAGCGACAATGTGGCCATATGGGGCGCACCAACATCTCCCCAAGAGGAGAAGAGACTAGGATTTCCACCAAGGGGAATTCCTTGGTTGGTGGGCTCCATTTTCTCAACCTAAAGATCAACGCAGGAAAAAGGGTGATTGTTCCGTTTAAAATAAATTTTAACGACGCTTAGACACAACTTGCTTTTTCAATTTTAAAGAGTCGAGAAAAAGCTAAAGATGACTCTAGTCGCCTTCGATGTTTTAACGAGCCCGAAGTGACAAATTCTCGGATGGACTTTTTCTATTATAGAGTCTGAAAAAGGCCAAAAGGAACTGCTCTGGAGTTCTAGGTAGAGGGTGTGCCAAACTTTTCGCAAAACCGCAGAATACTTTTTAGGGTACGGGCGGTCAATCTTCCTGAATGCTGTGTTCAGTGCATTGCGATCAGTAGGGCGGCCGACACGGCTTCCTATGGATAAAGGTTTTATGCCTATAGGGGTCTCCCAATATATACTCGATGGTACGTGGGAGCACAATCCGTACTGGCGCTATCTTCCCTTAGGAGGAATCACCCAACCATCAGCGAGATCGACAGTCACCAGGTTTTACGACGCCGGAACACGTCTCTAGCCTAGACCTCTATGTTGTGCGTTAAGTTACAAAGGTTGTTAAGTTCATTCAATTTATTTTAGGTTGATATTTCTTACAAGTTTGCCTTTTTGGATCACCACGAGATGTATGATACAATTCCTAAATGCAGTCTAAAGATGATAAGCAAGCTTTTATATCTTTTCAACAATGAAAATCCTAGCTACAAGGGGAAAAGAAAGACACCATCTTTTCTCAAAGAGCATAGAGCACACAGTAATGCACTTTTCCCTAAATCAACATACAAACTGTCAAAATGCAAATGCACATATGCATGTATTTGTTTTCACTTTCTTAATATTGATGCCTAAAAAGAAAGCTGTTGTATAAATTTGAATTCGATTTCAAGTGAAAACACAAACAAGTTCCTTTTTCGAAATCAAAAAGACGATTACGACACTTTATGATTTACTTGTTTCGACACTCGAAATGCATAAATTCAAACCAAAAGACAAAAGTAAAAGCTAAATCAACTGTGAACAACAAACAAACTCACTCCTAAGATCAAAACGACACTTACGACAGGTCTAGATCTAAGGGCGACAGTATGACTAGTTTACTTTTGTAATGGGAAACTGCAAATGATGTAACAAATACACAAAGAACAAATACAGTTTCTTTATACAACTGAGGCGGAATTGAGGCAAAGAAAAGGGGTTTCAGATAGGTACACTGACTGATAACAGGCTGCAAAAAACAGAGATGAAACTGAGCAAAAGGAAGCAGGGAACCACAGCTGCACAAGGCAAAGACTGATCAACGCACTCCCAACACAGAGGATTTGACATTCAGCGCAGGTAGCCTTCACGGGACCTGCGTTGAAATGCAGAACCTCTTCACAGAGTCTGCGCTGAAGCAGAAACGAGAGTTGTTTCTGGGTTCTGGGTTACGGTTTGCAGTTTGATCTACAGTTTTTGGCCGGATAAAAGCTATCAATTAGGTACAATTAGGAGGATGATTTATAGGAGGACTAAGATCTATCACAAAGGGCTGTTAGAGCACTTGTGGATCAGCTTCTCAGATCATAAACAGGCCCAGTGAGAGGACTAGAGTAGCTGATCTCTACTTTGCATTTGTAAATAGCAAATGCAGTTCGATTCGGCACTCTTGAGTTTATGAAATGAATAGCAATAGAAACACAAATAAACTAACAAGATACTCTCCCCAGTGGAGTCGCCAATTTGTTGTTGGGAAAAGTATCCAATTCGGAATGCCCCTATCCCACTCTAAGAGGTGATAGTGCCTTAGCAACAAACAAGGAAAGCTATCTGAGTATTCTTCTTTATGAGATGCAAATAGAGAAAGAAGGATGTAACTAACCGATGTCTTCCGCTAGTTTGTCGATCCAATCACTCTCTCTTTCGTTCGCTTCCCGCTGCCTGCTCTTTCACTGGTCCAGCTTCACCCAGTTCCTGCAAGATCACAAGAGAGGAAAACTACACAAAAGATATAGATTCACATTCATAACTAGTTTAGGATCAGATATAAACTAAATATGCAAATATAACAAAACATCATTGAAATACAAGCATATAGGAGAAACTGAAGTAGCTTTATTGATATGATAACAAGGTTCAAGAGGAGATACAACCAAATGAGTCCCGATCCAGCATCTACCTCCCAGCAAAAGAATCCCTTCCTCTCCTCCAACAAAGCATAAATCACCCAATGTACTAATCTCAATCTCAAACCAACAGCAATTCTTTGCAAAATACAAAATTCCAGCCTCCTGAATCTCTGGGTGAGAGATCCATATATAGATGTAAGCAGAGAGGATGAGTCAGCTTATGTTTTGACTTGTGGCTTCTCTCTGTCAGTTCTTGCTTCCACATGGAGGTTGAGAACCTCTTACTCATCACTAGTCAAATTCATTGAGGCAAGTGTCATTGAGGAAGATTCTGGAAGCTTCCAGGGTCTTTCCACCTCGTTGAATGAACTTGCCATTTGTCATTTCCCGCTCAGCGCACCCTAGTAGTGCTTCTACCTGCATTGCAGTGCACCTAGCCAGTGTAATCTCTGCATTTCAGCGTAGACAGCTAGTGGAGCTTCTGAATTGATCCTGAATTGACTGTTTCTGAGTGGTTTTTGGTGGAGAACTTCTGGGAGAAGCTGTCTTTGGTTGACCTTGTTCCTTTAGGGGTAGGAACAACTCATTTAGGGACTTTGGATCCCTTGGATTATGGACATTTCATGCTCAATGCTGTAAGGCACAAAAATGTCTATAACACATTATCATCGTCATTATAATTTTCATCATCCCCATCATCATAATTAATGTAATTTCTATCATCATTATTGTCAACTTCTTCATGAACATCATAATCATCATCCGTGCCATTATTGTTGTTGATGATGACCAAGATGAAAATAATGATAATTATGATCAAATGATGATGACTTGGAAGATGACTCTAAAGATAATGATTATGATTATGACCATGACAACATTTAAAAATTGGGAAGATTGTCCAAGGTAATTATCATCGCCATCATCATTGTCATTATCATGATTGTCATTATAACCCCCATCATCTTTATCATCAATTTGATTATCATAATAATCACAATTCATGTCATCGTCAGAATCTTCATTATCATCATCATCATAATTATTGACATTGTCATCAGTTGTTCATAATTGTTTATGTGATAAGAAACATCATCAATGCAAAAAATATATGAGTGTTGGAAAATGGATGCAAAAGTAAAAAAAAAATGGGGGCAACAATAGACGTAAAATTAGATGAAGAGTGGACACAACATAAGTAGATGCACAACAATACAAAAAAATTGACACAAAAGTGGATGAAAAAGTAGATGCAATAGTTGATGCAAACTTGGACACAAAATAGGAGGCAAACATGGATGAAAAAGTGGAGGAAAACATGGGTGTAATAGTAGGCATAAAACTTAGCATGAATTGTTGTGAAATAAATGTGGATACAAAAATGAACAAAAAAAAAAGACACAAACTTGGATGCAAAAAGGAGGCAAAATTGGATTAAAAAATGGATGTAAACATGGACCAAACATGGGTGCAATAGTGGATACAAAATTAGATTCAAAATTGTACTCATCAAAAGTGGATGTAAAAGTAGATGCAAAATGGGATGCAAAAAAAATAAAAATTATTTGATGGAAAATTCGACACAAAAGAGGATGCAAATGTGGATGCAAAATTGGAAGAAAATGTCAGTTTCAATGATAGGCACAAGATATGGCACAACAAAAGTGGACGATAAAGTGGATGTAATAAAAAACACAAAAAAGGATGCAAACTTGGATGCAGGACAATATGCAATAAGGGATGCAAAAGTGGCTGCAAACATGGGTGCAACAACAGAAACAAAACTAGATGAAAAATATGGATGCAATGGAAGTATATGCAAAAGAAGATACAAAATGAGATGCAAAACCGAACACAAAAGTGGATGCAAAAATAGACGCAATATTCTGATGCAAAAGTGGATGCGAATATGGATGCAAAATTGGAAGCAAACATGGGTACAATAGTAAGTACAAAATATGATACAAATAGTGTCACAACAAAAGTGGATGTAATGATAGATGCAAAAAAAGAAGAAAATGAAGGTGAAAAATAAGATGCAAAAAGAGATGCAAAAGTGGGCGTAAACATGGGTGCAACAATGGATAAAAAATATGATGCAAAAGTTAATGCAACAAAATTCGATGCAAAAGTAGATGCAATATGAGACAAAAAACCTTATGCAAGTCTTGATGCAAAGGGGATGGAAAAAATGATGTAAAAATGGATGCAAAAAATGATTTAAAAAATGATGCAAAAGAAGATGCAAGAGATGATGAAAATTTTTATGCAAGTGTAGTCGCTAAAAGTGGTGTAATAAATGATACAAAAGTTGGTGAAACAAAATTAGCTGCCAAAATTGATGCAAAACATGGTGCAAAGGATGGCACAAAACTTGGCATAAAACCTGGTGTAAAACCTTATGCAAAATCTATTACAATATATAGTGCTAAACTTGGTGTAAGACATGGTGAAAAACTCGATGCAAACTTAGCATCAATTTTTGCACCATATTTGATAAATGGACACAAATAGCACCAAAAATGGGATCTAGACGCAAAAAAGGAAGAGAAAAGGGATGCTAATCATAGGGTTTTGTTGTGGTGATTAGTGGGTTTTTATTTCTGTTCATGAAGTAGTATTCTAGAAGGACAAATTTGGTTCTCCTAAGTTAGGAGCCACTTCTCCTGCTTATTACATAATGAATTAGAAATTACTTAGTTAAATTTTATATTTGTAATAGGAACTTCTAATTAGTTTATAATTGCATTCCCTTCAGTTTCCATAACTTATCTTCTAAAGTTGATTATAGTTGCATTTGAGGTCCCATATATTTTGGTTTGCTTCTAAGTTTTACGAAATCCCTTATTTGACAATTAAATAATAGCGATTTAACAGAAAATTAAGTCACCCAACAATGATGAATCCCATGGTTTTTTTATTTTATTTGCATGCTTCTTATACTACTGACAGTGTTTATGTCATATTCATAATGCATAGGTACAGACAAAACAGACTCACAGGGAGCTGAAGGTGTGAAGTTTCAGTATTTTACTTTTTGTACACGGATCCTATAAAGAAAAGTCACATGTATACGAGTGTTTTGGACTAAACAGTCATGCATTTATTGGTATGATCAAGAAACAAGGTCCATTTTTCTTGTTGGTTCTAGAATTGGTTAAGTACAGTCTACAGAGATGACACAGGTTCAAGGGGATCATTTTTTATGCTTCAAATAATGCAATGTTGCCATTATGTTTTCTTGATACATAATAATGTTCATAAATAGGTTGTCGTTCTTGGTATTTGTTAAAATTTGGGTACCAGAGGACAAGTGGTTCCCTAAGGCTTTGATCTTTGGCCTAGGGAAGAGTGTCCAAATTTATTTTTTGCTTTTCTCCTAAAGTGACTTTATAAGTGGTAAAGCCAATTTAATTTAAAAGTGACTTTATAAGTGGTAAAGTTACATTCTAATTTAAAAGTGACATTATAAGTGGTAAAGTTACATTCTAATTTAAAGGTGACTTTATTAAAGTGAATGAAGAATTAGAAAGTGAAAAAGTGACTATGGAAATGAAAGGCTTAGTGGGTATTTATTTAAGTGGGTGAGTTAAAAAATAGAAAGTGAGAATTAAATGCACATTTATTCTCATCCCTAGATCTAAATGAATCTCTGCCATTAGATCTTAGGGTAACCCAAAAGCTCATTTAGAGAATAAAAGGAGAAGATAATAGGAAAAGATCAATTCACTCTTTCATGAGCATTTGAGAGAAAGAGAAGAGAGAGAAAGGAGAAAATTTCTGAGCAGTGAGGAAGTGAAGGAGAGTAGCAACAAGACATTTCAGCAAATCTTGGTAGCAGTATTTATTGGCACACATGCCAAGAAAAAACTGTATAACAAGAGAAAGACACAAAAATCGAGGAAGAGGGACAACAAGTTCTGGTAACATTTTTCGAGGCTGGATATATAGCATTTAATGCTATTTTATTGCCGTAAAAATTTATGTTTTGGCTGTTTGCTGATTGGCATGATTTTCGAGGTGGAGTTCAAGCACGGAAATTGAGATAAGTTGTAATTTGTGGTTGATATAATTTTTTACTATGTATTTCAGTTTATCTGTAAAAGCATTTTTAGAAATAAAGAAGAGCTCTCAAACTAGTTTTCCCCAAGAGTTGTAGGGGGTTTTTCTAGGGTCAAATTGACCAAAAGTCATTGCGCTATTTTATGTGTGTGCCTATCATCATTTTGCTGTGTTTTATTTCTGCAATTTCAGCAGTTGTGAAATCTCTAAATTTGTGTTTTCAGAAAAATATTATCATTTCCATATTTTATAGCTTTTATCATGCTTGGATTTAAAACTAAATGCATGGAGTAATAAGGAAAACTGATAACCAGAGTGGGGGTTTAAATTTCTTCATGGTATCAGAGCTTGGTTGGTTGAAAAGTGTCATTTGGGACAACAAAGTGAAAATTACAGCAAGCTGATTTTTACACAGAAAACAGAAACCTTTACCATACATTTGAAAATTTCAGTTTGGTACGACAGTGAAACATTTCTTTGGGTTTGAGAGTTGAAGACACGTTGGATGGGCAGAACAACTACAGTGCATGGAAGGAGAGAATCCAAAGCATCTTTGAGGAAGCAGAAGCCTAGGGCATTATGGTAAATATGACACAGAACCTAGTAGCAGTACCTGCTGAACCTGTACAGTTGGCAGAGTTTAACAAAAAGAATGGTAGGGCAAAAAGATTGATTCTGTAAGGAATCAAAGACCATGTCATTCCTCATGTGAGAGGAAAGACTTATGCACATGAGATGTGGATAGCCTTGACCAGTTTTTACTAGATATCAAATGAAAACAAAAAAATGGTCCTAAAGGAGAGACTGAAGGCCATTAATATGGCTAAGATTGACAGTGGTACAACATATCTCACAAAGATCACTTCAGTGAGAGATGAGTTTGCATTCGTAGGTGAGATCATTGCACCCACTGAGTTGGTGAGAATTTCTTCGAATGGTCTTCCCAAGACTTAGGAGAATTTTGTGGATGGCATTGTTGCATGAGAAAACCTTCCTAATTGGGAGAGGTTGTGGGATGATTGCATTCATAATGAGATCAGAAAGAACCATCTTGGGTAGGCAAATAGGTGGAGGACGATGACAATGTAGCATTGTTAGCAAGAGGCAAGAAGGGCAGAGCAAAGAAGCAAGCTTCCAATAGTGGAGGCAAAAGAAAAGGTAAAGGCAAGCAGCAGAACAAGGAGAAGGACTATTCCAAAGTCAAATGTTGGAATTGTCAAAAGTTAGGACACTATGCTGTTATGTGCCTAGAGAAGAAGAACAAGAAAGGGAAAGACAAACCCATTGCAACTTTTGCAGAGATAGAGAGCTTCTCAGAGAGATTTGGTCGGGAGATTCGGTTCATAGCTCGTGAGGCCACTAGTGCAGGATCACCTGACATACAGGTTTAGAGGGAGTGTACATTCCCCACTTCTAGCAGAGCATCTTCTAGCATCTGGTATGTTGATAGTGGCGCTTCCCGTCGCATGACAGGAGTCAGAGAGTACTTCTCAGAGCTTTCAGGGGGTGATACTGATATGAAGGTTTTACTTAGTGTTAGACAGCAGTGTTAGAGCATTGACAGTGTGGAGACAAACCTTTGAAAGGGGACCCATGTTCTCCCTTGAAAGTTTCAGATGTGAATAATGCCTAGAATGAAAATGAACCTGATATCCGTCTCATCACTTGAGGATAGAGGGTATGATGTGTTGTTCAGGAGAGGATAGGTGCTTATATATCCTACTGGAACTCCAACTTCTTCAACTAGATAGATTGGTGTGTGCCATGCCAAGGTGTACAAGTTCTCATTCCAGCCCATGATGGCATTGAGTAGCAGCACCCAAGACATGACCGACAATAGATCTAGTAGTTCAGAGTTGTGTGAGATTTAGCACTGCAGGATGGGGCAAATGTATCATGGGGCCTTGAGTACATTCCGGGAGATCACCACTGGTGTGCCAGATTTCAGTTCTGATCACCTTGATGTATGCAGAGGATGTGTTATGGGGAAGTTTACTAGATCCCCTTTTCCCAACAATGAAAATAGAGCAACTGGGTTCCTTGACTTGATTCATACCGATGTGAGTGGTTGGATGTCACATGTATCCTTGAGTGGCTATGAGTACTATGTTTTATTCATTGATGACCACTCCAAGAAGACCTAGATTTATTTCTTGAAGACCAAAAGTGAGGTCCTCAAGCGGTTTCAAGAGTTCAAAACTCTTGTGGAGACCCATACAAGTAGGAAGATCAAGCTCCTCAGGTCAGACAATGGAGGGGAGTAAGCCCTTGGTGAGTTTGTTTATTTTTGTACTGAGGTAGGCATTAGGAGGGAGCTCACAATTCCTTACTAGCCCCAGAAGAATGGGGTTGCAGACACGAAGAACAGATCCATTGTAGGGGCTACCAAAGCCATACTTCATGATCAAAGGTTACCTTTATTTTTGTGGGCAGAGGCCTGAAACACTGTTGTGTACTTGCAAAACAGGAGTCCACATCGTACCTTAGGGAATGTGACTCCAGAGAATGATTTTTCTGCAAAGAAGCCTGCTATTGGCAACTTTCGTATCTTTGGTTGGCTTACATATTCCTATGTCCCTAAGGAGAACAGGACCAAGATAGAGCCCACTGTAGACAAGGGCATCTTTGTGGGTTATAGTGAGACCTCAATAGCTAATCAGATTTATATTCCTATTCAAAGGAAAGTGGTTTTAAGGTGGGATGTGAAGTACGAGGAGGACAGAGCTTTCAAGAGATCACAGGAGTTAGAGTATCTAGAGTCACCAAAACCTAAGGAGCAACTGAGTCAGCTACAGGGATCCAGTGGTGAGGGATCCATCGATTCCAGTGTCAAGTCCATCAATGAGCAGTGGCTCTTAGATTCAGGCGGGTGGTTCTTCGAGCAACATGCAGGGCAGTCCGTAAAGCAGTTCGTAGGGTAGTTCACTAATGGACAGTTCACACGGTACTTCAGCATCTACAGGCACAGTTTCAGGCATGAGGTCAGTTAATAGGCCTTCAGGAGTTCAGGCTTCTGATGACAATGAGGATTATTTCACTCCGGTGGGAGAAGTATGCTCAGGGAAGAGGAAGCCCAAGTGGCTTCAAGATACCTTACGCGAGGCCACATCAGTTGCTGGGCCAAAGAGACAGGTTAGAGAGAGTAAACCACCTAAGAGGCTATGTAGTTACATGGCATTGGTAACAAGCATTGTTGACTCTAAGCCTTCTAGTTATGAGGAGGCAGCCGGCCAGCAGGTCTGGAGAGAGGCCATGATGGAGAAGTATTCTTCTATTATGAAGAACGATGTTTGGGAGGTAGTGCCAAGGCTTGGGGTAAATCAGTTGTTACTTCCATATGGCTCTACAAGATAAATCATGTTGCAGATGGCAACATCGAGAAGTTCAAGGCTGGATTTGTGGTGAGAGGGTTCTCATAGGTAGAGGGAGTTGACTATGAGGAGACCTTCGCTCTCATAGCTCGGTATACATCTATTCACTCCATTATATCGATTGCAGCAGAGATGGGTTGGAAGATCCACCAGATGGATTTGAAGACCGCATTTCTTAATGGCTTCATTCAGGAGGAGGTTTATATTGATCAGATGCAGGGATTCGAGGTGCATGGGAAGGAGTCCCATGTATGTAGATTGAGAAAGGCACTCTATGGCCTAAAGCAAGCTCCTAGAGCTTGGTACTCGAGGATTGTTACATACTTGCAACAGTTGGGTTTCACAAAGAGTGAGGCTGATCCGAACCTGTACTTAATTGTGGTCAGTGAGGAGCCTCTCATTCTGGTGTTGTATGTTGATGACTTGATCATCACTGGTGCAAAGGGACTCGTTGAGGGCTAGAAGAGAGATCTTGCTTCAGAGTTTGAGATCAAGGATATCATCTTGATGCATTATTTTTTGGGATTGGAGGTGTGGTAGGAGGAGGGGCATTTCTTCCTTGGACAATGGAAGTACATTGTGGATATTCTTAGAAAATTTCACATGGAGGACTGCAAACCCATGTCTACACCTATGATCACTAACTGGAATAAGCTTCATGCTTCTGATTCTGTGTTGGTGGATCCTACTCTAAATAGAAAGTTGATTTGTTGTTTGATGTAGTTGGTCAACACTCGACCAAATATATGTTTTGTAGTTAACACTATGAGTCAGTTCATGTGTGAGCCTAGGAGAGTGCACTTAGTAGTTACAAAACACATTCTTCGTTACTTGTTGGGGACTGTGGATTTTGGTCTAGATTATGGACAGGGTGATGGAGTGAGACTGGCAGGGTACACGGACTCAGATTGTGCAAATTGTTCTTCAAATAGGAAGAGTACTTCTCAGTGTTGTTTTGGGTTGGGTTCGGCAGTTGTGTCATGGATTAGCCAGAAACAACAGTCAGTTGCATTAAGTTCAGCTTAGGCATAGCATATGGCTACTAGTTTAGCTAGTTGTGAGGCCATATGGCTTCGCAAGATGTTGTTTGGTCTATTTGGTCAGGCATTGAGACCTACAGTAATTTACTGTGATAATCAGAGTTGCATAAAACTCATGGAGAATCTAGTTTTTCATGACAGGTCAAAGCATATTGAGATCAAGTATCACTTCATTAATGACTATGTCCAAAAGGGAGTTGTCAAGCTTGAGTACATTTCCACAAATGAGCAGGTAGTGGACATTTTCACCAAAACCTTACCACGGGGCAAGCATGTCTACTTCAAAGATAAGATGGGAGTGGTGAGGAACACTTTCCTCGATAAGGGGAGTGTTAAAATTTGGCAACCAGAGGACAAGAGGTTCCCTAAGGCTTTGATCTTTGGCTTAGGAAAAAGTGTCCAAATTTATTTTTTACTTTTCTCCTAAAGTGACTGTAAAGTCAATTTAATTTAAAAGTGACTTTGTAAGTGGTAAAGTTACATTCTAACTTAAAAGTGACTTTATCAGTGGTAAAGTTACATTCTAATTTAAAAGTGACTTTATAAGTGGTAAAGTTACATTCTAATTTAAAGGTGACTTTATTAAAGTGAATGAAGAATAAGAAAGTGAAAAAGTGACTATGGAAATAAAAGGCTAAGTGGGTATTTATTTAAGTGGGTGAGTTAAAAAATAGAAAGTGAGAATTAAATGCACATTTATTCTCATCCCCAGATTGAAATGAATCTCATCCATTAGATCTTAGGGTAACCCAAAAGGTCATTTAGAGAATAAAAGGAGAAGATAAGAGAAAAATATCAGTTCATCTCTCATGAGCGTTTGAGAGAAAGAGAAGAGAGAGCAAGGAGAAAATTTCTGAGCAGTGAGGAAGTGAAGGAGGCAGCAAGAAGACATTTTAGCAGATCTAGGCAGCAACATTTATTGGCCCGTGTCCCAAGGAGAAATCGTACAGCAAGAGAAAGGCATAGAAATTGAGGAAGAGGGACAACAAGTTCTGGGAACATTTTTTGAGGTTGTCCATACATCATTTAATTTTGTTTTATTTCTGTAAAATTTTTTGCTTTGGCTGTTTACTGATTGGCACGATTTTTGAGGTGGAGTTTAAGCACGAAATTTGAGATAAGTTGTAATTTGTGGTTGCTGGAATTTTTACTGTGTGTTTCAATTTCTCTATAAAATCATTTTCAGAAATAAAGAAGAGCTCTAAAACTGGATTTCCCCAAGAGTTGTAGGGGGTTTTGCAGGGTCACATTGCCCAAAAATCATTGTGTTATTTTCTATGTGTGGTTGTCATAATTCTGCTGTGTTTTATTTCTACAATTTTAGCAGTTATGAAATCTCTAAATTTTTGTTTTTTGAAAAATATTATCATTTCCAGATCTTAGAATTTTTATCATGCTTGGATTTAAAACTAAATGCATGGAGTAATAGGGAAAATTGATAACCAGAGTGGGGGTTGAAATTTCTTCAGTGTTGACAGATGCTTATGGTACATATCCCATATGGTATATGATAGTTGCTCATGAATATCATGGTCTTATTGTGGTATTTGGTGTTAGTTATAAATGTCTTATCTATCATTTTATGTAAATTTAAATAAGGACCTATCATGTAATCATTGTAAAATTTAATCATGTATGGACTATTGTGGTCAAGTCCTTTTGTACATGTGATGTAATTTGTAATCCTAGTCTATTTGGGAAGTTCAAGTAATAATGATGTCAACCCATTGCAATTGGATGGTTGATGTAAGTTTAAGTCCTTGGTGATAGGAAAAGTCATATGAGTCATAGAGTCATGTACTTCATTATACATCCATCAGAAACTTCGACATGTACTCAGAGGGAGCATGATCAGTAGTTTACATACATAAGTCTTCATTCAACATTAGTCAACCCTTTTTCCTTGATGCCAAAGGGGGAGAGTATCTTGTTGTTTGGAGAGTAGCTTCGTTTGGTGCTTGGGTTGATGTGTTTGGAGTGTATCTTGGTTTTGTGCTTCACTTGATGTGCTTTATAGGTATTTACAAGTTGTGGTGACCAAAAATCAAAGTGCTTGCCATCAAGTCCAAAGGGGAATATTTTAGGCACTATGAATTATGCGTTTTCCTTGATGGAAACCTGCCTGATGTGTTGTCTTTGATGACAACCTACTTGATGAGTTGTTATTTGAAAGAAACCAATTTGATACAAATGTCACTAGGATGTGTCTACAAATGTGACAGAGTCTTTTGACAAAGTTATAGTAGTTCAAAGGTAAAGGAATCATAAAGTTGAAATTTCAATAAGTATACACGTGTTCTATTAAGAAAAGCTGCATACACACACGTGTATGAAGAAGACAATGCGCATACATTTTCCACACCATGGTATTCTAAATACCAAGGGTCCTTACCATGGTATTGTCCTGTGGTATTGAGCCCAACAATGGATGTTTTAATCCCCTCTAAGAAAAAAAATCAGCTAATGTATGGTTTTGACCCATGGTATTGGATAAGGGCTAAACTATATAAGGAGGTGAAGTTCAAAGTGGTAGAATTTTGAAATTGATGAAGATCTTATGAATAGTTAGATCTGAAGAAAATATGCATGTAATGTTCTATTAATGATTTTCTTGATCTAAAACTGCGTATGCACTCGCAAGTTGGATGATGTATCAGATCAAATAGATATGAGATGAAAATCATGATTATGATATGATTTGATTTGTGTAGATAACATCTTAATGCATGATTTTCTATGTACATTGAAATTTGGGTATGTTTGAATTTCTATGTTGCAGCGAATTTTTGATTCTGAAATTGTATATTTGTACACAGGTTTTATAGCCTGCAAGGCATGTACACATGTAAGTGTCTTTTTGGTAAGTCATGTACATGCAAGTTTGTTTCTTGAAAGGCGTGCACACACGTGGATATGATTTCAAGAAAGAGCATACAAAAAGCAGGTTTTTTATGAAAAGGATGTCTAATCAGTTTTATCATTTTTGATGTCTTTCCCTTGTCTGTCAATGAAGTTTTATTGATGATGTTGGCTTAAAAAGTGATGTTTTGGTTACAGATTGATTGATTGAGGAATGTAGAAGTTACTTTCTTATTGTGATTGAAGATTAGAGAAAGTTTTGTGATTCTTTTAGAATGATGAAGTAAATCTGTGTATCATTTAGTGTTTGCTTGAGAGTGACAATGCTTCAGTTTTTAGGTTTCAGTGGTTTAAGATATGTATGTAGGTATGCTTCATAAAAGGCGTGTACACAAGCAAGTTTTCTACTACAAAGTAGCGTACATATTTTGACAGGTGGTTCATCGAGGTTTGCAGTAACATAATCTAATTTTTGTGATGTGCAATATGATGTTTAGTATTCTAGTTATAGTGATTTGACTATTCTAGTTGTTTGATTGAGTTTCAATTGATTGGTTGATTCAGTTGGGTTAGAGATTGATGTTGAGTTATAGTGATAAGTTTTCATTTTGATGATTGGTTTTGAGCTTAAATGTTGGTAGTGGGTCCAGTATGAAAATTTGATGAAACATGGCCTATAAGTTGTGATGCGTTGTAGCACGTGGACCTAGTATGGAAATTTATGAAACGTGGTCCCTAGAGGTGTTGAGGGCTGGAGCCTTTAGTGAGGGTGTTGAAGCTTCATTCTAGTGGTAGCTAGTAAATCAAATCAGGCGATTGGAGCTCCCTCCGAGTAGGAACTAGATAACGAGTGAAGGTTGTATTCTTCTACATGTGGGTTACTGTGTACTGTTATGATTTTATGCTAGTACAAGATTCAGGGGGTTGGACCTCCCTTCTAGTAGGAGCTAGAGAACGAGCGAAGGTTGTAGCCTTCTACAGGTGGGTGCCTGCATACTGGTATGAGTCTGTGGCACTACAAGATTGTAAAATATTTTCTTTATATTAATAAAAATATGGAGACGATATTAGCAAGTGGTTTTTTCCCGAATTAGGTTTCCACCTTAAATCCTGGTGTTCATGTGTGTTGCTTATGCGTGATGGTTTATTTTGTTCTTACTGCACATTGTTATTGTCTATATAATGTTTAATAAATTACTAATGCACTGGTTGAAGATAAACAGATGATGAATTAAATGAAACATATGGTTATTGGATATACGATAGTTGTATTAAGAACAGTCGCGTACACACATGGGTTCCCTTTAGTAAAGTCGGGTACATAAATTAGCATATGAAATTGAAAATTTTATGATGTGAAAATGCTCAATTCACCCCCCTCCTCCTCTCAGTATTTTTGACAACAGGTAATTCTAATGCAAAATCTAAAATACTCAATAAAGTGATAATGAGTCAACCTCATCAACAACGAAGGAAAGAAAATCTTTAATGGAAATCACTTACTCCTAGCTATAGAAGTGTTAATCGATTTTCTCCTTTGATTAATAATGTTTAATGTTCTATATGTCATAATTATGTTTACATTACAACCAACTACATAATTATAATGTTTAAGGCTAATAACCACCTCACAGAAAGATCGTCAACTACCAGGTACTTTAAGGGACATTGGTTTTATTGTAATATATATTTTCTCACAAATGATTACATTGATTGCAATAGAATAATTATGAAACATATAATATGTTATGCTTGTAACAAGTTTGGGCATGTAGCAAAAGAATGCAGGAACAAATCTATGGATCACCGTGGACAACATGGTAAGCAACTAGAAAACAATGTTAGAAGACATGAAAAATATGGATCCACCAACTTTTCTCATAATAATAAAGGAAAGGAAGAACAAATAAGGTGTGGTCTTTCTCTCTTCTCATCTAAAGATGAATATGAACGATACATAGATAGTGGATGTTCTCATCACATGACTGGAGATAAGAATAAATAAATATTCTCAGAAAAAACCAACATGGTAATGTATTCTTGGAACTAATGTTTCAGTAAAAGTACTAGGACAAGATAAAGCCAGAATTAATAAAACTATAGCATCATCTAATGCTTTATTATTTCAAGGAATAAAGTAGAACATTCTAAATTTTAGCTCAAATGGAAGATAAGGGAAATATAATTGTGTTTACATCAACCAAATGTAAGGTTATGAATGAGGTAACTAGAAACGCCATAGAAAGAGGATACAAAAATCGAGACAAATTATATGTGTTAGAAGAACATAATTTTCATAGATATGAGAAAGGTTCAGACTTACAGTCAAGGAAGATGGTGGTTATTGCCATCTCTTATTATTAAATGAATATTTCTAACATTGACTACAGAAGTGGTGACAGGTACTTGACCTCATGAAAATAGAAGATGATTATCAGGTCCTCAGGATCAGTGATGTGTAATGTCAAGGGTAATAATACATATGTGTCTTGATGATGACTCCCATGGTTGTTTTTTATTTTCATGTTGCCTATACTACTGACAGTGCTTCTAGTGTGGTAACAATAAAAAAGTATAGTCAAAACAAACTCAGGGGGAGCTAAAGGTGTGAAATCTCAATATTTTACTTTTTGTACACGGATCTTATGAAGAGAAGTCACGTGTATACGCGATTTTTGAAATGAACAATCACGTATATCTTGGTATGATGAAGAAACAATGGGAGAGACTCGAGAAAATGGGTTGATATGATTCAGTAAATTATTATTTGGATTTTCATTCTCTGATGGTTGATGGTTACAGTCTGTTGATGCTATTTGAAAGTGATTTTGGATTGTATAAGTTTTTAATGACTTGATGGATGACCGGTTGATGATTCTTTTTTATATATGAGATGATATGATTAGATGTGACAGTGAAGGGTTGGCACAAGATCACGAGGAGCATTTTCTATGGTTCTAATAGTGAATTGTTGGCATTATGTTTACTTGATACATAATGATGTTTATCAATAGGTTGAAGATATTGAAGCTACATTGTCTTATCTTGTAAATTGATGATGCACATGTACAGGTCGTTGTGCTTGGTGATGCTGACAGATGCTCATGATGAATATCATATGTGGTGTATGATAGTTGATGATGACTCTCATGGTATTGTTTATCTTGGTTATAAATGTCATATATGTCATTTGATGTAAAATTCATGTAAATACCTATTATGTAATCATTGTAAAATTTAGTCATGTATGGACTATTGTGGTCACGTCCTTTTGTACATGTGATGTAATTTGTAAGCCCATTATGCTTGGGAAGTTGATGTAATAATTATGTCAGATATGTAATACCACTTTCACTGGGTGATTGATGAAAGTTTGAGACCTTGTTGATAGGAAACATCATATGAGTCATAGATACATGTACTTCATTGTACATCCTTTAAAAATTTCAGCACGTGCTGAGGGGGAGCATGGTAGGTGTTCATACTCAATGTTTAGATCTACAATGCTCAAGAGATAACTCTTCATTTAGTATTGTTCAACCCTTTTCCCTTGATGTCAAAGGGGGAGAGTGAATTGGTGTTTGATCATGGTTCTTGGCTTCATGTATTTTACAGGTATTTACAGGTTATGGTGACAAAACACCAAAGTGGTTGCCATCAAGTCTAAAGGGGGAGATTTTGGCATTGAATTATGTGTTGTCCTTGATGGAAACCTACCTGATGAATTGTCCTTGATGAAAACCTACCTAATGAGTTGTCCTTGATGACAAACTACTTAATGATTTGTCCTTTGAAGGAAACCTACTTGATGAAGATGTAAAAAGTATGTGTCTACCAATGTGATAGTGTTTGGATAGAGATATAGCAATTAAAAGGCAGAGGAATGACAAAGTTGAAAGTTCAAGAAGTATACGGGTTCTGTTAATAAAATTTGTGTACACACGAGACTATGAAGAAGAAAAGGCACGTAGAGTTTCCATACCATGGTATTCTAAATACCAAGGGTCCTTATCATGGTATTTCCCAGTGGTATTGAGCCCATTAATGGATTTTTTGATCTTGTCTAAGAAAACCATTAGCTGTAGTATGGTTTTGAGCTGTGGTATTGGATAAGGGCTAAGCTATATATGGGGATGAACATAAAAGTGACAACAGGTGTGAAAGTGATGAATGTTTCATGAAAACTTAAATCTGAAGAAAATATGCATGTAATGGGATATTGATGGTTTTGCTTTATCTAAAGCTAAGTATGTAGCACAGAATTTAATTATTGATCAGGTCCAATAGATCTGAGATGACAATGTTGATTATGAGGTGAGTTGATTTGTGTTGATAGTGTCTTAATGCATGACTTTTTTGTCTATGTCGAGATCTGGGTATGTCTAAAGTTTTGTGTTGCAGTGAAAGTTTGAATCAGAAATTGTAGATTTGTAAGTGGGTTTTATAACCTGCAAGGTGTGTAAGGATGCAAGTGTGATACTGATATCTCATGAACACAGGGGTTTGTATCATGAAAAGCATGTATACACCCGGATATGGTTTGAGGAAAGCACGTACAGAAAGTATGGTTTTGATGAAAAGAATGTTTGATCAATTTCTTGATGATTTGGGCTTAACACTAATGTTTAAAAGATGAATTGAATGATTAAAGAATGTTCAAGTTACTTATTGTCTGTGATGAAAGATCATTGAAGGTTCTATGATTGTTTCAGAATGATGCAGTGGATAGGTACATGATTAAGTATTTATTTCAGACTAACAGTGGTTCAATTGTTAGAAATAAATGATTTAAGATATGTATGGAGTTATGCTTCATGGGAAGCGCGTACACACATGGGTTTTCTACTGTAAAGTAGAGTATATATTTTGATATATGGTTGATTAAGGTTTTCAGCAATAGAATCTGGTTTCTCTGAGGTGTTGTATGTTGATTGGTATTTTGGTTATACTGATCTGATTGTTCTTATTGTTTTGGGTTTCAGTAGATTGGTTGAGTTTCATTTGATTTAGTGATTCAGTTATTCAGTTCAGTCATAGATTGATGATTAAGTTTGAGTGATAATTTTAAGTTTTGATGATTGGTTTTGTACTTAAACGTGGTGTACAAGTTGTGATGTGTTGTAGCAGGTGGATCCAGTATGAAAATTTATGAAATGTGGTCCCCAGAAGTGTTGGGGGTGGGAGCCTTCAATGAGGGAGTTGAAACTTCCTTCTAGTGGTAGTCGGTAAATCAGATCAGGGGGTTGGAGCTCCCCTTGAGTAGGAGATGGAGAATGAGCGAAGGTTGTAAGCTTCTACAGGGGAATACCTATGTACTAGTATAAGTATGTGCTGGTAGAGTATTGTAAAATATTTTATTTCTATTAAAAATAAGACAGAGATGAAAATAGCAAGTGGTTTTTTCCCACATTGGGTTTCCACATTAAATCTTGGTGTTCATGTGTGTTGCTTATGTGTGATGGTTTCTTTTTTCTTACTACACATGGTTACTATTTATTTAATGTTTAATGAAGTACTGATGCACTGGCTCAAGATAAACAAAAGATGAATAACTGAAAAGTAAGTTTACTCGATATACACTAGTTGTCTTAATAACAGTTGCATACACACGCAAGTTCCATTCAATAAAATTGTGTACATAAATAAGGATATGAATTTGATAAGTTTAAATATTATCAAATATTGATTCAGATCCCCCCCCCCCCTCAGTATTTTTCCCAACAAATGGTATCAGAGTAGGTCCTTTGGAAGAAGCTTGATCACTTGAAGGAGATTCGTTACAATGAGTAGTCACAAAAGAGTATTTTCTATCATAACTCCTATATTTAATGGAACTAACTTTGTCTTATGGAAAGTTAGGACGAGAGTATACTTGCTGGCACTAGAAGTTGCTGTATGGGAAATCGTTGAAAGTGGATATTAATATACGGCCTCTATTGCTTTAGATACTACAAGAAAGAAATTATATGAAACCAATGCAAAAGTTTTAAATTCCACTTGGGAAGTCTAGACGAGTTCGATTTTGTGAAGGTAATGTAGGTAAATAAAGCAAAGGGAATGTGGGATAAGATTATCCAAGTTTAAGAGGGTGACACCAAGGTAAAAAGTGTTAAACTTCAAACATTTAGAATATAGTATGAGACATTGAAAATGCGTGATGATGAAAGCATTGTAGCATTTTTTCTTAGAGTAGATGAAATTGTTAATTCCATGGGAAATCTTGGTGAAGAAATAAAATATGTTACTATTATTGAAAATATTTTGAGATATCTGACTCTAAAGTTCGACTCCAAACTCTCTGTTATTGAAGAAATGTAGGATCTAAAAAGTATCACACTTGATCAACTCCATGGAATATTGATAGCATTTGAGAGGAGGAAATGTGGTCATTCACACATGAGTGAAGCAACCTTCAAAGTTACTACAAAAGGAAAAGAAAAGGAAGAATTAGGTTATGTACCAAAAGAAGAAGAGGCAAAATTCGTAAAGAAACTTCAAGTGGGTACTCGAAGATTCAAAGGTAAGATTCCTTTCAAATTTTTTGCTTGTGGTAGAGTTGGTCATTATGTTTCTAAGTGACGCTATAAAGAAAATCAGGAGAAAGGAAAAGAAGCTGCAAAAATAAATAGGAAGAGGTTTGAAAACAAGAGAAGTTTTTATACACATGAAGACAGTGATGGTCTTTCAAATGGTGAAGAAGGTGAGTCCGATCAACATTTTCACTTACTTATGGAATTTTAATATAAAAGTAATAATGAGTTTGATGGCCTAGAAGAAAAGGATACTTTTATTGAAAACTTTTACAACAATATATCAGATGCAGTAATAGTTATTGATGTCAGCAGATTTTCAAGTTTGGGAACACCCCGCTTTCTATTGATCAAGAATGAAGAAAACAAAGAATCATCAGGTGTGGATTTTTGTTCAAAATGTGATCCATTTTTTTGTCTATGCAACAATGATAGTGACGATGATAGTGGAAACACTAAGCTTGCACTTATGAGAAAAAGTGAAAGTAAGCACTCTAAAGAGAAACAGATTCAAATATGATTTATCTTGAAGTAGCAGATCAAGGAAAGTTAGAATCAATAGATAATGTACATGTGCATATGCTAAAAAAAGATAATTATCAACAATGGAAAGGAAAGATTAAGCATCATCTAATGAATCTCTATGTCTAGAATCTAGTGTGCAATGGTTACACCAAGTTTCCTCCATCAGACAAGGAAGTAAAAAAGAATAGTAAGGGTTTGAGTATCATCTATTGTAGCATATCTGATTCAATATTGAATAACGTTATGCATTATACTACTACAAAGAAATAGTGGTATAAGCTACAAGAAATACATGAAGAATTCTAGGGTAATTTGATATCTAACAATGTGTACAGAATGACAAATGGAGTTGTTGATTCAAAAGAAGGTAGGTTAGAAGAAATTTTTGACCTTAGAACAAAACATGATCTTGCTTTGAAAAATATTGTTAATCTTAACGAAAATTTGCAGGCTTATGATAACAAGGATAATGTTGTTATGGTATCTAACCAATATTGTGAAGGTCTTGAAGCTAAGATCATCTCTCTAAAATAAAATCAAGAAAAAATAGATAAGCGGAATGAAGAACTATTCCAAACATTTGAAGAACAGGAAAATGGGCTGAAAGAAGAGATTCTCAAATTAAAACAACAAATGGATGAAGGAAGAAATATTGAAGAAATTATGAAGAAGTGGTATCTATAAAGGGAAAATCAATATCAGGTTGAGGTAAATATCCTAATATTTAAATTAGAATAAAAGGATAAACATTTCTGGTTTCAAGATAATACTAATATTTAGGATAATATCATTAGTAGTCAAAGGTCTCCTGCCATCAAATCTAGTCTTGGCTTTTATGAAATTGTTGAACGAGAATCTAGTTCACAAGCTACGGTAAGGAATTCTAATACAAAATCTAAAATACTCAAGAAAGAGATAAGTAGTCAACCTCATCAACAACCAAGGAAAGAAAATCTTCAAAGGAAATAATTTACTCCTAACAATAGAAGTGTTAATCAATTTTGTCCTTTGATCAATAATGTTTAATGTTTTATATGTCATAATTATGGTGACATTGCAGCGAACTACGTAAGTAGAATGTTTCAAGCTAATAACCGCCTCACAGGAAGATCATCAATTACTAGGTACTTTCACGGATATCATTTTTCTTGCAATATATTTGGTCACAAATCCATTGATTGCAATAGAAGAAAGATGAAACATATAAGATGTTATTCTTGGAACAAGTTTGGGCATGTAGAAAAAGAATGCAAGAAAAATTCTATGGATCGTCGTAGACAACATGGTAAGAAACCAGAAAATAATCTTAGAAGACTTGAAAAAGATGGATCCACTAACTTTTCTCATAATAAGCAAGAAAAGGAAGAATAAATAAGGTATGGACTTGCTCTTTAATCACTTTAAGATGAATATGTATGGTACATAGATAGTGGATGTTCTCATCACATGACTAGATATGAGAGTAAAATGGAGACTCTCAGAAAAAACCAACATGGTAATGTTATTCTTGGAACTAATGTTTTAGCAGAAGTATTAGGAAAAGGTAAAGCTAGAATTAATAAAACTATAGGAGCAGTTGATGATTTATTAGTTGAAGTACTAAGGAAAAACATTCTAAGTGTAGATCAAATGGTAGATAAGGGAAATATAATTGTGTTTACATCAACCAAATGCAAACTCTGAAATACTCAAAAAAGAGATAAGGAGTCAACCTCATCAACAACCAAGGAAAGAAAATCTTCAAAGGAAATAATTTAATCAAAACTATATAAGTGTTAATCAATTTCCTCCTCTGATCAATAATGTTGAATGTTTTATATGTCATAATTATGTTCACATTATAACCAACTGCAGAAGTAGAATTTTTCAAGCTAATAACCGCCTCACAGAAAGATCATCAGCTACAAGGTACTTTAAGGGATATTGTTTTGATTTCAATATATTTTGTCAGAATGCCATTTATTGAAATAGAAGAAATATGAAACATATAAGATTTTATGCTTGTAACAAGTTTGGGCATGTAGCAAAAGAATGTAGGAACTAATCTATGGTTCACCGTAGATAACATGGTATGCAACCCGAAAAGAATTTTAGAAGACTTGAAAAAGATGGATCCACCAACTTGTCTCAAAATAAGAAACAAAAGGAAGAACCGGTAAGGTGTGGTCTTGATCTTTGATCACTTGAATATGAAGATGAACGGTACATAGATAGTCGATGTTCTCATCACTTGGCTAGAGATAAGAGTAAAATGGAGACTCTCAGAAAAAACCAACATGGTAATGCTATTCTTGGAACTAATGTTTCAGCAAAAGTACTGGGAAAAGGTAAAGCCATAATTAATAAAACTACAGCAGCAACTGATGCTTTATTAGTTAAAGGAATAAAGTAGAACATTCTAAGTGTAGGTCAAATGGAAGATAAGAGAAATATAATTGTGTTTACATCAATCAAATGTAAGGTTACGAATGAAGTAACTAAAAAAGTTATAGCAAGTGGATATAGAAATTAACACAAATTATATACGTTTGAAGAACGGAATTCTCATAGATATAAGAAATATTTAGAATTAGAGTAAAAGCCTATGGTGCTTATTGCAGTCTGTTATTCTTAAAATAATATTTCTAACATTGACTGCAGAAGTGGTGAGAGGTACTTGACCTCATGAAAACATCAGATGATTCTCAGGTCCTCACGATCAGTGATGTGTAATCTTAGGGGGGAGTAACACATATGTGTCTTGATGATGACTCTCCTAGTTGCTTTTCATTTTCATGCTACTTATACTAATGACAGTGCCTTTGGTGTAGTAACAGTAAACATGTACAGACAAAACAAACTCAAGGGGAGATAAAGGTATGAAATTTCACTATTTCACTTTTTGTATGCAACTCTTATGAATACAAGTTGCATGTATACATGAGTTCTGAACCAAACAGTCATTTATATCTTGATATGATTAAGAAACAATGGGAAAAACTCAAGAAAAAGGGTGTAATATGCTTTAGTCAATTATTATTTTCCTTTTGTTTCTATGATCGTTGATGGTTATAGGTTGTTGATGCCATTTGAAAGTGATTTTGGCTTGTATAAGTTTTTTATGACTTGATGGATGACTGGTTGATGAAGATGATTTGATGATTCTTACTGATATATGAGATTATATGATCAGATCTGACAGTGAAAATTTGGCACAGATTGAAGGGGAGCGTTTCTTGTGCTTCTAATAATGTATTGTTGGCATTATGTTTACTTGATACATAATGATATTTATCAATAGGTTGATGATATTGAAGCTATATTTTCTTATCTTGCAAATTGATGAAGGACATGTACACGTTATTGTTCTTGGTGATGCTGACAGATGCTCGTGATGTAGATCATATATGGTGTATGATAGTTGTTGATGACTAAAATGTTCTTGGTTATCTTGGTTATAATGTCATACCTATCATTTGATGTAAAGGTCATGTAAAAACCTATGATGTAATCATTGTAAAATTCGGTCATGTATGGACTATTGCGGTCAAGTCCTTCTAGACATGTTATGTAATTTGTAACCCCACTTTTCTTGGGAAGTTGATGTAATAATGATGTCAAATATGTAAAACCACTGCGATTGGGTGATTGATGAATGTTTGAGTCCTTGGTGATAAGATAATTCATATGAGTCATAGAGTCATGTACTTCATTGTACATCCTTCATAAATTTCAGGATGTGCTCAGGGGGAGAATGGTTAGTGTTCATACTCAGTTTTCAGATCTATTGCACTCAAGAGAGAAGTCTTCATTTAGAATTGGTCATCCCTTTTCCCTTGATGTCAAAGGGATAGACTAACTTTGTGTTTATGCTTGGTTCTTGTCTTTATGTGCTTTAAAAGTATCTACAGGTTATGATGACCAAACACCAAAGTGGTTGCCATGAAGTTCAAATGGGGAGATTGTTGGCGTTATGAATTATGTGTTATGCTTTATGGAAACCTACCTGATGAATTGTCCTTGATGAAAACCTACCTGATGAGTTGTCCTTGATGAAAACCTACATGATGAGATATGCTTTGATGAAAACCTACTAGATGAAGATGTAAACAGGATGTGTCTATAGATGTGATGAAGTGTTTTGATAAAGACATAGAATTTCAGAGGCAGAGGAATGAAAAAGTTGAAAATTCAAGAAGTATAAGCAGGTTATGTTAAGAAAATCTACTTACAGACGGAAGTATGAATAATCAAAGGCATGTACAGTTTCCGCACCATGATATTCTAAATACAAAGGGTCCTTCCCATGATATTTCCATGCGGTATTGAGCCTAAAAACAAAGGTCTAAGAAAACCATCAGCTAGAGTATGGTTTTGACCTGTAGTATTGGATAAGGGATATATAAGGGGACGAAGATCAAAGTGACAGTAGGTGTGTAAGCAATGAATGTTTCATGAATAATTAGATTTAAAGCAAATATGCATGTAATGGGCTATTGATGGTTTTCCTTGATCTAATACTAAGTATGCACCCAGGAATTTGATGATGGATAGAATCCAATAGATATGAGATGGAAATCTTGATTATGAGGTGAGTAAATTTGTGTTGATAGTGTCTTGACAAATGATTTTTATGTGTATCCCAAGATCTAGTCATTTTTGAAATTTTGTGTTGCAACGAAGGCCTGAATCAGAAATTGCAGATATGTACGCTATTTTTATAGCCTGCAAGGTGCATACACACATGAGTGTGATATTGGTAGGTCACATACATGTGGGTCTCTACCCTAAAAAGTGCGTATACATGTGGATATGGTTTGAGGAAAGCGCATACAGAAAGTAGAGTTTTTATGAAAAGAATGTATGATCAGTTTTGTCAATCTTCTTGTGTTTTTTGTTGTCCTTCAATGAAGTGTTCTTGATGATCTAGGCTTAACAGTAATTTTTGAAAGATGAATTCACCGATTGAAGAATGTTGAATTTACTTATTATTTGTGATTAAAGATCAGTGAAGGTTATGTGTTTTCTTCAGAATGATGTAGTGAATTTGTATATGATTGAATATTTATTTTAGTGTAACAGTGGTTCATTTTTTATAAATCTGTGATTTAAGATCTATAAATGGGTATGATTCATGGAAATCACGTACAGGCATAGGTTTTCTACTATAAAGTAGCATATATATTCTAATATATGTTTGATGACGGTTTGCAGTAACAGAATCAGGTTCCTGTCATGTGCAGTATGTTGATAGTTATTTTCGTTACATTGGTTTGACTATTCTGGTTGTTTCGGGTTTTAGTTTATTGGTTCAATTTAAGTTGATTCAATAATTGGGTTTTAGTGATTGGTCGATTCAATTGAGTCAGATATTGATAATTAAATTATAGTGATAAGTTTTAGTTTTGATTATTGGTTTTGGGCTTAAATGTTGGTAGTGGGTGAAGTCAAAAAAATTGATGAAATGTGGCCTACAAGTTGTGATTTCTTGTAGAAGGTGGATACAGTATGAAAATTTATCAAAAGTGGTCCCTGGAAGTGTTGAGGGTTGGAACCTTCAATGAGGGAGTTTAAGCTTCCCTCAGGTGGTCACTGGTAAATCAGATCAGGGGGTTGGAGCTCCCTTCCAATAGGAGTTGGAGAATGAGAAAATATTGTAACCTTCTATAGGAGGGTGTCAACATACTTGTATAAGCATGCACCAATACAAGATTGTAAAAGATTTTCTTTATATTAAAAATAAGATAGAGACGTCATCCACAGGTGGGTTTTTCCCACATTGGGTTTCCACCTCCCATCTTGGTGTTCATGTGTGTTTCTTATGTGTGATGGCTTATTTTGTTCTTACTGCACATGGTTACTGTCTATTTAATGTTTAAAGAAGTATTGATTCACTGGCTCAAGATAAACAAAATATGAATTAATTGAAAACTAAGTTTATTAGATATACGCTATTTGTCTTAATAACAGTCACATACAGAAATCAGGATATGAGTTTGAAAAGTTTAAAGACTTGAAAATACTGATTAACACTCCCCCCCGCCCCCTCTCAATATTTTTTCCAACAATTGGTATTAGAGCATGTCCTTCGGCAGAAGCTTGATCGCTTGAAGGAGATTCGTTAAGATGAGTAGTCATGAAGAAGTATTCTCTATCAGACCTCCTATATGATAATGGAACTAACATTATATTTTTGAAAGTTAGGATGAGAGAATACTTGCATGCACTAGGAGCCGATGTATGGGAAATAGTTGAAAGTGGGTATCAATATCCAACCTCTATTCCTTCAGATACTGCACGAAAGAAACCATATGAAACCAATGAAAAATTTGTAAATTCCATCTTGGGAAGTCTGGTCCACTTCAAGCTTGTGAAGGTAATGTAGATGAGCACACAAAAGGGAATATGGGATAATATTATGCAAATTTATGAGGGTGACACCAAGGTATAAAGTGTTAAACTTCAAACATTCAGAATACAGTATGCGACATTGAAAATGCATGATGATAAAATCATTGCAACATTTTTTCTTCGAGTAGATGAAGTTGTTAATTTCATGAGAAATATTGGTAAAGAAATCAAAGATGAAACTATTATTGAAAATATTTTGAGATATCTTACTCCAAATTTCGAGTCCAAAGTCTCTGCTATTGAGAAAATGTAAGATCTGAAAAGTATCACACTTGATCAACTCTATGGAATATTGACAAAATTTGAGATGAGGAAAGGTGGCCCTTCAAACATGAGAGATGAAGCCTTCAAAGCTACCATGAAAGGAGAAGAAAAGGAAGAATCAGGTTATGTATATGAACAAGAAGAGGAAAAGTTCGTAAAGAAACTTCAAGTGGGTACTAGAGGATTCAGAGGCAAGCTTACTTTCAATATTTTTTCTTGTGGAAGAGTTGGTCATGATGTTGTTAAGTGTACCTATAAAGAAAAACATGAGAAATCAAAAGAAACTGCAAAAATAAATAGGAAGAGGTTTGAAAACAAGAGAAGTTTTTATACACATGAAGATAGTGTTGATCATTCAGATGGTGAAGAAGGTGATTCTGATCAAGATTTTCACTTATTTGCGACATTTAAATATAAAAGTAGTAGTGATTTTGATGTCCTAGAAGAAAAGGATACTTTTATTGAAAACTTTGACAGGAATATATGAGATGCAGTAAAATTTACAAATGTAAGAAAATATTCAAGTTTGGAAGCACCCCACTTCATATTGATCAAGAATGAAGAAAAAAGAATCATTAGGTGTGGATTTTTGTTCAAAATTTGATCGATTTCCTTGTTTATGTAACAATGATAGTGGAACCAATGAGATCACACTTATGGGTAAAAGTGAAAGTAAGCACTCTAAAGAGAAAATAGATTCAAATATGATTTATCTTGAAGGAGCAGATCAAGGCAAGTTAGAATCAATAGAAAATGTAGATGTGCCTGTTAGCTCTACTATCAATTTTCAGCATTTAAAGGTCAATTCGGGTCTAATGGTGGATTTTTGGCTGAAATGAAGGCTTGCAATAGGCTTTTCTACCTTCTCCTCCTTCATTCTCCTCATATTCTCCCAGCCCCACCATTTTTATTGTTTCCTGAAGCCTTTCTGTTCTCGGTTTAAACACTCTACTTCACCTCCTTTCCGCCTATAAAACCCTGTTTAAACTCTGCATAACCCTTTTCTTTAGCTCGGGCATTTAAAACATGAACCCACACCATTTTAACCCTTCATCGTTTTCTAAATCTCCACCGTTGATCACCCTGATCTAACAGTCTCCATGTTCCCGCCCGACGTTAAACCCTGCGTATGTTCCTTGCCATCTGGTCATCCATCACACGATGTACAGTTGACGCTTTCCTCGATCACGCAACTTGTGCACCTGTTATCCTGTAGGGGTAGCGGTTTTCACTGGCCACGTGTTATATTTTGATTGGATCGCATGTTGATTTACGGAAACCACCTACCTCTGATAGGCGGTGTGGGCAATACCACCCGCCAATAAAACCGCCCATCCCTGGCCGTTAAATCCCTTGCAGCTTCAGCACCCGATCACTGTCGGATCTGCCCCACTGTGATCCGACGACCCATATTCATTCACCTGCAATTACTCCCGATAGCTCCTCCTGATGCGATCTCAGCCATTCATTTGACAGATCCAACGGCTTATATTTAATCGCACCTCTGTGTCTTCCCATCGCTGCCCGCCATCAGATCTCGGCCGTCCGTCTAAGCGATCCGACGGCTAGCATTCTTTCTCACCTCCTAGTTCATTGTCCATGCATTTTTCAGTGTTTTTGGCCTGTCCCGTGTGCGCGAAGGAGAAAGCAAGTGATCAGCCACCCTGTACCTGCACAGTTAATATCTCAGCAACCACATTAAACAACAGAATGGCCGAAGGACAAAAAGTACACTCTCGAGCAATTCAAGCATTTATCAGGCATGGAATTTAATCCATAATTTACTCCAGCTACCCGAGAAGGACATCAGAACACCAGAGAAAGGCCGATTTGTTCATTAACACAGTCAGATCATGGCAGAGGCCCATTCCAGAGAATTAATATGGTTGTTGATCATTATGATCCTTCCTTGTATAGTGCAACAGAGCAATTTTGTAAAGAAACTCTATATATATCCAGAAGACAGAATGTAATAGGTTGATGAACGTTATTTTGTTGTAAGCTTCAACTTCTGGAGACTGTAACTATTATGATACCTACAACATCTGGTCTTCATTTCCAGCTAATGCAAGCTTCTTTTGCTATTAATTGCTCGCTTTCCACTTCTTCTGCTTTGTTCCAGGCTGTGCCTGTTATTCTTTTATTAATGTTTTGTGGATGTTTAGCATTAGAGGCGCTATCATCCAACCTCTGTGTTAGAATCTGGTTAGTTTCATTGAATTTGTATGCAAGTTTCTATTGTTTTAATGCCAGAGAGCTGCCATCCTTTCTGTACATTAGGAAATAGATTTACAGACTTTTAAACTAGTTGCAGCTGGCCATCACAGGGTCCTGTGCATCTTCTACTGTGATTAGTATTCTCCATCATCACTTTCTCTTTAAAGCTGTGAGTAATTGGTGGTTAAAATCCTTGTAGTGTGGGGTTGTTCACCCATGTCTAGGGTCAAGCATAGTAGAAGTGGTTATTTGGCTTCAATATGCAGCAGTGTTTCATTCATCCACCATTTATCCAACTTTTGGTTGAATTTGTAATGTTCCCGAGCATCTCTGATATACAACCTAGGAGAGTTTCTTCGGGTGATAACATTAATTGGTGCCGTTTCCGAGGAGAGGAGAATCGAAGCTCAGCTTCCCTGGGAGAATGACATAGCTTCAAGCTTTGATGATATACAAGGTTTGAACATAGTTTTTGGTTGTAATCATCTATCTGGCGACTCCATTGGAGGAAGACCAAGCTTTCGCGACTCCTCATTGCAGTTCTAGCGCAGTTGGTGAGGCATGTTCAGAGATATCTTCAGAAATCATCAGCTAAACCAGTGCCTAATCCTGAGAAGATCATTCAGCAGAAGAAAATATCACAGTAAGGAGCATCAGGATCAGGTAAGCCTTGGAATTTTTATGTATCTTTGCTAGTGTAGAAATACCTTCAGAGATTCATACAGCTCCTTGTTATTCATTTCCCTTTCGGACCTTAATAGAAAAAAGCATCCATGTTGTCCATCATATTCCTTTGTTTCTGTCGTTCTTTTCATTGATTCATTCCACTCAGTCCACCAGTATCCCTTTCGTATACCTCAGTCATGGCAGGCTAGCAAGCCCTCACAAACATAGAAAAAATAGTTGCTGCTAGGTATGGACCTTTACTCTTGCCTACCCCTTTGAATGCCATGCCTGTAGGAGATTATCAAGAATTTATGCCAAAGTTTACTGGTGCAGAAGGAGTAATAGCTGAAGAGCATTTAGAGTCCTTTTACAGCTATGTTGATAACTTGGATATCAATGAAGAGGATGTCTGGATGAGGGTTTTTGTTTAAAGCCTAGATGGGGAAGCTAGAAAATGGTTCAAAAATTTACCCCCTAGGTCTAATGTCTACATTGAGGCCCTAGATGATGTGTTCTTAAAGCACTGGGGGAATAATAAAGATCTACTCTTTTATCATTCTGAATTTGGGAATTTGTAGAGAGAAGATGGTGAGCTGCTATCTGAGTTCAATATCAGATTCAATCATATGTACAACAGAATGCCAGCTGAAGTAAGACCTACTCCTGCTTCTACCATGCTTATTTATGCTAGTGCCTTCGATTCTCAGTTCTGCCTACTGTTAAGAGAAAGAAGATGCACTTCTTTGTCTAATATGCAATCTGCAGCCTTTGAAGTAGAAGCAAATATTATTTCTACAGAAAGGCTCGAAGGAGATCATGAAAAGAGAAGTCAAGGAGGTGAATCCTCATCATCCTATGATCCTACGATCGATGAATTAGCTAGGATGATAGAGTTGTTGACCTCTGAAGTTTCCAAGCTAAAGGCTGAGAAGCATTTTGATGAAGCAGGAGCTCATTGTTCCTTTTCTTTTCCAACCCCATATCCATTTAAAGGAGCAAATGAGCATTTGCAGATTCTACAAAGAAATAAAGTTACAAATGAAGATGAAGGGGTAAGGCCCATTTTACAGAATATAGTCATGGAAGAAGTGCAACATGAGGAGGAGGTCCATGGTTTGGAAGGTGCTCCTTTCCTAACCAGAGCTGCATATGAAAAAGCATTATCAAGTGGCATTGCTTGTCAGTTTGTTGTGCCTGCAGAACAATAAGCTTATCAACAGGAGCAATCAGTAGAAGGCACCTTCATCCTCCAAGAACCTACGCTCAAAGCCAGCTCATCTTCACATGGCTATGAAGATCTGCAAATTTTCCAGCCTATTTTGATCCCCACTCTAGTGATTAGAAAGGGAGAAGAAAACTCCCCATCATCTTTTGTACCTCTGTCTGCTCAAAAAACAATCCCTCTAAGCTACCCCTCGAACACTGAGGTAGAAAAAAGTCTAATGTTCAAGGCTGAAAATGATCATCTCAGTCTTGATTTTTTTATGTCTGCTCAAATGGCCCCCACACAGATGGAAAAGGCAGCCTATCAGATGACAGAGGAAGAGAATGTACAATTTTGGGAGTCCTCTTTGGATGAGGATTGTTCAAAGGAGAATTCAGGAGTAGATAATGTTTCTGTGTCCCCTACACATGAACATATTGGTGCACCATTTATATTTATTGTGCAGGCCAAAGAAGACATAGACAAGTACACAACAGCAATGGTTATTCAGCAGGTGTACAGAAGCTCACATAAAGAACATCCAAGGAGGAAAATACACAGAGAGGGAATGAAATTTGATCCCTATCTACCCATCAAGCTCAAATGTCCTAAACTCTTCGAGGTAGAGGATCAAATAAATCCTGTCTTGCTGATCTATGATGAACCAGATGACAGGCAACAATTTTGATGGCCCAGCAGATGGGCAGTTTTTGAAGTTTTAAGTTTCCTAGCCTTAGTGATTGTAATCATGTTCTTTTATAGGTTTCTATTGTAGACTTAGTTGACTCCATGCCCAATGGATACTAGGCAAATGTTTTTAAAGTTGGTTTTGTATGAAGGCATTGGTCTGCAGTTCTTGAGACCTCACAGGGAGGATCTCATCCCCAGAAGGAGCCAGTGTTAGCTTTGCTATCAATTTTCAGTGTTTAAAGGTCAATTCGGGTCTAATGGTGGGTTTTTGGCCGAAATGAAAGCTTGCAGTAGGCTTTTCTACCTTCTCCTCCTTCATTCTCCTCATATTCTCCCAACCCCGCCATTTTTATTATTTCCTGAAGCCTTTCTGTTCTCGGTTTAAACACTCTACTTCACCTCCTTTCCGCCTATAAAACCCTGTTTGAACTCTGCATAACTCTTTTCTTTAGCTCAAGCATTTAAAACACGAACCTGCGCCATTTTAACCCTTCATCGTTTTATAAATCTCCACCATTGATCGCCCTGATCTAATGGTCTCCGCGTTTCCTACCTGACGTTAAACCCTGCGTATGTTCCTCACCATCTGGCCGTCCATCGTGCGATGGATGGTTGACGCTTTCCCCGATCACGCAACTACGTACCCGTTAACCCATGGGGGTGGCGGTTTTCGCTGGCCACGTGTTATATTTTTATTGGATCGCACAGCAATTTACGGAAACCAACTGCCTCTGATAGGTGGTGTGGGGAATACCGCCCGCCAATAAAACCGCCCGTCCCCAGCCATTAAATCCCTTGAAGCTTCAGTTCCCGATCACCATCAGAACTGCCCGACTGCAATTCGACAGCCCATATTCATTCACCTGCGATTACTCCGATAGCTCCTCCCAATGCGAACTCAGCCATTCATTTGATAGATCCAACGGCCTATATTTAATTGTGCCTATGTGTCTTCCCATCACTGCCCACCATCAGATCTCAACTGTCCGTCTAAGCGATCCAATGGCTAGCATTCTTTCTTACCTCCTAGTTCATTTTCCATGCATTTTTCAGTGTTTTTGGCCTGTCCTGTGCGCGCGAAGGAGAAAGCAAGTGATCAGCCATCCTGTACCTGCACAGTTAATATCTCAGCAACCACATTAAACAACAGAATGGCCGAAGGAAAAAAAGTAAACTCTCGAGCAATTCAAGCTTTTATCAGGCATGGAATTTAATCCATAATTTACTCCAGCTGCTCGAGAAGGACATCAGAACACCAGAGAAAGGTTGATTTGTTCATTAACACAGTCATATCATGGTAGAGGCCCATTCTAGAGAATTAATATGGTTGTTGATCATTGTGATCCTTCCTTGTATAGCGCAGTAGAGCAATTTTGTAAACAAACTCTATATATATCCAGAAGACAGAATGTAATAGGTTGATGAATGTTATTTTGTTGTAAGCTTCAACTTCTGGAGACTGTAACTATTATGCTACCTGCGATGTCAGCTAATGCAAGCTTCTTTTGCTGTTAATTGCTCACTTTCCACTTCTTCTACTTTGTTCCAGGCTGTGCCTGTTATACTTTTATTCATGTTCTGTGGATGTTTAGCATTAGAGGGGCTGTCATCCCACCTCTGTGTTAGAATTTGGTTAGTTTCATTGAATTTGTATGCAGGTTTCTATTGTTTTAATGCAAGAGAGTTGTCATCCTGTCTGTGCATTAGGAAATAGATTTACAGACTTTTAAACTAGTTGTAGCTAGCCATCACAGGGTCCTGTGCATCTGCTGGTGTGATTAGTATTCTCCATCATCACTTTCTCTTTAAAACTGTGAGTAATTGGTGGTTAAAAGCCTTGTAGTCTGGGGGTGTTCACCCATGTCTGGGGTCAAGCATAGTAGAAGTGGTTATCTGGCTTGAATATGCAGCATTTGTTTCATTCATCCACCATTTATCCAACTTTTTGTTCAATTTGTAATGTTCCCGAGCATCTCTGATATACAACCTAGGAGAGTTTCGTGGGGTGATAACAGTGCCTATTCTACCTAAAGATAATTATCAGCAATGGAAAGCAAAGATGAAGCATCATCTAATGAATCTATATGTCTATCATCTAGTGTTCAATGGTCACACCAACTTTCCTCCATTAGACGTGGAAGTACAAAACAATAGTAAGGCTTTGAGTAACACCTTTTGTAGCGTATCTGATTCTACATTGAGAAAGGTTATGCATTATATTACTGCGAATCAAGTGTGGGATAAGCTACAAAAAATACATGAATAAGTCCTAGGTAATCCTATATCTAACAATGTGTCTAAATGACAGATGGAGTTGTTGATTCAGAAGAAGACAAGTTAGAAGAATTTTTTTATCTCAGAACAAAACTTAATCTTGCTTTGAAAAAGATTGTTAATCTTAACTATAAGTTGCAAAACTATGATAACAAGGATCATGCTGGTATGGTATCTAACCAATATTGTGAAGGTATTGAAGTTGAGGTCATCTCTCTAAAACAATATCTTGAAAAATGAGATAAGAGGAATGAATGAATACTTCAAGAATTTGAAGAACAAGAAAATGGGCTCAAAGAAGAGATTCTCAAATTAAAACAGCAAATGGAGGAAGGAATAAAGATTGAATAAATTATGAAGAAGCAATATCTAGAAAATGAAAACCAATATCAGGTTGACATAAATTTCTTAAAAGGTAAATTAGAAGAAACAGATAAACATTCGTGATTTCAAGATATTACTAGGATTTTGGATAATATTCTTAGTAGCCAAAGGTCCCCTTCCATCAAATCTGGTCTTGGTTATCATGAAACTATTGAAGGAGAATCTATTTCACAAGTTGAGGTAAGGAATTCTAATGCAACAAAATAATCAACAAAGAATTAAGGAGTCAACATCATCAATAACCAAGGAAAGAAAATCTTTAAGGGAAATCACTTATTCCTAACTAAATAAGTGTTAATCGATTTGCTCCTCTGATCCATAATATTGAATGTTCTATATGTCATAATTATGGTCATGTTGCAGCCAACTACAGAAGTAGAATGTTTCAAGCTAATAATTGCCTCACAGAAAGATCATCAGCTATGAGGTACTTTAAGGGTTATTGTTTTTCTTGCAATATATTTGGTCACAAATCCATTGATTGAAATAGAAGAAATATGAAACATATAAGATGTTATTCTTGTAACAAGTTGGGGAATGTAGCAAAAGAATGCAGGAACAAATCTATGGATTTCCATTGACAACATGGTAAGCAAGCATAAAAGAATGGTATAAGACCCGAAAAACACGGATCCATGAACTTTTCTCATAATAAGCAAGAAAAGGAAGAACAAATAAGGTGTGGTCTTGCTCTTTGCTCATTTCAATATGAAGATGAATGGTACATAGAGAGTGTATGTTGTCATCACATGACTCGAGATAAGAGTAAAATGGAGACTCTCATAAAAAACCAACATGGTAATTTTATTCTTGGAACTAATGTTTCAGAAAAAGTATTGGGACAAGGTAAAGCCAAAACAAAAAAACTAGAGTAGAAACTGATGCTTTATTATATGAAGGCTTGAAGCAGAATATTCTAAGTGTAGGTCAAATAAAAGATCATGGAAATATAATTGTGTTAACATAAAACAAATGTAAGGTTATGAATGAAGTAATTGTAAAAGTCATAGGAATACGATATAGAAATCGAGAAAAATGATATGTGTTTGAAGTAGGGAATTCTCATAGATATGAGAAGGATTTAGACTTAGAGTAAAAGAAGATGGTGCTTATTGCAGTCTCTTATTCTTAAATGAATATTTCTAACGTTGATTGCAGAAGTGGTGAGAGGTACTTGACCTCATTAAAATAGAAGATGTTTATCAGGTCCTCAAGATCAATGATGTGTAATCTGAGGGGGAGTAATGCATATGTGTATTGATGATGACTCCCATGGTTGTTTTTTATTTTCATGTCGCTTATACTACTAACAGTTCCTCTGGTGTATTAATAGTAAACAAGTGCAGACAGAACAAACTCAGGGGGAACTAAAGGTGTAAAATTTCAATATTTCACTTTCTGTATGCGGATCTTATGAAGACAAGTCACTTATATACGTGAGTTCTGAATTTAACACTCGCGTATATCTTGGTATAATGAAGAAATAGTGGGAGAGACTCGGGAAAAGGGTCTGATATGCTTCAGTCAATTATTATTTGGCTTTTCCTACTCTGATGGTTGATGGTTACAGTATGTTGATACTATTTGAAAGTGATTTTGGCTTGTATAAATTTTTGATGACTTGATGCATGATTGGTTGATGAAGATTCTTTAATGATTCTTACTGATATATGAGATTATATGAACAAATATGACAGTGAATAGTTGGCACAACTTCACAGGGAGCATTTGTTATGCTTCTAATAATGCATTGTTGGCATTATGTTTACTTGATACATAACGATGTTTATCAATAGGTTGATGTTATTGAAGCTACATTGTCTTACCTTGTGAATTGAAGATGGACAATACAAGTTGTTTTTCTTGGTGATGTTGAGAGATGCTCATGATGAAGATCATATGTGGTGCATGATAGTTATTGATGAATATCATGGACTTGTTTATCTTGGTTATAAATGTCATATCTATCCTTTTATGTAAAGGTAATGTAAAGTCCTATGATATAATCATTGTAAAATCTTGTCATGTATGGAATATTAAGGTCAATTCCTTTTGGACATGTGATGTGATTTGTAACCCCACTATGCCTGGGAAGTTTATGTAATAATGATGTCAAATACATAAACCCACTATGATTAGGTGATTGATAAAATTTTGAGTCCTTGGTGATAGGACAAGTCATATGAGTCATAGAGACATGTACTTCACTATACAACATTCATAAATTTGAATATGTGCTCAGCGGGAGCATGGTTAGTGTTAATACTTAGTGTTCAGGTGTACAGCGCTCAATAGAGAAGTCTTCATTTAGTATTGGTCAACCCTTTTCCCTTGATGTGAAAGGGGGAGGGTAACTTGGTGTTTGAGCTTGGTGCTTGGCTTGATGTTTTTTACAGGTATCTACATTATAAGAAGAATTTTGGCGTAAATCACATATAGAAAGACTTTTGTTGATGCGTTTCGAACCAACTAATGTGGTTCATCGTCAGGACAAGTTGAAGAAACAGATCCAGTCTAGCATGTTAAATAGTCTAGGCAGAGACTCCAACGGCTACAAAAGATTAACGGCTAATTTTTTACTCTAGGACCCAAGTCAAATTTTCATTTTTTAATTTAATATTATTATTATTATTTATTAATTTATTTATGGAACCAATTTAAATTAGGTAAAAATAAATAAGGACGACTCTCTCTCCCACTCTGTGTTCTGAAAGAAAATGCATACTGAGCAGTATCTTCACGCCGATTCCCATCATTTCCCGGCTCAGAAGATGGGTGTTCTTAACACCCTCGCTACTCGTGCCCTTAGGATTTCGGATAATGAGAGCTTGGATAAGGAGAGATCCCATCTCCTTGATGTCTTTGTGGAGAATGGATATAGTAGGCACCTTGGTCGGAAGGCTTTCCTTAAAGCCTCTAGAAATGCGTTAATTAAGAAAGAACCAAAGGAGCGCCAACTAGGTGTCCATATTCCCTATGTCTAGGGAACCACCCTTAGGAGGTTTGATATTCCCTCAAACTTCAGGCCCCTCAGCACCATTCGTAAATCCCTCCGATCGGTGAAAGATCCTGTTGACCCTAAAGACATGAAGGGTGTGTATTTGATCCCTTGTTCTTGTGGGACACCCTATATTGGGGCGCTCCATCCATCAGAGAATTTGCGAACATGCAGCTGACCTGAGACATGGGAGAACCAAGTCTTCAACATTAGCAGAGCATGTGGATAAGACCAAGCATCAAGTCTATATAGAGGAGGCCAAGGTTGTTGCCAAAGTTTCTCAGTTCCATCATCGTAAATTCAGGGAAGCTATTGAAATTGAAAGGAGGCCTAACAATCTCAACAGAGATGACGGCTGGAAGATCAGTAGATGTTGGATCCCTGCCCTTTCGTCTTAGTGTTTCTTCCCCTTCCCCCCCCCCCCCCCCCCCCCCCTTTTTATCTTTTGCGCTTTTTTCATTCCCCCTGGTGCCTTCCTTTCTTCCTTTTCCTCCTTGATCTTTGGTTTTCTATTGGATTTTTTCCAGTCCTTCGCCTTCTTTGTTTCTATGTCGCTCTTCCCGTTTGATTTTTTTTTTTTTTTTTCTTCCTAATTGATATTAGTAAATATAATCTTAACTAATATATATATATATATATATATATATATATATATATATATATATATATATATATATATATATATATATATATATATATATATATATATATATATATATATATATATTATTAGTATTTATTTATTTATTGATGTTTTATTATTACTATTATTATTAGTATTATTATTCCTCTTTTTTTTTTTTTTACCAACCATTAAAATTATGTTATTTATTTATATATTTTTATGAACATCCTAATATTATTACATCCTCTCTTTTTTTTTTCTTTACCAACCATTAAAATTATGTTATTTATTTATATATTTTTATGAACATCCTAATATTATTATATATATATATATATATATATATATATATATATATATATATATATATAGATATAGATATATATATATATATATAATAAATAATAAATAATTTAATAAACAAATAAATTAACTTTTTATACTAACCTGGTATTTATTTATATAATTTTATTAATCCTAACCTTTTCTTATCAACCGAATATTATTATTTTAATTAATATATATATATATATATATATATAAAAGTAATAATATAAAGAAATAAATGAATTAAAAAAAAAAAAAAAACACTAACCATTAATTTATTTTATTTATTTTTACCTAATTTAACTTGGTTCCATAAATAAATTAATAAATAATAATAATAATATTAAATTAATAAATGAAAATTTGACTTGGGTCCTAGAGTCAAAAATTAGCCGTTAATCTTTTGTAGCCGTTGGAGTCTCTACCTAGACTATTTAACATGCTAGACTGGATTTGTTTCTTCAACTTGTCCTGACGATGAACCACACTAGTTGGTTCGAAACGCATCGACAAAAGTCTTTCTATATGTGATTTACGCCGAAATTCTTCTTATAACTATGATGGATCACAGAAGCCTCAAGTCTACAAGGTATCTACATGTTATGGTGACCAAACACCAAAGTGGTTTCCATCATGTCCAAAGGGGGATACTGTTGGCATTATGAATTATGTGTTGTTCTTGATGGAAAACTACCTAATGAATTGTCCTTGATGTCAATCTACATGATGAGTTTTCCTTGATGACAACCTACTTCATGAGTTTTCCTCTGATGGAAATCTACTTGATGAATATGTAAACAGGATGTGTTTGTAGATGTGACAGAGTGTTTTGACAAAGGCATAGCAGTTCAGAGGCAGAGGAATGAGAAATTTGAAAGTTCAAGAAGTATACATGGGTTCTGTTAAGAAAATCTACGTACACACATGAGTATGAAGAAGCAAAGGTGCATACAATTTCCATACCATGGTATTCTAAATAGCAAGGGTCCTTACCATGGTATTTCCTTATGGAATTGATCCCAGTAACAGATGTCTAAGAAAACCATCAGGTGGAGTATGGTTTGCACACTTGGTATTGGATAAGGGTTATATAAGGGGATGAAGATCAAAGTGACAGTAGGTGTACAAGTGATGAATGTTTCATGAATAATTAGATCTGAAGCAAATATGCATGTAATGGGCTACTGATGGCTTTTCTTGATCTAAAACTAAGTATGCAACTAGGAATTTGATGATGGATTAGATCCACTACATCTGAGATGACAATGTTGATTATGAGATGAGTTGATTTCTTTTGATATTGTGTTAACACATGATTTTTCTATGTATGCTGAGATCTGGGTATGTCTAAAGTTTTTTGTTGCAGTGAAGGTCTGAATAAGAAATTGTAGATCTCTACATGGGTTTTATAGCCTGCAAGGCACATATACACATGCGTGTGATACTGGTAATTCGTTTATATGTGGGTTTTATAGCCTGCAAGGAACACACACATGCGAGTGTGATACTATTAAGTCATTTATATGTGGGTTTGTCTCCTGAAAACAATGTATACACCCGGATATGGTTTGAGGAAAGTGCATACATAAAGTGGGGTTTTGATGAAAATAATGTTTGATCATCTTTATTAGTGTTGCTTTGTTTTCTGTTGTCTGTCAATGAAGTGTTCTTGATGATCTAGGGTTAACAGTAATGTTTGAAAGATGAATTGACCAATTGAAGAATGTTGAATTTACTTATTGTTTGTGATTAAATATCAGTGAAGGTTTTGTCTTTGTTTCAGAATGATGTAATGAATTTGTATATGATTCAATATTAATTTCAGAGTAACAGTGGTTCAATTTTCAAAAATCGGTGATTTAAGATCTATATGTTGGTATGCTTCATGTAAATCATGTACACACACGGATTTGGTGCTATAAAGCAATGTATATATTTTGATATATGGTTGATCAAGGTTTGCAGTAACAGAATCTAGTTTATGTCATGTGCAGTATTTTGATTGGTATTCTAGTTATAGTTATCTGATTATTCTGGCTGATTTGGGTTTTAGTTGATTGTTTGAGTTTCAGGTTATTCAGTGATTGGATTTTAGTGATTGGATGATTTAGTTGGGCCAGAGATTGATTATTAAGTTAATGTGATAAGTTTCATTTTTGATGATTAGTTTTGGGCTTAATGTTGGTAGTGAGTCTAGTCTGAAAATTTGATCAAACGTGGCCTACAAGTTGTGATGTGTTGTGGCAGTTGGATCCAGTATGAAAATTTATGAAACATGGTTTTTGGAAGTGTTGAGGGTTAGAACAGTCAATGAGCGAGTTGAAGCTTTCTTCCAGTGGTAGTTGGTAAATCAGATCAAGGGGTTGGAGCCCCCTTCCAATAGAAGTTGAAGAATGAGCGAATGTTGTAGCCTTCTACAAGTGGGTGCCTGTGTACTAGTATTAGTATGCACCAATACAAGATTGTAAAATATTTTCTTTATATTAAAAAGAAGACAGAAATGATAACAGTAGGTGGTTTTTTCCCACATTGGGTTTCCACCTTAAATCCTGGTGTTCATGTGTGTTGCTTATGTGTGATGGTTTATTTTGTTCTTACTACACATGGTTACTGTCTATTTAATGTTTAATGAAGTATTGATGCACTGGCTCAAGATAAACAAAAGATGAATTAACTAAAAAGTAAGTTTACTGGATATATGCTAGTTGTCTTAATAACATTCATGTACACAGGTGGGTTCCCTTCAGTAAAGTCGCCTACAAAAATTGGGATATAAATTTGAAAATTTTAAATATTTGAAAACACTGATTGACCGCCCCCCCTTCCCCCTCAGTATTTTTCTTAACACAAACGATAGGAGTTGACATGGTCCCATAACCTCTTTCTATTAGAGAAGGGGGCATATATATTAAGGTAATGTAGACGTGTGTTAATCCCTCTCTGAAAACCCGATAACATGATCCTTGCAACAGATTTATAAGCTTTGATATTAATGATTTTAGTATCGCATATGGTAGCCAATCCTCTAGAGAGTCCTGAAGCACTAGTCACAAACACATTCCAAAGAGGACTGGCCTTCAACAAAAATTCCCAATTATTTTCCCTATTGACCATAGTCTCTTTTAAAAGAAAAAGTGTTGGGTTTTACAACTGAATGATACTATGATGTGATCTTCTTTTCCAGGTAGATCCCAATCCCACCATGTTGAATGACAAAAATCATTATGGGGGAGATTTTGCAGGTACAATCCCTCTAAGGACCTGAGAGTTAGTAATTTGAACATCTATATTCCCCTCCAATAGATAGGAAGAATCATAGAGAGGAAGATGGGGATCATCCATGGTCTCCTAAAAAGATAATAGAAGATCATAATGTACCATAGTACAATTCGTGACTTTGTAACAACCCCAATTAAAAATTCATGTAAAAAAATATAAGACCAAGGTCATGGGACATGTATTCCAAGTTGAATGATGGGATAAACATCCTAGTGGTTGTTCATTTTGGTTTACTATGGATAAGGAAATTGGCAAAGGCATTGGAAAAGGAAAAGTGGCATTAATTGGCATTTTATTTATGAAAATAAAGGAAAATAGGAGAAAAGGAAGGTGAAAGGTCACAAGTTGCATGTGAGGAGGAAAATGAAGGAAAAAAATGGAAAATGAGGAAAATAGAGACCTCAATGATAAAAAGGATTTTGAGGATTAGACACTTAGAGTTTTCTTGGAGCACTCTTGGAGAAGTATAGCATATTTGGGATTTGGAGCATGAAGGAAAAGGAAGAGCAAGAAAGCGTAAGAGGACAGTGGAATCAATAGCTACAGTTGGATTTCTTTACAAGTATCGAGTTGCATGTATGTTTTCCTTACTAGTTTTGGCATGCATGTCTATGCATGTGGTTTCTTGGTTATGATTTTTCATTGGCATGAAGGATTTCCTAGATTGATAGTGGTTATCCCTAGTGTTTCCATTTCCTGTATAGTCATGGTGTTGCAGGTTTTACCTTCTTTTTTTTTCTGGTTGGTGCTCATGTTCCTTTGGATGTGAGTTGAGTTATTAGTTCCTAGAGCCTTGGTCAACAAATGCTCTAGAAGCCCTATAACATCTTGGGTTAATTTATTAGTCTTGGAAGCCTTGGTTGGACAAATGCTTTGGAGCCTTTGGTGGGTTAAGTTACTAGTCTTGGAACCTTGGTTGGAAAAATGCTTTGGAAGCCTAATGATAGCTATGGGTTGAGTTATTAGTCTTGGAAGCCTTGGTTGGAAAAAATGCTTTGGAACCCTAGACATCTCTAGCAGAGACCAATCTAGCGACGATTAGTGATGCCCAACCATGAGGTGGAATCAGTAGTTGAGGGTTGAGCTAATTTGGGCTCTAGAAACCCTAGTTTGGTTTTATTGGTTTTTTCCATGAGATCCCACATTCATGCTTGGAGTATTGCGCCGGGGTGATTGGATAAAAGGGAGATTTGGTTTAGCCCAATATATGGTCAGGTCGTACATTCATTTCTATGACTTGGTTGGATTTTCATATGTTGATAAGAGCTCCTTTTCCTTGGTATTTTCATGAGTAAATATGATTGATATTATGTGGCTTTAATGGTTGTTTCCTCATTGATATATCTCTTGTTATTTTTTGGTTATAAGCATGATTTAGGACAATTATGATGTATGGATTTGTTGTAGTAGCTAGAACCACCCTCCAAAATTTTTCCTAACCTTCATTTTGGAGCCTCCCTACCAACCTTCCATAGAAGCATGTCTTGCCTTGTCAAGTACAAAAGATTCAATGATTTTCTAGCAGATTTCTAGCTAGTGCATCAAAGCTTGTTGGATCCCCTTCACAGGATATTTTTATGGACTTGGCATAGTTGTAGGCTGAGCAGCTCCCTCAAGAAATTGTGTAATTTTGGAGGGGAACTAGCCTTCCCTCCAGAAATTGCAAAATTATGTCTCGCAGCCTACTGGGCTCCAGAATTATGTAAATATGCTTGTCAAGCTTCACTGAAAAAATTGCATAATTCCTCCTTACAGGGCTGCTTAGGGAAAAAATTGTGCAATTTTGGGCAGCAGTCAGCTGCTCAACCTACAAATTATGCAAACCTTCTGTGCAGCGAGACCAACTCCCTCCTAGAAATGCACAAATTTTTCGCTCAGCTAAGTAGGTTGTTGCATGTGCCATTGAGTTGACCAGTTCCACTCGGGACCAAGAAAACTTGACTTGCATACATGGGTTGCTATTTTCCAGAATATAAAAAGAAACATGCTAAAAGCATCCCTAAATTTTAGGGAGTTATTTTTAGCAACTGGAGGTTACATGGAAAGATCTTCTTAGAATCTTTCCTCCAAGTCTCACCTTTTCCTAGATTTGTGGCATGCATGTCATGATCTCAAAATTATTTATTTGACGCTTCAGAGCTCACTTATTCACATCGATCTTGGAGCTCTGACATCCCACAACACATCCAGGGGTCTTCGACACATCCAGCTCATCTATTGACGAGTAATACGACTTAACATGTCTTTTGTAGCATTTCTGTTGCTTTTTGTGTTTTGGCTTATGTGAGTGTTGTTTGCTTGATTTATGTGAACGCTTGCTGTTGTTTACATTCATACTGTGTTGTAATAGCATTGTTTCTATTTTCGTTAGCATCTCACTATTGTCACATGCATGAAACTGTTTTGCAAGAACACTCACCAATTCAGCGACTCGCTTCACCCACATGCATGTTGTTCCATTTTCTAAATCTTTCATTCACTATTTGCATGCACGATCATTCACTCCTTCTTACACTTAGTATCACCATCCATTCACATTCACATTTTTTTCAGTTTCCTATCGGCGGGTTTGGGCAACCTTGGCCCAAATTCTACCTCATCAAGGCAACATTGGACAATCTTAAGAGGGAATGCTTTGTCTTCCTCTCCGGTAATGCACATTCATGCCTAGTGACTACCCTCCAGTATTGCATTGTGCAATTATGAGGGACAGTGACTGTTGGCCCAGAAAATTTTGCAATGCAGTCATTGGGCTTGCAACCACTTCCAGCTGAAATTGTGAATTGCATAATTCCAGCAGCCAACACACCAGCCTCGATTGCATATTGCACAATTCTAGAAGCCAGCCAGCCTCCGCGGATAGCCTAGACTACCTTTTGCACAAATCTGGAAGCCAGTCTCCCAACCTCCCAGGAAACTTTGTGCAATCATTGCCAACCCATCCCCTGGTATGCTACATGTCGTTCCTCAAGTTTTCTTTTGTTTTTCGCTAACAAATTTATTGCCTTGCATGTCGCTTTGTCTCCAGATCTAGTAGGTGTTCCTCCACCTCTTAGCAATTCAAGATCAATGGCCTCCAAGAGATCAGGATCCAAGGTCACTGACAAAAGTGTAACTAGAGCAATAGTTGAGCAAATGTCTACAAGTCTGTCGATCTCTAAAGATACCAAGCTGATTGTAGACAAGGAAATCAACCTAAAATGGCAAGAGGTCAATGATGCATTTGCAAGAACATTTGGGGAATACCCCAAAGATCGCCAAGTCTATGTGAACATCCACAAGTCTGGCTTGTATAAGATTGCATGGAGGTATCCCATACTCCCATGCACAAAAATGATACATTGGATCGTCTCGCACACTGATCTCGAGAGGATGACATTGAGCAGTGTCAGTGGGACATAGATTGCTACCTTCAGGGCACAGGATTATGATGAGATGTATCAGATGTCAAAGCCCTTGATCACAATGGAGACACCCTTCAGCCTATGCAGCAGCAATGCCAACTCTAGAGATATCTTGAAGAACCAGGTGAATGAGCCGGCTAAATTCAGGATGACACCCAACCAGTTCTAAAAGTGGAAGATACTACGGAAGGCATATCAATACTACGGAAACCTTCCCACAAAGTTGGGTGATCGCATTGGACCAACTGGCCAGAGAAGGCAAATTGTTACACTAAAATTTGTCACCATGACTATTTGCAGTCAGTATGGCTCCATCAATAACCATACTGTCCTCCTTGGTAGGTCTTATACCTATGCTCCTCATGTCAAACTCCAAAAAAGAGAGAAAACCTTTAAAAAATCAATATAACTCTGGTTTCGCACTTTCTCTTACTCTTACCTGCGTGCACGCACCTCAAGTACATAATACCTGCGTACTTGTACGCTCTGTCTGTAAAGGGGTGGGTGCGTACCCCTGTAAAAGTCAAAAGGCACAAGTTTTACTTCAAAAAACTTACTTGCGGTCGATTCTAGAGCATTCTAGAAGATGGTTTGACGTGGATTGAGCGCCTCCAGATGGTTCATGCATCCCAATGAAAGAGGAACTTATGCCATGAAGAGGGGAGCTATTCCTTTGAAAGAGGGGCTTATCCCATTGATGGTGGACCTGTTTAACTTCCTCCAAAGCATTATAAATACAGGCATTGGGCCAGAGGCAAGGGAGGTTGAAAGCTGAACATTCCTAAGGGTAGATGCTGCTGAAATTAGGACTCCCTTATAGAGCTTGAGAGGATAGATCCCATTCCTTTCTTAGCTTCATTTGGAAGTGGGTGAGCTGATCAAAGTAGAGGAGAACTCTTGCTGGACCCTGGGAGGGACCTGCACAACACCAAGGCACTGGTTGTAAGGTTTATTTTGTTTCCAATTAATACAATTAAGTTCTTTTTTCTCAACAAGTTGTTATATATAATTTGTTTCATAAACTCCTTGGTCTTTATGATGAATATGTTTTATTATATGAGTTATTCAGGTGCTATGTAATCGTTTGCTTGTTAGTGAATGCAGGCTTCAAGGAGAAGGAGCTCATCTGGATCGAAGAGGCTTGGTTGCTACAAACAGTGTTGGACTAGAGGTAAGCCTTAAACACCTGGTTGCTTTTATTTTAAATGCATATTCAGGGAAAGATAGTGCTTGATTGTTTTTTTTGTCACTAGAAAAGCCTTGTTTTCTAGGGAGGTCGGTTTTGTCCGCAAAATTGACTCTTTCTGCATGACAAAATGGCGACTCCACTGGGGAATCCATGGATTTGATTGATTTCTCTTTTGATTGATACTTTGATTTGAGAAACGTTGATTTCTTTCTAGTTTTTGACTGATTGATTGTGAATTTGGGTGGAATAGCTTAGGATTGAGTTAGTTTTTATTTTTCTTGTTTTTGAGAGCAGTACGCACCCTCTGAGTTAAGCACAGTGCGTACCTGTACGCACTTCTGCTTTGCGCACAGAGCGGGGCCGCACCTGTGCAAACGGGCTGCCTGCGTAACCTGTCAAAAGTTTAGAAAATTTCAATTTTTTTCCTTTTACTTTTTAGATCTTGTTTATAGCTTATTTATTGCTGCCCAGATCCACTGGTTACCTGTCAGAAGTTTTCATCTAGGCTTGTTTCATTAGCATCAAGGGTTTTAGTGAAGTTCATAGAAATTCTAGCCCTAGGTTTGATTTTTGTATTGGTCTTGTAGTGACTCTGGCTTTAGAAGTTGTAAAAACCTTGGATATCCCTGGTCTTTTCAATCTTCTTAGGAGTTAGACCATTCGTAAAATCCACCTTTGTTTGAGAAACCTACCGTTGTGTTGTCTCGTTGCGGAATTTCAAGAAGGCTTGTTTGTTAAGCTGTGAATTTCATTCTTAAGAAAAAAAACAAGAGCTTTTTATTTTTGTTTTTGACTGATTTATGATTCTGCATGAATTAGTCCTTGGTTGAATTGTAACTAAGTAAAACAACCTGGAATTATATTTTGTAGGCTTTTACCTCACTAGATTTGCTTTTAGGTAAATTTCTCTTAGATTTTCATAGATCTTAAAATTTATTTTTGTTAAGTAGTTTTACATGCTTTGTTAAAATAGGAAAAATACAAAATCTCTTTTGAAGAAAGTTTGTTTTAGTAGCGTTTGAAGTCTTTGAAACGAGAAAGGAAGCTTTCGTGAAATAATTAGTAGTCTTGTGTTGTGTGCTTTTGGAAAAGATAAAGAAATGTTTTCTTTGATTTTCATTGCTAAGAAAATTGTCTTTATAAATTTTGCATTCTCCAACTCTCTTAGCTAGGGAATTCATTGAAAAGGAAAGATTGTTTTTTCATCCTAGGTGCATCTTTTTAGTGGATTTGAGTCGAGTCTACACATCATAAGTTTCATCTCCGCTACCTTTTGTCCTAAAGAAAAGCCATAAAAATTAACGCTTAAAGTAAAATTCACTTAGTAACATTTTATTTACTAGCGCTCTGATACACCAACATAGATCAGGCTAGTGTCTTGGAGTAGGAGAGTAATAAACTCTCCAAGACAGTAAAAACAAACAAGTAGCTTATCTTGCGGTAGGATAAATCCAATTGTTACATTTATGCTCTGGGAAAGCTCCTCTTAAAGGAGAAGCACGAGATCGTGTCCGAACCAGTGAGGGGATCAATCCTCCTTCATTGGGAACGACACCAGATATGCACGTACTACAAACGGTAAACCTCGGATTAACCATTGTCGAGGAGCCTGGGGTCACTTGTCGGTAAACCTTGGATTATTGTCAAGGAGCCGGCAAGGGGATTGAGCTTGTTACTCTGCCCTTGCGTGCGTATCGGATCGTAGACTATTCCCCCAGGTATATTTGTTGTTGTTGGTGACCTTAGTGACTATTATCTTTCGGATTCTTCCTAAGGTGACGGTGGAGGGAAGATCCCACTGTACCTGGAGCAGACGTCGGCTAGACTCACTTGGATTTTCTGGGGGGTTCACTTCACTCGAGACGGTTAAAGTGGAGGAACTTGGTCTAGTCTATTCATTAAGCAGGTTGTCGGGGTAACTGTTCCACCCGCCATTTCTGTACTGAATTCTGTGATGTTGGATTTCATCACCAACTATTGTTTTCGGTCCGGAAAGTTACTGTTTGTGTGTGGTTTGACGCCCTAGATTCTTTGGGCGTGTGATTCGAATTTGTTTGGTTCTTTAGAGACTTTAGGCGGTTTGCTTTGAGATTTTACTTTGTTTGCATGTGCAGTAGTTAAAAGTTTTAGCTGTGGCTGAATTACCAAGACAGTCTCGTAGACTTCAGGGCCAGTCTCCTGAGGTTGTAACCGTGGCGGATTTGTTGAGGAAGTCCCGTAGACTTCGGGGCCAACCTCCTGAAGACGTCCCAGGCCATTACGAAGGTTTGAAAGTCCTCGTAACTCCTAGTGGCAGTAAAGTTGGGTCACCTGAAGAAGGAGAGTCTTCATTGGTCGTTCATCCTGATTACCAAACTCTAGAAACAGGTTATAATCCTGAAGCTATTTCGGTTTTCGAACTTGCTGGTAGCTTTTCATCTACTAGTGATATAGGCGAAGAACCTGAGATATCTAAACCTGTTACTCCAACATCAGGGTTAGTCTCTCCAACTTCTAGTGCTCCTAATTCACCTAGGGTAGAAAGAGTAATCACCGAAAATCTTCCTTCTGGTTTGATAGCTATTGAATAACTTGCTTCGGAAGAAGAAATAGGCATCCCTATCCCTGAAAATAAACTTGTTATTGATCTAAGGGAGTGTGAATCAACTTTTTACAGTCCACCTAGAAGTACTACTTGGTATCTTTCTTTAACTAATTATTTGGACAACTCAGGGTTAAGTTTTTCACCACCTCGTGCTCCTTATCCACCTAAGGGTTTTTATACTCCCGTAAATATGTCAGGTCAGTTGTCCATGTTTACTCAACCGCCTGAATCTTTTTTGTACGACGGTCCTTCTGTTCCCTCTGGGTATCAGTCACTTACTGGTACTTTTTCGGGAGCATCTCCTCAACCCATTGAACAAGGGTTATTCACTGGAAGCAATGGTGCAAAGCCATTGAGCGTAGAAGGCATTCTTATGATGTCAGGTTCTATTCCCAATTCTCAACCTCAAGGTGGCCAGTTACCGCCTGGGGGGCAGCCTCAATTAACGCCTGGGGGGCAACCTCAAGGTACACAATTTGCATCTGGGGGGCAACCTCAAGGACAGTACATGCCTACGGTACAATACATTCCTCAAGGTCAACCCCAGACTCAATATGTACCCCAAGGTCAACCCCAGTATCAATTTATACCTCAAGGTCAACCCGAGTATCAGTACATGCCTCAAGGGTATCTACCCCAAGGTCAGTACTTGAACCAAGGTTTCCAACTACCCCAAGGTCAGTCTTATGTTCAAGGAACGGGAAATGTACCTTTCAATTATCAATCCTATCCTCAACCCAGTTTTGGATCTCAATATTCTCAACCTGTTATGGGTCAGTACCCCGGAATGAACATAGTGTGGGATCCATCACAAATTCAACAGGTGTTGCAGCCAAATGTACAGTTGTCATCTCAAACTGGACAACCCTTAGTTTCTGGTTCACCCCAGCAACCAGTCCAGTCTAATATTCAAACTTCTGTACCTTCGGTAGTTTCTCAGTCTGGGCCTATTTCGCCTCGTACTCCATCTCAAACGACTGCTGCAACTACCACAACATCTGTTCAATCTACCCCACCTACTTTTGGAGTATCGACAGCTCCGGTTTCTACTGTTCCTGTATCTACTTCTCAGACATCTTTACCACCGTCTGGATCCACGATTCAAACTACGGTTCAGATGCCTCTAGGACAACCTGGTTTAAGTACGGTTGTCACAAGTCAACCACAATTCACTTATCAACCGTACCAGGGACAGTACCAATTCGGTCCTGCTTGTTGTTGGGAAAAGTATCTATTCAGAACGCCCCTATCCCACTCTAAGGTGTGATAGTGCCTTAGCAACAAACAAGGAAAAACTATTTGAGTATTCTTCTTTATGAAATATAAATGAAGAGGAAGGATGTAACTAACCTGTGTCTTTCGCTAGTTTGTTGATCCAATCGCTCCTCTCTTCAATAGCTCCCAGCTCCCTGCTCCCTTACCGGCCCAGCTTCACCGAATTCCTGCAAGATCAAAGAAGAGAGAAACTACACGAAAATATAGATTTACATTCATAAAAAGCTCAGGATCAGATTAAGCTAAACATGCAAATATAACAAAACATCATTGATACACAGCATGTAGGAGAAACTCAAATAATTTTATTGATATGATAAGAAAGTGCAAGAGGAGATACAACCAAGTGAGTCCCGATCCAGCATCTACCTCCCAGCAAAGGAATCCCTTCCTCTCCTCCAACAAAGCATAAATCACCCAATGTACTAATCTCAATCTCAAACCAACAGCAATTCTCTGCAAAGTACAAAATTCCAGCCTCTGGATCTCTGGGATGAGGGATCCATATATAGATGTAAGCAGAGAGGATGAATCAACTTATGTTTTGACTTGTGGCTTCTCTCTGTCAGTTCTTGCTTCCACTTGGAGACTGAGAGCCTCTTACTCATCACTGGTCGAATTCAGTGAGGCAAGTCTCATTGGAGAAGATTCTGGAAGCTTCCATTGTCTCTCCACCTCGTTGAATGACTCTGCCACTTGTCATTTCCCGCTCAGCGCACCTGGGTAGTGAATTTAGGTGCGTTTCAACGCACCTAGCTAGTGTACTGGGGTGCTTTGCAATGCAGGCAGCTAGTAGAGCTTCTAAATTGATCCTGATTTGACTAGTTTTGAGTGGTTTTTGGTGGAGAACTTCTGGGAGAAGCTGTCATCGGTTGACCTTGTTCCTTTAGGAGCTGTAACAACATCTTTAGGGACTTTGGATCCCTTGGATTATGGACATTTCATGCTCAAAGCTGTAAGGCACAAAAATGTCTATAACAGTTGCCCCCTAAAGTATGAGGCCGTTTATCGGGTGAAATGCTTTATTAGGAGGATCCGAAGTTCTTTCAATGCTGGGAGGAGACCTGTAATAAGATACAATACAATACATTATTTTTCATACTGTTTTCATGATCTAGCTGAGGCGGGCATTCCCATGCTCAGCTTTATAAATTCATTTTTATGTACATAGGACAAACAATCGTCTGATGGTAGACTAATGATTCTGATGAAATCATCATCCTTTTGGTAGGATGATTATCTATTCTGCAATGCTGTACATGTCAATGTCTTTATTTTTCCTGAATATATATCGCGGCCGGATGGCTGAAACTAGATCCGGGGTCTTCAATCTCGTCCGATCTTCACTCTAAGTACAAGTCGATCCATGTGAGAAATGTTCTGAAGTCGAACATGGAAAGACATCGCTTGATTACCAGTCAATGATGTAAACTGTTAACAAGCGCGAGAGGAATCACCGATAATGATAATGACCCTCAAGGTATTGCAGTACAATTCACGTGGTGTGAATAAAGGACTTGGCGTCGAACACCACGCAAAATCTTTCGGTCGAAGGTCATTGATGTATACCTGTCGCCGGAAGTGAGAAACTTGCCATTGAGGCATGCAAGCTTCAAAGTACTGAAGGGGGTGTTCCTAGATCAACTTCTTGGATAATGAGCTGATGTTGACAAGAAGCGATCCGTCAAAGGAGGGCCTTAATGAGTCCCACATCAATGACACAGAACTGAGCAAATGATTTTGATGGAGGTGAAAACGATCTGATGATATATGGTTCAGGGTGGCGGTCATGAAAGAATGAAGTATAATGTATGGTAGTGGATGGGACACGGTTGACTTCTCTGGATGACTTCTCTTGAACATATCAACGACACTTATATGATGGATTGGTAGCATTTACCCCAAAGGTGGATGGTATGGCGAGACCATGGTGATGTGACCAGTGAATGAAACAACCCAACCCGACTCAGGCACGGAGTGGAAGTGTCATGTTCAAGAGCGACTTGCTACCAATAAAGGTTCTTTGAGTTTCTTCCCAATTTTTCCCCAGTCATTGCTGACCAATACCTCTTTATTTTTGTCAAGCTTGAGGAGGATAACATATGCTTGTTCTATAATTTTCCCTTCGGGCAAACCCATCGCTATGTTTTAACGAGCCTAGCGATAGTGAAACTCGTCCTCGTCTAAAGACAAGTTTGTCGCTATTAATGTTTTTAACGAGTCTAACGACAAAGATAACTCGGTCCTTTTCATTTTTAGAGAGTCTGAAAAGGTACGTAAAGTTAACTCCGAAATTCCTTTTTCGTCATCTAATCCCTTAAGTCCGAAAAAGTATAAAACAATACAGAAGGGATGAATTTTCGATAGTTTTAACGAGCCGAACAAAACAAGCGCTCGATCTTTTTGTGCAATAATCCCTCAGGTCCAAAAAGATTAAAATCTAAAGGAGGGATAGCATTTCTTGTCGCTTTAACGACCTGGAAGGCCAAAACTCGGCAATCTTTTCATATTTTACGAGTCAAATGAAAAGAGCTTAAAGAAGACTCGTCTTTTGAGGAACGGGCGATAAAATGGGTAGCAGCTGATTCCAGGTAAGGGTTGGAATTTTCCAATCACGGCAGTGTCACAAGGATGGCTAGTGAAATCACTCTTCGCAGCTGTTCCTGAAAATGGGTAAACAATCAAATGGAGGTGAATGATCGGCCAATGGAAAAGTGGAGGTGACGGTGCAAACACGACCAAGGCTTTAATGGCTGATAATGTTACATTCACGGTGGTTATTTACCGGAGGATAGTTCATTTTTTAACAAGCTTAAACGCGGATTGAAACACTTGCTCGATCTTATGTTTATTTTTTAACGAGCATGAACTATGTGCTAAAATTGCTCGATTAATCCAGTCGTATGATAAGAATGTCTCATGTAAGATGCCATTTTTATGGAGCTTGCGCCTTACAAAGCTATGCCCCGCATCCTTTCGTTATGCAAGTTCGGAAATGACTAATCCTACGAGTTTAAAGGGTTAGAGGTCCTAAAATTTTTAAAAATAAATAGCCGCCCCTTGCTTACACTCCAAAAGGTTTGCATGCCCCCAGGCATAAGACAGAGTTTCAAAGTTACCCCTACTTTAGTCTGATAAAGCATTTGTTTTAGCGAGAGAGGCCTACCTCTTGCAGGTCACCCAAAGATTGTTCTATTCACACAGCAAACAAAAAACTTCTTCAGCGATGTCTACCGAGATAAACAATGGTGATTGACTCAGTTTTGTCAACTCACATAACTTTGACAAGAGAATCTTATTCTAGAATAACCCCTATCTCAATCACGGACAGGGTACAGACTAGTCATATTCTCCCGCGGAAACCTACCCTATACCCGAAGTTTTCCTGCCGAAGCAGACCACGATGCATGCCCCTCGGGTTCCAGTCATATCCTTCCGAATCACTCGCGCTCATCGGGAGGACGGACCGTGGGTTGAGACATTTCTTGCGTGAAGAGACCATTTAGGGATGGTATATGACTATTTGCGATGCGTGTTCCGGGAAATGAAATCTGGTCCACGAGCTTGACCACTCTTCCTTCGTGCGGAAAACACATTACTCTAAAGAGTGAGGAGATGATGGCTCCCATGCAATATATATAGTCTCGTCCAAGGAGTAGGTTATAATCCAAGGGTCCTTGAACGACCATCACGTTCATTTGAACGGTCTTCCCTTTCAATGTTATGGGCACATTGGGGAGGATCCCTAAAGGTCGACTGGTTCCTTTATCGAAGCCTGTCAGATTTCTCATCTCAGGCAAAAGCGATGGCGAACCAAGTGCTTTCCAAGCAATAGAGGAAAGGATACTCACAGATGCCCACTCATCAATGATGGTGCCAGCCATGACCATTCTGTATATTTGAACGATAATTCGGAATGGTATGCTTACTGGCAAATGGGGTCTGCCTAGTTGGTTCCAGTCGAAGGATATAACTAGGTTGCTTGGTGGTGGGACCGAGTAGACGGCCGGGTATCGCTCTGACGAACTTCCTTCCTGCGATAAAGGAAAGGGCGGATTGCCCCCTTGTTCGTCGGAGTCTGTGCTGAGGAAGAGAATTTGGATGGTGTCATCCTTATCCTCTTCAGTGACTGTATCATTCGAAGATAAAACCTTTGAAGGCAAGACCGGGTCAACTGCCGCTTCGACCTTTTGACTTTCGTCTGGTATGGATTCAGTTGGTTTAACTTCAATGATAGATGCTTCAGCTGACCACTTGAGCGGGCCAGCTAGATTTTCAACTAACGAAGGACTCGGCAAGAGTTTTTTATATCCAGGAGGAAGTCGTAATGGTGAAACCGGACGATCATCCAAAACTCTTTTAGCTTCGTCTAAGAAGGGACAACGGTGGATGGCGTGATTGCCTTCGCACAGTCTACAGGGAGATCTAGCTCTCCCTTTTTGCCCTGGGGCTTCACTTTCGCTACTTGACGGTGTGCTTTCAACATGGCTATCAGAGGTTGACGCCACCGGATTGTGCAAACGGGGAGACCAGTCCCTTAGTATCCGAGGGATACAGGGACAATCTCTTTGAAAGTGGTCTCCCTTGCAAATGACACATGGCGATTTAGGCCTGGTCAGTGCAGTGTGTGGATTTTCGTTAGACGACACTCGTTTGCCCCCAGTCGCTTTTGGCTCCTTCTTCTTCTTCTCTTTCTTCTTCTTTTCCTTCTTCTCTTTAGGAACTTGACTTTTGGCTTTGCCAGCCCCATCAAGCGAAGAGGAAGGAGGAGAGGAAGAATTAGAGGAAGTAGAAGGCTGGTGGGTAACTCTGGACTGGTCTAACTGCTGATTCGACTGTTCAGGAATGGTGGTGTTCTGAACGACATTGGTTGAGAAGAGCCAGACCGGCAAGCCAATTGTCAGTCCTGGAAGCGACAATGTGGCCATATGGGGCGCACCAACATCTCCCCAAGAGGAGAAGGGACTAGGATTTCCACCAAGGGGAATTCCTTGGTTGGTATGCTCCATTTTCTCAACCTAAAGATCAACGTAGGAAAAAGGGTATGAATATTCCGTTTAAAATAAATTTTAACGACGCTTGGACACAACTTGCTTTTTCAATTTTAAAGAGTCGAGAAAAAGCAAAAGATGACTCTAGTCTCCTTCGATTTTTAATGAGCCTGAAGTGACAAGTGCTCAGATGGACCTTTTCTGTTAAGGAGTCTGAAAAGGAACGAAAGGGACTGCTCTGGAGTTCTAGGTAGAGGGTGTGCCAAACCAATCGCAAAACCGCAGAATACTTTTTAAGGTACGGGCAGTCAATCTTCCCGAATGCTGTGTTCAGTGCATTGCGATGAGTAGGGAGGCCGACACGGCTTCCTATGGATAAAGGTTTTATGCCTATAGGGGTCTCCCAATATATACTCGACGGTATGTGGGAGCACAATTCGTACTGGTGCTTATCGTCTCTCAGGAGGAATCACCCAACCATCAGCGAGACCGACAGTCACCAGGTTTTACGACGTCGGAACACGTCTCTAGCCTAGACCTCTATGTTGTGCGTTAAGTTAAAAAGCGTTGTTAAGTTCATTCAATTTATTTTAGGTTGATCTTTCTTAGAAGTTTGCCTTTCGGATCACCACGAGATGTAGATACAATTCCTAAATGCAGTCTAAAGATGATAAGCAAGCTTTTATCTCTTTTCAACAATGAAAATCCTAGCTACAAGGGGAAAAGAAAGACACAATCTTTTCTCAAAGAGCATAGAGCACACTGTAAATGCACTTTTCCTAAATCAATCCATACAAACTGTCAAAATGCAAATGCACTTGTGCATGTATTTGTTTTCACTTTCTTAATATTGATGCCTAAAAAGAAAGTTGTTGTACAAATTTGAATTCGATTTCAAGTGAAAAACACAAACAAGCTTCTTTTTTCGAAATCAACAAAGTAGAGACAATTACGAAATTTTATGATTTTGAAGTAAACACTTGTTTCGACACTAGAAATTCACAAATTCAAACCAAAAGACAAAATTAAAAGCGTAATCAACTGTCAACAGCAAACAAACTTACTCCTAAGATCAAAACGACACTTACGACAGGTCCAGATCTAAGGGCGACAGTATGACTAGTTTACTTTTGTAATGGGAAACTACAAATGATGTAACAAATACACAAAAACAAATACAGTTTCTTTTATACAACTGAGGTGGAATTAAGGCAAAGAAAAGGGGTTTTCAGATAGGTACACACACTGATAACAGGCTGCAAAAATTAGAGATAAAACGGAGCAAAAAGAAGCAAAGAACCACAGCTACACAGGGCAAAGGCTGATCAGCGCACCTGTTGCACAGAGAAACTGAATTGCAGCGCAGGTAGCCCTCTTAGGACCTGCGTTGAAATGCAGAGTCTCTTCACAGAGCCTGCGCTGAAGCAGAAATGAGAATTGTCTCCGGGTTCTGGGTTACGGTTTGCAGTTTGATATATGGTTTTTGGCTGGATAAAAGCTATCAATGAAGTACAATTAGAAGGATGATTTGAAGGAGGACTAAGAGCTATCACAAAGGGCAGTTAGAGCATTTGTGGATCAACTGTTCAGCTCATAAACAGGCCCAGTGAATGGACTAGAGTAGCAGATCTCTACTTTGCATTTGTAAATGGCAAATGCAGTTCGATTCGCCACTCCTAAGTTTATGAGAAGAACAACAATAGAAACACAAATAAACTAACTAGATACGATCCCCAGCGGAGTCGCCAATTTGTTGTTGGGAAAAGTATCTATTCAGAACGCCCCTATCCCACTCTAAGGTGTGATAGTGCCTTAGCAACAAACAAGGAAAAACTACTTGAGTATTCTTCTTTATGAAATGTAAATGAAGAGGAAGGATGTAACTAACCTGTGTCTTTCGCTAGTTTGTTGATCCAATCGCTCCTCTCTTCAATAGCTCCCAGCTCCCTGCTCCCTTACCGGCCCAGCTTCACCGAATTCCTGCAAGATCACAGAAGAGAGAAACTACACGAAGATATAGATTTACATTCATAAAAAGCTCAGGATCAGATTAAGCTAAACATGCAAATATAACAAAACATCATTGATACACAGCATGTAGGAGAAACTCAAATAATTTTATTGATATGATAAGAAAGTCCAAGAGGAGATACAACCAAGTGAGTCCCGATCTAGCATCTACCTCCCAGCAAAGGAATCCCTTCCTCTCCTCCAACAAAGCATAAATCACCCAATGTACTAATCTCAATCTCAAACCAACAACAATTCTCTGCAAAGTACAAAATTCCAGCCTCTGGATCTCTGGGATGAGGGATCCATATATAGATGTAAGCAGAGAGGATGAGTCAACTTATGTTTTGACTTGTAGCTTCTCTCTGTCAGTTCTTGCTTCCACTTGGAGACTGAGAGCCTCTTACTCATCACTGGTCGAATTCAGTGAGGCAAGTGTCATTGGAGAAGATTCTGGAAGCTTCCATTGTCTCTCCACCTCGTTGAATGACTCTGCCACTTGTCATTTCCCGCTCAGCGCACCTGGGTAGTGCATTTAGGTGCGTTGCAACGCACCTAGCTAGTGTACTGGGGTGCTTTGCAACGCAGGTAGCTAGTAGAGCTTCTGAATTGATCCTGATTTGACTAGTTTTGAGTGGTTTTTGGTGGAGAACTTTTGGGAGAAGCTGTCATCGGTTGACCTTGTTCCTTTAGGAGCTGTAACAACATCTTTAGGGACTTTGGATCCCTTGGATTATGGACATTTCATGCTCAAAGCTGTAAGGCACAAAAATTTCTATAACACTGCTGTCCAGCAGCCAGTTTACCAGTATCAACCGTATCCTGGGTACACTTATCAACAACCACAACAACCCCAATATGGTCCAGTTAATCTTGGTTTTCCAGGAGGATACAATATCCCGAACGCGATTCCTATTCATAGTTATCTTGGATATCCTCCTCCTGGGACTGGTCTCATGACCCAGAGTTTTAGGGATCCTAATCGGCAGCTACCGTTTATCGCAACTTTGGACTTACCAGACTTGTCGCGCCTAACGAATGATCCAATTAATTATCTTCCGTTTTGGCCGCCAATGCCGAATACGTTTCCCAGTGACATTCCCAAGTTTGAAGGTAAATCTAGAGAGGACCCGTCGAATCATGTGATGACTTACCACCTCTCGTGTGCCTCTAATTCCATCTCGGATGATTCGATCCACTTACGTACTTTCCAGCACACTCTCATTGGTCTTGTGGCCAAGTGGTACATTGAGTTACCACATGCCTCTTTTTATAATTTTAGTCAGTTAGCTACCTCATTTTTAACTCATTTTTAGTTGCCGGTCAGATATGATAATGCCACGGAGTTACTAACTTCATTAAAGCAATCGACGTCCACTTATATTTCCGATCATATTCATGAATGGAAACGTCGAAGGCGATTAGTGAAAGTTTTTATCCCCGACCAGATCTTAGCTGAATGGTTTGTTAAATCATTGTTACCGAAGATTATTGAAGACATAGCTAAGGTCGGAGTAGTTACTGAGGAGCAAGTGATTGCCCAAGCGCAATACATTGACTTAGTTTATACTCAGTCAGGTACGTTACACGAAAAGATCCCTGATCTTCCCAAGTCAAATCAAATTGTTGCAGCTCCTTCGGGATCTCATGCCGCTGATGGTATGATTGGTACGGTTAACACTAAAAGTAAGAAGAAGTCTTCCAAGAATTCTTCTCCTATCATAACCTTGCCTGATTCCCCGACAGGAGATTCTTCTGCTGAGGTTTCCGCCGATATTCACGCTGTAGAGTCATCTACAGCTAAATCAAAATCCGGTGGAAAAAAGAAAGGGAAGAAGAAGAATAAAACAGACAAAACTCCAAAGGAGAAAACTGAAAAGGGGGAATCCAAGGATGAAAAGCGCAAACCTCGATATCCTTGTCTTATTTGTGAAGAGGAACACTTTACAAGAGACTTCCCACATCGAGCAGAGGTTGCGAAGATCGTCAAAGGTTCCCAAACTCCTGCTGTCTTGAAGGATCCATTTCCAAAAGATAGCAAAATGATAGGTTCTTCCTCGAGTGCCAATGAAGAACCCATTTTGATGATGTCCCATGTAAGGATTGCGACTCGATCGCAAGATTATGGTAGTAAAAGTCCTGTTGATGGCAAAGAAGTAGAATCTTCTCATTCTAATCCATCAACCTCAGCTCCCGGTTCCGATCTGCTACAGATCGAGGAGCCTAGTCCAGACTTAGTAATCAAACCGCCCACCAAGGGTATACTTCGAAAGTCTGCTTTCAATCCACATGCGAGAGCGGACCAGAATTATAACATTGTTGAGGACTTAGCTGTTTCACCCTCAGCAATGTCGGCTTTGGAAGTGCTGCAATCATGCCCAGCATAGCGTAAATTACTTTTGTCGGCTATAGGAGCTGTTGATGTTCAGGACCCGAACCTAATAATCTTTGATCTAGAAAATAGTACACCATGTTTGCCTCATCAAATGGCTTTCCAGATCCCAGTGATAGTAAAAAACAGGCCTATTCATCGGACTGTAATTGATGAGGGAGCTTCGACGTGTATTATGTTGATACAGTGTTGGAGATCGCTTGGTTCTCCTTCACTGAATCAATCCCCGACAATTCTTAAGGCCTTTGATGGCCGTGGGTTTCATCCTTTTGGCATTCTACATGATTTGCCTATAGGGGTTGAAGGAAAAACCGTTAGTCTAGATGTGGAGGTGGTTGATGCCCCTCTAGACTACAACCTTCTCTTGGGTCGAAGTTGGTCTTACGCTATGACAGCGGTCGTTTCATCGGTCTTCCGAGTAATAAAGTTCCCACATAATGGAAAGATCCTAACAATAGACCAGCTGGCTTACTTTTCATCCAACCCAGCCTCTTCAGAGAGTATTCAGCATGTTGGTAAAATGACTATCCCATATAAGGATGTTGGAGTAGGATTAGTTAAAGATGCCGGTTTACTGGGAACTTTTCCTTTTCCTCCAATCAAAGCATTGTCTTCGTTTGCATCCATTCATATGATTACATCAGACACCATTGTTTATGATGATCCTTGGATCGTTCCTTCTGAATCTGAGATAGACTCATTTGGTGATGCTATGCCTTTGAGTCCATATGAAATTTCCTATGAAGCCGTGCAGTCTTTTACCGACTGAAAAAGACTTAATGAATGTGGTCTGTCAGGAATCACTTTTCACATCAACCTCGGAGTTAATAGCGTTTCCCGAAGTTGTTTCATCTGACGAGAAACTTTGTGAAGTCCTGTGTATAGATGATTTACCATGGGACGATCTCCATCATATATCTTCGTTTTTACCCGAGGATGATCATTTTGAAAATGATTTCTCATCAATCTTTACAGCTGAATATGTCAAGGAAGCTCAAAATCCCATGAAACATCCTGATTCAGAGCTGCATTTGGGAAATATCTCTCAAACTATTCCCATTGACATTTCGGTTAAGCCTGGAATTGTTGAGAACATTCATATAGGTGCCTTGTGTACAGATAACGAAATTCATACATACAAGGCCCTATTTCAAGAATTCCGCGACGTGTTTGCCTGGTCCTATGAGGAAATGCCAGGAATTGATCCCGCGATTGTTGTTCATGAGATCAAAACTTACCCAGATGCTAAACCCATCCGGCAACGTTTGCGTCAGATTCACCCACAAAAATCTGCTGCAATTAAAGCAGAAGTAGAAAAACTGTTGAAAGTAGGTTTCATTTATCTGATCCCGTTAACGGATTGGGTATCGAATATTGTTCCGGTTAACAAAAAGCAGGGAACAATAAGAATATGCATCGACTATAGGGACATTAACCGAGCTTGTCCAAAAGACAACTACCCAACTCCCTATATCGATCAAATAATTGATGATTGTGCTGGCAGCGAAATATTTTCCTTTATGTACGGTTTTTCCGGATACAATCAAATCAATATTCTACCTGCCGATCAACTAAAAACGGCTTTCATTTGTCCATGGGGGACATTTGATTATTGCAAATTACCTTTTGGGCTCAAGAATGCCGGAGCAACTTTTCAAAGGGTGATGTCTTATGCGTTTCATGACATCAAACACATTGTGCAAAAGTATCTCGATGATTTGCCTGCTCATTCATTACATCGAGCTGATCACCTTGTCCATTTATGAGCAATCTTCATGAGGTGTAGGCATTATCGTATTCGGTTGAACCCACACAAATGTGTCTTCTGTATAGAAACGGGTCGATTACTGGGATTTGTAGTTTCGAAAGCCGGCATTCGCGTCGATCCCTCGAAGGTCGAAGCTATCATCAAATTGCCTCCTCCTTCGAGTCTTCGCCAACTCCAAAGTTTGCAAGGGAAAGTAAACTTTTTACGACGATTCATTCCTAACTACACCGAGGTTACAAAGGGTTTTACACGGTTGTTGAAACAGAACGGTCAATTCTCTTGGGATGAGATAGCTCAGAAATCTTTTGATGCACTCAAACACGTGTTGACCCATGCACCATTGTTGCATCCTCCCAACTACAACCAGGATTACTTTTTGTATCTCACCGCCTCCCATTCCACCATTGGAATGGTCTTAGTTCAGGAAGATGAATTCGGAACGGAACATGTGATATATTACCTTAGTCGAACGTTAGACCCAACTGAGCTAAAATACTCACATGCAGAGAAATTGGCATTGGCAGCCGTTCAAGCTGTCCAACGTTTTCGTCACTACATTTTACTACGTAAAACTACAGTCATTTCGGATTGCAACCCTATGATCTACATTTTGACCAAACAATTACTAGGGGGCAAGTACTCTAAATGGATTGTTATCCTGCAGGAGTTCGACTCGGAGTTTGAGAAATCTAAGTCTAAGAAATCTTTAGTTTTTGCAGAATTAATGTGTGACTTCCCGCGTGCTGACACGGAAACTGTGGCAGAGGAGCCCATTGCGGACGAATCTTTGTTTCTAATCAGCACTTTAGATCCGTGGTATGGGGATATCATCGTCTATCTCCAAACCCAATCCTTTCGGCCTGAAGTTTCAAAGTCGGAACGTTGGAAAATTCGATTCCAGTCCCAACAATACAAAATTATTGGAGATACTCTTTATCGCTGTGGAGCGGACTCTATTTTTCGACGTTGCTTAACTCACGAAGAGGCTGAAAGGGTTCTAAATGACTGTCACTCTGGAGCATGTGGCGGTCATATGTCTGGGTATGCCACAGCCCAAAAGATATTGCGCGCTGGCTACTTCTGGCCGTCGTTTAAAGATTGTATTACTGGAGTCTGAAAATGCCACAACTGTCAAGTGTTTGATCGCAAGATGCGCGCTCCACCTGCTCCTCTCCACCCTATAATTTCCGTTGGTCCTTTTGCCAAATGGGGTATCGATTTTATTACATGTAACCCTCACTCGACCGGGGGGCATGCATATATCATCCTTGCGGTAGATTATTTTACTAAGTGGGCCGAGGCGATGCCTACATTCGAGGCAGACGGCAAGACAGCTGCAATTTTTGTATTCAATCATATAATTGCTAGGTTTGGTGTCCCACAAGCGATAATCACTGACCATGGGTGCCATTTTCGAAACGTTATGATGACAGAACTTACAGGCCAGCTTGGTTTGTGTCACGATAGCTCAACTCCTTATTATCCACAAGCGAATGGTCTGGTTGAGTCCATCAACAAAGTTTTAGTTATCATGATTCGACGAATCATTCGTATTCATCGGTCGAATTGGCACAACATGTTATTTTCAGTGCTTTGGGCGTACCGAACCTCAGTGAAAACATCAACAGGGTTCACTCCTTTCCAACTAGTTTATGGTTTGGAAGCTGGGCTACCCATTGAATGCGAAATCCCGTCACTGCAAATGACCATCGAGTTGCTTCCAGCTACTTCTGAAGAGGAAAAGCATTTATTATACTTAGCTCAATTAGATGAGAATCGACGTGATGCTGCATTGGCGATCGAGACTCACGCAAAACGTATGAAAGCTCAGTATGATCGAAATGTGACCCCTCGAAATTTTTCGGAAGGAGACCTAGTGTTATTATATGATCAAGCTAATGATAAATTAGGTGCTGGAAAATTCATTCCTATGTGGCATGGGCCCTATATTGTCAAGCGAAAGCTAGCAAAAGGGGCCTATGAGTTGGTAGACTTTGACGGGGACTCTTTAGGTAAACCCAAAAATGGTCTTTACTTGAAGAGGTATTATGCTTGAAAGAATGGGTATGGAGATTTTTAGTTAGGTTAGTTTTTCTTTCTAGCAAGTGTGTTTGTTAGTTTAGACAGTGTGCTTCGCTTAGAGAGTGTGTTTTCGTCATTATTTCTGCTTATCTTGGTTTTACTCTTGATGTTGCAGATGTCGATGCCTCTCCAAACATACATTGGTTTCGCTGATGGTGCTTGTCGTAGTACACGGAATATTTCTTCCGTAGCTTGGGTTATCTATTCGCCCTCTAACGAGTTAGTTTCTATGCATGGGGTAAGCCTCGGTCAAACAACAAACAACATTGCCGAGTATAGTGCAGTGATTGAGTTATTGTCTGAATCTATTTCATTTGGGATTCGGAGTTTGATAGTGAGGTTAGATTCTGAACTCGTTGTATTACAGCTTAATAGAGTATATGCCATTAGAAATCCAGTGTTATTAAGGTTATTTTTTAGAGTGCGTCTCTTGGAACGTGAGTTTGATTACATTTAATATCAACATATTCCAATGTCTTTAAATACATTAGCAGATAGAATTGCTTCTCGAATGTTAAATAGACATTTGCAATAATCATACATGTAAATTTAAGACCATTCCATAACATGATTTACAAGATAAACCGGTAATAATGATATATATATATATATAGGAGTGTGCCAAAAAATACATCATCTTCGATCATAGGTTGAAAAACACCTTATGATCGGCAAAAACGATAAGTACAAAAAACCAAAATGTCACATGTGTCTACAAAACGACCATCCAATCACTGGTGATGATCTCTATATGACACCACTGCACGGGCCACCCTACACAAGAACCTCCTAAAAGGTCCTGGGACACCGACTACATAGCGCTGAAGCCTGATTGGAATATCATCTATGGTAGTCTCCGGTATTTCTACTGTAAGACGCTCTAGGTCACTTTCCAACTCAGCCAAAGTCTCTGTGGCCTCGTCCTGTGGGGCCGGTGCCACTGCAACTGGTAGTCTCCTCTCGTAAGGCCGGAGATTGGCTGGACGTCGTGGGCCTACATCTGCATTTTGAAAATTACTACTATCATTTTTGAGACGATTTAAAACAAACAAAAATAATAGATAGTTTAAAAAAAACTTGTGAAAAATGAAGTTACCTGTATCATCCCATTGTTCTCCCGGTGGAAGAACCATGTCCGGATCTCCACGAAAATCAACTCCGGCATAAGGAAAATCCTGTATAGAAAAGACCTGGTCTTCTAACCAACGAAAGTACTCCAGAGTAAATCGGACAACCTCCGTCCCCTCATCAGGATGACGGGCCATAACCGCAACCCATCGCATCAATTTGGACTCTCGGGGAAGCCTAGTCTCAACAGTGAGCTGCTGTGGGATCAGCATCGGAACCCTATCTAAGCCAAAACTCACAACTAAAGCCCCATAACCAAAGGTCTTTAGCTGTCCGTTTTTTGCTCTAGTCAGTTGGCCTTTTACAATGGCCAAAACAGCATCACACCAGTTGAAAATTGTACCTCGATAGCAATCAATTGCGATCCGCATCTGGGATCCAATGGCAATGTGTAAAGCGACAACCCCGCAAAGTCTGGTAACTGTAAAGGCAATCACCATAAGTTCAGGACGGGATATAGTTTTGATCTCTATCCCCTTCTCCTGAGTCTAAGTGTTACACCACTCTAGTCGGAGACTAGCGATAGACTGGCCACCTGCTCTAGTCCCGAACAGAGTCAAGTGTTCGCCTCTCTTGGGCAAACCAGTGAGAAAGTAGATATCTGCCGGCTCCATCTCTAGCTGGTGCCCTCCAATATAAAAACACTGGTCCTGAACGTTCCATCTTTCTACCAGCCACTCTAGAAAGCTCACTTGGGCCCTCATGCCAAGTATGGCCCAGTATTTATAAAGACCGCATGCCTTCAAAGCATCAATTGATGATTGATGATTAATGGCGGCCAAATCAACATCTTCGTGCTCTCTCTCGCGCCAATTGAGCATGGTGAACAATCTACACACCATAAAACATCCATTAGATTCCATGAAATCAAAAAAATTTGGTCCTTTTTGGAGAATTTAGGTTTTAAAAAACTTGTTGCGCGGGGTACGCACCCCGCCTTTAGGAACAGAGCGTGGGTACGCAGAGTCCCTGAAGGCAAGGTGCATGCCCCTGACATTTTTCCAATTGAGAAAATGTTGGGGTACGCGGGTCCCTAGTGTGGTGCCTGCGTACCCCGAGAGGCGGTTTTTGAAACCACAAAACTTCCCAAAAGTGAAATTTGGGGCCTAAAAAAGAATTCTAAATGGATGAAATTGAAGAGGAGGATGTTGTAGATTACTTGGAAGAGACGGCGTTCGATTTCGACGGTCGGATTCTCCGCAATGTCCACGGGAAGTTTCTTGCCAAAAGCCCTTTTTCTCTCCTCAACAGTAAAATGGTAAAATGAATTGGTAAAAGCCCTTTTTATAGGTTTTTTGGGTAAATAAATGGTAAATTTGTTTATTTTTCACCATGAAAAGGTATTTTTCAAAGTATTTTTATCTATCTTCAACAGGTATGAGTAATGTGTTGGTTTTTGTGCAGGATAAAGGATTTTTAGGGAAAATTGTCATTTTTTACGAACAAAAACATCAGAGTCATCTTTAAGCCCTTTTCTGACTCCTAAAACATGAAAAGATTGCCAAGCATTTCTTTTACACTCGTTAAAACGGAATTAAAAGACAGTCCTCTTACAGCCCTTTTCTGACCGTAAAAACATGAAAATATTGCCGGATTTTTGTCGTTTCAAATTCGATATTGGAAATAAAACGACGTGTCCTTGATCGCTTTTTACTTTTCAGATCAGAGACACTAATCATGAAAGTACTCCTTGGTCGTAAAGATCAAGCGGTTCTCTCAAGCATTATTTTATACTTTTTCGGGCTTGGGAGACACAAATTTACGAAAAAGGTCAACCCTGGAGTCTTCTTATGTTTTTTAGACTCACTAAAATTGAAAAACACCGAGTTTCTCCTATACTGGACTCGTTAAAATTTCACAGTAAAGGACCTGTTCGATTACAAACAGGAACGAACCACTCCTTCTTAGGGTTCGAATCTAAACTAAGTTCGACTCATCTGAAGGATGAGCTTATAATCAAGCAAATGTTATCCTCCTCAAGCTTGTAAAAAATAAAGAGGTACTTGTCAGAAATGGTGGGGGAAAAGAGAGAAAAATGAGCCTATTTGTTATACTCTATCTCGGAAAAACCTTATCACCACTCTTGAACACGACACTTTTCATTCACCTGTGTTGGGAAATCCTTTGCCTAACAGTTGATCAAACCACATTGAAAGTCTTCAGCCGGTTTCTGGGTATTAACTTTGGCTCAATTGTCACCAAGCCATCTGTTGTGTCGTTATGTGTTCAAGAGGTCACTGCAAATAAACCATTCATCTGCAAAATATCTGTCATCCATCTTGACCATCCCTGAGTCAGTCCTTACAGCTACATTTCTTCAACTTGATCTATGATTTCGTGTTGTGGGGTTGCCTGCAACGGATCGCTTTCTATCGACATCAGCACATTATCTAGAAAGATGATCTAGGAATCATCAGTACCTTGAAATCTGCATGCCTCAATGGTAGGTTTCTCGCCTTTGATGACAGGTTACATCAATGACCTTCGATCAAGGGATTCTGTGACATGTTCGACATGAACACATTCATTCACATCTCATGGATTGTACTGGGTACTTTGAGAACCATTGACATCACTGGTGGTCTCTCTCACACTTGTTAACAGTTTACATCATTTACTGGTAATCAAGTGGTTTCTACCATGTTCGACATCAACTCATTTATTCGCATGGATAGAATCGTATTATTTCGGGAAGCAGAAATGAAGACCCTGGATCTAGTTTCCACCATCCAGGCTGCGAGAAGTTTTGTATTCATTATACAGTAGACTAATCATAAACAGATGGCTGCGTCCATACTGTGTATACATGTGTCTATGATTATGATGTATTGCGAAATCATTCCTATATCAGAGCAGTAGTTAGTTTGTTAGTTAAGTTTTTGATCTGAGTATGGGAATGCCTACCTCAGCGATGATATGATCTCATATATGTATTTTGTGTTGAATATTTGCAGGTTCCGACTGGGCTCTCCACAAGATAATCCTCGAAATGATAAAGTGCTTCACCCTTCCTAGATGATATAAAACCCTAATCTACTACAAACCTCGCACTTTAGGGGGCAATCTGTTACACTAAAATTTGTCACCATGACTATTTACAGTCAGTATGGCTCCATAAATAACCATATTGTCCTCCTTGGTAGGTCTTATACCTCTTCTCCTCATGTCAAACTCCAAAAAAGAGAGAAAGCCTTTAAAAAATCAATATAACTCGGGTTCCGCACTTTCTCTTACTCTTACCTGCGTGCACGCACCTCAAGTACATAATACCTGCGTACTTGTACGCTCTGTCTGTAAAGGGGTGGGTGCGTACCCCTGTAAAAGTCAAAAGGCGCAAGTTTTACTTCAAAAAACTTACTTGCGATCTATTCTAGAGCATTCTAGAAGATGGTTTGACGTGGATTGAGCGCCTCCAGATGGTTCATGCATCCCAATGAAAGAGGAACTTATGCCATGAAGAAGGGAGCTATTCCTTTGAAAGAGGGGCTTATCCCATTGATGGTGGACCTGTTTAACTTCCTCCAAAGCATTATAAATATAGGCATTGGGCCAGAGGCAAGGGAGGTTGAAAGCTGAACATTCCTAAGGGTAGATGCTGCTGAAATTAGGACTCCCTTATAGAGCTTGAGAGGATAGATCCCATTCCTTTCTTAGCTTCATTTGGAAGTGGGTGAGCTGATCAAAGTAGAGGAGAACTGTTGTTGGACCCTGGGAGGGACCTGCACAACACCAAGGCACTGGTTGTAAGGTTTCTTTTATTTCCAATTAATACAATTAAGTTCATTTTTCTCAACAAGTTGTTATATATAATTTGTTTCATAAACTCCTTGGTCTTTATGATGAATATGTTTTATTATATGAGTTATTCAGGTGCTATGTAATCGTTTGCTTGTTAGTGAATGCAGGCTTCAGGGAGAAGGAGCTCATCTGGATCGAAGAGGCTTGGCTGCTACAAACAGTGTTGGACTAGAGGTAAGCCTTAAACACCTGGTTGCTTTTATTTTAAATGCATATTTAGGGAAAGATAGTGCTTGATTGTTTTGTTTGTCACTAGAAAAGCCTTGTTTTCTAGGGAGGTCGGTTTTCTCTGCAAAATTGACTCTTTCCGCATGACAAATTGGCAACTCCACTGGGGAATCCATGGATTTGATTGATACTTTGATTTGAGAAACGTTGATTTCTTTCTAGTTTTTGACTGATTGACTGTGAATCTGGGTGGAATAGCTTAGGATTGAGTTAGTTTTTATTTTTCTTGTTTTTTAGAGCAGTACACACCCTCTGAGTTAAGCACAGTGCGTAACTGTACGCACTTCTGCTTTGCGCACAGAGCGGGGCCGCACCTGTGCAAGCGGGCTGCTTGCGTACCCTGTGAAAAGTTTAGAAAATTTCAATTTTTTTCCTTTTACTTTTTAGATCTTGTTTATAGCCTATTTATTGCTACCCAGATCCACTAGTTACCTGTCAGAAGTTTTCATCTAGGCTTGTTTCATTAGCATCAAGGGTTTTAGTGAAGTTCATAGAAATTCTAGCCCTAGGTTTGATTTTTGTATTGGTCTTGTAGTGACTCTGGCTTTAGAGGTTGTAAAAACCTTGGATATCCCTGGTCTTTTCAGTCTTCTTAGGAGTTAGACCATTCGTAAAATCCACCTTTGTTTGAGAAACCTACCGTTGTGTTGTCTCGTTGCGGAATTTCGAGAAGGCTTGTTTGTTAAGCTGTGAATTTCATTCTTAAGAAAAAAAACAAGAGCTTTTTATTTTTGTTTTTGACTGATTTATGATTCTGCATGAATTAGTCCTTGGTTGAATTGTAACTGAGTAAAACAACCTGGAATTATATTTTGTAGGATTTTACCTCATTAGATTTGCTTTTAGGTAAATTTCTCTTAGATTTTCATAGATCTTAAAATTTATTTTTGTTAAGTAGTTTTACATGCTTTGTTAAAATAGGAAAAATACAAAATCTCTTTTGAAGAAAGTTTGTTTTAGTAGCGTTTGAAGTCTTTGAAAAGAGAAAGGAAGTTTTCATGAAATAATTAGTGGTTTTGTCTTGTGTGCTTTTGGAAAAGATAAAGAAATTTTTCTTTGATTTTCATTGCTAAGAAAATTGTCTTTATAAATTTTGCATTCTCCAACTCTCTTAGCTAGGGAATTCATTGAAAAGGAAAGATTGTTTTTTCATCCTAGGTGCATCTTTTTAGTGGATTTGAGTCGAGTCTACACATCATAAGTTTCATCTCCGCTACCTTTTTTCCTAAAGAAAAGCCATAAAAATTAACGCTTAAAGTAAAATTCACTTAGTAACATTTTATTTACTAGGGCTCTGATACACGAACATAGATCAGGCTAGTGTCTTGGAGTAGGAGAGTAATTAACTCTCCAAGACAGTAAAGACAAACAAGTAGCTTATCTTGCGGTAGGATAAATCCAATTGTTACATTTATGCTCTGGGAAAGCTCCTCTTAAAGGAGAAGCACGAGATCATGTCCGAACCAGTGAGGGGATCAATCCTCCTTCATTGGGAGCGATGCCAGATATGCACGTACTACAAACGGTAAACCTCGGATTAACCATTGTCGAGGAGCCTGGGGTCACTTGTCGGTAAACCTTGGATTATTGTCAAGGAGCCGGCAAGGGGATTGAGCTTGTTACTCTGCCCTTGCGTGCGTATCGGATCGTAGACTATTCCCCGAGGTATATTTGTTGCTGTTGGTTACCTTAGTGACTATTATCTTTAGGATTCTTCCTAAGGTGACAGTGGAGGGAAGATCCCACTGTACCTGGAGCAGATGTCGGCTAGACTGACTTGGATTTTCTGGGGGGTGCACTTCACTCGAGACGGTTAAAGTGGAGGAACTTGGTCCAGTCTATTCATTAAGCAGGTTGCCGGGGTAACTGTTCCACCCGCCATTTCTATACTGAATTCTGCGATGTTGGATTTCATCACCAACTAGTGTTCTCGGTCCGGAAAGTTATTGTTTGTGTGTGGTTTGACGCCCTAGATTCTTTAGGTGTGTGTGTCACACGGAATCTGTCAAGGGTGCGGACACGACTGACCTTCCTAGAAGTCTAAGACATTCTAATGACAAACAAGACAAAATGGAGTGATCTTTCTCTAAATACACCTTTTACAACATGAAAACTACAAGTGTTTAGGCTTACCTTATTCCAAAACGCTGTTGTTGAAGTCCGTTCTTGACGATCCGGATGAGCTCCTCCTTCAAGTCAATTCCTGCAACCACAAACAATCAAACAATTACCAAGCACTTGCATTTCATATAATAAAACATATATTCAACATGCAGACCAAGGAACACATGAAATAACTCATTAACACAAGCTATTGAGAAAAATAAACCAGTTTGTATTAATAACGAAACAAAGAAACTCTTACAACCTCGCCTTGGTGTTGTGCAAGTTCCTCCCAGGGTCCATCAAGGGTTTTCCTCTACTTTGACAAAGCTCACCCTCTCCCAAGTAGAATCAAGTGAAGACAATCTCTCCTCACAAAGGCTCTAATGGAAGACCTAAATCCTGCAGCATTTACCCAAAGAAAATGTATAGCTCCAACCTCCTCTCCTTTTGGCTCAATGCCTTTATTTATAGTGCTGTAAAGAGGTTATTCAGGTCCACTATCAATGGGATCATCCCCCTCTATGGGTGGGATAGCTCCCTTATTGATGGGATAAGTTCCCCCTTAATAGAGATACATGAACCAACTGGAGGCGCATCCATTTCATCAAACCGACCTCTAGAATGTTCTAGAAGTAACCACAAGTAACTTTTTTCAAGATAAAACTCGCGCATTTTGCCTTTTACAGAGGGACGCACCTGTCCCTTAACATACAGAGCGTCCATGGACGCAGATTTTGTGAACATGGTCAGCGTCCCCGCAGGTAAGGCTAGAGAGAACCTGCGACCCCAGAGATAAACATAGTTTTTACAAGACTTTCTCTCTTCTTTGAGTTTGAGATGGATAACAGAGGCATGAGACTTGCCTAAGAGGGTAGCATGACTGTTGATTCGAGCCATACTAACTGTAAGTAGTCAAGGTGACATTTTTTAGTGTAACAGATTGCCCCCTAAAGTGCGAAGCCTGGAATAGAATAGGGTTTTGTAATTCTAGGAAGGGTGAAGCGCTTTATCATTTCAAGGATTGCCTTGTGGATGGCCTGGTTGGAACCTGCAATTTTCAACACAAAATACATGGATAAGATTATATCATCACTGAGGTAGGCATTCCCATACTCAGATTCAAAACTTTCACTAATGGACTAACTATTCTGATACAGGAATGATCTTGCAGTACATTATTTTTATAGACTTTTGTAGATACAGTATGGACGCAGCCATCTGTTTATGATAAGTCTACATAGACAATGAATACAAAACTCCTCGCAGCCTGGATGGTAGAAACTAGATCCAGGGTCTTCACTTCTACTTCTCGAATTGGTACGATTCTAGCCATGTGATTAAATGATTCGATGTCGAACATGGTAGAAACCACTTGATTACCAGTCAATGATGTAAACTGTTAACAAGCGTGAGAGAAACCACCAGTAATGTCAATGGTCCTCAAAGTACCAAGCACAACCCGTGAAATGTGAATAGATGTTTTGATGTCGAACACTTCACGGAATCCTCTGATCGAAAGTCAATGATGTAAACTGACGTCAAAGGCGAGAAACCTGCCATTGATGCATGCAGACTTCAAGGTACTGTCGATTCCTAAGTCATCTTTCTAGATAATGTGTCGATGTCGATAGAAAGCGACCCGTTGCAGGCAAGCCCGCAACACGAAATCATTGTTCAAGTCGAAGAAATGTTGCTGTAAGGACTGACTCAGGGATGGTCAAATGGATGACAAGTATTTTGCAGATGAAAGTTTTGCTTGCAGACCTCTTGAACACATAACGACACGACAGATGGTTTGGTGACGAATAACTCAAAGTTGATCCCTGAACCAGGTTAAAGATTTTCAAAGTGATTTGGTCAACTGTGAGGTAAAAGATTTCCCAACCCAGGTGAAATGAAAAAGTGTCGTGCTCAAGAGTGGTAATAAAGTTTCGTTCGAGACAAAAGGTGACAAATAGGTTCATTCTTCTCTCTTTTCCCCCACCATTTCTGGCAAGTACCTCTTTATTTTTAACAAGCTTGAGGAGGATAACACATGCTTGGTTATAAGCTCATCCTTCGGATGAGTCCAACCTAGTTTAAATTCGAACCCTAGGAAGGAGTGGTTCGTTCCTGTTTGTAATTGAACAGGTCCTTTACTGTAAAAGTTTAACGAGCCCAGTATAGGAGAAACTCGGCGTTTTTCATTTTTAGAGAGTCTGAAAAACTTAAGGAAACTCCACGTTGAACTTTTTCGTAAGTTTGTGTCCCTCAAGCCCGAAAAAGTATAAAATAATACCTGGGGGAACCGCTTGATCTTGCGACCAAGGAGTACTTTCATAATAGTGTCGTTGACCTGAAAAGTAAAAAGCGATCAAAGACACGTCGTTTTATTTCCTTATCGAGTTTGAAACGACAAAAACCCGGCAATCTTTTCCTGATTTTGCGGTCAGAAAAGAGCTAAAAGGGGACCGTCTTTTAATTCCGTTTTAACGAGTGAAAAAGAAACACTCGGCGATCTTTTCATGTTTTAGGAGTCAGAAAAGGGCTTAAAAGATGACTCTGAAATTTTGTTTGTGAAAAATTACAATTTCCCTCGAAATCCCTTTGTCCTGCACAAAAGCGACACATTACTCATACCTGTTTAAAATAGGCAAAAATACATCCAAAAACATCTTTTCATGGTAAAAAATGAACTAATTCATCCAAAAAACCTATAAAAAGACCTTTTACCATGTCATTTTTACCGTTTCACTGTTGAGGTTGAAAAAAGAGCTTTTGACAAGAAACTTCCCGTGGTTGCTGCGGAAAATCTGACCGTCGGAATCGAACGCCGCTTCACCGAGGTATTTTACACATCCCACTCTTCATTTTTATCCGTTTAGTTTTTTGTTTTTGGTCTCTGTTTCATTTTTTGGGGGGGTTTTGGGTTCAAAATGCGCCCCTCGGCGGACGCAGGTGCCCTTCGGGTGACCTGCGTCCCCCGACTTTTTCTCACACGGGAAAAAGGTCGGGGGACGCAGTCCGCCTTCAGGCGAGCTGCGTCTGGACGCCCTGTGCTACAAAGCCGGGGTGCGTCTTCCGCAAAGGGCGCATTTCAAAACCCCAACTCTCTCAAAAAACCACCAAATTTGCTCAAGTTAATTTCTAATTGACTCTTTTGATGTGCAGGACCTAAAACATGTTAGACTGGAGAGAGAGAGAGCACGTAGAGGACGATGAAGCTGCGATTAACCACCAACCCTCTCTGGATGCCTTAAGAACATGTGGATTGTACAAATATTGGACCATACCGGGCATGAGGGGCCAGGTAAGATTTTTGGAATGGCTGGTTGAGCGATGGAACGTTCAAGATCAATGTTTTTACATTGGAGGGCACCAGCTCGAGATAGAGCCCTCGGATGTATACTTTCTCACTGGCTTGCCAAACAGAGGTGAGCAACTCAACCTTGCGGGGACCAGGCCGGGTGGCCAATCCCTTGATGATCTCCGCGAGGAGTGGTGCAGACCAGGGACTCGCCATAAAAAAGGCGTGGAGATAAAGCACATCGCTCTGGCGGAACTTAGAGTTATTGCATTTACGGTCACCAGGATTTGTGGCGCGGCCGCCTTGCACATTGCCTCCGGATCCCAAATGCGGATGGCAGTTGACTGTTACCAAGGCACCATCTTCAACTGGTGCGAAGCTGTGTCGGCTCATATGAAGAGCCAACTAACCAAGGCAAAGAACGGACGACTAAAAACTTTTGGATATGGGCCTATAGTCGTGAGCTTTGCCTTGGAGAGAGTTCCTATGCTGATCCCTCAGCAACTCACTGTTGATGACTTGGGTCCTCGGGAGCCAAAGCTTGTTCGATGGGTTGCGGTGATGGCCCGGCATCCTGACGAGGGTGCTGCAGTGGTTCGATTCTCGGATAGTTACTTCGACTGGCTAGAGGGCCAGCTTTTTGTGATACAAGACTTTCCATATGCCGGAATGGATTTCAGAGGTGATCCGGACATGGTTCTTCCACAGGGAGAACAATGGGATGACAGAGGTACTTTCATTTTCACAAGTTTTCTAATTATGTATTTTTTATTTTTCATATATATCGTCTCAAAGTAACAGTAAAATTTTAAAAATGCAGATGTTGGACCACAGCGTCCAGCCAATCTCCGGCCTTACGACAGACGACATCCAGCTGCACCGGCACCGGCCCCACAGGACGCGGCTGCAGAAGTACTAGCTGATTTGGAGCATGATCTAGAGCGTCTCACGGCAGATATACCTGAGACTACTATGGACGATATTCCTATGAGGCTTCAGCGCTTCGTAGTCGCGGTCCCTGGACCGTTTAGGAGATTTTTGCGTAAGGTAGCCCGCGCAGTGGTGTCGTACAGAGAGCACCACCAGTGATTGACTAGTCACTTTTGTAGTCACATGTGACATTTTTGACTTTTTGTACTATCATTTTGCCGATCATAAGGTGTGTTAAACCTATGATCGAAGACGATGTATATATTTTTGGACACACTTCTATCTATATCTATATATCACTATTACCGGCTTATCTTGTTTAACATGTATGATGAAATGTCTTTAAATTTACTTGCATGATTATTATAAATGTCTGTCCAACACTCGAGAAGCAATTGCATCTGCTAATGTATTCAAAGACCTTGGAATATGTTGATATTCAATGTAATCAAATTCACGTTCCAAGAGACGCACTCTCAAAAACAACCTTAATAACACAGGATTTCTAATGGCATAAACTCTATTAAGCTGTAATACAACAAGTTCAGAATCTAACCTCACTATCAAACGTCGAATTCCAAATGAAATAGATTCGGATAATAATTCAACCACTGCACTGTATTCTGCAATGTTATTCGTTGTTTGACCGAGGCTTACCCCATGCATAGAAACTAACTCGTCAGAGGGTGAATAGATAACCCAAGCTGCGGAAGAGATATTCCGTGTACTACGACAAGCACCATCAGCAAATCCAATGTATGTTTGGAGAGGCGTCGACATCTACAATATCAAGAGTAAAACCAAGATGAGCCAAAATAATGACGAAAAACCACACTTGCTAAGCTAAGCACACTGACTAAACTAACACACTTGCTAGCTAGAAAGGAAATCTAACCTATCTAAAAATTTCTCCATCCATCATTTTAAGCATAATACCTCTTTAGGTAAAGTCCATTTCTGGGTTTGCCCAAAGAGTCCCCATCAAAATCAACTAACTCATAAGCCCCTTTTGCTAGCTTTCGCTTTACAATGTAGGGCCCATGCCACATGGGAACGAATTTTCCAGCACCTAGCTTATCGTTCGCTTGATCATATAATAGTACTAGGTCTCCTTCTGAAAAACTTCGAGGAGTTACATTTTTATCGTACTGGCTTTCATTCGTTTTGCGTGAGTCTCGATGGCTAAAGTAGCGTCACGTCGAGTCTCATCTAATTTAGCCAAGTATAACAACCGTTTCTCCTCTTCGGAAGTAGCTGGAAGTAATTCGACAGCCATTTGAAGTGATGGGATTTCGCACTCAATAGGTAACACAGCTTCTAAGCCATAAACTAGCTGAAAAGGGGTGAAACCTGTTGAATTTTTTACTGAAGTTCGATATGCCCATAGCGCCGAAAATAACATGTTATGCCAATTCGTTCGATGGATACCAATGATCCGTCGAATCATGACGACTAGAACTTTGTTGATTGACTCAACCAAACCGTTGGCTTGCGGATAATAAGGTGTAGAGCTATCGTGGCGCAAACCAAGCTGGCTTGTAAGCTCAGTCATCATGACATTTCGAAAATGGCTTCCATGGTCCGTAATGATTGCTTGTGGGACACCAAACCTAGTTATGATATGATTGAATACGAAAAGTGCAGCTGTCTTGCCGCTTGCGTCGAATGTAGGCATCGCCTCGGCCCACTTAGTAAAATAATCAACCGCAAGGATGATATACGCATGCCCCCCGGCCGAGTGAGGGTTACAAGTAATAAAGTCAATGCCCCATTTGGCGAATGGACCAGCGGCAATTATAGGGTGGAGAGGAGCAGGTGGAGCGCGCATCTTTCGATCAAATACTTGACAGTTGTGGCATGTTCTGACAGCAAGGATACAATCTTTAAACATAGACGGCCAGAAATAGCCAGCGCGCAACACCTTCTGAGCTGTGGCATACCCAGACATATGACCGCCACATGCTCCAGAGTGACAATCATTCAAAACTCTCTCAGCCTCATCGTGAGTTAAACAACGTCGAAAAACTAAGTCTGCCCCCAGGCGATAAAGTGTATCTCCAATAATTCTGTATTGCTGGGATTGAAACCGAATTTTTCGACGGTTTTCCTTGGAAGCTTCAGGCCGAAAGGTTTGGGTTTGGAGATAGATGATTATATCCCCATACCACGGATCTACAGTGCTAATAAGAAACAAAGATTCGTCCGCAATGGACTCCTCTGCCACAGTCTCTGTGTCAGCACTCGGGAAATCACACATTAATTCCGCGAAGACTAAAGATTTCTTAGACTTGGACTTCTCAAACTCCAAGTCGAACTCTTGCAGGATGACGATCCATTTAGAGTACTTGCCCCCTAGCAGTTGTTTTGTCAAGATATAAATCATAGGGTTGCAATCCGAAATAACAGTAGTTTTGCGGAGAAGAATGTAGTGACGAAAACGCTGGACAGCTTGAACGGCTGCCAGGGCCAATTTCTCCACATGTGAATATTTTAACTCAGTTGGATTTAAGGTTCTGCTAAGGTAATATATCACATGCTCTGCCTTGAATTCATCTTCTTGAACTAACACCATTCCAATGGTGGAATGCGAAGCTGCGAGGTATAAGAAGTAGTCCTGGTTGTAGTTGGGAGGATGCAATAACGGTGCATGGGTCAACGCGTGTTTTAATGCATCAAAAGATTGTTGAGCAATCTCGTCCCAAAAGAATTGTACGTTCTGTTTCAACAACCATGTAAAACCTTTAGTGACCTCGGCGTAGTTAGGGATGAATCGGCGTAAAAAGTTTGCTTTCCCTTGCAAACTTTGGAGTTGGCGCAAACTCGAAGGAGGAGGCAATTGGATGATAGCCTCGACTTTCGAGGGATCGACGCGAATGCCGGTTTTGGAAACAACAAATCCCAGCAATCGACCTGTTTCTATACAGAAAACACACTTGTGGGGATTCAACCGAATTCGATAATGCCTACACCTCATAAAGATTGCTCGTAAATGGACAAGGTGATCAGCTCGGTGTAAAGAATGAGCAGGCAAATCATCGAGATAGGGTTGCACAATGTGCTTGATGTCATGAAATGCATAAGACATGGCCCGTTGAAAAGTAGCACCGGCATTCTTAAGGCCAAAAGGTAATTTGCAATAAGCAAATGTCCCCCATGGACAAATGAATGCCGTTTTTGGTTGATCGGCAGGTAGAATATTGATTTGATTATAACCTGAGAAACCATCCATGAAGGAAAACATCTCACTTCCGGCACAATCATCAATAATTTGATCGATATAAGGCGTAGGATAGTTGTCTTTTGGACAAGCTCGATTGATATCCCTATAGTCGATACAGATTCTTATTGTTCCTTGTTTTTTATTGACGGGAACAATATTCGATACCCAATCCGTTAACGGGATCGGATATATGAAACCTGCTTTCAACAGCTTTTCGACTTCGGCTTTGATTGCAGCTGCTTTTCGAGGGTGAATCTGACGCAACCGTTGCCGAATGGGTTTAGCATCCGGGTAGGTTTTGATTTCATGAACAACAATGGCAGGATCAATTCCTGGCATTTCCTCGTAGGACCAGGCAAACACGTCGCGGAATTCTTGGAATAGGGCCTTGTAAGTTTCAATTTCTTCGTCAGTACATGCGGCACCTATATGAATGTTCTCCTTAATTCCGGGCTTCACTGATATATCAATGGGAATAGTACGAGAAATATTCCCTAAATTCAGCTCTGAATCAGAATGTTTCGTTGGATCCTGAGCGTCTTTGACATATTCAGCGGTAAAGATAGATGAAAAATCATTTTCAAATGCATCATCCTTAGGTAAAAACGAAGATCTGTGATGGAGATCTTCCCATGGTAGATCATCTACACTTAGGATTTCGCGAAGTTGTTCGTCAGATGACACTTCTTCGGGAAACGTTATCCGTTCTAAGGGTGAGGTGAAAAGTGACTCTTCACTGACCACATTCATTTGGTCGGTTGAATGAAAGTCGGTAAAAGACATAAGAGCTTCATAAGCAATCTCATACGGACTCAACGGCATAACATCACCGAGTGAGTCTAGCTCAGAGTCAGAGGGAACATACCAAGGATCATCATAAATAATGTTTTCTGACGTGATCATATGAATTGTTGCAAATGAAGGGTCTGCATTGAGTGGAGGGAGAGGAAAAGTTCCCAGTAAACCGGAATCCTTAACTAAACCTACACCAATGTCCCTATAAGGGATTGTCGTTTTACCAACATGCTGGATAGTTTCTAAAGAGGTTGGGTCGGATGAAAAGTATGTCAGCTGATCAATAGTCACGATCTTACCGTTATGTGGAAACTTAATGACTCTGAAGACCGATGAAACGACCGCTGTCATAGCATATGACCAACTTCGACCCAAAAGAAGGTTGTAGTCTAGAGGGGCATCAACCACTTCCACATCCAGACTAACGGTTTTACCTTCGACCCCTATAGGCAATTCTTGTAGAATACCAAACGGACGGAACCCACGGCCATCAAAGGCCTTAAGGATGGTGGGGGATTGGTTCAATGAAGGAGAACCAAGCGATCTCCAACATTGAATCGACATAATACACGTAGAAGCTCCCTCATCAATCACAGTCCGATGAATAGGCCTGTTTTTGACTACCACTGGAATTTGGAAAGCCATTTGATGGGGGAGACGTGGTGTACTACTTTCTAGATCAAAGATCATTAGGTTCGGGTCCTGAACATCAACAGCTCCAATAGCCGACAAAAGCAATTTTCGTTGCGCTGGACATGATTGCAGCACTTCGAGTGCCGACATTGCTGAAGGTGAAACAGCTAAGTCTTCAACAATGTTGTAATTCTGGGTTGCTCTCGCATGTGGATTGAAAGCAGACCTTCGAAGTACACCCTTGGTGGGCGGCTTAATCACTAAGTCTGGGTTAGGTTTTTCGATCTGTAGTGGATCGGAACCAGGAGTTGAGGTTGATGGATTAGAGTGAGAAGATTCTGCTTCTTTACCATCAACAGGAGCCTTACTACCATAATCTTGCGATCGAGTCGCAATCCTGACATGAGACATCATCAAAATGGGTTCTTCACTGGCATTCGAAGAAGAACCTATCATCTTATTTTCCTGCTCGGGAAATGGATTCTTTAACACAGCAGGAGTGGGAGAACCTTTAACTATTTTCACTACCTCGGCCCGATGAGGGCAGTCTCTCGTAAAATGATCTTCTTCACAAATGAGACAAGGATAACGAGGTTTGCGCTTTTCGTCATTGATTTCCGACTTTTCCGTTTTCTCCTTTGGAGCCTTGTCTGCTTTAGCCTTCTTCTTTCCTTTCTTCTTTCCACCGTTTTTGGATTTGGCCGTAGATGACTCTACAGCGTGAATGTCGGCGGTAAGTTCAGGAGGAGAAGACTCTCCTGTCGGAGAATCAGGCAAAGTGATAATTGGAGTATTGGAGGTCTTGGAAGACTTCTTCTTACTCTTCGTAGTCACGATACCGATCATACCATCAGCGGCATGAGATCCCGAAGGAGCAGCAGCGATTTGGTTTGACTTTGGAAGATCCGGAATTTTCTCGTGTAACGTACCCGACTGAGTGTAAACTAAGTCAAGGTATTGTGCCTGAGCAATGACTTGCTCCTCAGTAACTACTCCGGCCTTAGCTACATCTTCAGTAATTCGTGGTAATAATGATTTTACAAACCATTCAGCTAAGATTTGGTCCGGGATAAAAACTTTCACTAATCTTCTTCGACGTCTCCACTCATGGATGTGATCAGAAATGTACGTGGATGTCGATTGTTTTAGCGAAGTTAATAATTCTGTACCATTATCGTATCTGACTGGTAACTGAAAATGAGTTAAGAATGAAGTAGCTAACTGGCTAAAGTTGTAAAAAGAAGCCCGTGGCAACTCAATGTACCACTTGGCTGCGAGACCAATGAGTGTACGCTGGAAAAGACGTAAGCGGATAGAGTCATCTGAGATGGAATTTGATGCACACCAGAGGTGGTAAGTCATCACGTGATTAGACGGATCCTCTCCAGACTTACCTTCGAACTTGGGTATATCGCTGGGCAACTTATTTGGCATTGGCGGCCAGAACGGAAGATATTGAATTGGATCGTTCGTTAGGCGTGTCAAGTCGGGTAAATCTAAAGTCGCAATAAACGGTAACTGCCGGTTAGGATCTCTAAAACTCTGAGTCACAATACCAGCCCCAGGAGGAGGATATCCAGGATAACTAGGAACAGGAGTCGCATTTGGGATATTATATCCTCCTGGAAAACCAGGATTAACCGGACCGTACTGGGGTTGCTGAGGTGGTTGATAAGCGTACCCAGGATACGGTTGATACTGGTAAACCGGTTGTTGGGCAGCTTGCCCAGGTTGATACTGTCCCTGGTACGGAGGTTGAACAAATTGAGGTTGAGTAGTAACAACCGTACTTGTACCAGGTTGGCCTGCAGGCATCTGGACTGTGGTTTGAACCGTGGGTCCAGACAACGGTACAGATGTCTGAGGAGCGGTTACAGGGACAGTAGAAACCGGAGCTGCCGATACTCCAGAAGTAAGCATGGTAGATGAAGCGGTAGTTGCTGCAGCCGTGTGAGGAGGAGTACTCAATTTGTCACACGGAATCTGTCAAGGGTGCGGACACGACTGACCTTCCTAGAAGTCTAAGACATTCTAATGACAAACAAGACAAAATGGAGTGATCTTTCTCTAAATACACCTTTTACAACATGAAAACTACAAGTGTTTAGGCTTACCTTATTCCAAAACGCTGTTGTTGAAGTCCGTTCTTGACGATCCGGATGAGCTCCTCCTTCAAGTCAATTCCTGCAACCACAAACAATCAAACAATTACCAAGCACTTGCATTTCATATAATAAAACATATATTCAACATGCAGACCAAGGAACACATGAAATAACTCATTAACACAAGCTATTGAGAAAAATAAACCAGTTTGTATTAATAACGAAACAAAGAAACTCTTACAACCTGGCCTTGGTGTTGTGCAAGTTCCTCCCAGGGTCCATCAAGGGTTTTCCTCTACTTTGACAAAGCTCACCCTCTCCCAAGTAGAATCAAGTGAAGACAATCTCTCCTCACAAAGGCTCTAATGGAAGACCTAAATCCTGTAGCATTTACCCAAAGAAAATGTATAGCTCCAACCTCCTCTCCTTTTGGCTCAATGCCTTTATTTATAGTGCTGTAAAGAGGTTATTCAGGTCCACTATCAATGGGATCATCCCCCTCTATGGGTGGGATAGCTCCCTTATTGATGGGATAAGTTCCCCCTTAATAGAGATACATGAACCAACTAGAGGCGCATCCATTTCATCAAACCGACCTCTAGAATGTTCTAGAAGTAACCACAAGTAACTTTTTTCAAGATAAAACTCGCGCATTTTGCCTTTTACAGAGGGACGCACCTGTCCCTTAACATACAGAGCGTCCATGGACGCAGATTTTGTGAACATGGTCAGCGTCCCCGCAGGTAAGGCTAGAGAGAACCTGCGACCCCAGAGATAAACATAGTTTTTACAAGACTTTCTCTCTTCTTTGAGTTTGAGATGGATAACAGAGGCATGAGACTTGCCTAAGAGGGTAGCATGACTATTGATTTGAGCCATACTAACTGTAAGTAGTCAAGGTGACATTTTTTAGTGTAACAGTGTGATTCGAATTTGTTTGGTTCTTTAGAGACTTTAGGCGGTTTGCTTTGAGATTTTACTTTTTTTGCGTGTGCAGTAGTTAAAAGTTTTAGCTGTGGCTGAATTACCAAGACAGTCCCGTAGACTTCGGCGCCAGTCTCCTGAGGTTGTAACCGTGGCTGATTTGTTGAGGAAGTCTCGTAGACTTCGGGGCCAACCTCCTTAAGACGTCCCGGGCCATTATGAAGGTTTGAAAGTCCTTGTAACTCCTAATGGCAGTAAAGTTGGGTCACCTGAAGAAGGAGAGTCTTCATTGGTCGTTCATCCTGATTACCAAACTCTAGAAACAGGTTATAATCTTGAAGCTATTTCGGTTTCCGAACTTGCTGGTAGCTTTTCATCTACTAGTGATATAGGCGAAGAACCTGAGATATCTGAACCTGTTACTCCAACATCAGGGTTAGTCTCTCCAACTTCTAGTGCTCCTAATTCACCTAGGGTAGAAAGAGTAATCACCGAAAATCTTCCTTCTGGTTTGATAGCTATTGAAGAACTTGCTCCGGAAGAAAAAATACGCATCCCTATCCCTGAAAATCAACCTGTTATTGATCTAAGGGAGCGTGAATCAATTTTTTACAGTCCACCTAGAAGTACTACTTGGTATCTTTCTTTAACTAATTATTTGGACAACTCAGGGTTAAGTTTTTCACCACCTCGTGCTCCTTATCCACCTAGGGGTTTTTATACTCCCGTAAATATGTCAGGTCAGTCGTCCATGTTTACTCAATCGCCTGAATCTTTTTTGTACGGCGGTCTGTTCCCTCTGGGTATCAGTCACTTGCTGGTACTTTTTCAGGAACATCTCCTCAACCCATTGAACAAGGGTTATTCACTGGAAGCAATGGTGCAAAGCCGTTGAGCGTAGAAGGTGTTCTTATGATGTCAGGTTCTATTCCCAATTCTCAACCTCAAGGTGGCCAGTTACCGCCTGGGAGGCAGCCTCAATTAACGCCTGGGGGGCAACCTCAAGGTACACAATTTGCATCTGGGGGGCAACCTCAAGGACAGTACGTGCCTACGGTACAATACATTCCTCAAGGTCAACCCCAGACTCAATATGTACCCCAAGGTCAACCCCAGTATAAATTTATACCTCAAGGTCAACCCCAGTATCAGTACATGCCTCAAGGGTATCTACCCCAAGGTCAGTACTTGAACCAAGGTTTCCAACTACCCCAAGGTCAGTCTTATGTTCAAGGAACGGGAAATGTACCTTTCAATTATCAATCCTATCCTCAACCCGGTTTTGGATCTCAATATTCTCAACCTGTTATGGGTCAGTACCCCGGAATGAACATAGTGTGGGATCCATCGCAAATTCAACAGGTGTTGCAGCCAAATGTACAGTTGTCATCTCAAACTGGACAACCCTTAGTTTCTGGTTCACCCCAGCAACCAGTCCAGTCTAATATTCAAACTTCTGTACCTTCGGTAGTTTCTCAGTCTGGGCCTATTTCGCCTCGTACTCCATCTCAAACGACTGCTGCAACTGCCACAACATCTGTTCAATCTACCCCACCTACTTCTGGAGTATCGACAGCTCCGGTTTCTACTGTTCCTGTATCTACTTCTCAGACATCTTTACCACCATCTGGATCCACGATTCAAACTACGGTTCAGATGCATGTAGGACAACCTGGTTTAAGTACGGTTGTCACAAGTCGACCACAATTCACTTATCAACCGTACCAGGGACAATACCAATTCAGTCCTGCTGTCCAGCAGCCAGTTTACCAGTATCAACCGTATCCTGGGTACACTTATCAACAACCACAACAACCCCAGTACAGTCCAGTTAATCCTGGTTTTCCAGGAGGATACAATATCCCGAACGCGATTCCTATTCCTAGTTATCCTGAATATCCTCCTCCTGGGACTGGTCTCATGACCTAGAGTTTTAGGGATCCTAATCGGAAGCTACCGTTTATCGCAACTTTGGACTTACCAGACTTGTCGCGCCTAACGAACGATCCAATTAATTATCTTCCGTTTTGGCCGCCAATGCCGAATAAGTTGCCCAGTGACATTCCCAAGTTCGAAGGTAAATCTGGAGAGGACCCGTCGAATCATGTGATGACTTACCACCTCTGGTGTGCCTCTAATTCCATCTCGGATGATTTGATCCACTTACGTCTTTTCCAGCGCACTCTCATTGGTCTTGCGGCCAAGTGGTACATTGAGTTACCACGGGCCTCTTTTTATAATTTTAGCCAGTTAGCTACCTTGTTTTTAACTCATTTTCAGTTGCCGGTCAGATATGATAATGGCACGGAGTTACTAACTTCATTAAAGAAATCGACGTCCACTTATATTTTCGATCATGTTCATGAATGGAGACGTCGAAGGCGATTAGTGAAAGTTTTTATCCCGGACCAGATCTCAGCTGAATGGTTTGTTAAATCATTGTTACCGAAGATTACTGAAGACGTAGCTAAGGCTGGAGTAGTTACTGAGGAGCAAGTGATTGCCCAAGCGCAGTACCTTGACTTAGTTTATACTCAGTCAGGTACGTTACACGAAAAGATCCCTGATCTTCCCAAGTCAAATCAAATCGCTGCAGCTCTTTCGAGATCTCATGCCGCTGATGGTATGATTGGTACGGTTAACACTAAAAGTAAGAAGAAGTCTTCCAAGAATTCTTCTCCTATTATAACCTTGCCTGATTCCCCGACAGAAGATTCTTCTGCTGAGGTTTCCGCCGATATTCACGCTATAGAGTCATCTACAGTAAAATCAAAATCCAGTGGGAAAAAGAAAGGGAAGAAGAAGAATAAAGCAGACAAAACTCCAAAGGAGAAAACCGAAAAGGGGGAATCCAATGATGAAAAGCGCAAACCTCGATATCCTTGTCTTATTTGTGAAGAGGAACACTTTACAAGAGACTGCCCACATCGAGCAGAGGTTGCGAAGATCGTCAAAGGTTCCCAAACTCCTGCTGTCTTGAAGGATCCATTTCCAAAAGATAGCAAAATGATAGGTTCTTCCTCGAGTGCCAATGAATAACCCATTTTGATGATGTCACATGTAAGGATTGCGACTCGATCGCAAGATTATGGTAGTAAAAGTCCTGTTAATGGCAAAGAAGTAGAATCTTCTCATTCTAATCCATCAACCTCAGCTCCCGGTTCCGATCCGCTACAGATCGAGAAGCCTAATCCAGACTTAGTAATCAAATCGCCCGCCAAGGGTATACTTCGAAAGTCTGCTTTCAATCCACATGCGAGAGCGGCCCAGAATTATAACATTGTTGGGGACTTAGCTGTTTCACCCTCAGCAATGTCGGCTTTGGAAGTGCTGCAATCATGCCCAGCACATCGTAAATTACTTTTGTCGGCTATAGGAGTTGTTGATGTTTATGACCCGAACCTAATAATCTTTGATCTAGAAAATAGTACACCACGTTTGCCTCATCAAATGGCTTTCCAGATCCCAGTGATAGTAAAAAACAGGACTATTCATCGGACTATAATTGATGAGGGAGCTTCGACGTGTATTATGTCGATACAGTGTTGGAGATCGCTTGGTTCTCCTTCACTGAATCAATCCCCGACAATTCTTAAGGCCTTTGATGGTCGTGGGTTTCATCCTTTTGGCATTCTACAGGATTTGCCTATAGGGGTTGAAGGAAAAACCGTTAGTCTAGATGTGGAGGTGGTTGATGCCCCTCTAGACTACAACCTTCTCTTGGGTCGAAGTTGGTCTTACGCTATGACAGCGGTCGTTTCATCGGTCTTCCGAGTAATAAAGTTCCCACATAATGGAAAGATCCTAACAATAGACCAGCTGGCTAACTTTTCATCCAACCCAGCCTCTTCAGAGAGTATTCAGCATGTTGGTAAAACGACTATCCCATATAAGGATGTTGGAGTAGGATTAGTTAAAGATGCCGGTTTACTGGGAACTTTTCCTTTTCCTCCAATCAACGCATTGTCTTTGTTTGCATCCATTCATATGATTACATCAGACACCATTGTTTATGATGATCCTTGGATCGTTCCTTCTGAATCTGAGATAGACTCATTTGGTGATGCTATGCCTTTGAGTCCATATGAAATTGTCTATGAAGCTGTGCAGTCTTTACCGACCCGCGTTTGACCGCAAAAGACTTAATGAATGTGGTCTGTGAGGAATCACTTTTCACATCAACCTCGGAGTTAATAGTGTTTCCCGAAGTTGTTTCATCTGATGGGCAACTTCGTGAAGTCCTGTGTATAGATGATTTACCATGGGACGATCTCCATCATAGATCTTCGTTTTTACCCGAGGATGATCATTTTGAAAATGATTTCTCATCAATCTTTACAGCTGAATATGTCAAGGAAGCTCAGAATCCCATGAAACATCCTGATTCAGAGCTGAATTTGGGAAATATCTCTCGATCTATTCCCATTGACATTTCGGTTAAGCTTGGAATTGTTGAGAACATTCATATAGGTGCTTCGTGTACAGATGACGAAATTCAGACATACAAGGCCGTATTTCAAGAATTCCGCGACATGTTTGCCTAGTCCTATGAGGAAATGCCAGGAATTGATCCCGTGATTGTTGTTCATGAGATCAAAACTTACCCGGATGCTAAACTCGTCCGGCAACGTTTGCGTCAGATTCACCCACGAAAAGCTGCTGCAATTAAAGCAGAAGTAGAAAAACTGTTGAAAGCAGGTTTCATTTATCCGATCCCGTTAACAGATTGGGTATCGAATATTTTTCTGGTTAACAAAAAGCAGCGAACAATAAGAATATGCATCAACTATAGGGACATTAACCGAGCTTGTCCAAAAGACAACTACCCAACTCCCTATATCGATCAAATAATTGATGATTGTGCCGGCAGCGAAATATTTTCCTTTATGGACGGTTTTTCCAGATACAATCAAATCAACATTCTACCTGCCGATCAACCAAAAACGGCTTTCATTTGTCCATGGGGGACATTTTCTTATTGCAAATTACCTTTTGGGCTCAAGAATGCTGGAGCAACTTTTCAAAGGGCGATGTCTTATGCGTTTCATGACATCAAACACATTGTGCAACCGTATCTCGATGATTTGCCTGCTCATTCATTACATCGAGCTGATCACCTTGTCCATTTACGAGCAATCTTCATGAGGTGTAGGCATTATCGTATTCGGTTGAACCCACACAAATGTGTCTTCTGTATAGAAACGGGTCGATTACTGGGATTTGTAGTTTCAAAAGCCGGCATTCGCGTCGATCCCTCGAAGGTCGAAGCTATCATCAAAGTGCCTCCTCCTTCGAGTCTTCGCCAACTCCAAAGTTTGCAGGGGAAAGAAAACTTTTTACAACGATTCATTCCTAACTACGCCGAGGTTACAAAGGGTTTTACACGGTTGTTGAAACAGAACGGTCAATTCTCTTGGGATGAGATAGCTCAGAAATCTTTTGATGCACTCAAACACGCGTTGACCCATGCACCGTTGTTGCATCCTACCAACTACAACCAGGATTACTTTTTGTATCTCGCCGCCTCCCATTCCACCATTGGAATGGTCTTAGTTCAGGAAGATGAATTCAGAACGGAACATGTGATATATTACCTTAGTCGAACGTTAAACCCAACTGAGCTAAAATACTCACATGTGGAGAAATTGGCATTGGCAGCCGTTCAAGCTGTCCAACGTTTTCGTCACTACATTTTACTACGTAAAACTACAGTCATTTCGGATTGCAACCCTATGATCTACATTTTGACCAAACAATTGCTAGGGGGCAAGTACTCTAAATGGATTGTTATCCTGCAGGAGTTCGACTTGGAGTTTGAGAAATCTAAGTCTAAGAAATCTTTAGTTTTTGCAGAATTAATGTGTGACTTCCCGCGTGCTGACATGGAAACTGTGGCAGAGGAGCCCATTGCGGACGAATCTTTGTTTCTAATCAACACTTTAGATCCGTGGTATGGGGATATCATCGTCTATCTCCAAACCCACTCCTTTCGGCCTGAAGTTTCAAAGTCGAAACGTCGGAAAATTCGATTCCAGTCCCAACAATACAAAATTATTGGAGATACTCTTTATCGCCGTGGAGCGGACTCTATTTTTCGACGTTGCTTAACTCACGAAGAGGCTGAAAGGGTTCTAAATGACTGTCACTCAGGAGCGTGTGGTGGTCATATGTCTGGGTATGCCACAGCCCAAAAGATATTGCGCGCTGGCTACTTCTGGCCATCCTTGTTTAAAGATTGTATTACTGCGGTCCGAAAATGCCACAACTGTCAAGTGTTTGATCGCAAGATGCGCGCTCCACCTGCTCCTCTCCACCCTATAATTGCCGTTGGTCCTTTTTCCAAATGGGGTATCGATTTTATTACATGTAACCCTCACTCGGCCGGGGGGCATGTGTATATCATCCTTGCGGTAGATTATTTTACTAAGTGGGCCGAGGCGATGCCTACATTCGAGGCAGACGGCAAGACAGCTGCAATTTTCGTATTCAATCATATAATTGCTAGGTTTTCTGTCCCACAAGCGATAATCACTAACCATGGGCGCCATTTTCGAAACGTTATGATGACAGAACTTACAGGCCAGCTTGGTTTGCGTCACGATAGCTCAACTCCTTATTATCCACAAGCGAATGGTCTGGTTGAGTCCATCAACAAAGTTTTAGTTATCATGATCTGACGAATCATTGGTATTCATCGGTCGAATTGGCACAACATGTTATTTTCAGCGCTTTGGGCGTACCGAACCTCAGTGAAAACATCAACAGGGTTCACTCCTTTCCAACTAGTTTATGGTCTGGAAGCTGTGCTACCCATTGAATGCGAAATCCCGTCACTGAAAATGTCCATCAAGTTGCTTCCAGCAACTTCCGAAGAGGAAAAGCGTTTGTTATACTTAGCTCAATTAGATGACAATCGACGTGATGCTGCATTGGCGATCGAGACTCATGCAAAACGTATGAAAGCTCAGTATGATCGAAATGTGACCCCTCGAAATTTTTCGTAAGGAGACCTAGTGTTATTATATGATCAAGCTAATGATAAATTAGGTGCTGGAAAATTCGTTCCTATGTGGTATGGAGATTTTTAGTTAGGTTAGTTTTTCTTTCTAGCAAGTGTGTTTGTTAGTTTAGACAGTGTGCTTAGCTGAGAGAGTGTGTTTTTGTCGTTATTTCTGCTTATCTTGGTTTTATTCTTGATGTTGCAGATGTCGATGCCTCTCCAAACATACATTGGTTTCGTTGATGGTGCTTGTCGTAGTACACGGAATATTTCTTCCGCAGCTTGGGTTATCTATTCGCCCTCTGACGAGTTAGTTTCTATGCATAGGGTAAGCCTCGGTAAAACAACAAACAACATTGCTGAGTATAGTGCAGTGATTGAGTTATTGTCTGAATCTATTTCATTTGGGATTCGGAGTTTTATAGTGAGGTTAGATTCTGAACTCGTTGTATTACAACTTAATAGAGTGTATGCCATTAGAAATCTAGTGTTATTAAGGTTATTTTTGAGAGTGCGTCTCTTGGAACGTGAGTTTGATTACATTGAATATCAACATATTCCAAGGTCTTTAAATACATTAGCAGATGCAATTGCTTCTCGAATGTTAAATAGACATTTGCAATAATCATACATGTAAATTTAAGATCATTCCATAACATGATTTACAAGATAAACCGATAATAATGATATATATATATATATAGGAGTGTGTCAAAAAATACATCGTCTTCGATCATAGGTTGAAAAACACCTTATGATCGGCAAAAATGATAAGTACAAAAAACCAAAATGTCACATGTGTCTACAAAACGACCATCCAATCATTGGTGATGATCTCTATATGACACCACTGCACGGGCCACCCTACACAAGAACCTCCTAAAAGGTCCTGGGACCCCGACTACATAGCGCTGAAGCCTGATTGGAATATCATCTATGGTAGTCTCCGGTATGTCTATTGTAAGACGCTCTAGGTCACTTTCCAACTCAGCCAAAGTCTCCGTGGCCTCGTCCTATGGGGCTGGTGCCACTGCAACTAGTAGTCTCCTCTTGTAAGGTCGGAGATTGGCTGGACGTCGTGGGCCTACATCTGCATTTTGAAAATTATTACTATCAGTTTTGAGACGATTTAAAACAAACAAAAATAATAGATAGTTTAAAAAAAACTTGTGAAAAATGAAGTTACCTGTATCATCCCATTGTTCTCCCGGTGGAAGAACCATGTCCGGATCTCCACGAAAATCAACTCCGGCATAAGGAAAATCCTGTATAGAAAAGACCTGGTCTTCTAACCAGTGAAAGTACTCCGGAGTAAATCGGACAACCTCCATCCCCTCATCAGGATGACAGGCCATAACCGCAACCCATCGCATCAATTTGGGCTCTCGGGGAAGCCCAGCCTCAATAGTGAGCTGCTGTGGGATCAGCATCGGAACCCTCTCTAAGCCAAAACTCACAACTAAAGCCCCATAACCAAAGGTCTTTAGCTGTCCGTTTATGGCTCTAGTCAGTTGGCCTTTTACATTGGCCAACACAGCATCACACCAGTTGAAAATGGTACCTTGATAGCAATCAATTGCCATCCGCATCTGGGATCCAGTGGCAATGTGTAAAGCGACAGCCCCGCAAAGTCTAGTAACTGTAAAGGAAATCACCATAAGTTCAGGACGGGATATAGTTTTGATCTCTATCCCCTTCTCCTGAGTCTGAGTGTTACACCAATCTAGTCGGAGACTAGCGATAGACTGGCCACCTGCCCTAGTCCCGAACAGAGTCAAGTGTTCGCCTCTCTTGGGCAAACCAGTGAGAAAGTAGATATCTGCCGGCTCCATCTCTAGCTGGTGCCCTCCAATATAAAAACATTGGTCCTAAACGTTCCATCTTTCTACCAGCCACTCTAGAAAGCTCACTTGGGCCCTCATGCCAGGTATGGCCCAGTATTTATAAAGACCGCATGCCTTCAAAGCATCAATTGACGGTTGATGATTAATGGCGGCCAAATCAACATCTTCGTGCTCTCTCTCGTTCCAATCGAGCATAGTGAACAATCTACACACCATAAAACATCCATTAGATTCCATGAAATCAAAAAAATTTGGTCCTTTTTGGAGAATTTAGGTTTTAAAAAACTTGTTGCGCGGGGTACGCACCCCGCCTTTAGGAACAGAGCGTGGGTACCCAGAGTCCCTGAAGGCAAGGTGTGTGCCCCTGACATTTTTCCAACTGAGAAAATGTCGAGGTACGTCGGTCCCCAGTGTGGTGCCTGTGTACCCCGAGAGGCAATTTTTGAAACCACAAAACCTCCCAAAAATGAAATCTGGGGCCTAAAAAAGAATTCTAAACGGATGAAATTGAAGAGGAGGATGTTGTAGATTACCTGGAAGAGACGGCGTTTGATTTCGACGGTCAGATTCTCCGCAATGTCCACGGGAAGTTTCTTGCCAAAAGCCCTTTTTCTCTCCTCAACAGTAAAATGGTAAAAATGAATTGGTAAAAGCCCTTTTTATAGGTTTTTTGGGTAAATAAATGGTAAATTTGTTTATTTTTCACCATGAAAAGGTATTTTTCAAAGTATTTTTATCTATCTTCAACAGGTATGAGTAATGTGTTGGTATTTGTGCAGGATAAAGGATTTTCAGGGAAAATTGTCATTTTTTACGAACGAAAACATCAGAGTCATCTTTAAGCCCTTTTCTGACTCCTAAAACATGAAAAGATTGCCGAGCATTTCTTTTACACTCGTTAAAACGGAATTAAAAGACGGTCCTCTTACAGCCCTTTTGTAACCGTAAAAACATGAAAAGATTGCCGGATTTTTGTCGTTTCAAATTCGATATTGGAAATAAAACGACGTGTCCTTGATCGCTTTTTACTTTTCCGATCAGAGACACTAATCATGAAAGTACTCCTTGGTCGTAAAGATCAAGCGGTTCTCTCAAGCATTATTTTATACTTTTTCGGGCTTGGGAGACACAAATTTACGAAAAAGGTCAACCCTGGAGTCTTCTTAAGTTTTTCAGACTCTCTAAAATTGAAAAACGCCGAGTTTCTCCTATACTGGACTCGTTAAAATTTCACAGTAAAGGACCTGTTCGATTACAAACAGGAACGAACCACTCCTTCTTAGGGTTCAAATCTAAACTAAGTTGGACTCATCCGAAGGATGAGCTTATAATCAAGAAAATGTTATCCTCCTCAAGCTTGTAAAAAATAAAGATGTACTTGCCAGAAATGGTGGGGGAAGAGAGAGAAAAATGAGCCTATTTGTTATACTCTGTCTCGGAAAAACCTTATCACCACTCTTGAACACGACACTTTTCATTCACCTAGGTTGGGAAATCCTTTGCCTAGCAGTTGATCAAACCACATTGAAAGTCTTCAGCCGGTTTCTGGGTATTAACTTTGGGTCAATTGTCACCAAGCCATCTGTTGTGTCATTATGTGTTCAAGAGGTCACTGCAAATAAACCATTCATCTGCAAAATATCTGTCATCCATCTTGACCATCCCTGAGTCAGTCCTTACAGCTACATTTCTTCAACTTGATCTATGATTTCGTGTTGTGGGCTTGCCTGCAACGGATCGCTTTCTATCGACATCAGCACATTATCTAGAAAGATGATCTAGGAATCATCAGTACCTTGAAATCTGCATGCCTCAATGGCAGGTTTCTCGCCTTTGACGACAGGTTACATCAATGACCTTCGATCAAGGGATTCTGTGACATGTTCGACATCAACACATTCATTCACATCTCATGGATTGTACTGGGTACTTTGAGAACCATTGACATCACTGGTGGTCTCTCTCACACTTGTTAACAGTTTACATCATTGACTGGTAATCAAGTGGTTTCTACCATTTTCGACATCAACTCATTTATTCGCATGGATAGAATCGTACTATTTCGGGAAGTAGAAATGAAGACCTTGGATCTAGTTTCCACCATCCAGGCTGCGAGAAGTTTTGTATTCATTATACAGTAGACTAATCATAAACAGATGGCTGCGTCCATACTGTGTCTACATGTGTCTATGATTATGGTGTATTGCGAAATCATTCCTATATTAGAGCAGTAGTTAGTTTGTTAGTTAAGTTTTTGATCTGAGTATGGGAATGCCTACCTCAGCAATGATATGATCTCATATATGTATTTTTTGTTGAATATTTGCAGGTTCCGACTGGGCTCTCCACAAGATAATCCTTGCAATGATAAAGTGCTTCACCCTTCGTAGATGATATAAAACCCTAATCTACTACAGACCTCGCACTTTAGGGGGCAATCTGTTACACTAAAATTTGTCACCATGACTATTTGCAGTCAGTATGGCTCCATCAATAACCATACTGTCCTCCTTGGCAGGTCTTATACCTCTTCTCCTCATGTCAAACTCCAAAAAAGAGAGAAAGCCTTTAAAAAATCAATATAACTCTGGTTCCGCACTTTCTCTTACTCTTACCTGCGTGCACGCACCTCAAGTACATAATACCTGCGTACTTGTACGCTCTTTCTGTAAAGGGGTGGGTGCGTACCCCTGTAAAAGTCAAAAGGCGCAAGTTTTACTTCAAAAAACTTACATGCGGTCGATTCTAGAGCATTCTAGAAGATGGTTTGACGTGGATTGAGCGCCTCCAGATGGTTCATGCATCCCAATGAAAGAGGAACTTATCCCATGAAGAGGGGATCTATTCCTTTGAAAGAGGGGCTTATCCCATTGATGGTGGACCTGTTTAACTTCCTCCAAAGCATTATAAATACAGGCATTGGGCCAGAGGCAAGGGAGGTTGAAAGCTGAACATTCCTAAGGGTAGATGCTGCTGAAATTAGGACTCCCTTATAGAGCTTGAGAGGATAGATCCCATTCCTTTCTTAGCTTCATTTGGAAGTGGGTGAGCTGATCAAAGTAGAGGAGAACTCTTGCTGGACCCTGGGAGGGACCTGCACAACACCAAGGCACTGGTTGTAAGGTTTCTTTTGTTTCCAATTAATACAATTAAGTTCATTTTTCTCAACAAGTTGTTATATATAATTTGTTTCATAAACTCCTTGGTCTTTATGATGAATATGTTTTATTATATGAGTTATTCAGGTGCTATGTAATCGTTTTCTTGTTAGTGAATGTAGGCTTCAAGGAGAAGGAGCTCATCTGGATCGAAGAGGCTTGGCTGCTACAAATAGCATTGGACTAGAGGTAAGCCTTAAACACCTGGTTGCTTTTATTTTAAATGCATATTTAGGGAAAGATAGTGCTTGATTGTTTTGTTTGTCACTATAAAAGCCTTGTTTTCTAGGGAGGTCGGTTTTGTCCGCAAAATTGACTCTTTCCCCATGACACAAATCATGCATCTGGTCTGACATGTTGGCTCATCAGCTAAAGGAACATGTAACAAGGGCTAGACAACCACCCAAAGGTATGCAAGCAGGAATCTACATGTTTGCCTACATCTTCAATGGAATCTGTGCCCATCAGGAGTTCTCGAGCTTGAAATGGGCATGAACTCTGGCGGAGAACTCTATGAACACTTGTTGTAAGATGTTATCCAAATGAAACTTCAGAGGAGTTATCACACAATTGTTTGATCATTTTGTCACCCCAGTTTACAAGATGATATTTGAATAGAATCCACCCTGCATGTCTAAGGTAGAAATGGATGCACTGATCGACATAGTTGATTGGTATGCCTCACCATTCGGCACCTTCATATAGATGTACAGTGTGAAGAAGCCTTCACATGCTTTATTGAAGTTTTACTTGGACAAACTCGTCATGTAGGAAGTATCATACAACATATTGGTAGGATTGATAGCTATACTGCACCGGCAGAAGAAGGCACCTTCGTCTGCTCTTCCGTTACAGATCAAGTTATATGAGATATGGAGTTTCAAGCATGTGGATGTCAAAGCAGATCAGATGAATAAAATTCCATTCAAACTCTGAAGCTACAATCTGTATGACCCGCATTGTCTTGTGAAAGATCACTGCTTGAGAGTATAGTTTAATTGGATCCACAAGGAATATCATTGGAGAGAGTAAGACCCATGGAGATATTGTTACAACTCCTCTAGACTCAATGAAATGGTCATCCTTTCTATGGAATTGATAGCGAAGTAGCGTGAGGCAACATCCTAGAGTGAACTAGAAGCAGCAACAGTAAAGGTAAACATACCAGTCCGTGACAAGGGAAAGAGAAATATTGTCAACAATATGGAGGAAGAGAAAAGATGCAAGTCTTGTACAGACCCACTTATGCAAAAGAATCTTTGGAAATAGAGGAAAAGAGGCAATAGCACAATAAGAGAAACGCGCAAAGGCAAAAAGAGAAGCAAGAATGGAGGAAACAAAGAAGGAGTTGCATGAGTTGAAGGAGAAAATCTAGATGGAACAGGAGATATGCAGACATGAGAAGGAAGCGCATCAGGGACAGGTATAGCAATGGCACAACTTATGCAGATAGATGAAACTACACCCTTGCAGATAGTAGACTAATCAAAACAGCTGGCATCAAGCAGACAAGATGAACCATCGTAGGGGTAGCACTTTTCAGAGGAGATAGAGTAAGAACTTAAACAGATGGATACAGATATGGAGTAACATGAGTTAGAGCAAGACATTGACTTCATGCCTCACCATTAAGAGGTTGACCCACTAGCTTCACTGCATCTAGAAGAGGAGCAAGTCCAAAGTGACCAAGGAGACATGGAGATACTTGGATATTAACCAGAAGGAGAGCTGCACAAAATCTCATTCAATGAGTCTCAACATAGAGTTGTACAATCTCGCGGAGTGTTGGCTGTGGATGATCATACATCTCTTATGCAATTTGAGGAATGAGAGATCATATCTAACATGCACAAACATCTAGCAGCATTGGCTGATGCTACCAAAGCACATGATGATGCCACTCGCTCGAGTGTTCACTTCCTAATAGTTGAGAATGAGCGAATGGCTAAGGAGATATAGACGACCAAGGAGGGAGGAGAATTGCTTACAACATTTGCCTGAGTAGAAATGAAGAAGGAAATATTGGATGAAGTATTGTCCCTTGACACAGTCCTGTGGGTGTTGTATTCCAAGTTTGGTACCATGCATAAGGGGGTCGTCCATCTCAACAGTTGGTAGCAACGATGTGCTAGAAGAGAACGTATCTTGTCGAACATGTATGTTGTTTTCCATTACATGCAAACATGGATGATGAGATACAAGGGAGCCCCGCTTCACTTGGCTAAGATGATGAAGCCCAGAGCGGTCGAGTTGAAGGCATGCATCCAGAGTCAGATACGGAACTATGAAGACCTCCCGCATATCATCACTAGTCTACAGGCTTCCCATGCACATGTATTCAAGAGTATCGATGTTATTGTTCAAGCCCAGGCGATCCCATCTATTGGGACACTCACCTAGGTTAAGATAAAGGCACATGTCTGACTAGAGCTTGATTCGTACTTTGACGAGTTGATCTGCATAGCCACCAGCCCAGACTTGTCAATCAGTGCAGACACCATGCACAAGTATGTTGCTCATCAACCTGCACTCAAGACAATGATGCACATGCTATCAGACGAGTTGGAAAGAGGAGCCCGAGCAGTGTACCCAGATGCTATGGAGGCAAGATTTCATTTCTAGAAAGATTTCACCTTAGAGTACATGGACACCATCGTGGACTACCGATCTTAGCATCAGTTCACCACTGTAAACCACTGTAAGGATGTTGTTGATATTCTCTTCCAATAGTTTTTTGATTCATAGTGATGTCTTGCATGGCTTGCTTAAGCTATTATGTCTCACATGGGTACATGTGTATTGTAATGTAATATCTTGTCATGTGTAAGTTCAAGTGTCGATAGTTGGATGTAACAGTCATAGAATAGATGAAGAGTCATGAGGGTAGATGAACTGTCACAAAGGGGAATGTCAAGGGCCACCCCACCCTTTGCTATAAATAGTCCCTCATAACTCATTGTATAGGCTTTTGGTTAGCCAACGTTCCGATAGGAGTATCTTAGAGAAAGCTTGGACAATATTGTAATGAGCCTTGGCTTCTCCACTATGTAGAGCTAGTATATCTCTTTGGAGGAGCAGGCAGTTGTGGATGTAATGTTCTATTGTCGGAGGTAGTGGTTGGACATGGATGTATTGTATGACTGGAACTTACACTTCTTAATATAATAGATCCAACACATTTCATGCATATGTTGTATTTTATTTCAGCTACCTTGAGAACTCTAAATGATATATGTATCTGTTTTCCTATGCATGCATGTGTAGCTATTTCTGTATATGTATGTATGAATCTTTCTAAAATGTGTTGTTGGTTTAACCATCACTTTGGATTGCTAGCTTACATTCCTTCCATGTTGTGATGCATCTTTGCTCGTGTGTTTTCTTGTTAACTTCGTGCTATCACAGGTTTCCAAGGGGCACACTCGCCTCACCCTCCATGTGTTAGAAGTGCTCATGCTCCTTCCTTGACTTACTGCATATGTCACACCCTTGCTACCAATAGGTACATCTTACTTCCCTCTGTGTGAAACCACGGTCAATCCATTATCGTATGACCCACTCTTAGTACTCCTACACCAAATAGTCTAAGGTATAATTGGGAGTTCCTACCGGGGAGATCCCATGACATGTTGGCGAGTCCAGCACCGTTAACATTTCTGGTGCTAGGAGGGCTAGATGACATGTTGTGTCCTCTCATCCTATTTTGAACCTTTGCATATCTATCATGGAGTCTTGCACTCTCAACCATCCACGATGTTTTGCGTATGTCGAATCTGTCACCATCTCGATGGAGTTTTTTGATCTCTTGTCGACATACATGTATGACGCTGAAGGAAAAGTGGCCTGGCCTGAGTTCTTACATGGCTTCCTTTCCATGCTTCATGAGGAAGATGGATGTTCTAACGAACAGGCCAGTCTGCTGCTTTCATACACACTTTGTGAACCTCCACATCAATGGTTGTGCAGCCTATCGGCTGACAACATGCACTCACTTAGGCACATCCATGATCTCATTGAAGATACTTTCTATCATTTCAATCTAAAACATCTTTACCACAAACTATTACAACAACAAAAGGCTCTGCAAGATTCGCCCATGGATTTTTGGCAGTGCTTCCGTGATTTGCAGTTTCAAGCTTCGAAGAGCGGGATGAGTTTTTTTTTATCTTTGGGATAGATTCGAGTATTGTCTTAACAAATCTATTCATCCCAAGAAGAAATATGAGACCAAGCCTCGCTCAAAATACTTCAATGATGGAGTTGCACAATCACAGATGGATATAGTCACTATGACAAGTGAATTTCCATTATCCCCTCTTCAAACAACTCCACCACTATAGAGTGATGCGGGAGATCATGCTCACACATCTATTTAGCTGTCACATCCTCCCAACATCACTTCACTTAATTTTCATGCAGATGTGGTTGTGATTCCATTGAGTTGTCATATTCACTTCGTACAACAACCTTTGTCTTCGTACTCGGATGATACTCTAGATGATACTATATTGTGTTCTTCAATTCCAGACTCTACACTTGTTGTGAATGAGGATCAAGCCATCGATGGAGTTGGTGTTGCACAACCAACATCCACTGTCATTCATGAATAGTATGATTGGGAGCTTTGCAAAGGATGACTCCCTTCTATCCAAGCCTCCTTTTTTATTTCCTGACATCTTTGGTGAACCTGCCATCCATGATTTCGCATGTGTATCTTCATCTACAGATCCACCCATTTTTTATCATGAACAGGACTCCTCGGATGTCAATCCATCATTCGACAATGGAGAGGATAAATTATTCATTGAAAATCCACTTGACCTTTCATCTGCATTTTCTGGACACATAGAGGATGAATTTGTTCACTTGTCATCTACCCCTCATTTTGATTTATCAAATCATGAGGACGTTGATGAAATCATTTATTTTTCTTATCATAGCTATCGTGATCCATTTACTCCAGTATTCGATCACGATGATGATTCTAACATATTTAATTTTTTGAATCTACCTGCTTATGATGATCTATCTGATGATGAAGTCGAAACGCCCCAGACTGTCAAGGCACTTCAGCCTGAGCTGATGGTTATGTCAGGCCCTCGCTGCCCAGAGGTTGGCTTCACTTCCGATCAGGAAATTGTTCAATCACTTGAGGCTCCTCATCACTCATCTATATGCATTAACGATCAATATCACACATAGATCATGCTTCCCCCACTCGAATTGCATGATACCACCGCTCATGCATTGGAATAATCTTACATTACAAGCACATGTTTGCGACACAAGGTGTCTTTGTTTCTTTCGTTTGCTTGCATGTCATAGTCAAGAGTATGCATATGCTTCAAAGCTTCATGTAGTATCACACAACACTGTGGCAAGTCCATGGACCACATGTCATGTACTTGCACTCACTTATGTCCTGTGGACACTTTTAAACATGTACTGTGTTTGTCTTGATTATTATATATTTCTTGTTTGTTGGTTCGCACAACTGCATTGCTCATAGACCATGCCTTCACCAACATGGATTAACCAATGTGTCAGTGGTTGCATTGGAAATATCACTTCACATGATCAGGCTTATGCACCGTTAGCTTACGAGTAGGAGTAGTGTTTGTTTTCAGTTTGTTTTCTTGCATGCCTATTTGCTTACTTGCTTTGCATGTTTGATTTCCTGGTTGCTTGTTTTCATACTCACTACTTTCGCATTTGCTTCTGCTCCCGCTTTGCTTGGTTGTTTGTTTTCTTGTTTTGTTTGTAGGTTATTTTTCACATGAAACCGTGCAAAACTCTTGAAACAAGCTGGGTAGAGTACGAGAGGCCTTATGCATGTCTATACTTGGTTATCTGTCATCCTGCCTCTGTGTGAAGAGATTGTTACTTTTAGTCCATGATATGTCAATGGAAAATACGTACTTTTCTAAGTGAACCTTGGTGAAAACACAACGCCTACGCATTAACTAGTGTCACCTACTCTAGTCTGTTTTTTTTGGGTTAACCCTTGGCAGCTTAATCAAGTAGAGTAAGGTGAGGGGAAAAACCTTAACAGGCATGTTAGAGGTATATAATAAACTAATTCTCTGAAGGGAAAACCTCTTCTGCTCTCAAAAAGTCGAGATCCCTCTTCCACCTATGAAATGGATAAGTGTTATGCACAGTTATGAAAAATGAAAAAAATGAAAAGTGAAAATTTTCAAAAATGAAAAATGAATATGGCGAAAGAAGAGAAACGCTTCCTGCACAGAGAGGTGATGCAAGTAACTCTTCTAGGGTACTAACCATGCTTGTTGGTAGCAAAACAATGCTTGTGTTCCTGTGTGACTCTGCAGGGGTATTGTGTAGGCCTGCTAGCAGTGGTGCAACACTAGAGATGAAACTAAGACTCTAACAAGTATACTCCTTGTGCACTAATATACCCCTCAACCCCAATCAAAACAACTGTGTTGACTTGGCTTGGAATATGTGTTAATCGACCAAGAGCTTGGTAGATGCTACATCTTACAATCAAGCTAGTGTGAAAACCAATACAAACTAGGAATTGAACAATACTTCCGGAGGTGTTAGACTTGATTTTCATGAACAAGGTCCATTCAAAGAGTTAGAGTTCCACTGGTGTGTTGCCAAGTGTTGTAGCGGCTACAACCACACTCCAAAATTTTTCCTAGCCTTCGTTTTGGAGCCTCCCTACCAACCTTCCGTAACAACATATTTTGCCTTGTCAAGTACATAAGCTTCAGTGATTTTCTACGAGATTTCAAGCCTGTGCATCAGAGCTTGTTGCATCCCCCTCACAGGCTATTTTTCCAGACTTAGTACAACTACAGGCTGAGAAAATCCCTCAAGAAATTGCACAATTCTAGAGAGGAACCAGCCTTCCCTCTAGAAATCATGCAATTCTATCTGGCATCCTGTTGGGCTCCAGAATTGTGCAAATCTGCCTGTTAAGCTTCATTGAGAAAATTGCATAATTCCTCCCAGCAGGGCTGCTCAACCCAGAAATTAAGAAATTCTGGGCAGAAGTTAGCTTCTCAGCCTAGAAATTGCGCAATTTTGGGCAACAGTTAGCTGCTCAGCCTAGAAATTCTGCAAACCTTTTGTTCAACCAGCCCAAACCCCTCCCAAAAATGCACATTTTTTCCCCTCGGCTAAGCAGGCTCTTGCATGTTCCATTGAGTTTACTGGTTCCACACAGGACCAGGAAAACTTGAGTTGCATGCATGGGTTGCTTTTCCCTGGAATAGAAAAAGCAACATGCAAAAAGCATCCCTAGATTTTAGTGAGCTATTTTTAGCAGCTGGAGGTTACATGCAAAGATTGTTTTAGAATCTTTCCTCCAAGTCTCACTTTTTCCTAGATTTCTGGCATGCGCATCATTGCCTCAAACTTATTTATTTGATGCTTCATATATCACTTATTCACATCGATCTTGGAGCTCTGACATCCCACAAAACATCCAGGAGTCTTCGACACATCAATCTCATCTATTCATGGGTAAGTCGACATAACTTGTATTTTGCAAACTTTCTGTCACATTTTGTGTTTTGGCTTGTGTGAGTGTTGCTTTCTTGATTAATGTGAATGCTTGTTGTCATTTACATGCATACTAGCATGTATTAGAATTGTTTCATTTTTCGTTTGCATCTCAATGCTCTCGTATGCATGGAATTGTTTTGCACAAACGGTCACCCGATTTGGTGACTCGCTTCACCCACATGCATGTTGTTCCATTTTCTGAATCTTTCATTCATTCTTTGCATGCACGATCATTCACTCCTTCTTACACTCAATATCACCATGCATTCACATTCACATATTCTTTCAGTTCCCCGTCGGCGGGTCTGGGCAGTCTTGGCCGAGACTCCTGCCTCACCAAGACAAAATTGTGCAATCCTAATAGGGAAGGATCTATCTTCCTCTCAAGAAATGTGCATGTCTTCCCAGTTACTATCCTCTAGTCATGCATTGTGCAATTCTGAGTGAGAATTACTACTGGACAAGAAAATTGTGCAATGGAGTCACTGGGCCTACAAGCATTGCCAGTTGAAAATATGCATTGCGCAATTCTGATGCAGGAGCATCCGGCACTCTTAATTGAATGAAGAATCCAAAGCAGAGCAAAGAGAGGACGTGGACCATTGAGCTGAATAAGGGGACTTTTTTGTTTTAAAACAGAGCGAATGATGGAATGGATAAGTCTCTCGAAGACTTGTTATTAATGTAATGATCCAGGTGGATATTGGTGGCCACCTGCCAAGTCCACCTGGACCCCCACCATTGTCTTTCTCAGCATTTTCAGTTTCCTTAATTGTAGCACAACTTACTATTTTTAGCAGTTTTTCGGGTCCTGAACTTCCGGAGCCGACACGAGTCCATGGAATGGACTAGTGTTGCCCGTTCCAACAATGATAGTGCTCGGATAGATCTTTCTAATGAGCTATTGTACGCGTCAAACGGAGATCATATGCCAAAGTTACGACCCCGGGAAGTTGATGTACCAACTTACCCCCAAACGGGGCCCACAGTTTGGCGTTTCATCTCCTAGGGTTAGGTTTTGGAATGTTAAGGGTTTTTCCATTGTTTCTCAACAATAAATAGGCCTTCGAGCCTCATTGTAACATAGTTCAGAGGCATGTAGCCATCACATCTCTTCTCAGAGATAAGCTACCATCACCCTAGCTAGTTTATTTCCATTTCTGTTTGTAAGCATATTTCAGTATTTTCCATTAATGAAATGAAGTATTATTTCCGCTGCATCTTTGTGTATATGGTTATCTCTATAATTTGTTGTGTTCCTGTTTAAATCCGGATCAGTGGTATCAGAGTGGTCTGCTTTTTCTCTGTTTTTCTTTGCATGTCCCCAACAAGGTCGGGATATAAGGAGTTAGGGCTTGAACTAGTTGAACCTTTGCAAGACCAGCCTCGCAAATCCCGACGGCCTCCCATGGCGGACGAGAAGAAAGACGAGGGGGCAGGAGATCCCATCAAAATCTTGCTCGAAGAAGCGCTCGAGCGACAACGGAACGCGATGATGGACAGCTTTGCGCAAATCCTTCAGCGGCTACCCAGAATCGGCGCATCGGCTTCCAGCAGCTCCTCTGGAAACGCCACACCCTTTAAGGTACAAGTTAATTTTGAAATCCCCATATTCGAGGGTCAGATACACGCCGATGTCGTAGATAAATGGTTAAATCTGCTAGAGGGTTATTTTTTTGTTCATGAATTTTCGAGTCGGGAAAAGATTGTTTTTGCTCTTCTCAAAGTAGCCCCCCATGTCAAGGACTGGTGGGAAACCTACTGCGAGCAGAAGGATGAAAGTACTGGCTCACTATTTTCAGCCGCACCCACCTGGGATTCGTTCCGGGATGCCATCAAGGAGCAGTACTACCCTGTCGGAAGCTATGAGGATGAATACATAAAGTGGACCACGCTGCGGCAGGGAAGGGACCAAGACGTGCCGGAGTTCACCAATCTTTTCCATACCCTTCGCACAAAGTTGGGTATCAAGGATTCGGAGCAACATTTGATACTCAAATACCGTGGCTGCCTGCACAAGTACATCCAGGAAGAAATACAGTTCCTAAACATCCCCTCGCTCGGCGTAGCATACCGGTATGCCGTCAAGGTCGAGCAGAAGTTTAAACAAAAGAAGTGAGACTTTGGATCTGCGAATCCAAAGCAGGGGAAAGGTGCCCCTAAACCACAGAACAAAGGACAAAGCCAAGGCAGGACAGCCCAAGACAACCAGCCGAAGCTGCAAGCAAAGAGCAACGCCGCGAAGCTGAGAAAGGACACTGGAAAATGGTGCGAGTTCCATAAGAGCTCCACTCACAACACAAGTGAGTGTCGGGCCAGGCAGTCACTGGTGGCTGAGCTAAAGGTTTCAGAATCAGATGCATGTTCCGACTCTGAGTCAGAACCCGATAAGGGGTATGAAAAAGGGAAGCAGATCATTGATGCGGATCCCAGCGCCACTGTTGCTACCGCAAAGATCCAGAAAAATGAACCCGAAGATCCAGAGGAGGAGGAGTGTCTCTTCCACTCCCAGATGTGGGTAAAGGGCTCCCCGATACAGTTCATTGTTGATAGCGGGAGTCAAAAGAACCTCATTTCGGCAGAGGTCGTGAAGCGGTTGGGCTTACCGACCACAACACATCCACAACCATACACCATTGGGTGGCTTCACCAAGGGCGAGATCTTCGCGTGATCCAGCAGTGTCGCCTTCCATACAACATCAAGCCCTTCACGGATGAGGTATTGTGTGACATTGCTCCCCTTGAAGTTTGTGATGTATTACTAGGACAACCATACTTGTGGAAGCGACATGCTGTGTATGAATCAAGGCCCCGTGCTGTTATTATTACATTGGGAAATAAGTTGTTCAGGATACCAGAGGTAGCACCACCTGCCGCCATCTCTTTGATTACTGCAAAACAATGCAGTAAGATCATTTCCAAAACCAGGAAATTTGTTTTCCTGATGATATGCCCTCAAGGGAAGAAGAAGACAGTGGCCGCGGCCTCCAAACGGGGTCCCTCTGCACGGCAGCTACAGATGGACAAGATTGTGGAGGAGTACGAAGACATCTTCACCTCCCCGGTAGGGGTTCCTCTGCACTGTCAAGTCAAGCACTCCATCGATCTAACCCCAGGTGCGCCGCTACCCAATGGACCAATTTATCGGCGCTCCGTTCCGGAGAACAATGAAATTAAGAGGCAGATTCAGGAGCTCCTGCAGAAAGGTCACATCCGTCCGAGTTCTTCGCCCTGTGGGAGCCCGATAGTGTTGGTACAGAAGAAGGATGGGACGTGGAGACTCTGTATTGACTATCGGGCGCTGAACAAGATCATTGTCCATAATAGGTACCCGATCCCGCGGATCGATGACCTCCTAGACCAACTAAAGGGGGCGAAATATTTCAGCAAGATCGATCTGAAGTCAGGATATCACCAGGTACCAATTGAACCCTCAGATGTGTGGAAGACTGCCTTCAAATCCAAGGAGGGCCTCTTCGAATGGTTGGTCATGCCTTTCGGATTGACGAATGCTCCTGCAACCTTTATGAGGCTAATGGATGACATCTTGCGGCCATTCACCAACTCCTTTGTAGTAGTATACTTGGATGACATTCTGATCTTCAGCCAGAGTTGGGAAGAGCACCTCCACCACATCCGACAGGTTCTCCAAACACTGCGGCAACACAAGCTATGTGCCAATTTGGAGAAATGCACTTTTGGCATGACCGAGGTTCAGTATCTGGGATACATCATTGATGAACAGGGGGTGCATGTCGATCCAGCCAAGGTCCAAGTCATTCGGGATTGGCCCTCTCCAACCACTCTAACAGAGCTTCGCAGCTTTCTAGGTCTTGCCAACTTCTACCGCAGGTTTGTGTTGGGATTTTCTCATATTTCTTGGCCCTTGATTCAAGTCACCAAGGGCGGGGCGAAAGCAAAATTCTTTTGGTCTGAATCTCAACAGAAGGCATTCAAGAAGTTGAAGGATCGCCTCTGCACGGCACCAGTGCTCGCGTTACCAGATTTACAACAACCATTTGAGGTCGAGACAGATGCCTCTGACTATGCTATTGGGGCAGTCCTTACTCAACATGGACATCCAGTGGCATATCACAGTGAAACACTTTCAGACACAGTCCGGAAGTACCCCACTCATGATAAAGAGATGTATTCCATTATACAGGCCTGCCGACAATGGAAGCATTACATTTTGGGGAAGGAAACGGTCATCCACACAGACCACCGACCTCTGCAGTTCATACAGACCCAAGGGAGATTGCAGAATGATCGCCATTAGAAGTGGTCTACATACCTGCAACAGTTTCACTTGAATATCAAGTATAAAAAGGGCAGCACCAATAATGTTGCAGATTGCCTCAGTCGACCACCGATCATGGCGCTAACCACCGTGCTCAACTCTTGCGGGCATGAGACTTCTGATTGGCCACTTCTCTACAAAAGCGACCCAGAATTCGGCCACACATACCAGACACTCTTGGAGGGTCGGCAGGTTGCAGATTTTCACCTCTAGGATGCCCTATTATGCCACCTCGGTCACCTTTGTGTTCCTTCAAGCGAGCGTGCCAAGATGATTTGGGAAGCACACTACAGTCGGGCTGCTGGGCATTTCGGGGTCGAGAAAATAGTGGCAGTACTGCAAAACTATTTCTATTGGTCGAATCTTCGACAGGATGTTGGGAAGTACATCCGATCATGTACTGCCTGTGCCATTGCCAAACCGACCATTAAGAAGCAAGGCCTCTATACCCCGTTGCCTACCCCTAGTCGACCTTGGGAATCCATCTCCATGGATTACATGTCAAGCCTTCCTTCCACTAAGCATGGAAATGACTGTGTTTTTGTGGTCGTCGACAGGTTCTCAAAGATGGCCATTATGATGGTCTGCAAGAAGAATATCACAGCAGAAGCCACTGCTAAACTCTTCTTTGAACAAGTGTGGGTGCACTTTGGGATCCCACAGTCTATCATCTCAGATCGGGACAGTCTCTGGTCAATGCTAGACACCAAACTCACGAAGTCCACAGCCTTCCATCCTCAAACTAATGGCCAGACAGAGGTTGTCAATAGGATGATTGTGCACATTCTGCGCATGTATAACTCAAAGCATCCACGCACATGGGACGAGAGCCTCCCCTACGTTCAGCACAGCTACAACCGAGCTCTTCACAGCTCCACTGGCCATAGCCCTTTTCAGGTGGGTTTGGGATTCCAGCCACTATGCCCCATCGATGTGGCCATGCCACTTGCAGCTACTCACATGAATTCAGCTCATGTCCAGTCCGAAACAGATAAGGCCACCAGCTTCATTGAGCGCATCCAACATATTCGCCAGTAGGTCCATGACATTCTTGAGAAATCAAATGCCAAGTACAAGCAGTGACATGATCAACATCGGGTGCCACACAAGTTTCAGGTGGGTGACAAAGTCTGGTTGCATTTGCAAAAGGAACGCCTTACTGGAGCCTATCGGAAATTGAGACCACTCCGATATGGTCCTTACACCATTACTAAGGCTATGGGAGACAATGCATTTGAGCTCAGCATTCCCCCATTCCTTGGCCTGCACCCAGTATTCAATGTGGACCGCCTTCGGCCATACTTTCCACCATTGCTAGACACATCCGACATTGCAGAACAGCTCAAACCCAGAGAATTAAATCCAGATTGCATGGAACAAGCTACAACTGATCGGATCATGGACACACAGATCAAGAACACTCGCCAACAGAATATCCAACTATATCGAGTTGTCAAAGCGGGCCAACTCCTTCAGCAGGGCAAGTGGCTCACCAGGGAACAAGTTCAGCAGAAGTTTCCTCATCTCATGGGGGAGCTCAACGCAATGGGGACCATTGCTTCCTAAGGGGGGAGGAATGATCCAGGTGGATATTGGTGGCCACCTGCCAAGTCCACCTGGACCCCCACCATTGTCTTTCTCAGCATTTTCAATTTCCTTAATTGTAGCACAACTTACTATTTTTAGCAGTTTTTCGGGTCCTGAACTTCCGGAGCCGTTTTGAGGCCCTAAACGACGTTTTTTGGGGAATCCGAGGGCAACACAAGTCCATGGAATGGACTAGTGTTGCCCGTTCCAACAATGATAGTGCTCGGATAGATCTTTCTAATGAGCTATTGTACGCGTCAAACGGAGATCATATGCCAAAGTTACAACCCCGGGAAGTTGATGTACCAACTTACCCCCAAACGGGGCCCACAGTTTGGCGTTTCATCTCCTAGGGTTAGGTTTTGGAATGTTAAGGGTTTTTCCATTGTTTCTCAACAATAAATAGGCCTTCGAGCCTCATTGTAACACAGTTCAGAGGCATGTAGCCATCACATCTCTTCTCAGAGATAAGCTACCATCGCCCTAGCTAGTTTATTTCCATTTCTGTTTGTAAGCATATTTCAGTATTTTCCATTAATGAAATGAAGTATTATTTCCGCTGCATCTTTGTGTATATGGTTATTTCTGTAATTTGTTGCGTTCCTGTTTAAATCCGGATCATGTAAACTGCTACATATTTATGTATGCATGTAGAGAGCTTGAGGGCTTTAGTTGAGTGATTCAAGGAAAGCATGTGATCAGGTCCTTCACAGTGATCCGATCCAATGTTTCCATATAAATATATGTGTGATGAACCTGCGCGTTCAATAGGAGAGATAGAAAGGAATATATAGGATATATGTAAGCCTACGAGCAGAGTCAAAAGTGAGAGGCCACTGATAGCAGAAGATCAGGCCTATGCAAGACCGAGGAGTCTCAAATGTAATCTTTTTTTTTACATTAATATATGAAGAGTTGTTCCTGACTGTGTTAAAATATTGAAGATTATTTCATAAATGATTTACAGTGAATTCGTAGGTTTTGTAATAAGTTGCAGGTAGAATTTTGAAGGATGCAGAGGAACGGAGTGATTCAGAGGAATCGTATAAGGATCAGGGAATCAAATTGAGGAAAAGAGTGGAGGACTCTGAGAGAAGGAACACAGAGGAGGATGTGTGGATTCCTATTGAAGAATGAAGGAATCAAGAGGAGAATTGGTTCGCTATACCAGTGGAGAAATTGAGTACTGTTCAAACAGAACAGTGAAGGGAAATTGGGCCAAAACAGAACCCAAGTGGAAGCAGAAGGCGGAGTTGAAGAGATTTTCAATGACAGAGATCAAAGGAGAGTGAGGAGTTTAAGCTCACAAGGAAGAGCGAGTTGTGAATGGGCAAAAGGCTGAAACCTTTAAAGAAGCCAAACCACGAAAGAATTGATGACTTAGCGTAAAAACTAAGTAAAGAGATGAACAGAGAAGTGTGAAGTGTTAGCGCTCAGCAGCCGTTGGATCTAGGTGATCAATGGCTACGATTGAAATCGCAATCACATTTCAGAGGTGCCAAGGGATGGCGACAACCGAAATAGTGAACTCCGATGAGCGATGTGGCGATATCACCGATGGACCGATTGGTGATTGTGCAATCAGGGGTTTAGAGTGGAAGAAGCTAGGCACGGTTCGAGAAGCGATATTCGATAGCGATAAGCAGAGTATTGGAGCTCGGACCTATCGGAGTTTGGAGGAGCAGAAGCGCGGAGTGATTAGAGACCGACCTGACGATAATCATAGTCGCGAGTCTATAATATTTGAAGTCTGTGTATGTGGTTTGGAGTCGAAGTGAGACAAAGGCCTGTATGTGTGAATGACCCAAGGAGGAGTGAAACTCGATTTGCGATAAAGGCAAATCTTGGTAAGTTTGCAAATGTCATATAAAGGCGCAAAGGTATGTTATGCGTGTTAATCCTTTTATAAAGGATTAAGTGCTGATAGTGAAGTGCCTTAGTGTTATTCCTTTTCTCATGGAATAAAACCCCATCGATAATGTATTATGTGATCCCTATCAAAAAGAGTTCCAATAGGTGGTTTACAGCGGGGTGATGAAGTTCCATTAACAAAGGAACTGCTTATAAAGGGGCCTTGACCATTTATGGTTTGAAGATTTGACTCCATTGTAGAGTTAAGTACCTGGGGCAGTTGTGGATGAATTTTTAAATGCATACTGTGGGTATATGTTGGGTAACCCTGGCATCATTTTGCCAAGTATGGTTATTTTTCCAAGTTTGTAATTAGAGCAGATCTGTAATCAGAGCAGAATTGAAATCAAAGTGGGAAAAGATTGTTTGCACACAGGAAAAGGTAATGTGCTGAATGATAAAGACTACAGTGGGAGATTGTAGCAGTTCCAGCAGAGGCTTGGAGTAGACAGGAACAAAGAACAATCCATTGTGGAATGATGAAACAAGATGATACTCAGATCTTCAAGGCAAGGTAATATGCTCTATTTCCAATTGAGATTGTGTGTTTGTACTAATGCACAAGTGACAGCAAGAGAAGCTGCGAGAGGGGAACCACATGTGTTCCTGTAGACAGAGTAAGGAGAATACTCTGAAGAAGAAGTGGCAGTGAACCTAAAGAATCCAATAAGAAACTGGACAGAGAGGAAAGCTAAAGTGTTCTCAAGAGATACTGAGAGATTGCAGAAGCCTAGAAGGAGCAAAGGTGTTGCTCAAGAGGAGGTCCTAGATAGAGGACCGTGCTAACCAAAGGACTGAGTGAGGAGAGCTTAGTGAGGTAAGATTATAGTGAGGAGGACTAGCTGTTGCAGAGGCTTGTGGCAAAGGGGTTCTTGAAGAAAGAAGAGAAGAAGATGATTGTTGATAGTCATAGCAGAGGTTCAGAGAAAAGCCACAGCAGAGGATATAAGAAAGAGGATGCCAAAGCAAATGGCAAGAGGATGAGTCAAGAAGAGATTAACAAAAAGGTTGCAGAGTTAAAGGAACAACTTGATGCATTAGGGAGTATACTTAAAGAAGACCAGAGACTAGGTTGGGTCTTGAGGAAGAAGCCAGTGAAGTGGCATGAGATGCAGAGAAGGCTACAGTAGAGGCAGGTGAAGTGGCTGATGGAAAAACTCAAGGAAGCTGAGTTGGAAATAGAAATGGAAGAGTACATTTGTAAACCATAACAAGAAGAAATTCTGGGAGAAAGTGAAGATAAAGACATGAAGGCTAAAACTTCAAGTGAGGCCAAAGGGTCACATGGGTTTAAAACTGACAATTTATGTGTGTATGCAGGTGAAACATGTAAAGAAGAACAATTGGTTGATATTGTCATGAAGAAGGAAGAAGACTAGAAGAATATAAATTCTATTTTGGAAGAAGATGAGATAGATAGATCTCATATACAACTGGAGAAAGATATCAAGCAACCAAGTGAAGGGCTTGAAGAGATTGAAGAAAATACTATCGAAGAATTTCTGAATCATATGAAGGATTTGGAACAGGAAGGAGATATGATGGCTGAAACATCAAGTGGGACCATAGGGTCTTATGTTTTTAAGACTAATAGTTTGACTGTGGATGCAGAACAAATGTAGAAGAATATTAATGCAGATGGTGAGACAGGGATAGCTCTTGGAGAAGATAAACAACAAGGGACTGAAGGCAAACTTGAGGAAGAGACTATGTTAGCTAAAAACATAGTAAATGATCCTCAATTCACTATGATGATAGGAACAGTGGAGATAGCCATGGATGCTGTTGAGACAACCAGTAGGGAAGAAGGACATCTACTAAAAGATGTTAAGAAGGAAGAACCCTATGCAAAGGATTTAACCTTGGAAGAAAGAGCACTAACAAAGGAGTGTTTTATAGAGGATGGATAGTATTTTGAAGCTATCAAAAGTCTGCAGGAATATCGTGTAGAAGATGAATACTCTGAAGAGAAAAATGAGAAAGAATGTGTATTAGAGAATGACGGGTACTCTAGGAGAACAGAGTATGATGGAGAAGACCTCTTGAATGAGGGAAGTAGTGATTTTTTGCAGCAGAAATACCTTGAGATTACAAGGGTCAAAGGAAGACAATGTTTTAATACTGTAACATAACATGTGAAGGATGAAGCTGGAAGAAGAGAGCATTGTCGTGAAGTGCTTGCTAAGTGTGAAGAGGAGATTAAACTGTTGGAGAAACTGATGAGAGAACCTGATAGTAGAACAGAAGCTGTAGTTATAGTTTTTGAAGAAGATGTGTCTCAAGTAGCCATGGAGATAGGAAGATGTAATAATTTGTTTGCAGGTTCACTAAAAAGCATGAATGAGTATGATTATGTGATCAAAGAGATTGAGCAGAGATTGTTTGAAGATGGTAATGAGGCAGCAGGAATCAAACAATTTCAAAGTGAAGATAACCAGCAACAGGTTAAGGGAGGATAAGTTCACTACTGTGAACCCAAGCAGGAAGACATCATTAGAATAGATCATGTGGAAGAGAAATTAACTGACAGTCTCATGAATTATGCTGAGAATTCAAATTAGCATACTGATGTGATGACAGAGGAGAAGGAGAAAACAGAGCAGCAAACTAAATTGTTGCCAAATGAAGATAAGGCACAACATCCTTATGTTTTTTATTTTAACAAATGTTTTGTGAGTGCAGGTTTAGTTGTGGATGCTAGAGGAAATTTGGCACAAATGAGCAGCCAAATTATGATGGAAGAAGAAGACTCCATGGAACATAGATGTTAATTTGCTAGAGAGAGTGTTGGACAGTCATGATTTAATCATGAAAGAGGGTAAGGATGATAGGGAGGCAGAAAAATTGGAGGCAATGACTACAAAGGTGGTAAACAAAGCAAAAGTTGGAGCAAGAAAAGCAAAAGTTGGAGCAAGAAAAGCATAAGTCAGCATAAAAGTTAACATAGCAACTAAAGCAAAAGTGGAGGCAACGTATACAATGGTAGCAAGAAAAGCTAGTGTAGAAGATAGTAGCAACAACTTGGAACACAAAGAAAGAGGAAGAAGTAAGGAGCAGAATATGGACCAACCCAAAGATATGCTGGACATAGAAATTGAAGAAATGTGGCAGCAGATGACGAAGCAATTCAAATGGAAAAAAGTGGCAGATGATTGACAACAAGAAGAAGACAACAAACATACAGCAGCAACAAACGTACAAGGCATTTGGACAGTTATAGAACAAAGTGTGGGATCTAGGAAGACCAAGACCGGAAGACACATGATCAGGAGATCATGAATATTTTCTACTTTGGGAGTCTGATGTAGAAGCATCCGGCATTCTTAATTGAATGAAGAATAGAAAGCAGAGCAAAGAGAGGACGTGGACCATTGAGCTGAATAAGGGGACTTTTCTATTTTAAAACAGACAGAAGGATGGAATGGATAAGTCTCTCGAAGACTTGTTATTAATGTAAATTGCTACATATGTATGTGTGCATGTAGAGAGCGTTAGGGCTTTAGTTGAGTGATTCAAGGAAAGGATGTGACTGGATCCTTCACAGTGACCCGATCCAATGTTTCCATATAAATATATGTGTGATGAACCTGTGCGTTCAATAGGAGAGATAGAGAGGGATAGATAGGATATATGTAAGCCTACGGGTAGATTCAAAAGGGAGAGGCCACTAAGAGCAGAAGATCAGGACTGTGCGAGATCAAGGAGTCTTGAATGTAACCTTTATTTTTACATTAATATATGTAGAGTTGTTCCTGACTGTGTCAGAATATTGAAGATTATTTTATAAATGATTTACAATCAATTCGTAGGTTCTGTAATAAGTTGTAGGCAAAATTCTGAAGGATACAAAGGAACAGAGTGATTCAGACGAATTGTAGAAGGATCATGGAATCAAATTGAGGAAAAGAGTGGAGGACTCTGAGAAAAAGAACATAGAGGAGGTTGTGTGGATTCCTATTGAAGAATCGAGGAATCGAGAGGATAATTGGTTCGCTATACCAATGGAGAAATTGAGTACTGTTCGAACAGAACAACGAAGGGAAATTGGGCCAAAACAAAACCCAAGTGGAAGCATAAGGTGGAGTTGAAGAGCTCTACAAGGACAGAGATCAAAGGAGAGTGAGGAGCTTAAGCTCAAAAGGAGGAGCGAGCTGTGAATGGGCAGAAGGCCGAAAATTTTAAAGAAGCCAAGCCACAGAAGAACTAATGACTTAGCGTAAAAACTAAGTAAAGAGACGAATAGAGAAGCATGAAGTGTTAGCACTTAGCAGCTGTTGGATCTGGGTGATCAATGGCTATGATTGAAATCGCAATCGCATTTCGGAGGTGCCAAGGGATGGTGACAAACGAAATAGTGAACTCTGACGAGCGATGTGGCGATATCACCGATGGACCAATCGGTAATCGCGCAATCGGAGGTATAAAGCGGAAGAAGCCAGGTGCAGTTGGAGAAGTGAAATCCGATAGCGATAATTGGAGTATTGAAGCTTGGACATATCAGAGTTCGGGGCAGCGGAAGCGTGGAGTGATTAGAGACCAGACCTGATGATAATCATAGTCACGGGTCTATAATATTTGACGTCTTTGTATGCGGTTCGGAGTTGGAGAGAGACAAACGTATGTACATGTTAATGACCCGAAAAGGAGTGAAACCAGACTTACGATAAAGGCAAATCTCGATAAGTGTGCAGAGGCTGTATAAAGGCCCAAAGGTATGTTATGCATGTTAATCCTTTTATAAAGGATTAAGTGTCGATAGTGAAGTGCGTTAGTGTTATTCCATTTCTCATGGAATAAAACCCTGCCAATAATGTATTATGTGATCCCTATGTAAATGAGTTCTGATAAGTGGTTTACAGCGAGGTGATTAAGTTCCATTAACAAAGGAACTACTTATAAAGGGGCCTTGACCTTTTATGGTCTAAAGATTGGACTCCATTGTAGAGTTACATACATGGGGTAGTTGTGGATGCATTGTTAAATGCCTATTGTGGGTATATGCTGGGTAACCCTGGCATCATTTTGCCATGTATGGTTATATGCTGGGGAACCCGTGCATCAAATTCCAATAGCCAGAAGGCAAGCCTGGATTGCTTATTACACAATTCTAGTATCTATCCAACCTCCTCAGACAGCTGAGACTTCCTTTTGTGCAGTTCTAATAGCCAGTCTCCCAACCCTCCAGCAAAAATTGTGCAATCCTTGCCAACCCATCCCAAGGTATGTTGCATGTCATTCCTCAACATTGCTTTCATTTTTCACTGACAGATTTCTTACCATGCATGTTGCTTTGTCTCCAGATCTAGCAGGTGTTCGTCTACCTCTTAGCAATTTAGGATCAATGGCCCCAAGAGAGAAGGATCCAAGGACGCTGAGGAAAATGAAACTGGAGAAGCAGTTGAGCGAGTCTCTACAAGTCTGTCGATCTATGAAGATACCAAGATGATTGTAGATAAGTACATCAAGATGAAATGGCAAGAGGTCAATGATGAATTTGCAGGAACATTTGGGGAAGACCTCGAAGACCACCAAGTCTATGTCAACATCCACAAGTCCAACTTATACCAGATTGCATGTAGGTATCTTGTGCTCCCATGCGCGGACATAACACATTAGACCTTCTCGCATGCTGATCCCAAGATGATGACATTGATTATTGTCAATGGGAAAAAGATTGCTACTTTTAGGGCATTGGATTGTGATGAGATGTATCAGATGTCAAAACCCATCATCACCATGGAGACACCCTTCAACCTACCCAGTAGCAATGCCAACTCCAGAGATATCTTGATGAACTGGGTGAAGGATCTGGCTAAATTTAGGATGACACCCAACTAGGTCTACAAGATGAAGATATTGCAGAAGGCGTATCAATACTTGGTCATCTTCGCATGTCATCTGTATGGCCAAGAAAGCACGAAAACCTTCCCACAGAGTTGGATGATTGTGTTGGACCAACTGGCCAGATAAGGCAAAGCATGCAACTGTTTTGACATGTTGGCTCATCAGCTGAAGGAACAGGTAACAAGGGCTCAATAGCCACCCAAGGGTATGTAAGTAGGAATCTACATGTCCGCCTACATCTTGGATGCAATCTGTGCCTGTGAGAAGTTCTCCAGATTGAAATGGGCATGGACACTAGTGGAGACCTCTATGAACTCTTATTGTAAGATGTTGTCCAAATGCAGCTTCAGAGGAGTTATCACACAGTTGTCCAATCATTTTGTAACCCTGGTTTACAAGATGATATTTGAACAGGATCCACCCTGCATGTTGAAGGTAGAAATGGAGGCACTCATCGACATAGCTAATTGGTATGCCTCACTGCCCGACACCTTCATACAGATGTACAGTGTGGAGAAGCCTCCACATTATTTACCGAAGTTTTCCTTGGAAAAACTCATCATGCGGGAAGTATCATATCACATCTCGGCAAGATTGACAGCTAGGTTGCACCAGAAGAAGAAGGCACCTTCATCTGCTCTTCCGTTACGGATTAGGTTATATGAGATATGGAGTTTCAAGCATGCGGATGTCGAAGCAGATCAGATGAATAAAAATCCATTCAAACTCTGAAGTTACAATCTATATGACCCGCATTGTCTTGTGAAAGATCACTGCATGAGAGTATAGTTTAACTGGATCCACAAGGGATGTCCTTGGGCAGAGGAATACCTATGGAGATATTGTTACAACTCCTCCAGACTCAATGAAATGGTCATCCTCATTGTGGAATGGATAGTGAAGCAGTGTGAAGCAGCATTGTTGGGTCCCTATAATACTAGTGATTACCACATTACTATTGTAGTTATACCCCTTATTTATATTGTTGTGCCCCTATTACCCCCATATTGTTACTTTTGTGCCCCATAGAATCCCTCTATTGTTATTTTTGTGGCTTTATATTATTATTGTTAGGTCGGCTAGATTATATTGTGACTCCTTAGACTCCTATATATAGAAAGGAGGTTTTGTCATTTGTATCATCCAAGAATTGTTCATTTATGTAATGTAAAGGAGGTTTCCCCCTCGAAGAGGCTGAATTCTAAGGTGTTTATCTATCATTTCTATCTTTTCTTGAGCTGGTTTCATAACATTTGGTATCAGAGCTTTGGGTTCTAGGGTTTCGCTGCTCCAAACAGGTCATCGTGGAATTTTCACTATAACTTTTTTTTTGTGACGTTTCAGAAGTCGCAAGAAAAACCCATTTGAGAAGAAATCTCACTGAACCTTGGGTATTAATTTCAGAGCGTTTCGCACTATATTTGTGGAGTTATGATCTGAGGAAGTTGGTCTTTTTGCAGACTCCTGAATTACATTCCAAACAGGTGACCTGGGGAAAATCGTCATAACTTTCTCTCTGGGGATCAGATTGAAATTTCGTAAGAAGGTACAGAAAGAGGACAGACCATAGTTTCTTATAACTATTTTTCATATCCAAAGGTTGAAACAGGGACTCGTGGCACGTCGTACAAGTTCGCTCTACTGAACTAGTCTATGATCAAGTCACTGTGGGATATTTCGCATAACTCTTCCTTGGAGAATCCAATTTGGGTCAGATCTGTGGCATTGGAAAGAGGAAACTAAGGGCTACTACAGGTAGCAATTTCAGAACTAGATGCTTGGAAAGTATGGAGATACATCAGAGGCAATATCGAGCTCCTACAAAGTGAAAAAATGTGTGTAGATTTTTTTAAATTTTTGTTTAAGCTTGGTTTGAAAATTTATTTTGAAGGAATTGAAAGGGCATAGTAGAGAATTATTATCGGTAACTGATTCCCTGAGGAAATAAAATGCAAACACCTAATAAGGAACCTGAAAGCTCTAGCATGACTCATGAAGAAGAGGAAGAAATGCTACATGATATATCAAAATTACAAGAACAGGTGCAACAAATGTCACGCTCACAAATGTTAACAGAAGCTAAGATAAATGGCGTGGAAGCTAAGATGAATGGCATGGAAGCTAATATGGACAATTTTAAGATAGATTTGAACACAAATTTGAAGACAGGCATGGCAGATTTGAAGACAGATTTGACAAATTTTCTACAAGAAATACTTACTAATGGTGAAAAGGTAGTAAAGGAAGCTCATGATGAGAACAAAAGAAATGTTAATCATGATTCCATAGATGCTAATGTTGGATCGAAGACTCACCATATTCCACAAATCGATATGAGGATGTTTGATGGCAAGGATCCCGCTACATGGATATTACAGATGGAGCAATTCTTCGATCTCAATAATGTGCAAAACGCACAAAAGGTACATATGGCAACTATATATTTGGAACCAAATCAGTTTGTATGATATCAATGGCTTTGCTCTCGTAAACAATTTATCACTTGGGCAATTTTTACGGAAGAATTGATAGCACATTATGAGGATACAAAAAGCAACACTTTTTTTAGCCATTTGATAAGTCTCAAAACAAAAGGGTTCAATAATGGAGCACATTGAGCAGTTCCAAAAATTGAACATAAGGGTAAAAGATATTCCAGAGGAACACAGGATTGATGTGTTCATAGGGTCTTTAAAGGATAATATCCAACATGATGTTTGCCTTTGGGAACCTAATTCATTAGAGAAGGCATTCAGGTTAGCAAGAAAAATGGAAAGCAAAATTATGGAAACTAGGAAGCATACCACTCACAACTATAAAGACGGAAGTGTTGTTGCCCCTAGTCTTCCACAACCTATAAGGTTGACACCACAACAATTGGAAGAAAAAAGAGCAAAAGGGCTTTGTTACAGTTGTGATAGCAAATACACTAAAGGTCATAAGTGTGCTGAGAAGAACTTATTCTACATAGATTGTGAAGAGGAAGAAGAAAAGGAGCAAGAAAGGTCAAAATAAGAGTATATACTCTAGGAACAAAGCTTAGATGAAGAACAAATAAATCCGACCATATCTTGTAATGCATTGGCGGGAATTACCACTCCTCAAACCATCAAGATAGAAGGACAAATCAAGAAGAAAAAGGTAATAGTGTTGATTGATTCAGGAAGCACCCACAATTTTATTCATTGTAGGGTAGCAAAAGAATTGAATTGCTTCCTATATCCAGCACCAGAGTGTCAAGTGATGATTGCAAATGGAGGGACAATAAATTGCTCTGGAAAGTGCCATAATATCAAGCTATCCATGGGAGAATATGTATTGACTATCCCAATGCTTTCCATTCCAATGGGAGGTGTTGATGTTGTACTAGGAGTCCAATGGCTACAATCCTTGGGTACAATAGCTTTTTATTTTCAAGAACTTTTCATCAAATTTTATATGGAAGGAAAGGAAGTTGAATTAAGGGGTATTGCAAGGAAACCAGGAAAGATAATCAGCTCTAATGGTATGAAAAAGCTTCTAAAAAAGGAGCAAAGAGGTGTAATTGCACAATTATGTTCGCTAGATGTTTCCACACCGGAATCATCTATTTCTCCAGATCTCCAAAAAGTCTTGGACAATCATTCCAAGGTATTTGAGACTCCCAAAGGTCTCCCACCTATGCATGATCATGATCATGCTATTCATCTGATTCCAGGAAGTGTTCCTCCAAACATCATGCCGTACAGATATCCCTATGTCCAAAAAAGTGAAATTGAACGTATGGTTGCAGAAATGCTAGAGGCTGGTATAATTCAACCGAGTCAAAGTTCTTTCTCTGCTCCAGTAGTATTGGTGCACAAGAAGGATGGATCATGGCGCATGTGTCCGGATTATAGGGAGCTCAACAAGCTCACTATTAAAGATAAGTTCCCCATTCATGTCATTGATGAATTATTGGATGAATTGCATGGATCAATTTACTTCACCAAGTTGGATCTTCGTTTGGGATATCATCAAATCAGAATGAAGATTGAAGACATTCCGAAAACGGCATTTAGAACTCATGAGGGTCATTGTGAATTTTTGTTCATGCCTTTTGGCCTTACCAATGCACCTTCAACATTTCAAGGTTTGATGAATTCAATTTTCAAACCATTCCTTAGAAAATTTGTGTTAGTATTTTTTGATGATATACTAATCTACAGCAAGTCTTGGAAGTATCATGTTGAACATGTTGACAGGGTGCTACAACTATTGGAGGAGAAACAATTATATGCAAAAAGATCCAAATGTTTCTTTGGAGTCCAGGAGGTGGAATATTTGCGTCATATTGTATCTCATGAAGGAGTTAAGGTAGACCCTAGCAAAATTAAAGCCATTAAGGAATGGAAAATCCCCACATCCATAAAGGGTCTGCGAGGATTTCTTGGGTTGACAGGGTATTATCGCAAGTTTGTTAAGAATTATGGGAGAATAGTAGCACCTCTAACAACATTATTGAAGAAAGATGCATTTTCATGGACTCTGGAAGCAACAAAGGCCTTTGAACATCTTAAAGAGGCAATGTGCCAAGCACCGGTCTTAGCTACACCGGACTTCACAAAAACCTTTGTTGTGGAATGTGATGCTTCAGGAAATGGAATTGGTGCTGTTCTAATGCAAGATGAAAGACCCATTTCTTTTGAAAGTCGTCCAATCAAGGGAAAGTTTTTAAGCAAAGCTATTTATGAGAAGGAAATGTTGGTAATACTCCATGCACTTAAGAAATGGCAACCCCACCTAATGGGAAGACACTTCAAGGTAAAAACGGATCATGATAGCCTTAAATACTCTTTTAGAACAAAGATTATCCTCTAAAGAGCAACAAAAGTGGGTCACAAAGATGTTGGGTTATGACTTTGAAATCATATACAAAAAAGGGAAGAAAAATGTGGTGGCAAATGCACTCTCAAGAAAGGATGAGAATGTGGAGGCATTGTTGTGTGCCATTTCTATTATCCAACTAGATTGGATAAACGAAGCAAGGGAGGAATGGAAGAATGACGAAGAAGTGTGGGCACTTATTCGAAAGCTACAACAAGATTCTAGTACGTCTTATACATTTAGCTGGCAAAATGATTCGTTATGGTACAAAGATCGCTTATACCTCTGTAAGAATTCCCAGCTAAAACAAAATAATCTTATGGAATTGCACACTTCTCCCTTAGGAGGGCACTCAGGATTTTTAAAAACTTACCACAGGGTTAAGAAGGAATTTTTTTGGGATGGCCTTAAATCAGATATTCAAAAGTTTGTGGCGGAATGTTTGGTTTGCCAACAAAATAAAGTTGAAACAATTAAGACATCGGGTCTATTACAACCTTTATCCATTCGAAGCCAATGTTGGGAGGAGGTTTCAATGGATTTTATCACAGGTTTACCCAAGTCTGAGGGAAAGAGTGTCATCATGGTGGTAGTTGACAAACTTACCAAGTATGCACACTTTTGTGCATTATCACATCCATTTAAAGCTAGTACAGTTTCTACTGCATTTATGGAAACAGTTCAAAAGCTACATGGAAACCCAAAGATTATTGTAAGTGACAGAGATCCCATTTTCACTGGAAAATTTTGGACATAATTATTTTCTTGTCTTGGTACTCAGTTAGCTCATAGCTCATCTTATCATCCTCAATCTGATGGGCAAACTGAGATAGTAAACAAATGTTTGGAAGGATATCTTCGTTGCTTTGTATCTGATAAATAGACACAATGGGTCAAATGGTTGCCTCTGGCTGAATGGTGGTATAACACTTCCTTCCATACAGCAACAAAAATGACCCCATTTATGGCACTTTATGGGTATCAACCACCATCCATCACATCATATTTAAGATAAAATTCTAAGGTTCAGGCAGTGGAACATCACATCGAACATCAATAACAAGTCCTCCAACTCTTAAAGGATAACCCCGTGTTGGCACAAAATAGAATGAAACAACAGGCAGATCAACATCGCAGTGAAAGAAGTTTTGATGTAGGTGATTGGGTATTCCTACGGCTACAACCATATAAGCAAATGTCCCTAAAGCAAGCTAAGAAGGATAATAAATTATCACCAAAGTATTATGGTCCATACAAGGTGTTGCAAAAGATTGGTACTATGGCATACAAATTGGAGCTTCCTGCAGCTTCTCGATTGCACCCAGTTTTCCATGTTTCATGTTTAAAGAAGGTTATAGGCAACAAGCTCCCAATTCAAACAATATTGCCAGAACTTGACGAGGAAGGAAAAATTATATTGGAACCGGAAGCAGTCACAGAAACAAGAACTCGACAGCTATGAAATCGATCAATTTCAGAGTATCTTATCAAGTGGAAGAACTTATCCGCTGAAGATTCCACATGGGAGGATGAGAATTTTATGCAGAAGTATCTAGAACTACTCAAGCGTTGAGGACAACACTTTTTTGAAGGAGAGGGGCATGTTGGGTCCCTATAATACTAGTGATTACCACATTACTATTGTAGTTATACCCCTTATTTATATTGTTGTGCCCCTATTACCCCCATATTGTTACTTCTGTGCCCCATAGAATCCCTCTATTGTTATTTTTGTGGCTTTATATTATTATTGTTAGGTCGGCTAGATTATATTGTGACTCCTTAGACTCCTATATATAGAAAGGAGGTTTTGTCATTTGTATCATCCAAGAATTGTTCATTTATGTAATGTAAAGGAGGTTGCCCCCTCGAAGAGGCTGAATTATAAGGCATTGATCTATCATTTCTATCTTTTCTTGAGCTGGTTTCATAACAAGCATCCTGGAGTGAACCAAAAGCAGCAACAACAGAGGTAAACATACCAGTTCACGACAAGGGCAAGAGAAAGATTGTCAACAATATGGAGGAAGAGAAAAGCTTCAAGTTCTGAGCAGACCCACTTATGCAGGAAGAAACTTTGGCAATATAGGCAAAGAGGCAATAGTGCAATAAGAGAAACGCAGAAATGCAGAAAAAGAAACAAGAATGGAGGAAATAGAGGAGTTTCATGAGTTGAAGGAGCAACTCTAGAAGGAACAGGAGCTACGTAGACATGAGAAGGAAGTGCAACAGGAACAGGTATAGAAAGGGTGCAACTTGCACAGATAGATGAAACTGTGCCCTTCTAGATAGTACACTCATCAAAAGAGCTATCATCAAGCAAACATGATGAACCATCGTAGGAGCAGGACTTTGCTCAGGAGATAGAATAAAAACTTGAACATATGGATACAGATATGGAGTAACATGCGTTAGAGCAAGACATCGACCTCATGCCTCGCCACTAAGAGGTTGACCCACTAGCTTCACCGCATCGAGAAGATGAGGAAGTCACAACCGACCAAGGAGACATAGAGATACTTGGAGATCATCCGGAAGGAGAGATGTACAACATCCCATTTGAAGAGTCTCAACATAGAGTTGTGCAATCTCGTAGAGTGTCGACTCTGGATGATCATACATATCCTTCACAGTTTTAGGAATGAGTGATCGTGTTTGATGTGCGCAAACATCCAAAATCATTGGTTGATGCTACGAGATCATATGTTGAAGCCACTAGCTCGAGTGTTCACTTCCTGATAGTTGAGAATGAGCGAATGGCTAGGGAGCTATAGATGGAAAAGCAGGGAGGAGAATTGGTTACAGCATCTGCCCAAGCAGAATTGAAGAAGGAAATTCTGGATGAAGTATTGTCCCTTGACATAGTCATGTGGGTGTTGTATTCCAAGTTTGGTGCCATTTATAAGGAGGTCGTCCATCTCAATCTGGGAGCAGTGATGTTCTAGAAGAGCACGTATCCTGTCGAATGTGTATGATGTTGTTGATTACATGCAAACATGGATGATGAGATACAAGGGAGACCCACTTCACTTGCCTAAGATGAAGAAGCCCAGAGCAGTCGAGCTAAAGGCACACATCCAGAGTCAGATACAGAATTATGAAGAGCTCTCGTAGCTCATCAATATTCTACAGGCTTCCCATGCACGTGTATTCAAGAGTATGGATGTTGTTGTGTGTGCACATGCAATCCCATTTATTGGGACACTCACCCAGGCGAAGACAAAGGCACAGGTCCAACTTTAGCTTGACTTGTACTTTGACAAGTTAATGGGCATAGCCACCAGCCCAGACTTGTCAATCAGTATAGACTCCATGCAAAAGTATGTTGTTGGTCTGGTTACACTGAAGACAATGATGGGCATGCTATCAGATGAGTTGGATAGATGAGCCCGAGGAATGTACTCAGATGCTATGGAGGTAAGAGTTCATTTCCACAAAGATGTCAACTTAGAGTACGTAGACACCATTGCGGACTACTGAGCTTGGCATCAGTTTGCCACTGTCGACCTCCATGAGGATGTCAAAGAGCTGGTCTTCAAACAGTTGTCTGAGTCTTAGTGATCTCTTGCATGACATTCTCAAGCTATTTTGTCTCACATGGGTACATGTGCATTGAAATGTAACGTCTTGTCAAGTGTAAGTTCAAGTGTCAATAGTTGGATGTAACAGTCATGGAGTAGATGAAGAGTCATGACGGTAGATGAACTGTAAAAAAGGGGAATGTCAAGGGCCACCCCACCCTTTGCTATAAATACTCCCTCATAACTTGTTGTATAGGATTTTTGTTAGCCAAGCTTTTGATAGGAGTATATTAGAGAAAGCTTGGATAGTAGTGTAACGAGCCTTAGCTTCTCCACTACGCATAGCTAGTATATCTCTTTGGAGGAGCATGCGGTTGTGGCTATAGCATTCCACTGTCGAAAGTAGTGGTTGGACATGGATGTATTGTATGACTGGAACTTACACTTCTTAATATAATAGAGCTAGCACGTTTCATGTATATGGTGTATAGTATTTGAGCTATCTTGAGTACTCTAAATGATATATGTATCTGTTTTCTTGCACATGCATGTGTAGCTATTTCAGCATATGTATGTATGAATCCTTCTGAAATGTGTTGTTGGTTTAACCATCATTTTGGATTTCTAGCTTACTTTCCTTCCATGTTGTGATGCATCTTTTATCGTGTGTTCCCTTCTTAACTCTGTAGTATTATAGGTTTCCAAGGGGCGCACTCACCTCACCCTCCATGTGTTAGAACTGCTCATGCACCTTCCTTGACATACTGAATATGTCACACCCTTGCTACCAATAGGTAAATATTACTTTCCTCTATGCAAAACTGTGGTCAAGGAATTACAATACGACCCACTCCTGGGTCTCCTACACCAAATGGTCTAAGGTTTAATTGGGAGTTCCTACCAGGGAGATCCCCTGACATGTTGGTAGGTCCAACACCGTCAACAGGATCCCATCATGCTTTCGTTAGTATGTGAAATATTAATGAATAAATTACCTAATATATCACAATGCATCTATTGTGAGGAGATATCAATCCTCTTTGATGATTCTCCGATAAGTATGAGACCCCTTACACTCAGATGTGTATTTATGACATGTAGGTTTCATGTTCATGATATGTTTGATGGAATGTCTATCATCGCTAGGCCTTGTTAGGTCAAATTCTTGTCTAATATTTGTATGGAAGACTTTTTCTTTATGTCATTCATGATTCTAGAAAGTCTCATTAAGTTCTAGACAGAGGTTTGGATCCTAGCCTGAAAAGTGGCTTAAATCCCATAGTCACAGGCATAGAACTAGGTGAACAAAAATGTAGTCACTCCCTTGTAGGAATCATGCGTGTGACTGGATGGTTTTAGTCGAAATCAAGTAGTGTTGTGCCAGCTTCTTGGAGATCAGGGCACTAAAAAAAGAGGTTTAACTAAGGGTATGGGCACTTGGGAGGATGGTTTAGTCCTTGGGGGTCTTGCACCCCCTGATAGGGAAATCATTAAGTTATTTGGTTTATCAATTCCATTTCCTTAAGGTGATCTAGGAGGTCGAATCATATCATAGTAACTCTTCATCACATGTTTACCTTAGTAGGTCGGTAACTTGAGTAAATGTTGGAGGAGGGTGTTACAAAATTTTTATATTTTGTACCTTTCTTCATCCTGATAATAGTGCTTTTTCTAGACCTAGGACTGATAAATACATCATCATTAGGAAAAAATGATTTCTTGATTGTAAGAGGCTCCAAACTAGTTGACATGTTCCTTGACAAATTTTCCAACTTCGTGTCCTTAGAGACCATAGAAGAAGTGATTTCCAAGGAAGCCCCAAAATTAATAGGAGAAGAAACATATACCCCAAACAAATTGTTTCCCCATCCACCTTATCCATGTCCAAAATATTAGGTGGATACATGCAGTTATTAAAAGCCATAATAATTAGACTCTTATAGTTATTAATAACATAAGAAAATGGTAGAGGGGGATGTTTATGTCTCACCTGAATAACATGATTTATACATATCCTATGACTATTATTCTTTTCAATTTTGTGGCCCTTATTAACAACAGAAACATTTGTTGAAATGTCATAAAAAAATATGGGAAGGATTAATAGGATGAGTACTTCGAACCACTGGATCAATGTTGTCCTTTTGACTATAATTCTCTTGTGTCAATCCTTCTTTGTATATCTTAGCCTTAAATCCGTTGTGTTTTCCCCATTGACGCCCATAAACAAACCTTCTAGGACATTCCACCAAAATATGGCTTCTCACATGATAACCCAAGCATAGAAATGGGATTCCCCAATAATTGATGCTTTGGCAGTAAGAGAAAGGCCCCTAGAAAAGGTCAATATTTGTCAGAAATCCACCTGAAAAATACTTTTCGATGAGAACCCAAGATATCCTTTTGTTGATTCTCCCCAAACTCCCATCCTAAAGGGAGAAAAACAAAAAAAATGTTGGGTATTTCCCTAATTACCTATTTTCTCCACATATCTAGTGGCAAGTCTGGTAATTTAACCCACATAATTTTGACACTTTAGAATTTCCTTTAGGGGGTTAAAACTTGCATACCAATGATGGAGTGAAATAAAGGCATTGCCTCTAACCGATGGAATGCCAACTATATTCTCTACATCATATTAGAATAGAACCTAAAAAGTGAAACACCAATTAAACAAGACATTGATATTTGGTTTGTATTTCAATAGAGGAGACCAAAATTTTGTCCACCCACTCCTACATTTGTTCCCCTATCATCTTTGAAATTCCCACATTCCTATGAGTGCCCTCTATTTCAGACCTTCTACCTTGTCCCAGAAAATATACACTCGCAAAACCAGGCTCTAAACTTTTTCTATGATCTTAATAGCCTTCCCCCTTCGAGAACTATTTCTCAATCCTGCATCCAAATGGTCTCTAAGAACTAGTGGCCCGTCACCAATATTTATGATGACTAAATTGGCCTTCCCCGCACCTCTTCCTCATAATGCATTCACGGAAATGTTGTTATAAATACATACCACAAACAAGTTGAAATCCCCAATCCTAACACGAGAAAACCACCATTATACGATGAAAATATAAACCTGAATGGGAAAATCCATTTAGCCTCGCCTTTACAATTTCCTACCTCCTTATGATAGGGGGATCTCAAGATGCATTGACAGAAAGAAACAACTGTGGCCTCAATCCCAAAAAACGCAGGAGGAAAGCTACCCCTTGTCAGGTAGACAACAAAACCACCCACTTCATGTGTTCTTCGTGCATGACACCATGAAAGATATAAAGAAAACATGTTAGAATATAACATATGAAACTATCCACAACCATTGTTAGAGAAAAAAAACCCAACGAGCTACCTACAAGACTAAAAAATCACCAAGACAATATTCATATCTAAGCTCCATAATTGAGCTAGCCGGGAGGAATAACTTCCATTCCTTACATTAACCACATCATTAAAGTTTGTAAGATCAACAATTTAATTATCACATCAATCGTGAAATAAATAAACTTTTAATAGGAATGTAACTACCTCAACAAAGATATCTCCATATATACGAATAAGTGGAAATAACTAACCCATAACATAAACACTCTAGGATTCAGTCCAGACTCAATTTCGACACACAAAATACCAAAGAGATCCTTGGACCTCAGAAAACCAAACTGAGGGGCATCAATATTTATGGGATATTGTCATGTCTATGATTTTTCTAGAAACAAATGATCAAGTCGGACCCCAAAATAACTCTTTTGAACCACATAATCTTATTACTCGGAAAACTTCCAAAGAGAGTTTCTCCCCTTAAGAAATGACACAAGAAAACATAGTTACCCATGTAGAAATTAATGTGTAGATTCTAAACTGATCATGAAATTTTCTAAATCACGAGTAGAAGCTACTTTACTGATACGCCAAAGTAAATTTACGATCGAGAACACCAATTATTAACATGCATAAAAATTCAACACACATACACAAATATTTATCTAGGGGAAAGAAACTCCTCAAAACCCCTTACTATTTTTATTGCATTAATCAAAGAATCTAGATAAATACAATACGCTTTGCTCATGCTTGAGTTCAACCCGCACCTCTATCTTCTATCCTCTGCTTGACTGACTGACTCTGGTGAACAATTAGACAATTTCAGGGCTTCCTGAGCTGCTATTTCCTTTCATTGTTCCTATGGGAATCAACCCCTATTATTTAGGAAATTCCTCAATCTAGATTGTGAAATCCTGTAGGCCCTTCTATGAATGCATGCATGACCTGTACAACTTGGAATAGTTTACAACTGATAGTACACTTCCCTTTAACTCCAATCTCATCTGGGTAACTCGAATTATCTACATGCAACAATTATTTTTCGATGATTGACCAATTAACTGGATGATTACTCATTGTGAAAAAAGTTACACACCCTTAACTTGACCTCCACTAGTTCTTCTGACAGTGAGAACTAGTTACACTAACAATAACTCAAATGAACTAAAAAAGATTACTACAAATTAGAAATCAATCATGTAAAACTAAACTCAAGTGTCTCCAAATCAAATTTACTGAGTTAACTGAGTGACAAGAGCCATGCCACCTCAGTTAGCTACATCCAAGTATTCTGTTGAAATTCAAATTCGAATTTCTCCTAATTTAATCAAGGGAAAATCAAATTAGGATTTTCTTGTTGCATTTCCAACACTCCCTCCCAGCAAGAAAGATATTCACATTTACCATGATCTAGAACCTTTGGAATGTATTTCATTCATAACTTCTCTCTGTTGTTGCTAGTACTACAACATCTTTAACTAAAAAGCATCTAAAAAATTAAACAAAAAACAAAATGAATCAATTGTGTCTACAATTGTCTACCTAGAAAACTGTGTTGTTGTTGACTCTGCTACTGTGCCTCCTACTCTACTAGCAACACTCCACTACACTCCTCTATATATGACTGATATTGATCCTCGTGCTACTGAATATTGTGGGACCTTGTAGCAAGGGTAATGATCCATGACACAAGCACACCTCAATGGACCCTGCCAAACTTTCTCCATTCTTGGACTAAGGGTCTACATTGCTCCACCTCTCTACTGGAGGTATAACTACATCTGCTCCCTCTACCCACTTGGCTTAAACTCCCCCCCTACTGAAGGCCTTTTGTTGAGTATATTTCTCTAATCTACCTCTTATCTACTTTGCCATTTGTGCTTGTTCGACAACTTCCTGAGGCTTCTTCTGAGGCTACATGTTGAGAGGTCTAACATTATCCCTCTCAGCCACCAAATATCTAGTCTTTACCTTGCTCCCCAAGGCTTTGAATGAATCTTCTAACTCAAGTGCATACAATTTATTGACTCAAACCCTGATCTACTTCACCTGTCCCATGGCTATGTGTCTCATGAATTCTTTTCCTTTGTTGAAGATCACATCATAACCATGGTCTTCCAAAACTGTAATAGAGACAAGACTTTTATTTAGACCCAAAACAAACATCACCTCCTTAAGAGGAGAGCATGACTCCCTCTAAAAGGTGATTTTACTAATCCTGGTTGCACTATACCTTCCGCCACCTCCAAACTCAATGTTTATCTGGAGACCTTTCTCCTCCAATTCACTAAAAAAAATCTTTGTTGCTTGTCATGTTGAAAGAGGCACCATTATGTAGGTACAACATGTTCCCCATCATGGTGCTTTCGATGCATGCAATGAGAGTGAAGTCAATCTTGAATTGTGAAACCAAAGCTTCACCTCTTGCTGCTACTGCAGGATCCTTCTTTCTTTCCTTTTTATGTGCACATTTCGTGGCATAGTGCTCAAATTCATGACAGTGAAGGAACTTGATTTTGGACAAGTCTTTATGCTTGCCCACTTAGCTGGAATGATCCTCACCTTGGGAGTTCCTCCCCTTGGCCTTCATTCCCTTGCTGACTAATGCAAAGTCCTCTTCCTCTTCCTTGGATGATGTCCCATCTCTGTTGCTTTGCCTTATTTTGTTTTACATTAGATCAGACTGTAACCTCTCCCAACTTGGTAGTTTATCTCTACCATTTACAAAATCTTGGTAATTATGCCAACACTTGGGAAGGCCCAAGATGGCTAGAGCTACCATATCTTCTTCAGGGATAGTAACACTAATCCCGCCATGTTCATCGTGACACTGTGTATACCTTTTTAGGTACTACGAAATTGTTTCATTCTTTTGCATCTTAATACTTTGAAGATTTTCCTTGAGTGTCAACTTCCTATGGTCGCTATTATTCTCAAACAACTCTTTCATTTTTTTCCATATCACAAATAGAGTCTCTTTCCTATGGATATTCCAAACATGATCCCAAACTCCCTCCAATATGATCCTCGTCACTTTAGCGACATCCTTCTTCCACTGAGCAAGATCCTAGGCATTAGATGCTAGTGGTTTGGCTAAATTTATTTTTATGTATTCTAGGAGTCAATTATCATCCACTATTTCCTCCATGCAGATCTTCCATGCCACAAAATTTGTGGTTCCTTCCAAATCATACTCTAGCCTGGGTCTATTTAAAGCCATCTTCTCTGTTCTGGAGAAAACCTGTAGCAGTGATCTTCAGATTCAAACTTCTTGCAACGAAAACCTTGAAATATCTTATCTACTATGAATCTAGCTCTGATACCATGTAGAAATTAATATGTAGATTCTAAACTTCTCATGAAATTTTCTAAATCACAAGACTAGAAGCTACTCTATTGATATGCGAAAGTAAATTCATGATCAACAACACCAATAATTAACATTCATCAATATTCAACGCACACACACACACACATATTTATCTAGGGGAAAGCAACTGCTCAGAACCCCTTACTATATGTATTGTATTAATCAAATAATTTGGATTAACACAATACACTTTGCTCAAGCTTGAGCTCAACTTGCACCTATATCTTCCATCCTCTACTTGAATGACTGACTCTAGCCAACACATAGCCAATTTTAATCCTTCCCAAGATTATTTTTCCTTTTGCTTTTCCTATGGGAATTAGCCCCTATTATTTAGGAAATTCTTCAATTTTTATTCCACAATTCCTCTAGGTCCTTTTATGACTACATGCATGACCTATACAACAGTTTACAAATAATAAGACATTGCCCTTTAACTAAAATCTCAATTGGGTAACTTGAATTCTCTGGATGCAACAATTATTTTGGGTTGATTGATCAGTTAACTGGATGATCACTCAGTGTGAAAAAAGTTGCACACCCTTAACTTGACCTCCATTAGCTCTTTTGACAATGACAACTAGTTACACGACAATAACTCAAATTAACTTAAATATATTGCTACAAATTAGCAATCAATCATGTAGAACTAAACTCAAGTGTCTCCAAATCGAACTTACTCAGTTAATTGAGTGATAAGACCCATGTCACCTCAGTTAACTACCTCCAAGTATTCTGCTGAAATTGAAATTCGAATTTCTCCTAATTTAATCAAGGGAATTAAATTTCGAATTTCTTACATCATTTTCAGCAACCCATATCATACATCATCCTCCAGCGACCACTCTCAAATGATGGAAAATGAGAGTCAATATTGTTAACGACATCGTCCCACAAAGACATCAATAAACACCATAACCTCACCTCCAGAGCAAAAACTTGACTTCCTAGCCACTAATACACCTAGGAGAAAGAATCATACCACTAGAGAAAACTATAGATATGAAAATACAACAACCTGTAGCATTCCACATCATGTGCCCAAAACAATGTCCCAACCTACCCATATATGACAGCATATACCTTTTGAAAACTACATACCTACGCCTTAGGAACCACAAGAAGTCTATGCTGGTTGAAATGCCCTAGTAGACCTTTTTGTTCCTACCAATGAGTTTTTGCGTTGATCGTGTTGTTGATTTAGACTACTTCTCATAATCATGGCGATAGTATTTCATAGATAGACAAATTATTCTTCCATCCAAAGTTGAGGTTGACCCTCCTCCTTGAAAACAATTGTGACATGTATTAAGAGAAGCCACATTGTAGCTAGGTTTTTGCAGGTTCTTACATGAAACTCACCACCTAATTTCACTTTCATCTTGATATATTTGTTATATTTCATTGAATATGCTATAATCAAAGACTCACCCAAATTCTCCAAAGCACTCACCTAGTTTACACACTCAAATAATATGTCTTTAAGGTACTTTCCCTACAATTGAACCCTCAAAACTAAAAGAGAAGGACATACACCAAAAAATATATTTCGAGGTGAGAGATTGATCCTTACCCCCAAAATTACATGGAGTTAAAGCTCCAACAATTATGCTTACTAGAGTCTATTGAAAATATCACATGTACTAAATTTTAGTCATAACATATTTTTCACATTTATTCTAGTTAAAGACTTGCACTCAAATGTAAGCAAGAGTAAAACGTTTTGAAGATTTCATTGAGTGAGCTCAAGCATGAATTTATATATTCTCTATGATTATGTGAATCAAATGAATTACCTACTAAAATCATTGTAAAATTAGTATTCTTGTTTTGTTGGAATACACATTTGACATGAATTAGAGACTTGGAGTTGCGTTGCTCTAGAAATACTATTCTACCCTTCTGACTATTCTTTGTTTCCATTGGGTCTACATGGATACATTATAAACTAACTTGAAGTAGAAGCCAAGGAAGGAATGAGAGGGAGATGATCTAATCTTGGTGCCCTTTCATTTTACATTTGTTTCATAATCTAATTCAGCTTATCCATGGTTGTAGGGTAATTGGGGGTGTATTTCTTTTTCTTGCTTTTGAATATCGGAAAGTGTTAAAGTGATTATGGAGTGAAGCCAGGGAGTGTGAAATTAATAATATGATAAAATAGAGCTTAATCCATTTAAATAATGTTTAATTAAGTAGCACAATATATAAATGGGAAATAAATCACTTTACTCAAAATTGTATCAATTGGTGGCCTTCTTTGTGTCAAATTTATTATAATTCTCTTTTAATGTCTATAAGAGTGTCTCTTTCCATGCAAGAATGGAGAGAAGTGAGGGAATTAATTAAAAAAATTATCACACAAGAATGAAAAGAAATGAAGGAATTAATTAAAAATGTTATCACACATGAAAATATTTACCAGTGGAAACTCTATATTTTGCTTATTACTATTTTTTTTAAATAAATACTTCATAAAAATTAAATTCTTCCATGCAGATATTAATTATTGATACTTCACTAAAATTTTAAAATTCTTATTCTAAAAAATAACGCTAAACTTAATATATTATTATTTATTAATGTCAAATGTCACATTGTGACAAGGATTGTCTGAATATGAAAATCAACCATGGTTAACCATGTTTATTTTAGTATTTATAATATTTATTTTAGGGTTTATATATCTTGAGTTTATAATATTAGTGTCTTGTGTTTAATATTATTTCCTTAGGTTCATAATTCCTTTGGGTTTTAGTATTAATTCCCTCGGTTTATCATTCCCTCTGGTATAATATTATTCATAGGGTTTATAAACCTTAGGGGCCAATATTATAAATCCACAGGATTGATATTATAAACCCAAGGGATTAATAATAAATGATGGTGGCGTGTGGATCACAGGCTCTAGGAGACTTAAGGATGAACAACATCTAGAATATAGAACAAGTCCTAGTTAACAAAGATGGATAGATAAAACAATGAAGACAAATACAACATCAAGACATAAATGGTTTTAGACCAGCGCCTTAATATTCAATTGACCATAACCTAAATGAAAACAAGTTATCAAGAGAAATTTATAAATGTGATGAAAGTGATAATCATGAATGATTAAATGTAAATGCTCAAAACTTTATCATGCAAGATATTCTAGAAATTAAATACCATGAAGAGCTATCAAATTTAACTGCTAAGAAATATATGATTCTAGAATTAAAATGATGTTCTTCAATAACCCAGATCTAGAATTTATCTTTTTCCTATAGTCAACCTTTAGATATGATTCTAAAACATCAATAGCGCTTGGCAATAGAGAAATTGATACCACAAAAATCTTCATTCAAAATTTTACAGTTAACACAAAAAGACACCAAGGAACTTTAGATTAGAATTTAATTATGCCTTATGTAAATCTTTTAATGTGCTAATCTTATGAAGAAAATTTAATGTGGAAAATGTTTTAATTAAATTTTTTAAAGTGACCAAAGATAAAAATCAAAAGGCATTAATAAATTAAAAATTTTAATGGGCCATAGGCCACATAAAAAATTAATTTTTTAAATGTGAAAGTGTAAATTCTCCTTTTGATTTATTTCATTGGAAAACAACAAAGTTGCCATTTTTTTTAAAAAATTTAGTTTTTTAAATGTTTAAAAAAAAATAAAAGAAAGTGTTGTAGTGGTTATAGCCATCCTCCAATTTTTTTCCTTAGCTTCGTTTTGCAACCTCCCTACTGACAATCCTAAGTAGCGTGTATTACACTGTCAAGCCCATTAGCTTTAGTTGTTTCATAGAGTCTGGTCAGCCTGTGCATGAAAGTTTGTTGTATCCCCTTCATAGGCTACTTTCCGAACTTAGTGTCAGTTTTTGGTTGAGCAACTCCCTCTCAGAATTGCGCAATTCTAGAGGGGAACCAACCTTCCCTTTAGAAATTGTGCAAACCTAGTTGGACACCCATATGGGCTCATAACTGTACAATTCCTCTTGATAGTCTTCCTCTCAAAAAATGCACAATTCATCCCAAGATAGCTGCTCAGCCTAGAAATTGCGCAATTCTGGGCAGAACTCACCTGCTACTGCCAGAAATTATGCAATCCCTCTACGACAATCACTTATTCCTCTAAGAAATTATGCAATCCCTCTGGGGTGACCATCTCTGCTCAACCTAGAAACTGTGCATATTTTTATCCCAGGCTCGCAGATCGATGCATGTTCCTTCAAGTTGACTGGTTCCCTTCAGGACCAAGCAAAACTGATTTTCATGCATGGAATGCTTCTCCCAAGGCAACATGTAAAGGCATATCTTGATTTAGGGATCTATTTTTAGTAGTTGGAGGTGACAGGCAAGGATCATTTTAGAAACCCCTCGCTAAGTGTCGCTTTTCCTAGATTTGTGGCATGCACGTCACAACCTATATTTAATTGAAACTCATCAACTAGATGCTGTAGATCTCATTCCTCGCATTGACCTTGTAGTGCAAACATCCCACATTTCATCTATGAGTCATCAACACATTCAGCTCAGTTCTTTTGGGATAAGCCTGCTTTTGATGTCTTGCATTGCGTTTCTGCCACTTTTTGTGTTTCTCTTCGTGTGAGTGTTTTCTGCTTGATTTTAGTGAGTGCTTGTTGTTGTTTTGATGTATGTTAGCTTCTAGAAGAATCATTCTAGTTTTCATTCGTATGTCACCACTGTCGCATGCATGACACTGTTTTTCATAGACTGTCGTCGTTGCGGCGACTCGCTTCACAAACATGCATGATTTCCCATTTTCTGAATCCCGTACTTATTATTTGCATGAATGATCATTCACTCTTATTTGCACTCATACAACCATGCATTCAGTCTTGTCATGTTTTCAGTCACCCATCGGCTAGTCTGGGCTACCTTGGACCAGACCGTGCCCTGCCCAACTAGCACTGCGCATTTCTGGCCCAAGACTAGCCTTTAGACTTGCATTGTGCAATTATTGTAGGGAGTGTCTTGCTGGCCCCAGAAACTATGCAATGCAGTTTGCTTGTTGCATGTCACTACTGACTGAAATTATGCATTGTGTACTTTCAGTCCTCAGTGGGTTAGGATGGACTGTGGATTGTGTATTTCTAGTAGATAGTCAACCTCCTAAAAGCCTCGAATGTGCCTTATGCAGTTTTGGTAGTCAACTCGTGACCTCCTGCGGAAATTGCGCAACCTTCATGATCAATAACACATGTATGTTTCAAGCCAATCCTCAAGTTTGTTTTGGTTTTAGACTAACAGATTGCTTGCCAGGAGTGTTGCTATGTCTCTAGGAATCACAAGTGTTTGTCTATCTCTTAGCAGCACAAGTACAATGGCCTTTAGGAGAGCAGAGTCAAAGGACATCGTTTAGAGCCCAACGAGGTTTGCAGCCAAGCAAGTGTCTATGAGCTCGCCCACCTATGAAGACACCAAGTTGTTCGTAAACAAGCACATCAAGGTAATATGGCAGCATCATTATAGCAAGGAGCATGATCAACAACAATAGAAGGAAAGACACCTGCACACAATGAATGCAAGAGGAAGGTTGTTAACAATGTAGAGGAGGAACAAAGTTGCAAGCTCAAGCAGATCCACTTGTGATGAAAGCAACTTTGGAGATTGAAGCTATGATGTGATGGAGCGACATGAAGACTGTGCAAAGGCAGAGAATGGAACAAAGGAGTTGTATGTGCTAAAGCATCAAATCAAGGAATAAGAGGAGATGAATTGATGAGAGAATGAGTTACTGCAGGAATACATACAACAGGGAGCACAACATACACAGATGGATGAAACTGTGCCCGTACAAGTTATAGATCCATCCCAATAGCTGGTATGAAGTAGATAAGATGAGCAATGTTGTTGATAGCATGCAAAGGAATTCAACAGTATGCATGTCATTGTGCACACACATGGGATCCCACCCATTTGGCACACTCACCGAGTCAAAGACAAGAAGGAAGTCCAACTGAAGTTGAACATGTATTTTGACAAGTTGATGCATAGGGCCACCATCACATGCTTCGATAGCAACGTAGACATTATGAATCAACATGTTTCCGGTCCAATCGCACCAAGGATGACCATGCGCATGCTATCAAACAAGTTGGAGTGAGGAGCCATATCAGTGCACCCAGAAGCAACGAAGGCAAGAATTTTCTTCAGCAAGATGTCACCATTTAGCGCACGGACACCATCATGGATGACCAAGCTTGGCATTAGATCACCACCTTCAACCATCACAAGGATGTCAAATAATTGGTCTCACCACAACGGTTCAAGTGTCAGTGATGTCTTGCATGGCTTGTCTAGGACATTTTTTCTCATATGGGAACATGTGCATTGAAATGTAACATCTTGTCAAGTGGAAGTTCAAGTGTCAATAGTTGAATGTAACAATCATAGAATAGTCGAAGAGTCATGAGGATAGATGAATGGTCTCAAAGGGGAATGTCAAGGGTCACCCCACCCTTCGCTATAAATATTCCCTCATAACTCATTATATAGGCTTTTGGTCAGGAAAGCTTCCAATACGAGTATCTCACAGAAAGCTTGGATAGTATTTTAATGAGCCTTGGCTTCTCCACAGTGTAGAGCTATGATATCTCTTTAGAGGAGCAGGCAGCAGTGACTGTAACATTACACTATTGGAACTAGTGGTTGGTAAATGGTCGTATTGTATGATTGGAACTTTCACTTCTTAATATAACAGAGCAAACATGTTTCATGCATATGTCGTATTGTATTTCAGCTATCCTGTTTACTCTAAATGATATATGTATATGTTTTCTTATGCATGCATGTGTAGCTATTTTTTGTATATCTATGTATGATCTTACTGAAATGTGTTCTTGGTTTAACCATCACTTTGGACTGCTAGCTTATTTTCCTTCCATGTTGTGATTCATCTTTTCTCATGTGTTCCCTTCTTAACTAAGTTCTTTCACAAGTTTCTAAGGGGTGCACTCAACTCACCCTCCATGTGTTAGAACCACTCATCCAGCTTCCTTGACTTGCTGTATATGTCACACCCTTGCTACCAATAGGGACATCTTACTTGCCTTTGCACGCAACCATGGTCAAGGCGATACTGCACGACCCACTACTGGGACTCCTACACCAAATGGCCTAAGGTCTAGTTGGGACTTCTTATTGGGGAGATCCCTTGATATGTTGGCGGGTCCAACACCATCAAAAGTTTAGTGCTAGAAGGAGGGCCAGATGAAAAGATGAGTCCTCACATTTGTTTTGAATCTCTACATATCTGTTATGACTAACTACAGAGTTTCTCTTCTGAAATGTAAGTCTTATGGACTTCATTATCTCGAAAAATCTCTCGGATAACTTGTCACATAAAACATACGATGTTGGAGGCCATGTAGCCTTGGTTAGGCACATGGTCGGTGTTGTAGGCTCATGAGAAAGACATGGAATCTTTGAAGAATACATGACCTGCGCATTGTTCGTCTACTTGCTTCGAGGGCACCCAATAAACTGATGTGCCATGCTGCCTGAAAAATCTATTCATTATCTTACTCATCTGGTCATAGAGATAGACCGTGCTTTCAATCACTTTAACCATAAAGCACTTGATAAAGAAATTATGAAATTACGAAAAGCACCCAATGAATTTGTTGAATAGTTTCATACACACTTTTGTAATCTTGCATACCATTTTCCTAAAGATGAAATTGATTGGGAATTTCTCGATGGAATATTTGAGTATCTTCTTTACATATCCGAAAATTTACAATTTTTGGAATCATTCGAATCATGCTCAGCACACTTTCATGATGGAGCTGCACAATCACAAGCAGGAACAGTTGCTGTCACAAGTGACTATCTGCCTTCACCTCATAAGACAGCTCCACCATTGCAGAGTGATGTGGGATATTATGCAAACACATTTGTTGAACTGTCACATCCTACCACCCGACCTTCTCTTGATATCTACGCATATTTGGCTTACAAGCCTATTGGTTGTCACGTGGATTTGTCCCCTCAACCTCCGTCCATGTGTTCTGTTGATCCTCTGGATTGTACTATCTTGTGTTCTTCCATTTCAGACACCTCACCTATAGTGAAAGAGGATCAAGTTGTCGACGAAGATGGTATTATGTAGCCGACCTGCGCCATCGTTTACGATGAGTGTGTGCGGGAATCTAAAAAAGAACCCGTGGTGAAGGATGACTTCCTTCTAGTCGCACCTCATGCACTTTATCCTGACATCCCTTGTGATTCTGCCATTGATGATTTCCCCTGTGAAAACTCATTTCTAAATGTTTCTACTTCCGATCATTCACGGGACACGTCGAATGTCATTCTGTCATTACATTGCAGAGAGGACACATCTTCCTTAGAAAATCCGTCCAATCTGTCATCTGTCATTTATGAAAACACAGAGGGTGAACTTCCTTGCTTCTCATCTACACCTTTGCATGATTCATCAAATCATGAGGATGTCGACAAAAATTCTAAATTTTTTGATCTTGGTTGTCGTGATCTCTCTACTTCTTCATTTGATCACGATGTTCATTCAATCATTGTTAATCTGTCTAAGGCACTGGTCTACAATGATCTATTTGTCGACAAAGTTGAAACCCCCCAAACTGTCAAGGCACTTCAGTCTGAGCTGATGGTTATGTCAGGCGGTTGCTATCCTAAGGATAGTTTTACTTCCGATCAGGAAATTGTTGAAACACGTAAGGCTCCTCATCACTCTCTAATTTGCATTGATGATCAACCAAACACCCATATTTTGCTTCGTCCACTCGAACTACACGATCCCATCGCTCACGCATTGGAGGAATATTACACAGAAAGCACACTTGCACAACGTAAGTGGTCTACCTTTCTCACGTTTTCTTACATGTCATATTCAAGAGAATGCATACACTCAACATCTACACATAGTGTAACACAACACCATGGCAAGTCCATAGAATGAATGTCATGCACTTTCACTCATTTTGTTTCTGTGGATGCTTGTAATCTCAGAGTGTGTTTGTCTTCAACGTTATATCTTTCATGCTTGCTGCTTTGTGCAACTACAAGGTTCATGAACCATGCCTTCACAAACATGGGTCAACCAATGTGCTGGTGGTTGCATTGGAAACATCACTTCATGTGATTAGGCCCATGTACTATTAGCGTAGGAGTAGGAGTAGTGTTTGCTTTTAAGTTGTTTTCTTGCATGCATGTTTGCTTCTTTCTCTGTGTGTTTGCTTGCTTTCTTGTTTCTTTTCTTACTCACTTTGCATACACATTTTCTTCTGCTTTTGGTTTATTTTCTTGTTTATGCTTGTAGGTTAGTTTCACATGGACTGTGTGTGACTCTTGAAACAAGATGGATGAAGTACAAGAGGACTTGTACAACTATTAACATTTGGTTATTTGTTGTCCACTCTTTCATGAAGAACTTGTTACTTTCAGTCCATGATACATCAATGGAAAATATGTATTGTTTGAAGTGAACCTTGGTGAAAACACAACACTTGCATGCGCTCTAGTATCACCTACTGTAGTCGCTTGTTTTTGGGTTAATCCTTGTCATCTTAGTCAAGTAGATTAAGGTGAGGTTGAAACCTTAACAAGCATGTTAGAGGTATATATAAACTACTTATTTGAAGGAACAAACTCTTCTGCTCTTAACAAGTCGGGATCCCTATTCTACCTCTGAAACGAATAAGTGTTATACAAAGTTATGAAAATGAAAAATGAAAAAAATGAAAATGTGAAAAAACATTCAAAAAAGAAAAAGAAAAATGAATAAGGCAAAAGAATAGAAAGGCTTCCTGAGCAGAGAGGTGATGCCAATAACCCTAGAGGGGTACTAACTAGGCTCACTGGCAACAAAGAAATCGTTGTATTCCTGAGTGACTCCATCGGGGTACTGTCCAGGCCTGATCACAGTGGAGCAACACCAAAGATGAAACTAAAACTATGTTGATCATATGACTTGTGAACCAATATACCCTTCATTCCCAATCAAAACAATTATGTTGGCTTGGCTTGGAGTCTGTGTCGATCGACCAAGGGCTTGGCAAATGCTACATCTTACAATCAAGCAAGAGTGAAAACCAAGACGACTAGAGAACTGAACAATACTTCCGTAGGTGTTAGACTTGCTTTTCATGAACAAGGTCCATTCAGATAGCTGGAGTTCTACGAGTGTGTTGCCAAGCATTGTAGAATCTACAACCACCCTCCAAAATTTTTCCTTAACTTCATTTTGGAGCCTCCCTAAAGACCATCCTCAAAATCATGTTTTGCAATGCCAAGCACATCAGCTTCAGTTGTGTCATAGAGACTTGTAAGCCTGTGCATGCAAGTTTGTTCCACCCCCTTCACTAGTTGCTTTCTGGACTTAATGTCAGTTGCTGGTTGAGAATATCCCTTTGGGAATTGCACAATTTTGGAGGGGAACTAGCCTTCCCTCTTGAAATTGTACAAACCTAGCTGGACACCCAGCTAGGCTCCAAAATTGTGCAATTCCTCCTAACAGTCTTCCTCTTGAAAATTGTGCAATTCATCCGAGGAAAACTGCTTAGCCCAAAAATTGCACCATTTTGGGCAGCATTCACCTATTACTCGTAGAAATTTCATAATCCCTCTAGGACAGCCAGACCAGCAGCTAGCAGAAATTGTCCAAATCCAGCCTGCCAGCCTGTTGGGCTGAGAAATTGTGCAATATAATCAGACAGGCTTCCTTGAGAAAATTGCGAGGTCTGATCCAAGATAGCTGCTCAGCCCAGAAATTGTCCAATCCATAGAGATAGTCACCTTTTCCTCTCAGAAATTACGTAATCCCTCTGGGGCAGCCATCTCTACTCAGCCCAGAAACTGCGTAGATTTTCATCCTAGGCTGGCAGACCAATGCATGCGCCTTCAGGTTGACCGGTTCACTCCAGGACCAAAAAAAACTGATTTGCAAGCATCGAATACTTCTCCCAAGGTAGCATGCAAAGGCATCCCTTGATTCAAGGATCTATTTTTAGCAGCTGGAGGTTACATGCAAGGATCATTTCAGAAACCTCTCGCTAAGTGTCGCTTTTCCTAGTTTTGTGGCATGCACGTCACAACCCTGATTTTATCGACACTCATCAACTAGATGCTGGAGAGCTCATTCCTCACATCGATCTTGCAGCTTTGACATCCCAATTGCATCTAGGAGTCATCGACACATTCAACTTAGCTGTTTTGGGATAAGCCCGCTTTTCATGTCATGGGTTTCTTTTCTGTCGCTTTTTCTGTTTTGCTTCATGTGAGTGTTGTCTACTTGATTTTAGTGAGCACTTGATGTCGTTTTGATGTATGTTAGCTTGTAGAAGCAATGTTTCATTTTTCATTCGCATCTCACTTCTCTCGCATGCATGACACTGTTTTGCACGGATGTCGTCATTGCGGCGACTCACTTCACACACATGCATGCTTTCTTGTTTTCGAAATCCTGCACTTTTTATTTGCATCAATTATCATTCACTCTTGTTTTCAGTCATCTCAACATGCATCTAGAATTCTCATGTGTTCAGTTGCTTGTCGGTTGGTCTATGCTGTCTTGGCCCGAACCGTGCCCTACCCGACTAGCACTGCACATTTTCGGAAGTGGAGGCTCTTACTTCCCTCCAGAAATTGTGCAATTCTAGCCTAGCATTGACCTCTAGACTTGTATTGTGCAATTCTTAGAGGGAGTGTCATGTTGGCCCTAGAAACAATGCAAATGCAATTTGCTGGTTGCATGTCACTGCTGACTGAAATTTTGAATTGTGTAGTTTCAATCCTCAATAGGCCATGTTGGATTGTGCATTGTGCAGTTCCAGTAGTCAGTCAACCTCATGATAGCCCAGACTGTGCCTTGTGCAGTTTCAGCATCCAGTATCCCAAGCTCCCAGTGGAAATTATGCATCCTTCACGATCAATCACACAGGTATGTTGCAAGTCATTCCTCAAGCTTGTTTTGGTTTTCGACTAATAGATTTCTTGCCATGAGTGTTGCTATGTCTCCAGGAATCACAGGTGTTTGTTTGTCTCTTAGAAGCACAAGTACAATGGCCTTCAGGAGAGCACAGTCAAAGGACACCATTGATAGCCCAACAGGATTTGCAGCCAAGCAAGTGTCTATGAGCTCGCCTACCTATGAAGACATAAAGTTGTTCACAGACAAGGACATCAAGATAATATGGCATCAAAATTATAACAAGTAGCACCATTAGTAGTAGAAGAACTCAGCAGACCTACACGCAATGAATGCCAGAGGAAGGTTGTTGACAACATAGAGGTGGAACAAAGTTCCAAGCTCAAGTAGATCCAATTGTGATGAAAGAAAATTGGGGGACTGAGGCTATGAGGTGACAGCGTGAAATGAACATCACGTGAAGGAAGAGAATGGAATAGAGAAGGAGTTGCATGTGTTGAAGCAACAACTCATAGAAGAAGAGGAGCTGCATACACGAGAGAATGAGTTGCAGTAGGAATAGGTACAGAAGGAAGCACAACATGCACAAACAGATGAAAATGCACCTGTACAAGTTATAGATCCATCCCAGTAGCTAGCATGGAGTAGACAAGGTGAGAAGTGATGTTGATAGCATGCAAGGGAATTCAATAGCATGAATGCCATTGTGCACACACATGCAATCCCACCCATTTGGCACACTCACCAGGGCGAAGACAAGAAGCAGCTCCAACCCGAGCTGAACATGTATTTTGATAAGTTGATGAGCACGACCACTAGCCCATTCTTGGAGAGTAGCCTAGACACTATGCATCAACATGTTTCCGGTCCAGTCACACCCAAGATGACCATGTGCATGTTATTAGATGAGTTAAATAGAGGAGCCATATTAGTGCACCCGAATGTAACAAAGGAAAGAGTTCACTTCTCCAAGATGTCACCATTGAGCACACAGACACCATCACAAACAACTAAACTTGGCATCAGCTCACCACCTTCGACCATCACAAGGATGTCAAAGAATTGGTCTCACCACAACGGTCTTAGTGTCACTGATGTCTTGCATGGCTTGCTCAAGTCATTTTGTCTCACATGGGCACATGTGCATTATAATGTAACGTATTGTCAAGTGGAAGTTCAAGTGTAGATAGTTGAATGTAACAGTCATAAAGTAGTTGAAGAGTCACGAGGATAGATGAACAATCTCAAAGGGGAATGTCAAGGGTCAGCCCACCCTTTTCTATAAATAATCCCTCATAACTCATTGTATAGGATTTTGGTCAGCCAAGCTTCCAATAGGAGTACCTTAGAGAAAGCTTAGATAGTATTGTAATGATCCTTGGCTTCTCCATAGTGCAGAGCTAGTATATCTCTTTGGAGGAGCAAGTGGAAGTGACTGTAACATTATCTTATCAGAATTAGTCCTTGGTCATGGTTGTATTGTATGAATGGAACTTTCACTTCTTAATATAACAGAGCTAGCCATTTCATGCATATGTCGTATTGTATTTCAGCTATCTTGTTTACTCTAAATGATAAATGTATCTATTCGCTTACGCATGCATGTGTAGCTATTTTCTATATATGTATGTATGAATCTTACTGAAATGTGATGTTGATTTAACCATCACTTTGGATCGCTAGCTTAATTTAATTCCATGTTGTGATGCATCTTTGCTCATGTGTTCCCTTCTTAACTCTGTGCTTTCAAAGGTTTCCAAGGGGTGTACTCACCTCACCCTCCATGTGTTAGAACCACTCATGCAGCTTCCTTGACTTGCTAAATATGTCACACACTTTATACCAATAGGGAGATCTTACTGCATGACCCAGTGCTGGGACCCCTACACCAAACGGTCTAAGGTCTAGTTGGGACTTCTTACCAGGGAGATCCCCTGAGATGTTGGTGGGTCCAACACCATAAACAAAAAGGAAATAAAAAAAAAAATCAAAATCAAAATAAAAAGAGGTGGAGATTCAAAAACCAAAAAATATAATTGAATTGATGTGAAACCTAAACCTAAACTAAATTAAAAAAGAAGAAGATGGAAATAAGAAAAACACAAAACCTAACTCATCACAAAAGAAAAAAAAATGAAATTAAAGTTTGTGTTTGTGTATTGTGAAGGTCGAGAGGGCAGCAGCGAGAGGAGCTCGACAGAGGAGAGAGATGATGGTAGATTCTTGCAAGTATATTTGACAATGGAAGGTGGCAACAACAAGTAGCATTAAGGAGTTGTGGGACTTGATGTAGGTTGAGGGAGAATGGTGGCAAGAACTTGGGCAGGAGAAGCGATGGAGGGAAGGGATATCGACGTGGGTCTATGAGGGGTCAAGTGAAAGGACGGATGTGGGTTTGGGAATAACGGCAGCAGCAAATTGATGAGGCGGAGCCAAATACGAAGAAGGAGAAGAAGATGTGGGTTCGAGTAATGGTAGTGATGGAGGTTGGCGTTGATGGTCGATGCAGCAGCATTGAAGGTTTTGCAGGAAGGGAGACACGAAGAAATGCAAGCAGAGGGATGGCAGTTTGATGAGTGAAGGAGAGATTTTATTGAGAAAAATTCAGAGAGAGATGAGGGAGGAGCTATGAGCAGCAGAGAAAGGCAGGGCGAAATGCAGTGAGATGAGGAGCAGTGATGGAGAAAATGTAGTGAAGACAAAGAGCTACATATAGGGGTTTAAAAAAAATCAAAATTTGCAGTAGATCGAGAACCCTGGGGAGTAGGAAAGAAAATAGCGAAATTTTCCAAAGAAAGACAAAGGCAGCCAAAATAATGGTAGCTCAAACCCTAAAAATAAAATTTCTCATAAATTTGTGATTAAAATGATATTCTTTTGCTTCAAATTTATCCTTGAAACCCTTATAAAATCTCCAATTTCAAATTTTAAAACCCTTGGAATGCAAAAAAAATGAATAATGTCCCTGCAAAGTGATATTAAGGCTAGATCTTACCCTCCAGGACCTAGATCTGGCTTCAAACAGGAAATCTCCTTTAGATTTGTACCTCCAATGACAAAAACAAAAAACCTAGAAATGAAATATCCAATGATGAAATTAAAAACTCGAAAAACCCAGCTAAATTAGAATAATTACAATATGAAGGCTCTAAGTGGCTAGATCTATCATTATTCTGCACATAAATTAAAATATTTTTAAAATTTTAAAAGGAGGTGCTAACTCAAAACCCTCATGCATCAATAAAACAAAAAAAATTCTTGTGATAAGACCGTATCTAATTTAGTTGGGCTCTTCAAGAAACATAGATCGGGAGTTGGCTAGTAAAACTTGATCCAACCATTAAAAATACAGTGAGAAAATTATAATAAAACTTAAACAAATAGAGATACATCATATTACGTTCAAAATTTAAATTATTATTCAAACCCCAATAACTAAGCAAGATACTTGTACTTAAATCACTCTTCAGAAGCTTTCTTCAATGGCTTTAGAAAAAAATATTCATGAAATAAAACATATTACAACATTCCAATGAAGAGTAACACCAGTAGAATTTAACCCCAAAGTCTTTCTTTATTATCCAAAAAAAACTACACAAGAGCTTCTTACTAAGCACATGACTCAAAGATCAGATAGATGAACTGACAAATCAACTCCTATTTAAAGATAAATCCTCCAATGGCTACTTCAAGTGATCCTCATCAAAGAATTATTGACTGTTGATGAAGATTAATTTGTTTTTCAATCTCATCCGACAAAAAAAATTAATATTGAGGAAATTCGAAATTTTCATTTAAATGCATTTTAATTAACTCAAAAATAGAATTTTAGAGTTAATTTCCCAAAAAAATGACTTTGACTTAACCCCGAGGAATCAAAGGTTTAAAATTTATCAAAATATTTAATTTGCCTTAGTCCCGGGACCATTTAAAATTGAATATTTTAGGACCCACGAATTTTTCCTTTGGAGAAATTAAATCTACCTAGGTCCTAGAATTAATTAAATTTATGGCTGAGGATTTTAATTAATTTTTGGCTAGAAAATTTAATTAATTAACCTATGACGGGATAAATTATTTTTCCAACCCTAAAGACACTTTACATCATGATTTTCATATTTTTTGGGAAAACCCATTTGTAATAGACCCTCATAGACTACCCATTTCTGCGACACAAGTATAATCTAGTAGACCAAGTAATTTGTAATAAAATAATCTAACCAAATAATTAGGATTATTCCCAAATTACTTTTACATAGACTCGATCTAGAACACTAGGACTCACCTAAGATCCTAACAATAAAATCCATTCCATCATTGGGGTAAGATTGGAGGGCAAGACTTTGCTGATCGTCCGAAAATTAATCGATGAGACGAGAAATCTCCTAGAATGGAGATCGTCACTAGAAAGGTAGGTTTACCTAGGTTGTTACATACATGATATGGTTCGATTAATATTATTTACATTATACACATGCATAATGGGTTTACATAACATCTTGGAAGGCATAATTATGATGATAGCTTGGATGACACAAACACATCGATCAGGCGCTATCCCTTTTGCAAAAAAAGGTGTTGTACTTCTATGGGTCATTGAAATGTAGTGGTCAACATTTGGCTCTACTTGGGGACAAGTTACTCCACTAGAGGAATGTGAGAATCCAGAATTTGCATCAACGCAACACACAATATAACATAAGTAGTGTCCATCCAAAAATCATCATACAACATTAATCATTGGAAAGATATAAGCTCTTCATTTATTAAATATCCTAATAACATGAAAAACACAAATCTAACTACAAAATGAAATACTGAAATAATAGGGTATAAGGTTACAAATACAATACAAATATGCCCCATGGCATCAAATGCATTCAATATAGTGTATACTTAGCATTTGCCTACTTTCAGGCAAATCTATTAGTTGTTTCTTGAATGTGCCATGTCCAATCCTGCATACAGTAGGAATTTTTCCTATCCAAAAGTCAAGCTTCTCCCAGCCATCAGATGGATCAAACCGCTTTCTCATTCTCTTTCTCTTGTGATTTTTCTTTGTGGCAGGTTGTATCACTGATGATGTGGAACATTCTATTTGAAAACTATTAGATGAAGTATGTAAGATATGCATGACATGCTTTGTCAAGAATGATGGATCTGTCTCACAGGTGTTATGAGTTATAACTTGATCCGTTTCATTTTATTTTTTGATTATGTCATCCTCAGCTAAATCTTTGTCAATGGGGTCAACCACTTTGTCGGGATATACACAACAAGGCGAGACGTGCTTTAATCGATCGAGAGAGTTATGATCCATTTAAAGCTCCTTGATTTTCTAACATCTATTATGTGGTTCAGACTAAAAATTTTATAGCTTTGATTTCATTCCTTCCAACCTCTTATGTATGGAACTCACTTCTATGGCATACCTTAATATTAATTTCTCTTGATTGAGCTCATTTTTCACAAATCTGTCTTGCAAAGTGATATGATTGGCCTCCATAGTTTTCATTTCCTGAGTGTGCTTCACTTCCATTGCAATCATATGATTCTGAATAATGGACATCTGATTAGAATCATTAACTTCCATTATCTTTAATCTATTTTGAATGGTATCCATTTCTTCCATATTTATAACACATGGTTATTTTTTTTCTCTATCATGGCCAATAATCCATTCTAAAGATATATTTGACCAACTTCCATATCCTTTATAATTTCATCATTCTTTGCTTTCATGCCCATGAAGCAATTTTTCAAATAGTTTATTTATTTCTCATGATGATTCTGCAGGTCGGTACTGATGGCCTCCATCTTCTGAATGTACTTTTCTACTATGGTGGGTATGTGATCGGAGTGATTAATTTCCATGATCTTCATTTCCTTAATGTGTTTTTATTCTATATAAAAAAACTTATTTTGCATAGAATGCATCTCCCTGGTGTGATATTTTGTTAATCTAGCTTGCTTAAGTTCCATGATCTTGATGAGTTGAGCGTAGTTTTCTTCCATATTCTTGATTACCTGTGCTTGATTTAGTTGCATATCCTTCTCATGGCCAAAGTTATTGATACTATAGGAGGATGTAAAAGGTCTAACTTCTTGACTATGCTCTTTAATTTCTGCCCAATTTTCCTATGACAAATGATATTATTTACCAACAACATTGACTTGATTATGTGTCCATGTCATTCTACTATCTATTATTCTTTTGACAACATGGCAAGTATTCTCTTCATGAAAATCATCGCAAGCCCTTCAATAAGGTGGAGCCTCATTTACTTGATTTGTAGATTCAAATGGATTCAGAGGTCTTTGCTCACTAGATTGGCCTTTTCTTTGCCAAGTATAATCACTTCGATTATTATCATGATTCTTAGGCTGAAAATTATATGCCTGAGCCATTTCCATTTGAACCAACCTAGACTAAAAAGTACTTATTTCCTTAGCATGGTTATAGATTAATTTCACTTGGTGAAGTTCCATGATTTCAAGTTTTTGCAGTAATTTTTGCATAGGGTTGTCATCAAATTCTTTAACCTCTTTTTCTTTAGGTTCTCTCAATTTGGTCGAAGCCCTATCAAAACCTGGGATTTTAGACGTCCCATATGCTTTCCTATCTTTTTATATTTCCATAGCTAAACTATGGACAACTTTATAATCACGATTCTTAGCTCGTCTCAATTCAAAAGATGTATCAAGATTAAAAGGATCGTTATAAAAATCTAGAAGATATTTATCACGAGGCTTATAATCTGTAGACATTTCTTTAATAATACCATTAAATATCTTGTTGAACTCTTCAACCATCTTGTTTTCTCTCTTTTTTATGACACTACAACCTTTTATGAGATGTCTCTCTTCTCTCTTATCTCCTTACTTTTCCTTAAAGACATTAATAATCATTTGCAAAGAATCAATTGAATTATCAGGCTTTTCTGTAAACCAATCCAAAGCATATTTCTCAAAGGTAAGAATAAAGAGGCTCATTTTAACATATTCATGATTATAATCAACAACCCTTGCATACTTACCTACCCAACCAAAAGGTTTCAGATGATCATCAACACTAATTGCATTATTGCCCTGAAAGGTAGGCAGTTTATCAATCTCATTCTCTGGAAGATCATTAGGATAACCTTGAATATTAGGAAATTTACAGGGGGTGAACACATCCATGATGACTTTCTTAAATAGAAACAAAGGGGTCAAATAGATTCTAGAGAGAGAGAGAGATCCTTTCTCAATTAAAACAAGAGACCCACAAGAAGTGAGCTTCTAGCAGAAATTATTGTAAGAAATGGAAGAAGTGGAGCTGCCACTTGAACATGAATCTATCTCCATGATCCAAAAGGAAAAAACCAAAATGTTAGTTTAGGAGAAACAAATGGATATCAGGGAGTGTTTTCTTGTCTGAGAAATAATGGATGAATAAGTGGACTCGCCACCCAAATAAGAAACCAATGGAAATCTCCAGGGTTAAATGTGCAGATAGAGAAGATGAAAGGATTAGTGAGAGGAAAAATATAAGGAAATGAAAAGATGAAGAGATGAAATGGCACAAAAAATTATTATGTCACTTGGCAGGCTAATGAATGGCGGAAAAGATTAGATGATTAGAAAACTATCATGAGGACCAAGGGAAGAAAAGCTCTATCCCTGGAAATGATGCCAAATAATGTTGTCGCACAAAGTGTCTAGGCATTGTGACAACGCACAGAGTGAGGGTTTTCACTATAATCGTTACTCACTCTGTTTAGACTCTCTTATAGACAAGTCAAGGGGGGTAGGCCCTAGAGTGAATGAATGAGGGTAGACCATGGAACACAGACTCTAGGAGACTTAAGGATGAATAAATTGTAGAATATAGAACAAGTCCTAGTTAACCGAGCTGGATAGATCAAACAATTATGAAAAATACAACATCAAGACAAAAATTATTTTAGACTAGTGCCTTAATATTCAATTGACCATGAACTAAAGGAAAACAAGTTATCTAGAGCAATTTATAGATGTGATGAAAGTGACAATCATGAACGATTAAATGTAAATGCTCAAAACTTTATCATGCAAGCTATTCTAGCAATTAAATACCATGAAGAGCTATGAAATTTAACTGCTAAGCAATATATGATTCTAGAATTAAAATTGTTTTCTTTAATAACCTGGAACTAGAATTTATCTTTTTCCTATAGTCAACCTTTAGATATGATTCTAAAACATTAATCACTTTTGAAAATAGAGAAATCGATAACACAAAATTCTTCCTTTAAAATTTTACACTTAACACAAAAATACAAGAAGGAACTTTAGGTTAGAATTTAATTATTTCTTAGGTAAATCTTTTAATGTGCTAAGATTACGAAGCAAATTTGTGTGAAAAATGTTTTAATTAAATTTTTTAAAGTGACCAAAGATAAAAATCAAAATACCTTAGTAATTTAAAAATTTTAATGGGCCATAGGCAACATAAAAAATTAATTTTTTAAATGTGAAATCGTAAATTCCCCTTTTGATTTATTTCATGAGAAAATTCCAAAGTAACCAATTTTTTTTTGTTTTTTAAATGTTTTTAAATATTTTTTGAATGTTTTAAGCAAAATCAAAATCAAAATAAAAGAAATGAAATAAAAAAATTCAAAACCAAAATAAAACAAGGTGGACAGTAAAAAAACAATAAATATAATTAAATTAATGTGAAACATAAACCTAAACTAAAGTTAAAAAAAAAAGATAGAAATAAACAAAACACAAAACCTAACTCATATCAAAAGAGAAAAAAATGAAATCAAAGTTTTTTTTATGTGATGTGTAGGTTGAGAGGGCAGCAGCAACAGTATCTCAATGAAGGAGAGAGATCAGGGTTGAGTCTTGCAAGTATATTCAATGGCAGAAGGTGGCAACAACATCTAGCATTAGGGAGTTGCGGGACATGATGCCGGTTGAGGGGAATGACTACAAGAACTCGGGCAAGAGTAGCGATGGATGAAATGGACATGGACACGGGTCTGCGAGGAGTCAAGGGAAGGGAGGGTCACACATTTGGGAATAATGGCAGCAATAAATTGACGAGGAGGAGTTGAATACACAAAAGCAGAATTAGTTGCAGGTTCTTGTAATGACAGTGAGGGAGGTTGTCATTGCTGGTCGATGCAGTAGCATTGAAGGTTTTGTAGGAAGGGATCCACGATTAAATGCAAGCAGAGGGATGGCAGTTCAATGAGGGAAGGAGAGGGTTTATGGAGAAAAATGTAGAGAGAGATGAGAGAGGAGATGCAAGTAGTAGAGAAAGGAAGGACAAAATGTAGCGACATGAGGAGTAGTGATGGAGAAAATGTAGTGAAGATAACGAGTTACAGACAAGGGTTTAAAAAAAATTCAAAATTTGCAGTAGATTGAGAACCACAGGTAGCAATTTTTTTTTAGCCAAAACTTGGTAGCTCAGACCCTAAAAAAAAATTCCCAGAAATGCGTGATCAAAGTGACATTCTTCTGGTTCAAATTTATCCTTGAAACCCTTATAAAATATCAAAATTTAAATTTTGAAACCCTTGTACTGCAAAATAATTGAATAATATCCCTGCAAAGTGATATTGAGGCCATATCTTACCCTCCAAGGCCTAGATCTGGCTTCAAATAGGAAATCCCCTTCAGATCTGTACTTGCAATGATAAAAATGGAAAACCCAGAAATGACGTATACAATGATGAAATTAAAAATCCCAAAAACAAAACTAAATTACAATAAGTACAAGTTGAAGGCTCTAAGTAGACATATCTATCATTATGCCATGCAGAACTTAAAACATTTTTTAAATTTTAAAAGGAGGTGCTAACTTGAAACCCTCATGATCAATAAAACAAAAAAAAAAATTATGATAAGCCCAAAGCTAATTTAACTAGGCTCTTGAGGAAACATAGATTGGGAGTTTGTTGGTCCAACTAAAAACTTCCCCTACTACCTGATAATATATCTCAAGATTTTCCTACAAAACTCGATCCATCCATTAAAAATAGAGCAAGAAAATAATAATAAAACTTAGACAAATAGAGGTACCTCCTATTACATTCAAAAATTTAACTTATTATTCAAACCCCAGTGACTAAGCAAGATACATGTACACAAATCACTCTTCAGAAGCTATTATCAATGGCTTTAGAAAAAGTTATGCATGAAATAAAACATTTTACAACATTCGCATGAAGAGTAACAACAGTAGAATTTAACCCCAAAGTCTTTCTTTATTATCTAGAAAAAGATTACACAAGAGCCCCTTTTTAAGCAAACGACTCAAAAATCAGATATATCAAGTGACAAATGACCTCCTATTTAAAGATAAATCCTCCAATGGCTAGTTCGAGTGATCCTCGTGAAATAAATATTGATGGTTGCTGAAGATTAAAATTTATTTTAACCTCATCCATCAAAATGTTTAAATATTGAGGAAATTCGAAATTTTCATTTAAAAGCATTTTAATTAACTCAAAAATAGAATTTTTGGGTTAATTTCCCCAAAAATTTGACTTTGACTTAACCCCCAGGGATCAAAGGTCTAAAATTTATCAAAATAATTAATTTACCTTAGTCTCGGGACCTTTTAAAATTTAATATTTTAGGACCGACGGATTTTTCCATTGGAGAATTTAAATTTACATAGGACCTAGAATTAATTAAATTTTTGGCTTAGGATTTTAACTAATTTTTGGCCAGAAAATTTAATTAATTAACCTATGAGGGGATAAATTATTTTTCCAACCCTCAAGACACTTTACATCATAATTTTCATATTTTTGGGGAAAACCCATTTTTAATAGACGCTCATAGACTGCCCATTCTTGCGACACAAGTATAATCCAAGAGAGCAAGTAATTTGTAATAAAATAATCTAACCAAATAGTTAGGATTATTCCCAAATTACTTTTACATGGAATCGATCTAGAACACTAGGACTCGCCTAAGATCCTAGCAACAAAATCCATTCCATCCTTGGGGTAAGATTGGAGGGAAGAACTTTGTCAATCATCCAAAAATGAATCAGTGAGACTAGAAACCTCCTAGAATGGAGATCGTCACTAGAAAGGTAGGTTTACCTAGGTCATTATAGACATGATATGGTTATGTTGAGATTATTTACATTATACACATGCATAATGGGTTTACATAACATCTAGGAAGTTAGGTAGTTGATGATAGCTTGGATGTCATGGACACATTGATCAGGTGCTATCCCTTTTGCAAAAAAAGGGGGTGTACTGCTCTGGATCATTGAAACATAATAGTCAACATCTGGCTCTACTTGGGGACACATTGCTCCACTAGAGGAATGTGAGAATCTAGAATCTACATCCATGCAACACACGATATAACATAAGTAGTGTCCATCCAAAAATCATCATGCAACATTAAGAAGAGGAAAGATATAATCTCTTCATTTATTAACTATCGTAATAACATGAAAAATACAAATCTAACTATAAAATGAAATACTTAAATAACAGGGTATAAGGTTAGAAATACAATACAAATATGCCCCATTGCATCATATGCATTCAGTATAGTACATACTAAGCATTTGCCTACTTTCAGGAAAATGTGTTGTTTGTTTCTCAAATGTGCCATGTAAAATCCTCCACACGGTAGGAATTTTTCTTATCCAAATATAAAGCTACTCGCAGCCATCAGATGGATCAAACCGCTTTCTCATTCTCTTTCTCTTGTTCTTTTTCTTTATGGAAGGTTCTATCACTGATGATGTGGAATATTCTGCTTGAAAAATCTCAAATGAAGTATGTAAGATATTGATTTTGCTGGATTGAGCTCTGTTTTCACGAATCTGTCTTGCAGAGTGATATGATTGGCCTCCATATTTTTCATTTCCTGAGTGCACTTCACTTCCATTGTAATCATATGATTATGAATAATGGACATCTGATTAGAATGATTAACTTCCATTATATTTAATTTGTTTTTGATGGTATCTATTTACTCCATATTTATAACACATGGTGCTTGTTTTTTCTCTATGGTCAATAATCTATTGTAAAGAGATATTTGACCAACTTCCATGTCCTTTATAATTTTATCATTATTCGCTATCATGCCCATGAAGCAATTTTACATATAGTTTATTTCTTTCTCATGACGATTCTCCATGTCGATCCTCATTACCTCCATCTTCTAAAAACAATTTTCTACTATAGTGGCTATGTGATCAGAGTGATTAATTTCCATGATCTTCATTTCCTTAACGTGTCTTTCTTCTATAGCTAAAAACTTAGTTTGCATAGAACTCGTCTCCCCGGTGTGATCCTCTGTTAATCTAGTTTGGCTAAGTTACATGCCCTTGATGAGCTGAGCTTGGTTGTCTTCGATATTCTTGAATACCTGTGCTTGATTTGGTTGCATATCCTTATAATGGCGAAAGTTATTAATACTACAAGAATATGTAAAAGGTCTAACTTCTTGACTATGCTCTTTAACTTCTGCCCAATTTTCCTGAGACAAATGATATTCTTTACCTACAACATTGACTTGATTATTTGTCCCTGCCATTCTACTATCTATGATTCTTTTGACAACATGGAAAGTAGCCTCTTCATGAAATGCATCGCATGCCCTGCAATAAGATGGAGCCTCATTTACTTGATTTTCATATTCAAGCGGATTGGGAGGTCTCTTCTCACTAGATTAGCATTTTCTCTACCAAGTATCATTACATTGATTATTATCATGATTCCTAGGCTGTAAATTTTGTGCTTGAGCCATTTCCATTTGAACCAACTAAGGCTACAAAGTACTTATTTCCTTAGAATGGTTATAGATTAATTTCGCTTGGTTAAGTTCCATGATTTCAAGTTTTTGCAGTAATTTTTGCATAGGCTCGTCATCAGATTCTTTAACCTCTTTTTCTTTAGTTTCTTTCAATTTGGTCGAAGCCCTATCAAAACCTGGGTTTTCAAACTTCCAAGATGCTTTCTTAACTTTTTCAAGATCTATATCTAAAGTATGACCAATTTTGTAATCATAATTCTTAGCTCATCTCAATTCATAAGATGTATTAGGATTAAAAGCATCGATATAAAAATCTAGATGAGCTTTATCAAGAGGCTTATAATCTATAGATATTTCTTTAATAATACCATTAAATATCTTGTTGAACTCTTCAACCATCTCGTTTTCTCTCTTTTTTATGACACTACTACCTTTTATGAGATGTCTCTCTTCTCTCTTATCTCCATACTTTTCCTTAGAGACATTAATAATCGATTGCAAAGAATCAAATGAATTATCAGGATTTTCTATAAACCAATCCAATGCATATTTCTCCAAGGTAAGAACAAAGAGGCTCATTTTAACATCTTCATGATTATAATCAATAGCCCTTGCACACTTACCTACCCAAGAACCAAAAGCTTTCAGATGAGAATCAACACTAATTGCATTATGGCCCTGAAAAGAAGGAAATTTATCAATCCCTTTCTCTAGAAGATCATTAGGACAACCTTGAATATTAGCAAAGTTACAAGGGGCGAACACATCCATGATGACTTTCTTAAAAGGAAACAAAGGGGCCAAATAGATGCTAGAGACAGAGATCCTTGCTCAAGAAAATCAAGAGATCCACAGGAAGAGAGCTTCTAGCAGAAATTCCTGTAAGGAATGGAAGAATTGGAGTCACCCCTTGAACATGAATCTATCTCCAAGATCCAAAAGGAAAAAACCAAAATGTTAGTCGAGGAGAAACATATGGATATCAGGGAGGGTTTTCTTGTCTGAGAAATAATGGAGGAATAAGTGGAGACGCCACCCAAACAAGAAGCCAATAGAAATATCCAAGCTCTAAATGTTCTAAATGGATCACCAAGTGTTGATATGTGGATCTATCAGGCATCCATATATCTAACTTCATGTCTCATATCTTTTGACCTACAACCAATGGATCCTTGCAGAGAGTTTATTGATGGTAGAAATTTTAATTGAAGGTCGAGCACCTAGGAATCTGCCATTGAATTTATAGAAGATGGGATCAAACAAGCCAACAACTTTAATATTTTATTCAGCAAGCTTGTAATCCCACATAAACTCTCAATTCTTGGTTGCAAACTAGCAGTGAAGTCGATATCTTGCACCAATGAACTAGTGCCATTATGAAATCTAGAAAACTGATGACACTATATCAACACATATATGGAAAGAGCGTTTCTCATCAAGGGCTCATAATCAGTTAGAGATGGATAAGACCCACAAGAAAAATTTGTCCAGCAAGAGTCTTCTCTCGTGTAGCTTCTCGAGTTTTGGATGCAAACTTGCAGGGAGTGGATATTTGCAATAGTGGAAGGAGCAGGATTGTTACATCATGCAAATAGATGACATTGTATGAACACATTAATCAAAAAGAGGGTTCCTCGTTAAAGGGTTATTTCAGGTGGAGTCTCTCTAGGCTCACTACGCCTCGATAACCAAAATTGAAGTCGTGTCCATCTTATGGTGTGCTGGAAAGGCTAACATCAAGCCTCGATGTACATTTACATCAATTGTTTCCATCACCTTGGGCTATTAGGCAGAATATTTAGTTTTGTCAGAGTTGACGGAAACAAGGTGAATGTTCATATTTATGTATGCCTCCAAAGAATTGAATTAAATTTTTCTATTGTGGCAATGATGGTCTTGTATGGGCTTATAGTTGGTCAATGTTTTAGGGTTTGTTTTGGGCCTTTTTTAGGGTCTGATATGTAAAGTTAGCATGATTTTATTGTAATCATATAAAAGACCAATTAATGAACATAAAAACATCCTTCAAGTTGATGGTTCTCAACGTTCTTTGGTGCCAAGAGAACACATCATTGACTTGGTTATGTTGAGTTTGTTATATGCTAATGTGTCTTGTCGTTCTTCAGTTCTTCAAGAACATTAGTTATAGGTTTTTTTCATATGTATGTAAGTGTATTTGTCAAAAATGGTCAGTTGTATAATTGACTACTAGATACACTTAGTACCTAGACAACTCACCTATACAACTATCAAAAGTGTACTTCAATGCATTTTGATAGATGGGAGTTCATCGATAGGGTGCTTCAGTATCGAGATTGTTCTTCAGGAGGTTTAGAAGCAACGATTGCACAAAGTCATCAACAATGGTCAGAGGCAGTTATGTTTTAAATGGAGGTTAAGTGACAGCTCAAAGATGTGGTGGTTAAGAAAGAGCAGTGTTTGCAAGATTCCAAAGTGGATATGAGTGTTGATGAAGACCAGTCAGACAAATACCATATTGTTGTTGTAATATGTGTTTTCAATGTTTTTCATGTAAGCATTAAGGGAGGGTGTTGGAAGTAATGCTTCCATGTCATGTATAGTTGTCATTATAAGTCCCTAGGGGGCAGTCTAGAAGTTGTTTATTCCTATGTAATGAGTTGGAGTCATGATCTAGATGTGTCAAAGTTAGTGTGTTATGTCCTATATATATATGTAATTGTTGTGATGAATAAATCATAGTGTGATTTGTGTGTGAAAAATCTCTCTTTTCTCATCTCTCAATTTCTATCAAAGGATGCCTTTTCAAATGCCAGTCAAACTTCTGGAAAAATATTTAAAAGATGCCCTTTGCAACAAGATTAGGTTGATGTACGGGTAACCTGATGAGATTTTTCTGGTGGGGTGCAGGATTATCCAGATGTGGCAAAAGTTGTAGGCTCAGATGGCCCAACGACCTGACATCAAGCATGGAACCTTCTCCATTCATGAGGATATCAATATCATTCGTCCTCACGGGATCCTTGGAAATAAGTAATACCTTATTTGTCAATTCCTGCTTTTTGTAATGTCTTTTCTATTTTCTAGAGTATTTTGGAATATTTTCAAAATCTGCAATCATGATAAGTGTTCTTGTGTTTGAGGTTCATATTTGAACTTTAATGTTTTTTCTTTTTTCTTTTCAAAATAGTGTTTTATGTGGATTAGAGATTTGGGAATATTTAGAAAACGTGATGCACACCAGCAAAATCAACTATATAACTTCACTTCCTCTATAATATTTCTTAAATATTCCAAAATTTGCAATCTAATTATACAAATATTATTTTACTCTTATAAATTCTTCTCATCACTTAAATGCTAATTTGCAAGTGTTGTTTTCAAATTTTACATGGTATATTATAGCTTCATATCTTCCTAGTGTTAGAGAATGAAAATGTGGAGCAAAGATAATCTTCTCAACATTTAAAATTGGTAAAATAGATTACATAGGAGACATCAACATTAAATGATTGAACTGGATTAAACTCTAATTGATTATGACACTTGGATGGACTATTGTGACACCTAGCAACTGGTTGGAATTATATTCTCGAAGACCCCCCCTTAATTACAACCAAAAAAAATTAAACTAATATGTATGTTGTTCTAAGTCTCATCTAGCTTACAATTCAAAAAAAATGACATAGCTCAATTTCCTTTTCTTTTTCTTTTCTTCCATATCTTGTATCCTCTAAATTTCTTTAGCTTTGTCTTTTCACTATAGGTTTCAAGCTTTAGTTTCTTCATTTACTAGTCCATCTCTTTCATTGTTCCAGGTTGCGTAAGCATTTCCCAAACTTCTTTGAAAAATGTCTTGTATGTGGGCTTCTGCCACATGTCATTTATGTTGTGTACTTTTCAACATCAATATTTTGCTACAACATAAGTCTATAGTAAAAAATTATCTCTTCAAGACTTCGCTTCATGAAAATATCATTAATGTTTTCATCATCTAAGTTGTCTTCAACATTCATTTCTGCAACTTCAATGTAAACTTTTTCAAAACATGGTGTTGCAAGTCATGCTTCAAGGAAATCTAATTCTTCTTCATAATCGTCAAGTTTACCTACACATTAGAAATCAATGGTAAGTTTAAAAACATCTACAGAACCACATTGGTTATGTTCCTTTTGCTTTGCAATGAGATCATTCTTCTGTTGTGCTTCCCTCTCTGTTTTTTTCACTTCCATTACTTGTAACTTTACTAACCTCGGTTTCTTCAAAGAGGTTGTCTTCCACTTGGTTTTCAGAGCCAAGCAGGCTTCTGTCGCTGAATAACATCATGTTAATATGATGTTTCTGTTGCATCATCTGCAACCATTCATCTTTGGCTAACTATTCTTGCTCAAACTTAACATCAACAAATTTCATTGTTGGATTCACCATAACAATGTATGCTTCAATGGAAACTTCATTGTCATCAGCAAGCTATGTTGTTGTAGTCACTAAATTGTCATCCATGTGTGGCTGTGCGTAGTGGGATTCAAGAGCATCTGTGTGTTCCTTCTCTGCTTCTTTTGCAAATTCTTCACTCATAATCCACTTTCGACTTAACATAGTGGGATTCACCAAACTCTTCATTTTCAACTTGATTACTTGCCCTTACACCGAAATTCCTCTCAAGGGTATCCCAAGCCTCCTTCATTGTCTTTGCATCTGAAATGAGGGGAAGATTGTTGTCATCTACACATTATTTTATGTATTTCAACGCAAAGGCATTATTTTTTCTTTTGTCTTCCAACTCCTTCAAATAGATCTGAAAAAACTCGTGTTGTTTCTTCAACTTTCTTAGTCTCTTATTCTTTCCCATAATACCCATTTTGTGCTTCACATGTAGGTTAAACATTTTTGGTCATGGCTTCCACACATCTTTTTTTTAAAACAACTTTGCTCCTCTTTGCACAACTTCAAACAAATTAGTTGTCAACTCTAACTCTGACAACAATCGATGTGGTTGTGGCTCACATTAGCCATATCCAACAATGGTGGCTCAAGCTTCCTCCACACTTATGTTGTGCACTAAAATTTCGTTTGTTTGTCCTTTTGAAAAAAACTTTCAAAACAAATCTTTAATAGAATAAAGAAACTTTCAAATAGAATAATAACTTTTTAAATAAATCCTTTAAAAAATAGCAATTTACAAATGAGCAATGGCCCCTTTTATAACAATATCAATCACTTTCACAAACACCTCCCTTTTTTAAATAACAGAAAACCCATTTTAAAAGTCATGTAACCTTTAAAACAATATAATCGCTTTTGAAACTCACATAAGCTCTGATAAAAAACTTTTGAAACGAAGCTCTTAAACAAAAGATAATTTTTAATAAAATATGAAGCCCCTTTTAATGAAAAATGAAACTTTCAAACAAAAAGGTGGGACCTTCGAAGAATTCGTAGACATGAAGTATTTTGATGAGCCTGCTCCACTTTACGACGATTTTTATCCAACATACAATTTAAATATATTTTGACATTCGAAAGAAACCTCATGCTCATGTTCCTCGAGCTTTGAAACGAAACGAAACGAAACAATCTTTGACTTTTCGTACGAAGTTTCAAAAAATCGCAACTTTGTTAAAATTTTGCTTATGTTCTACGTGTCGCACCTCGCGACAGACCAAAATTTTAATAATTTCTTAAGTTTGGCACTCTATCTTGTACTTTCTTTTCTAATAATTTCCTAAGTTTGGCACTCTATGTTGTACTTTCTTTTCTTATGTGGTGCGAAAGTATTGTACTCCACTTTCTTCACAAGTGCGAAAGTGTAACATTTTTCTTTCTTCATAGGTGTGAAATTTCAAATTTTGTCGTTTTTCTTCTCTTATTTTTCTGTGAGCACAAAAAATTGAAATGTTTCTTTTCTTGGAGTCTTATGCAACTTTGAGTTTTGATTTCATGTTAAAGATTAAAAATATAGGGTAAAGATACTCTTCTCAACATTTAAAATTGGTTAAATAGTTAACGTAGGAGACATCAACATTAAATGGTTGAACTGGAACTCAACTTAATTGTTCTAAACTCTAACTGAATGTGACACTTAGATGTATAGTTGTGACACCTAGCAGGTGGTTGGAATTAGATTCTCCAACACTTGGAAGAACAGATAACAAGATAAAGAATCACTAGAACACTAAACAAAACAAATGACTTCTTTTAATGGCGATCGATCCACTAATCCACAAGTCACTACCTACACCACACTTGTTGTCATCTTCCATTGCGTCGATTTTTACTGTCATGGTTGCCAGATTGAATAGTGCATTGGTTGAAGCTCAATTAAAATGATTGGCCAGAGACTATGTGAATATTTCTCATGTCCTTGTTGGATTTGCTCATCATGAGTACTTGTCACACCTATCCCAAATCCGGAAAGTCTTGAGCATGCATAACAACCCAGTGTGGGCATACCCATCGTGATCATTGTCTTCCATGTCAAGGGATCAATTTCCCCAACCTAATCCATTAAGAAGCTCTCATGACTTCTGGATCCAAATCAATCATAAATCCATTTCAAGCTAGCAGAATGATTCTACAAAATATAATGTGAGTGCACGAGAATCTTTTCAATTCTCAGACCCAGGAAAGACATCAGAAGAAAAAAAACTTAACCATTAGTAGTGATCATGGGAGTGAACATAGGAATTCATCGTCCCTTGTATAGTACTAGCACTTAGGATTTGACATAGAATTTATGGGTTGGAATTCAATGCCCACGCTAATGGCATCAAGGAGCCCCAAAAAGAATGTCTTCATCTACCACTTCCACATTCATCTCCTCTGTGTAATTCTCGTCTCTATCTAGAGATTTTTGTGTTCATATCATGCATTCTACAATCCATGTTTTATATCGAAATTGAAACATTGCCTCCATATTTTCGGCCATGACAACCCTTGGAGAGGCATTGGTCATCACCCTTGATAAAACTCTTTGTCCCTCAGTTGTGATGAACTCCATTTCCTTGGTTCAATATTATTTCTAGTGTTTTATGATGCAGGAGAATCTGAGTGAAGTGGCGACAGTTGGGAGATGTTTTTTATTTTTATTTTATTTTGACAGATAGGGAGGAAAACACTTCAAGTTTCTGTTTCATTTAGTTTCATTTTGTGTCATTTGAAATTAACGCTGACTCGGCCATTATTAGTTTTTAAATTAGACAAAATAAGATTAGTTAGGAACTTGTTTGAAGAAATTGTTTAGCAATTGAAAAGTAACTGAGGAACAATTCCTCAAACTATAAAGGAATTGTTAATATTGTATTGAAACGGAAAAATGAGGGAGGATGGAACTGCTGCTATCTAGGAGGGAGAGAGAGCCCACAAGTTGTAACCCAAAATTATTTTAATTTGTATGATAGTTAACAATTCAAAATCTGTCATGTAGTAAAGTAGATTAAATTTCATTACATTCTCTGTGCATAGATGTTTTAGGCATCAAAATGAAAGCAAGACAGTGAAACTAATTTTTCTTTTTCAAAAGATTCGAACAAACATCGACAAGCATTCTATAGCAAGCAGCATTACAAGACCGAGAACCAAACAAAGGTACACCATCATATAGATTTATTTTGCTCAACAAAACAAATCCCATGTACTATTATCACCCCAAAAAAGTCTCCTAGGTTGTATCTTAGAGATGCTCGGGAGCATTACAAACTCAACAAAAAGTTGGATAAATGGTGGATGAATGAAAGAAATGTTGCATACTCAAGCCAGATAACCACTTCCAATATGCTTAACCCCAAACATGGGTGAACACCCCAAGACTAAAAGGCTTTAGACCACCAATTACTCACAGTTTTAAGAAAATGTGATGATGGAGAATACTGATCACACTAGCAGATGCACATGACCCTGTGATGGCCAGTTGCAACCAGTAAAAAGGTCTGCAAATTCTATTTCCTAATGCACAGACAGGATGACAGCTCTCTAGAATTAAAACAATAAAAACCTGCATACAAATTCAATGAAACAAACTAGATTCTAACACAAAGGTGGGATGACAACCCCTCAAATGCTAAACATTAGCAGCTCATGAACAAATGCATAACAGGCACAACCAAGAACAAACAAGAAGAAGTGGACAGTGAGCAATTAACAACAAAAGAAGCTTGCATTAGCTGAAAATGAAGACTAGACGTTGCAGGTATCACAATAGTTACAGTCTCCAAAAGTTGAACCTTACAGCAAAATAACACTCATCAACTATTACATTCTGTTTCTTGGTATATATTGAGGTTGGTTTACAAACAGTCTGCTAAACTATGCATGGAGGAGTCAATAAATGACCACCAACCACATTTACAATCTGAAATGGGCCTCTGTTGCAGTCTGAGAGCTTTAATGAACAAAATCGACCCTTCTGGATATTCTGTTGTCCTTCTCTACTCAGATGGAATGCTGACCGAAAGAATCCCATAACTGATAAATGTTTTAACTACTCGAGGCAGTCCTTTTTGTCCTTCAGCCATCCTGTCTTTAATTGCAGTTGTTGAAGCCTTAACTGTGCAGAGAGTAGGTAGATCATCCCCTTCATCCTTCGGGAGCACAAAACAGGTTATGGGCAAGAACAGAATGGTGGAAGCAGACTTGAATCAGAGGAATGAATCTTAGTCGTCGGATCATACAAATCAACGACGAAGATCAGACTATGGAGGCCATCGGGAGGTGAATGATCGGGGTGAATGAGGGCCGTTGGATCACCACCGGGCAGATCTGATGGTGATCGCATGAGGAAGATGAGCGGACATTAACGTGTGGGGAATCGATGGTTTCATGGGTAGGCGGTTTCCCCACACCACTTTCGGCGCGATGGAAGTTTCCATACCTGAAGGTGCGATCCAGTCAGGGCGAGACACGTGGCCGGTGGGAAATCACTTCCCCGCAGGCTAACAGTCGTGCAAGTCCGTTGATTGGGGGGAAGCGTTAGCCGTCGGATCTGCGATGGACGATTAGATGTTAAGGAAATTACGCGGGGTTTAACTGTATGGTAAACAAAGCGAAGACCATCAGATCGTGGGCGATCGACGGTGGAGATCAAGGCGGGGGTATAGCAGGGTTTTAAAAGAGAGCGCAGAGTTATATGCTCGGGTCATATGCTGACTCAAAGCTTAGCGCTCGGGGCTTTCAAAACACGGGCTTACATAGCAAAACAAAGGAGAATAGGAATGTTTAAACGAGGAACAAAGAGGTTTCAGGGAAAAAGAAACAGAGAAGGCAGGGCTATGGAGTTATAATGAGAATGAGGGAGAAAAGGAAACCAACAGTTGTGAGCACATTAGCAACCAAAACCAACATTGTCCAATCTGATTTAAACCTTTAAACAATGAAGCTATAGCAGAGCTAACACTAGCTCCTTCTCGGGATGAGATCCTCCCTATGAGGTCTCAAGAACCTACAGACCAATGCCTTCCTACAAAACTCAGCTTTAAAAACATTGCCTGGTATCCATTGGGCATGGAGTCAAATCAAGTCTACACTAAAACCTGTAAAGAAAATGCTTACAATCAACATAATTACTCAAAAATTGGCCAACTGATAGGCTATGAAAATTGTTTCTCCTGCTCTCGCCCCTTCATCATACAGCTACAAAATAGGATTGATTTGATCATCTACCTCCAACAATTTAGGACATTTGAGCTTAAGAGGTAGATATTGATCAAATTTCATTTCCCCTCTATGTATTTTCCTCCTTGGATGTTCTTCATGGGAGCCTTTGTACACCTGCTGGATAACCATGAATGCTATGTATTTATCTCTGTCATCTGTGGTCTACATAACTAATATGAATTATGAACCATCAATTTCTTGTCCAGGGGACATAGAGACATCATCTGCTCTTGAATATTTCTTTGAACAAACCTCATCCAAGGAGGAGTCCCAAAACTATGCATCCTCTTCCTCTGTTATCTGATAAGCTGCCCTTTCAATCTGTGTGGAGTCCATCTGAGCAGGTATTAGAGTATCAAGACTGAGATGATCAGTTTCAGCCTTGAGCATCGATTTTTGTTCTACCTCAGTGTTCAAGGGGCAACTTTGAGGGATTGCTACTTGAGCAGACAGAGAAGCCTAAGATGATGGGGAGTTTTCTTCTCCCTTTTTTATCATTGTGCTGGGAATAATAGCAGGCTAGCTGATTTGCAGATCTGCATAATCATGGGAAGATGGGCAGGCTTCAAGCTTGGATTCTTCAAGGATGAAGGGACCAGCTGCTGATTGATCCTACTGATAAGCTTGTTGTTCTACAGGCACAACAAACTAACAAAAATTGCCTCTTGATAATGCTTCTTCATATATAGTTCTTGTTAGGAAAGGAGCACCTTCCAAAACATAGACCTCCTCCTCATGTTGTGCTTCTTCCATGACTATATTTTGTAAAAGGGTCTTCACCCCTTTATCTTCATTTGTATCTAGATTTCTTTGCAAAATTTGCAAATGCTCATTAGCTCCTCTATGTGGATTTGGAGCTGGAAAAGAAATGGAACAATGAGCTCCTGCTTCCTCAGGATACTGCTCATCCTTTAGCTTGGAAAATTCAGAGGCCAAAAACTCTATCATCCTAGCTAATTCATGTATTTTAGGATCATAGGATGATGAGGATTCTTCTCCCTGTCTTCTCCTTTCAACATCACCTTCGAGTCTTTTTGCAGCAATGATGTCTGCTTGTACTTCAAAGGTTGCAGTTTGCATATCAGCTAAAGAAGTACATCTTCTTTCTCTTAACAATAGGCAGAACTGAGAATCGAAGGCATTAGCATAAATAAGCATGGCAGAAGCAGGAGTAGGTCTTAATTTAGCTAGCATTCTGCTGTACATATGATCGAATCTAATGTTAAATTCAGACAGCATCTCACCATCTTCTCTCTGCAAGTTGCCAAATTCATCATGATAAAAGAGAAGATCTTTATTATTCCCCCAGTGCTTTAAGAACACATCATCTAGGGCCTCAATGTCTACAATAGACCTAGGGGGTAATTCTCTAAACCATTTTCTAGCTTCCCCATCTAGGCTTTGAACAAAAACCCTAAAAGGACTCTAAATTCTCTTTAGTTGTTACTCCTTCTGCACCAGTAAACTTTGGCATAAATTCTTGATAATTTCCTGCAAGCATGGCATTCAAAGGGGTAGGCAAGACTAAGGGTCCATACCTAGCAACAACTATTCTTTATATCTTTGTGAGTGCTTGTTGGCCTGCCATGGCTGAGGTAAATGGAAGGATATTGGTAGACTGAGTGGAATGAATCATTGAAAAGAATGACAAAAACAGAGGAATATGATGGACATCATGCATGCTTCTTTCAACTGAGGTCTGAAAGGGAAATGAATGACTAAGGAGCTATATGAATCTTTGAAGGTATTTCTACACTGGCAGAGATACATAAAAATTCTTTAAGGCTTGCTTGACCCTGATGCTCCTTTCTGCAAAGTATTTCTTCTGCATAATGTTCTTCTTAGGATCAGGCACTGGTCAGCTGCTGATTTCTGAAGATATCTGCGAGCATGCTTCACCAGCTATGCCAAAACATCAATGTGGAGTCGCCAAATGATGGTATTCCTCCAATAGAGTAGCCAGATAGATGATTACAACCAAAATATGTGTTCAAACCTTGTCTATCATCAAGGCTTGAAGCTATGTCATTCTCCCAGGGAAGCTAAGCTTCAATTCTCCTCTCCCCGGCAATGGTGCCAATTAATGTTATCACCTCAAGAAACTCTCCTAGGTTGTATCTCAGAGATGCTTGAGAACATTACAAACTCAACAAAAAGTTTGATATATGGTGGATGAATGAAAGAAATGCTGCATATTCAAGCCAGATAACCACTTCCACTATGCTTAACCCTAGACATGGGTGAACAGCCCCAGACTACAAGGCTTTAGACCACCAATTACTCACAATTTTAAGAAAATGTGATGATAAAGAATACTGATCACAGCAACAGATGCAGAGGACCCTGTGATGGCCAGCTGCAACCAGTAAAAATGTCTGCAAATTCTATTTTCTGATGCTCAGACAGGATGACAGCTCTTTGGCATTAAAACAACAGAAACCTGCATACAAATTCAATGAAACTAACTAGATTCTCACACAATGGTGGGATGACAGCCCCTCTAATGCTAAACATCAGTAGCTCATGAACAAATGCATAACAGGAACAGCCTGGAACAAAGAAGTGGACAGTGAGAAATTAATAGCAAAAGAAGCTTGCATTAGCTGAAAATGAAGAATAGATGCTACAGGTATCATAGTAGTTACAGTCTCCAGAAGTTGAACCTTACAACAAAATAACACCCATCAACTACTACATTCTGTTTCTTGGTATATATTGAGGTTGGTTTACAAACAACCTGTTAAACTATGGAGGAGTCAATATATGACCACCAACCACATTTACAATCTGAAATGGGCCTCTGCTACAGTCTGAGAGCTTTAATGAACAAAATCGACCCTTCTGGATATTCTGTTGTCCTTCTCTACTCAGATGGAATGCTGACTGAAAGAATCCCGTAACTGATAAATGTTTTAACTGCTCGAGGCAGTCCTTTTTGTCCTTCAGCCATTCTATCTTTAATTGCAGTTGTTGAAGCCTTAACTGTGCAGAGAGTAGGTAGATCATCCCCTTCATCCTTCGGGAGCACAAAACAGGTTACAGGCGAGAACAGAATGGTGGAAGCAGACTTGAATCAGAGGAATGAATCTCAACCGTCGGATCATACAAATCAACGACGGAGATCAGAGTATGGAGGCCATTGGGAGGTGAACGATTGAGGTGAATGAGGGTCGTCAGATCACTGCTGGGCAGATCCGACAGTGATCGGACCAGGAAGATGAGCGGACATTAACGCACGAGGAATTGGCGGTTTCGCAGGTAGGCGGTTTCCCCGCACCACTTTCGGTGCGATGGCGGTTTCTGTACCTGAAGGCACGATCCGGTCAGGATGAGACACGTGGCCGGTGGGAAACCACTTCCCCGCGGGCTAACAGTCGTGCAAGTCCGTTGATTGGGGGGAAGCATCAACCGTCAGATCTGCGATGGATGGTCAGATGTTAAGGAAAGTACGCGGGGTTTAACTGTATGGTAAACAAAGCAGAGACCGACGGATCGTGGGCAATCGACGGTGGAGATCAAGGCGGGGGTATAGCGGGGTTTTAAAAGAGAGCACAGAGTTATATGCTCGGGTCATATGGTGACTCAAAGCTTAGCGCTCGGGGCTTTAAAAACACAGGCTTACACAGCGAAACAAAGGAGAATAGGAATGTTTAAACAGGGAACAAATAGGTTTCAGGGAAAGAGAAATAGAGAAGGTAGGGTTATGGAGTTATAATGAGAACGAGGGAGAAAAGGAAACCAACAGTTGAGAGCACGTTAGCAACCAAAACCAGCATTGTCCAATCTAATTTTAACCTTTAAACAATGAATCTGTAGCAGAGCTAACATGTACTATTACATTTCACATTTAAACAAAAAGCATTTCTTGTACATGCCATTTTTCATTTTTCATTCAATAAAAAATCACTGTACAAAATCTGAAATCTGGAAATTGTGAAGGGTTCCAAACCCACGAAACCAAAACACATTACAGTCCACAGGCTAGGCATAAAGCTAATAGCGAGGGCATGAACACCTCAGAGATCACACGCAGACACAAAGGACCCAAAAAGTCAAGGGTATACCTGAATTAGAGACAAGAACAAGCAACAGAACAACTACAAACTAGACACATAACAAAGCAAGCAAGAAATTGGTACAACTACAGAAAGACCCTACCCAAGTTTCCCTAAGCCTGCGAGCAATACCCAGGGTGAAGCTATGGAGAAGCGCTTCCTTGGAAGGGCCTACACACCACCACAAAGCAGGGCAGTGCTGAATATTGAGCCACGAAGGTAAAAAATCCACAATGAATAGCCAACTAGAAGGAGAATGAGGACTTTACCTAGAGAAGAATCGCTTTCGTGATGGAGGATGAGAGCCGAGACCCACAACAGAGGGTTTCCACTAGTGGATGAGCCATGGACATGTTCTGCCTGCTCACCAAGGAGCCAGAGCATTAGGACCTTTAAAAACAAGGAGTGAAATTGAAATCGGAAGGAGGAGCTTACCTGAGACTGAGGGCACCAAGTCGTCCTGTGCAGTAGCCAAGCAGGGACCTGAGATTTGCAGAGCTGAACCATAACCAGACCCCACATCAACAAACAAATCACCACAAACCGAACAGAGACGAGCTCGAAGCAAATAACAGAGACAAACAGACTTGCGAGAGGAAGAAGACCTAAAACCCTCCAAACACCAGAGCAGTGAGTCACTACAGAGAATGAGTAGAGGCACAACAATGACAGACCATGGAGAACAAGCAGAGGCATAGCACCAATAAACCACAGAGAACCAGCAAAGCACATTAAACTGCCATACTGAGCAAAGAGGGCACAATACTTACCATCCATCGCAAATACCAGGTGAGAACACAAAACACCCGCAGAACCAAACCATCACAAAGGAAAAATGACCTCCAAACACCCTTGGTGAAAGTGATAACCCATAGTCGCAAGCCTGAGTTCAGTACAGAGGGTGGACAACAAACATTAAACCGCAATAAAGTCACACACTACAAAACCCTGCCACCAAACTTAACTCAAACCGAAGAGTTAAATAGTCACAGCCACGCGTCCCCCCTTGGGATCGCCACCAATTTTTGGTATCAGAGCAGGTTGTCGTTTCTCTCAGTAAAAATGTAGGTAGGAAGAGCCATCAGAAGAGTAGCAGATGAATGGATACGAGAAGAAATTAGTAATTTAACTACGCATTTGGCAGCAGTGGAAACAGGAAGGCATAGAGATCCAGAAGGTGGGCATGAGAGTGACGAGGAAAACATAGCCACGACGGATGGGTCAGATGATGAAGGACAAAAAATTAAAATATTGAGGTCAGTTTTGTTGGCTAGCAGTAAGCCAAGACCGAAGCTCTCTAGTTATGATGGCAGTTTGTCCAAAGAGGCATTTCTAGACTGGATAAGTGAACTAGATAAATATTTTGAGTATGAAGAAATCAACGAAGACAAGAGGATCAGGCTTGCTGTTACCAAATTGAAGGGACATGTAGCTCTATGGCGGGATAGTGTACAAGCAAAAAGGAGGAGATTAAACAAACCATTGATTAAAAAATGGGACAGGATGGTTGCTAGAATGAAGAACAAGTTTATGCCTAAAGATTATCAAATTGACCTTTATAGACAAGTGCAGAACCTGAACCAGAGATTGATGATTGTGAAGGAATATACTGAAGAATTTTATAAAGTTAACCTGAGAGCTTGTTATGTTGAAGATACCCTTGAGAAAACAACGAGGTTTGTGAATGGTCTACGAAAAGAGATCCTAGACGAAATTAGTATTCTTTCCCCTAAGACCATAGAGGAAGCTTATTAGAGTGCTTTGAAGGTAGAGGAAAATATTTCTAGGAAACAAAATGCTAGAAGAGGACGTGGTTCTGGTGGAGTTCGGGGACAGACCCTTGGTAGAGGTAGGACTACCAACAACAATGAAGAGGGCAGTGGTTCGAATACTTCGGGATAGAGTGAAAGGGAAGGTAACACCAGAGGAGGAAGGTCATACCAACGAGGAAGAGGTAATCGCAGAGGCAGAGGAAATGCCTATCAGTGTTACAAGTGTCACAAGTGGGGACACATGTCCTTTGAATGTCCTAAAAATGAACAAACTAGGCAGAGGGGAGCATATGTCACTCAGCCCGATGAAGCGGAGGCACCACCACAGGAGGTGGAAAATATGCCAGAGACTGGGGATGCCTTGGTGTTGAACAAGGTATTATTAAAAGTAGCTGATCAGACACAGAGGAAAGCATTATTCCAGACTGTATGCAAGTCGCATGGGAAATGCTCCAAATTAATTATAGACAGTGGAAGTACTGATAATCTGGTAGCTACTAAAATGGTGGGAAAATTGGATTTGAAGAAGTTGAAGCACCCAACTCCATACAAGGTGTTGTGGTTGTACAAAGGCCACCAATTGCTGGTCGATGAGCAGTGTGAAGTAGAGTTTCATATTGGCAGGTACAAGGACAAGATGACTTGCAATATAATGCCTATGGACGTGTGCCATATTCTCTTGAGAAGACCATAGCAATATGATAGGAAGGTCGTCCATGACGAGGCAACAAATTGTTACAAGTTTGTTAAAGATGGGATAAAGCATACCCTAGTGCCCATGAAGGAAGAGGATGCTGAAAAAACTAGTGGGAAAAAAGCACTATTGTTAGGCGGAAAAGATTCTACGACAGTTGGAGGATGATGAGGTGAAGTATGTAGTTGTGCGAAGGCCAAAACCAGTATTGATCCATACTGAAGTCACCGACTTACCTAAAGAGATATAGGACATGTTGTAAGAGTTTAGTGATATTGTGGTAGACGATCTACGAGATAAATTACCACCGAAGTGGAGCATTAGTCACCATATTGATTTTATTCCAGGAGCCAGTTTTCCAAACAAGGCTTCCTACCGGATGAGTCCAAAGGATAATGAATAAATTTTGAAGCAGGTGCAGGATTTGTTGGATAAAGGACTGATTCGGTAGAGTTTAAGCCCTTGTGTAGTTCCGACTGTTTTAGCTCCCAAGAAAGGACGTGAGTGGCGAATGTTCACAGATTCTCAGGCCATTAACAAGATTACTATCAGGTACATGTTTCCTTTACCTCAGATGGATGATATGATGGATTGTTTGAGTGGAGCAGCGTACTTTTCAAAGATAGACCTGAAAAGTGGCTACCACCAAATCAGATTTCGAGAAGGTGACGATTGGAATACAAATTTCAAGAATAATGAAGGCTTGTATGAATGGCTGGTAATGCCATTTGGATTGAGCAATGCCCCTAGCACATTCATGCAGTTGATGAACGAGATGTTGAAGGAATTCATTGGGAAATTTGCGATTGTATATCTGGATGATATACTTATATTCAGCAAGACGAAGAACATTTTCGACATGTGAGGTATGTATTGGAAAAATTACAACAAAATAAATTACTGATAAATTTGAAGAAATGTTCTTTTTTCAAGAAAGAATTAATTTATTTGGGATTTGTGATTTCCAAGAATGAACTAAAATTGAATCCGGAAAAGGTTGCAACCATATTTAGCTAGCCATCCTCGAAAAGTTTGTTTGAGGTACAGAGTTTTGATTGATTGGTGAGCTTTTATCAGAAATTTATTAAAAATTTCAATGGGATTTTTGCACCCATGGTAGACACCATTAAGAAGACAAATCATCCTTTCCATTGGACAGAAATGGTAGAGAAGAGTTTTCAGTTGGTCAAAAGGGAAATTACTGAAAAATCAATTTTGAGATTACCAGACTTTAACAAAGTTTTTCAAGTTCATTGTGACACCAGTGGGATAGCCATTGGTGCAGTACTCAGCAAATAGGACAAGACAGTAGCATGTTTCAGTGAGAAAATAAATCAATTTAGGTAGAAGTACACGTCTTATGATAAGGAATTTTACATAGTGGTTCAAGCGCTGAAGCATTGGAGACATTATCTATTGGCCAATGAATTTGTCTTGTTTTCAGACAATTCTACGTTGCAGTATATTATGCAGCAGCATAAGCTAAACCATAAACATGAGAAGTGGGTGGAGTACTTGTAGATTTTTACATTTGTGTTGAAACACATCAGCAGTCAAGCCAACAAAGTGGTAGATGCGTTAAGCAGGAGGAATTTGATCCTACAGGAAATTACGATACAAGTATTAGGATTTGAACATATTAAGGACTTGTATGAGGCAGATGCAGATTTTAAGGAAGATTATGAAGCTTGCCAAAATCTATTGTTGAGAGATAACAGTTCATGGTTGGACTATAATATGCAGGAAGGGTTGTTGTTCAAAGGAGGGCAGTTGTGTATTCCATAATGTTCTATGAGAGAGAACTTAATCCAAGAAAAGTATAATGGAGGTTTAGCCAGACATTTTGGCATAGACAAGACCTTGGATCAGTTGAGTCACTTTTACTATTAGTCGAAGATGCACAGAGATGTATAGAGGTTTGTGACTAGATGCAAAGTGTGTCAGCTTGCAAAGGGACATAGCCAGAACACAGGGTTATATACGCCCTTACCTATTCCAAACAGACCATGGGACTCTCTCAGTTTAGACTTTGTCTTAGGTCTGCTGAAGACACAATGGGGATTCGATTCCATCATGGTGGTGGTGGATCGTTTCACCAAAATGGAACATTTCATTCCATGAAGGAAAACTAGTGACACCACACATGTAGCACATTTTTTCTTTACCGAGATAATCATATTACATGGCTTGTGGAAGTCTATTGTTTTAGATCGAGACGTTAAGTTTAGAGTACATTTTTGGCAAACCCTATGGGAGAAATTACACACCAAACTAAACTTCAGCTCAACTTATCACCTGCAGATCGATGGTCAAACTGAAGTGGTGAATCGAAGTTTGGGAAACTTATTGAGGAGTTTGGTTGGAGAAAATTCTCAACAGTGGGATCGTTTGCTTTCATAAGCGGAATTTGCTTATAATGATTCACCTAACCGAAGCACGGATAGTAGTTCTTTCCAGATCCTATACGGAATGCACCCATGTGGAGTACATGAGTTACGGGATTTGGGACAGTTGGAGTGCAGGAGTGTTGATGGGGAAGCTTTTGCAAAGGCAATCAGCAATCTTCTTGAACAGGTGAAGTTAAAATTACAAGACAACAGCCAAAGATACAAGCAGAAGGAAGATTTGAAAAGCCAAGAGGTACAATTCAACGTAGGAGACCTGGTATTAGCACACCTACACAAGGAGAGGTTTCCTAAAGGTGAATACAACAAGTTGAAATGGAAAAAAAATCAGCCTTGCAGGATTCTTTGGAAGTTTTCTGTGAATGGTTATGAATTTCAATTACCCCAGGTATTGGAATTTCACCCATTTTCATTGTGGCAGATCTGTACCCCTACACTACAGCAGATGAAGAACACAGTTCGAAGAGACGAACATGGGACACCCAAAAAGATAATGATTCATGGATTAAACAAATTCCCCAAGCAAAGCCTCTAGAGATCGAACACATCCTAGATACCCAGGTGGCCAGACAGACTTGTAGGAAGGAATATTTGGAGTACCTAGTGAAGTGGAAGGGTCATCCTATTGAAGAGAGTTCATGGTTAGATGCTGGCCAGATTGAAAGCACTAGGTACTCTATTGAAGAGCTCATTGACAGGAGCCATGAGTTTAATTTACCCTAGGCGATAACTAGGAGATGTTTTTTATTTTCATTTTATTTTAATAGATAGGGAGGAAAACACTTCAAGTTTCTATTTCATTTAGTTTCATTTAGTTTCATTTAAAATTAAGGCTGACTCAGCCATTGTTAGTTTTTAAATTATACAAAATAGGATTAGTTAGGAACTTGTTTGAAGAAACTGTTTAGCAACTGAAAAGTAACTGAGGAACAGTTCCTCAAACTGTAAAGGAACTGCTAATATTGTATTGAAAAGGAAAAATGAGAGAGGATGGAAGGGCTGCCATCCAAAAGGGAGAGAGAGCCTAGAAGTTGTAACCCAAAATTATTTGAATTTCTATGATAGTTAACAATTCAAAATCTGTCATCTAGTAAAGTAGATTAAATTTCATTACGTTTTCTGTGCATAGATGCTTCATGCATCAAAATGAATGAAAGACAGTGAAACTAATTTTTTTTTCAAAAGATTCAAATAGGCATCGACAAGCATTCTGTAACAAGCAAGATTACAAGATCGAGAACCAAATAGAGGTACACCAGCATATAGATTTCTTTTCCTCAACAAAACAAATCCCAGGTACTATTACATTCTCCATTTAAACAAAAAGCATTTCCTGTACATGGCATTTTTCATTTTTCGTTCAATAAAAATTCACTATAAAAAATCTGAAATCTGGAAATCTTGGAGGGTTCCAAACCCATGAAACCAAAACACATTATAGTCCATAGGCTATGCCTAAATCTAATAGCGAGGGCATGAGCACCTCAGAGGTCACAGACAGAGAAAAAGGACCCAAAACCTCAAGGGTATAACTCAATTAGAGACAAGAGCAAGAAACAAAACAACTACAAACTAGACACATAACAAAGCAAGCAAGAAACCACTATATCCATGAAAGGACCCTACCCATGTTTCCCTAAGCCCGTGAACAGTCCCCAGGACGAAGCTGTGGAGCAACGCTTACTTGGAAGGGCCTGCACACCACCACAAGGAGGGCAGTGGTCAATATTGAGCCACGAAAGTAAAAAAACAACTATAATAGCCAACTGGAATGAGAACGAAGACTTTACCTAGGCGAGAGCCGAGACCCACAACAGAGGGTTTCCACAAGTGGATGAGCCATGGACACATTTTGCCTGCTCACGAAGGAGCCAGAGCATTAGGACCTTTGAAAATAGGGAGTGAAATTGAAATCGGTAGGAGGAGCTTACCCTGAGACTGAGGGCGTCGAGTTGTCCTATGTAGTGGCCAAGCAGGGACCTAAGGTTTGTAGAGCCGAACCATAACTAGACCCCACATCAACAAACAAATCACCACAAATCGAACAGAGATGAGCTTGAAGCAAATAACAGATACAAACAGACTTGCGAGAGGAAGAAGACCTGAAACCCTCCAAACATAAGAGCAGTGAGTCACTATAGAGAACGAGGAGAGCATAGCAATGACAAACCACAGAGGACGAGTAGAGGCACAGCACCAATAAACCACAGAGAACCACAAAGCACAATAAACTGCCATATGGAGCAAAAAGGGCACAATACTTACCATCCATCACAAATACCAGGTGAGAACACAGAACACCCATAGAGCCAGATCATCGCAAAGGAGAAATGACCTCCAAACACCCTCGATGAAAGTGATAACCCATAGTCGCAACCCCGAGGTCAGTACAGAGGGCTGAAAACAAACATTAAACCGCAACAAAGTCACACACCACAAAACTCGAACTAAAGAATTAAATGGTCAAAACCATGCATCCTCCCTTGGGATCGCCACCATTTACTATAGCAATAATCCACTAGAATCCCAACAGAAGGTTAGGGTCAACTATATCCACCACATAGAAATCGTATGCAAGGGAATAATTACCCATATTCAAATCCATCGATGGGACCTTCCTCGTACACACCATGTTATAAGCACCTAGCACTTCAACCTCAAATTCATTGAACTCCTTTGTAATAAGGCGCCTTTTGGCTACCAAAGTTGCATATACTCGTCCTCCTTCTAAGAATTCTTTAGCTCCATCCCTGGCTGCAAATGCTATAGAAAATTTGGTTAGCACCAATTCACCCTCCTTGATAATTAATATCTAGCTAGAAACATTTCTTTCCTTTAGAAATCTTCCTTGGCGGTTGAATATTTCTCTTCCCAGATGCAAGTTGACCTCTGGAAAATTGATTTCATTTTCTCTGCAATAGATCAACCCAGTCCAAAGCCTCTTATTTATCCAATTTTTATTTTTTTTGTAAGTATTATGCCCTTGGAAAACCAACTTAGCGCTTCTAACTCTGTCCTACATAGCTTCATAAATTTAGTCTTCCATGGTATCCACAAATGCATTACTCTATAAATTTACTCTACAATAAATAATTTGGCCCATGTTCTTTCTTAAGTAATTTGGTCCTCGTTCTCTGTCAATTCCACCCTCCTCTAGGTTGCATGATTTTTTCTAATTTGACCTTCTTTGAGAGATGCACACTAGTATAACTGGAGCCTTCTAGTCTCCTATATTTTATCCTTCTTCTCTAACGAGAATCAATGAAGAACCTAAAGTGGTTCTCCCTGTAGACTAGTTAGGTGGGTGTTTCAATACTGAAACTAATCACCACCAGCTAGGGTGGATAGTTTCACCACCGAAATTGGGATCTCTACAAGGATTTCCCCTCACACAGTAAGCTACTAGAGCTTCAAGTTTAATTCTTAAATCATCCACACATGTCCCCCTTGAGCCTCCTTATTTCCTTTTATAATTATTTATTCCTCTCAAAATATTATGGGTTTCTTTTATTTTATCAAAGTGACTTACCTTTTTTCCATTTAATTATTAAAATATTATCTTTTAAATATGATGAAATTAAGAAATAAAACCATCTAATTCCATTTTTTCATGAATATAGCGAATGGGAATCTTGGTAGGATAATAAGTCAATCCCTTCTACTATTATAGTTTGTAAAGGGACATTACAACATTTATGTCTCGCCTATAAATGGTGGTCAACTTTGCGCAATACTACATTGTAGTGCAAACTAGGGTGTTGGAGGATTTGACATGAAACTGACCACCCTAGCTGACTTCACTTCTCCCAACTCATCTATGTTATCCTACATTCACCTTTATCTTGATATGAACACCATTACTCTTTCAAGATGCTACAAACAAAGACTCACTCAGATTCTCCAAAGCACTCACCTAGTTAAAATCTTCTAGGAGTTTTTTTGTTAATATAGTTTCCTTACAGTTGAATCCCTACAATGAAAAAAGGATTTCTAGGTGAGGGATTGTTCATTTCCTGCAAAGTTCCATAGCGTCAAAGCTCCAACAATTATTACCACTAGAATCCATTGGAAATAGCGAATGTAGTGAATTTCAATCATAACATATTTGTGACATTTCTTCTTGTTAAGGACTTGCACTCACAATAAAATAAGAGGAAAATGATTTCATCGAGTTTGTTCAACCATGAATTTACATTGTTTTTGGCATTAAACCGTTATAGATCCATCTCAATAATGGATTTAGCAAGTTCCAAGTCGGATCAAATCTCTCTAGGTTAAACACTCTTTTAGAGTGCAAAACATGAAAAAAGTTTTGCACCTCAAGAGATTTGATGCCTCTCGGTGCTTATATATATATATATATATATATATATATATATATATATATATATATATAGATATATATATATATATATATATATATATATATATATATATATATATATATATAGATAATGCATCTATGCTAGTTCTTTCTCTCAAAATGCTAAAATTTAGGATAATAAGATTTGTTTTTTTTTTCAATTACTTTATGTAATAAATACATGGCATTTGGTTTTTGAAAAATATATAATATACGTATTTAAATTATATATATATATATATATATATATATATATATATATATATATATATATATATATATATATATATGGGCTTATACACAAAATTGATATTAAAATAAGTTAACATAGGTATTCAAATAATTTATTCAATTCCAATATTGAAACATATTTTTTATATATCTATATCATGCTTTTATATATATATATATATATGTTCATATATAGGAAAAATTTAAAAAATATATTTAAAATTTAAATATGTATATTATATATTGTTCAAAAATAAATATAATAAACGATTAGAATTAAATATCAAGGTTGTTGGTATAATCTATTGGAATTGGATATTGGTATCCTTTTTTGGCTCTGCTAGGGTTCTGAGCGACCCACGAACGGCGCCGACAGCACACCAGGCAAGATCATCACAGGAGGTGAGAAAGCCTCTGCAGCGTTTCAGAGCTGCAGAGCACTAAGGCTACGCTATGGCACAACCTCTGGGGGGGGCGTCAGAGCCCTCCCCGTCGCGGAGTGACCCTGCACAAAACATCATTTTCGGTTCAGTGGACAAGGAAATCCTGAACAGGGGAAAAAAACCCCAAAATGACAACAAGGAAAATGGAAGACGGAAAGAAGGAGACAACAGTCCACAAGAAGGAGCAGAAAAGACTGAAGAAGGCCTGAAAATTTCCTCAACAACGTGCAGACCTGTGGCCAAGGAGCGGCCACGAATAGAGCTGCCGGGAGACGAGATTGATAGAAGAATAGAGTATATGCGCGATCATGCCCTCATCGGGAAGTTCATAGGGTTCTGGCCTACTGAGAAAGCCCTTTATGGCTGGATAGCGGCGAAATGGAAACCTAAAGGAGATGTCACGTTGCAGCTAGGGCCGAAAGGTTTCTTTACAGCAATCTTTTTCTGCCAAGAGGATAAGTACAGAATACTAGTAGAAGGGCCCTACTTTTTTAACTCAGCTGGATTATACCTGAGGGAATGGATCCCCAGATTTAATCCAGATAAGGAAGATCTAACGTGGGCGCTAGTTTGGATCAGATTATACTCTCTCCCGAACGAATACTGGGATGAGGACATCCTTAGAGGGATCGGAAATGGGGTGGGAGAGTATATCAGAGTGGCAGAAGAAACCAAATCTCATAAGTACATCTCCTACGCTCGAATATGTGTTTTCATTCGCCTCAATGAAGCTCTTCCAGAGTCTGTAACCCTCTCACATCGAGATGAAGAATGGATCCAGCCTCTCGACTATGAACATGTTCCATTTCAGTGTAGGAAATGTCATGCCCTAGGACATCTCTTTAGGGACTGCCCTCAAAATGTCCAAATCAACATCCTTGACTCTTCTGGTACCCCTGGCCAGGATGGCTTCACTAAAGTCTAAAGCAGGAAGCCCTCTCACAAAAAGCCGCAAAATGGGTACAAACCCCAGCCTAACAAATCCCATGGCCTAGTAACCAAGAACAGCTTTGATATTCTTGGCCAATCCTCAGATGAGTTCCCTACCAATGCTGATGCCAACCCTGATCACCCTTCTTCCTCTTCACCTCCCCCTCCATCTAAATCCCCTCCCACATCTACGTCCCCCATCATCATCCCCACCATTCTTAAACGAGATCAGGAAGGTACCGCATAAATCCACAAGGAAATGGAAGTTGATGGAAAAGCAGACCTCCCCCAGAATCCAGAGACCAGCATTGAAGACAGCAATCAAGTGCAAATAATGGAAGAAGAGCCAGAAAGCATAGATCTGAATGGCTTAGATATTTTGGAATTAGAGCTTGCATGCAAAAAGAAAGCATTCGATTCAATTCCAGAGCTCCAACTTAATAAGCTCGAAGTGATCATCTCACGAGCCTATCATCAGCACCAACTCGGGATACAACTAGGAAGCCAATGGGATGGAAATCTGCGCCCAAAGGACACAAAAAAAGAGAGGAAGAAAGACAGATCTGCAAAGAACGATAGAGATTGGGAAAATCCTGGTGGAGTCAGGCAGATACACTAAGTTGACAAAGTACTACAAGCCCTCTGTCAATGGTTAATCATGAAGCTGGTGTCTTGGAATGTAAGAGGGCTAAACAGCCCCGGAAAACTCAGGATGTTAAAAAACATGATAAAAAAGGAAAAGCCACAAATGTGCTTTCTCCAGGAAACTAAGTGTAACAGTACTACGCTAGGCAGCATTCTCTCAAAAGGCTGGCCTGGATGTCGGTCAGTTGCAGTAGACGCATCTGGAGCTTCAGGAGGGTTGGAAATCGCTTGGAATACCCAAGCGGTATCCCTCTCGGATTTTCATGCAGCACACTAACTTATACAGGCGACCTTTCACATTTTGGGCACCAATATTCACGGCAACTTGTCAAATCCCCTGATGATGGACTCACTTCGTAGTCCGAAACATTGGGTTCACAAAACTCTTCAACAAGTCATTCCTCCTCCATCTAAAACTTGTCAAATGTTTACTTCCCACAAGACACAGGAAGTAAAGTAGCTCTCCTTGACACGATTGAAGCTCTAAGTAACAACAGAAGGCATCCACTGTGGATCGTTGCTGGGGACTTCAACATGATCACCAAAATTGAAGAGAGGATAGGAGGGAGGAGTAGAATGGAACCTGAAGTCAATCGCTTCAAGGAATTTATCCAATCAACATCTCTCATAGATATGTCGTTTTGTAATGGCACCTTCACTTGGAGAAATCGCAGAGCTGGCAAACATCAAATTGCCTCCAAACTGGATCGCTTCCTCCTCTCAGACAACGCGGTCCACCTAGGAGGAGACATCTCAGCAGCCATACTTGCTCACACTGGATCGGATCACTGGCCAATAGCTCTACAATGGCAAAGACCAGGTAACTTAATAAAAAGACCCTTTCGCTTTGAAGGATTCTGGCTTACGCATCCCACTTTCAAGGACTTTGTCAAGACCACCTGGGCTTTGTTCATTCCCCCAGAAGGAGCAAAAATGTATCAATTCCAGCAGAAGTTAAGATTTCTCAAAAGTCACCTCAAAAGATGGAACAGGGAAACCTTTGGCAATATCTTCGAGGCACAGCAAGAGTTAACTCAGGATCTGGAGGTTCTCCACCAAAAGATTATCTCGGAAGGGCACACGGAAGCCACTCTAGAGCAGGAACGACTCATCCATAGCCAGCTGGAGGATAGGAGAAAGCAGGAAGAAATCTACTGGAGGCAAAAGTCAAGAGTCAGATGGCTGAAGGAGGGGGAACGTAATACCAAATTCTTCCACAGAACTACAGTCCAGCGAAGAATGCATAACAATATACCCTTCATCCAAAACCAATCGGGGGAAAAAGTAGAGACACATGAGGAAATTGAAGAGGTGCTCCTCAATCACTTTCAACAGGTCCATCAAGAGCAAAGAGAAGATCGACGACAGGCCATTAGCAAAATTATCCGCAATGTTCCAAAGCTCATTATGGAGGAACACAATGAACTCCTAATGCGCCCTATTCTTCCCCAGGAAGTGGATGAGGCAATGACACAGCTCAAAGAAGGTAAAGCCCCTGGCCCAGATGGGTTTACTACCACATTTTTTCACTCTTTCTGGGATATGATAAAGGAGGAAGTCTGGCAGATTGTTGAAGAATCCAGGGCTATGCGCTGGCTTCTTCCCTCTCTCAACTCCACATTCATCACTCTCATCCCCAAGGAGGAGGATTCCATTACCCCTGATAAATTCAGGCCAATTGCCTTATGCAACGTCATTTACAAAGTCATATCAAAGGTCATAGCAAATCGGCTCAAACCCCTCCTTCCCGGGCTCATCTCTCCAGAACAGTCAGGGTACGTGGAAGGCCGACAAATTATGGATGGTATTCTACTCACTCACGAGATCATTCACTCCCTCAAGCACTCAAAGCAAGCAGGTATGCTTCTTAAATTAGATCTTTCCAAAGCATTTGACAAACTAAGTTGGAGTTATATACATCATATGCTAAAAGCTTTTGGTTTCTGCTCCTCTTGGGTTCGATGGATCATGAGCCTTATAATGTCCACTCATTTTTCAATCCTTGTGAACGGCATTCCCTCCCGCCCCTTCAAACCCTCCAGATGTATTCGGCAAGGGGATCCCCTTTCTCCCTTTCTCTTTGTTCTTATGGCTGAAGGGTTAGGTCGTCACATTAAAAAAGCCCTCCATTCTCATCAGATCAAAGGCATCTCCGTGCACAACTCCTCAGCCACCTCTCATCAGCAGTTCATTGATGACACTATGCTCTTTGGTTATCCCTCTGTTCAAGAAGCCCTCTGTCTTAAATCCCTCCTCCAGGATTTTTCGGAAGCATCTGGCATGCATATCAGCTGCTCTAAATCGCAAGTTTTCTTCTTTCATACTCCACCTTCGGTCAAATCTGCTGTAACTCACATCTTGGGCTTCCCCTCTGCTTCACTCCCATCCAAATACCTGGGCGCAACCCTCACGGCATCAGCCATTAAGCATCCCGCGTGGCGCTCCCTTCTTGAGAAACTTGAAAACCGTCTCAACCTCTGGACATATAGATCTCTTAACTTAGCCAGTCGTGTTGTTCTCATCAAATCGGTCCTGCAGGCAATGCCTCTGTACTTGTTCTCTATTCTAGCTGCGCCAAAGTGGGTACTAAAAAGCATAAGAAACCTTCAGCGTAATTTTCTTTGGAGCAGCTCAGCCACCAATCGCAAATGGGCCCTGGTTAAATGGACCAATGTATGCCTGCCCAAAGACAAGGGGGGCATTGGGCTAAGGGACCCTGAGTACAACAATTCTATTATGAATGCCAAGATCTGGTGGCAATGGATCACTAACCCAGATAAGCCCTGGGTCAAAATCTGGACGGCCAAATATGCCGGAAATAGACCTCAAGAAGAACTCATCAGATTCACTCCTACCGAAAAGGGATCTCTAATATGGAATGCCGCCAAACAACACTATTAGTTAATTCAAAAGCACAGCTTTTGGGAAATAAGGAATGGCCACACTGCAAGATTTTGGACTGATGCTTGGAACCAAATGCCCAAACTCAAAAATGTTCTTCACCCTTCTTTGATACCTGAAAGGCAGGAGGAGCAACAGGAAAAAGTTCACCAATTCTGGTCGCCGGAAATGGAGTATGGTTTTAGAAAATGGAAACAGAGCAACCAAATTCTCAACAACATAGATGCTCGGAAGGAAGAAGAGCTAAGGATCGAGCTAAGGAAAAGAAGCATTAGGCAGGATAACGGTGGGGATATCCTCAGATGGGGATACCAACCCAGGGGATCCTACTCTACCTCAAAAGCCTACAAGGTGATATGCAACTCCCCCATGCCCCCAGACCCTTTGTGGAGGAAAATATGGGAGATCGGACCCTGGCCAAAAATCTCCTACTTTCTCTGGCTGGTCGGACATAAAAAAATTCTCACATGGGATAAGCTTAGAAAGCGCAACTTCCATGGCCCCTCAATTTGTCATAACTGCTTTCAAAGTGAAGAGACTCTCCAACACCTCTTGGATACCTGTCCTCTAGCCAATCAACTTTGGGACAAGGTCAATTTTAGATGCCAAATTAGATGCAGAAGGGAAAACGACATCATCAACTCCATAAGACAATGGCCAAAGCATCCCTACAAAAGCAAGATCCTTAATCATTTATGGAGCATCATCCCGGGGATAGTCCTATGGAATGTCTGGAAGGAAAGAAATCAACGCATATTCAAAAACAAATGATCTCCTACTGAAGAAACCTGGAGCAGGATACACAGGAAAATACAAGAGACGGTGGCGCTTCAAGCTTGGACTAAGGAAGAGCTCCCATCCACTGATAATGAACATAACATTCTAAACAATTGGCAGCTGCAGTTACCTCAAGAAACGCTCAAGAATAGCATACCTAACAGCAACTTCAAGGACATCTGCCATTGGAAAGCCCCCCCTAAAAACTCATATAAGTTGAATTTCGATGGGGCTTCCAAAGGAAATCCAGGGGCAGCTGAATTTGGAGGCATACTGAGGGACCATGAAGGCACTCCTATGCAAATATATTTTGGGAACATGGGGTGGGATACCAACAACTCAGCAGAGCTGGAAGGGCTTTGGCAGGGTCTTCAGCAAGCTTGGAATCTCAATCTTCAACCCCTGATTGTAGAAGGCGACTCCCAGATTCTTATCAACATGGCCATCCGTATACAGAACGGCTCGCAAGCGAGGAAAGTAGCCCCCAGTTGGAGACTAGAAGCAAGGCTAAATGACATAGCACAAAAGCTAAGCAACACCAGAGCCATCTCCTTTGTACACACTAAAAGAGAAGGCAACAAAATAGCTGACCTCCTAGCTAACATTGGGGTTGAGACCGAACACCCCCTTCTGTTCGGAAGCATGAATATCATTCCTAACAGGAAACAACTCCAGGAATGTGAAAGCCTGATCCAAGGAGAGGCCATCTCCCCGGATGCGGGTGTCACCGAGCCAGGACATGGTGAGCCACATGCCCAGCATGTACCGCCACGGGATGAACAAAGAGATTTAATGCCCCTCGCCGCCGAGACGTTAAGTCGGGAGAAGCATTGTGGAATCCTTAATGAGGACGCTGGGAACGATGGAGAGCCTGCAGAGAGAATTCAATGCGAGCAAAACCCAAGGGAATGTCAGCCGGCTTAAGAGGGAAGGAATGTTGCTGTTCTGGGCGCAGAGTGCCGAGCAAGCAACTCAAATTTCTGAGGGAAAATGTGGCGCGATTGATGCTAAGAGTGAAGGCATTCGTTTGGACGAGGTTTGCTTCCTGCTTGCTTATCCTGGACGTGGTTTATGGGCAGTTGAGCTCTGCCTCGAGTCAAATTTGGGGACTGCACTCAATTGGGAGTGAGCGCAGTAACAACAGGCCCTCAAGCACGATTCTGGAGCAAGTTGAGGGCGGCGCTGAAGCCATGGCGCGATTGCGTGAAAGACAGCCGTGTAGGAGAGGTTCTGGGCATGGTGAGTCTTCACGTCCCCCTGTAGCGGATGTCCACCATCATTGCTGTTGCTGCTATTGTTACAGAAGGGCGGGAGCCACACCAATTCCAGCCAGTCAGTTTTTGGAGGCCGGCAGCTCCAATGGAGGAACGCCCATGCTTCCAGCGTTCGGCTCAGTCATTTTTACCCTGGGCAGCTCGCGGGATAATTCTGGCATTAATGCACACATCTTAGTTCTCTTTACGAAGGTTCCTGAGGAGAATGAAGAAGGAACGCAACCGGTCTCTGCTGAGATACTTCCAGAGGGCAATCGGGAGAAACGTCCAGTGTTGCAACCAACAACTGCAGAGGGTAATTCAGAGAAGGAGCTTCAGCAAGCCCCTACCCGACCTCAAGAGCAGGAGCCGCCGGCCACCGCGCAGGATCCTATGGCAATGTGGGCAGGCATCCCAGAAGGCCAAGGCTGGAGCAGCATTATTGAGGAAAAACCTGAAGATTAACTCCCAGAGGCACTCTCTGGCTTACATTCCTCTCTCTCAGGTCTGGGATAGGTTCGGGGTCTTGGCTGGTATCTGGATTATGCTAAATTTCTATGTTTGTATACTTTCAGTTCTTGTTCATGTTAAGTGTCTGTCTGTTATGCGTCTTGGCAAAGTCTGTTATGAGTCTTTCTGTTGGATGCCCCTGCGCGGGTCGTTTTGTTTCTACCTGGGATCAACTCTGTGTCATGTGTTTTGGTATAACCTGGAAGTGCTGCCCCTGCGAGGGCGAATTCTGAGTCAAGTAAAGCTACCCAAGGTGCCATAGTCGGCCCTGGGCAACCTGTCTTTTTGCATGTAATGTTTACCTATATATAATATAATAGATTAGCTAGCTTTTCCGAGAAAAAAAATATAAATAAATAAATAAATAAATAAATATAATGTATTTGTTAAATAAAGTAGATGTATAATTTTTATATTTTTTAAACATGTTTCCATATAAGACTTAATAAGTTATTTGAATATGTGCTTTAACTTATTTTAATATCAACTTTGTATTTATGTTTATATAGAGAAAAAGTAAAAAGAAATATTTAAAATTTAAATATGTATATTATATATTGTTAAAAAAAAATTACCAAACCATGTTGTTAGATATTTCTTGACTAACACTGTGTAATGAGGGTGTTATGTCCAATGTTTTGAATGGTGACTACATCCATCATGAGGAACCACAGAGAGTCATATGAGTTAACAAATGGTGACTCCATCCATCATTAGGGACCACAAAAAGCCCTATGAGTTAATGAGTGCTAGAGACCTTTTATAGAGAAATAATTGATTGTTTGATAACGTCAATTTTTTTTATTTAATAGAATAATATTTGACAATATTTAAATGTTTGGCTAATGATCATATTTGATTTAAGTAAATAACTCCAATAAAAAAAATCAAGATTAGGATTGTTTGAAAAAGAAAATTAGTGAAATGATGAAACTAGTAAGTTTAGAAATCAAATATCTGTATATTTAATTTCGAACTGAAAAATGTGGATCTAGATAATAATAATAATAATAAGTGAATTATAATCATAATAATATGACAATAATAATGTTTATATGAAAAAAAATTATATGAAAAATAAAAATGAAATAATAATAATGATTAGGACTATTGAAGATTTTGAAAAAAATGAAAATTATTTTTAAAAATTATATTTTTAATTGAATTTTTTTTAGAGAGTTGATATGAGGATCTAGATAAGAATTAGGGAATTATAATCATTATATGGAACCCAATAATATGGACACTATTATATGAAATATTCAACTAAGAAATATTGATGAAATATGTTCACCTGAATCAGGATTAGATCATCGAATTTTAGGATAGGTTTAGCTAGGTCAATATTAAGGTAAAGGGGATGTGGTAACATCAAAAACATTCATATTATAAAGGGTTTGTCCAATAAGAGATCATGAGTTTAAAGGGAAAGGCTTGAACATAAAATAAAAAAAAAGGGAAAAACTCACAAAGAATATATGTAATTATAGATATTAAATCAAAATTAATCGGATGGCCAAAATTAATCCGATTAGTTTTGATCTAATATCTATAATTACATATATTCTTCGTAATCTTTTCCCTGTTTTTATGTTATGTTCAAGTCTTTCTCTTTAAGCTCATGATCTGTTATTGGACATCAACCCTTTATAATAAGAATGTTTTTGATGTTATCAAATCCCCTTTACCTTAATATTAGCCGAGCTGAACCTATCCTAAAATTCGATAAACTAATCCTCATTCAAGTGGACATATATAATCAATATTTCTTGGTTGAATTTTTCATATAATAATGTCCATATAATTGGATTCCATATAATGATTATAATTCCATAATTCTTATCTAGATCCTCATATCAACTCTCTACAAAAATTAAATTAAAAATATAAATTTCATTTTTTTCAAAATCTTCAATAATCCTAATCATTATTATTATTTCATTTTTATTTTTCATATAAAATTAATTTCATATAATCATTACTATTGTCATATTATTATTATTATTATTAAGAAAAAAAAATATTTTGATCTAGATGCACATTTTTCAATTAAAAATCTTATTTCTAAACTTATTAATTTCATAATTTTACTAATTTTCTTTTTCAAAAAATCCTAATCTTGATTTTTTGGAATATTCAAAATATTGATCCAATTGGAGTTATTTATTTAAATTAAACATGAAGTTTAGCCCAACATTAAATAGCTGCTTAAATTTTGGTCTCAAAAAGACGGTCAAATATTATTCTATTAAATAAAAAAATTTGATTGTTATTCAATAATCAATTATTTCTATATAAAAGTTCTCCAACACTGTTAACTCATATGGTTCTATGTGGTTGTGATGATGGATGGGGTGACCATCCAAAACCTTGGACAAATCACACTCATTATAGAGTGTTAGTCCGGAAAGTCTAGCAATATGATTCACTGTGGAAGTCTCCAATCAACCATACCATGTATTTATTACATAAAGTAATTAAAAAAAATGAATTCCTTATTATTCTTCATTTTGTCATTTTCAGAGAAGATTCTTCATTTTCAACAATTATAAAGCTCATCATGTCATTTGTAGAAACTGAATTTTAGTGGGGAGGATCCCAATCATTCCTCCTAACCAATCTAAATAAGCCCAATTAACATATATTACATCATGTATAGATTTTCATTATCTAAATTACATTTTTAAGTAGATAAACAGATTCAATTTCTTGGAAACCTCTTAAAATATTTGAATCATATACTATTCAACTTAAATTTAAAATTTTAATAAATGTTTACTCTTTTAAACAAAATTAATAAAAAGAATATATCTTTAAAAAACCAAAATATAAAATATTAGCACTATTTAAAATAGTTTGAAAATAAAAATTTTGTTATATAAATATTGCTATCACGGCCAATTGTTTAAATTTTTCCTTACATATGCCCTTAATGATATTCATCCGATACATGATATCCAGATGTGAAGGGGCATTGAGTGTTACTTAGATTGATAGACACAATCAGATTGGTCGAGATTGTCTTTGCTATCGTCTCTCCAAGCCTTCCCATTGGTTAAATTGGACCACTGTTACTGTGAAAAGGCATTGAGTATCACTTTGTATTGCCATAACCAAATTACATAAAAGTCAACAATATCCCACCTTGCAATATAATGTCAATCCTATTTATTAAATGTATTCATCTTAAAGTTATATTGGTATTTGAACCAAAGCACATGCCGTTTTTGTTAAAAAAGATTTATAAATAGCAACCAATTTATCTGAACGTGGTACGAAAGGTTTATAAATAGCAACCAATTTTTTATTATCTTTTAACCAATTTTTAAAACGAAATTTGGGCAAAAATGTCAATGGTTCTAGGATCATTGTAACAAATAAGTAAATAAATACGGACAAAGCAGAGGCACTCTTTATTTATTAAAGAGGGTTATAATGTCATGTTCACTTTAATGTGTAAGGAAAAGCTTACCCAGGCATATTCCTGAGTAACCAACCATCTAACTTGATGTCTTTATCTGGAAATATGAGCAGCAAAGTTATTTCTTATGCGATTCACTAATTGAGGGGCTGACTTGGTTAAACGGGTAGTAAAGATATAGTATGGATAGTAAGTATCAATTGCTCATTTTTTACCACTGTGATCAAAATATGATAGGTGCATGGTTTTAGGAAAACCACACAATGAAAGTAGAGCTAGAAGGATAAAGGGAAGGGGAATTTTATATGATAGCCTTGTTTTAGAGTAAGGTCAAGATTTAGGAGGGAGAGTTACAGCATCATATCAATTGATTGGAAGAATTTGAAGGTGTAGGATTCTCTAAATGATATAGAGGAATACTTGATTGTTAATATGGTTACACTAATTTGGTTTTTTCTTTTATTGAAACTAATGATGTAAGGACTAGGTACATTGAAATTATTTTACTCTCATATATTACATAATTTGAAGTTTAAAGCAGGAAAGGATGGATATGAAGTCTCACGCACAATAGCTTTTTATTTTATACCATTCAAATTCAGTGGTATGTATATCATTCACCATAACATTGAATACTATGTAGTTGAGTGGAAAAACACAACTAATACACATAGCTTAAAGGTAGGGCTACCATTATTCAACATGAAAGTCTTCTTTTTTTCCATTTATTTCCAAATTTCAATAAAACCTTAGAAGGCATAAATTGTCCGTCTATCTAATGATAAAATATCAAATCAGTGTGCAACTTTGGTGGAACTCGACAAAATGAACATAATTTAATTATTAAATTGTAGTTATGTCCCTAACTGGAAGAGACAATAAAGAATTAACTAGTATAATGCCTTATAACCTTTTGTCTTGTGATACGATGTTCATTAATATTACAAATTAAGGCTTTTGTTCGAAAGACATGAAAATGGGAATGGACCAAATACAATATTTTTGGACATATTGGGATATGTGATAAGTGGCATTCATGTCATTCTATTGATTCAATCAAAAGTGACTTTAAATTTGGTAGGAATTATGTTGGAAGTCATAGTTCTATTCATGTTGGGAATTTTGTCCATGGAATTTTTCATTTGGCGGTTTTGGCTAGTTTTAAGATGATCTACATTATATGAGGTGTTATCTTCTAGAGTCATCACATTCATGTTTCTTGTAATCGACATTTTGAACCAACTTCCGTGGTTCATCACGAGGATTAGATCCATGAGTGAATAAGTCAAAACTCAATAGGGTAATAAATAAGGCAAGGGTAGGGTAGGGATGAGAATGAATAACAACGGACATGTATGGTAATATTATAATTCAATTTTAGTTGTAATTTATTTATTTTAATTTTATTATTAATTCGTTAATAATTTTAGTTTTAATTATTAACTTAACGGCTAGTCTTCTTTCCTTAAGAATATTAAATTTTTTAGAAATGCATTTTGATTTTTTTATTTAATGATTGAAAATAACTATTAATTCATACTAATATCAATTAGTGAATTATAAACTAACTAAATTTTTTGTAAAATTAATTAATTTTTTTTAATTGCATGATTAAGATGAATATAATGATGTACATATTTAATTTTGGTTATAATTTGTATAAATTATTTTTATTTTTATTTTTAGTTATAATTAAATGATTAAAAACAAAAATAATTAATATCTAATGACTAATGATTATTATAAATTAATTTATTATTATGCATAATAACCTAATTTTTATTATTAATTTCAAAAATGAATTTAATGTTTAAATTGAATAAAATTATTAATCCTTTAATTTGTTTTAAATTAAACCGTATTATATTATTATGAATTATAATAAATTGATTTATAAAGATTCATAATCTTAGAATTGAATATAATAGATTTGTTAGATTAAAAGTTAAAATGAATTAAAATGGAAATTATAAAAATTTTATTTATTCTTGATTATTTTATTAAAATGTTATAATCAATTTATGACCGGTATACTAAAACGAAGACCATGGAGGCCAAGTCCAACAATAAAGGTGTGGGTGGGGGAGGGGGGGGGGGGGGGGGCGGAATTTAGGAGAAGGTGGATTCAGAGGTTAAAGTAGGAATCCAATTATCACTAATTTTCCAACCATCATCGTGGTTAAGGTTATCGGGGTGTTTACCTATTTGGATGACTTCTCTGAAGTTCCTATGGTGATAATGATCAATTTTGGCCACAACAGAAGAGTTTTCAATACAAATATAATGTTTGGTTTTACTGGAGCGCTCAACCAAAGATGAGGTTTTGGAATGGTTACGCTTAATGTCAATTGCATGCCCTTGAATCCTAGTTAAGATTGATCGACCAGTCTCACCAATGTAGGTTTTACCACAAGAACAATGAACCAAATAAACCCCTTTGTGTCTTATAGGATCAATGGGATCTTTTACAGATTTCAGGCATCTGCTAATGGTGCTCATAGGTTATAAGGTGTGTCTTGGGAAGTTTTTGTGTCTATGGATAAACACTTAAACCCCTAGACTAGTAGCTAAGTCTAGAACAATAGTTCAAAGTATTCTCTACCTTTTCTATAATCAACGGATTAAATAAGAGGACAAAGAAACCTACTTGTAGCTCTCACTTATCCCTTTTCTCCCTTGATTGATTCTGTCACTCCTTCCCATACTTAAGTCGCTTGAAAAGTACCTGCACATAGACAGAAACAAGAACCCATCAAAGCATATGATAATGATCTATTGATTAAATATAGCATGGAATCAAGTACATGATACACATATGAAAGCATCAATGAATAACACAAGAATATGGAAAAATATTTGAACACTTTATTAGTAAAAGGAAGAGTTACAACCCAATTTTCTTGATTCAACATCACTCCTCCAGTTCAATCCCATCCTCTCCTCATAACAAGCAAGACACTTTGACATCATTACAACACTTGTAATCAACTCAAGTCTCATACTAACAGCATCTCCCTATAATTCAATAATTTCTAGCCAAGCCAGCCCCTGATCACTTCTATGAGTGGTCTTTTTATAGGTGACTGAAGGAAGTTAGGCCATAAATGGTGATAATGAATGCCCTCCCAAACTTAGAATTTAGTTCTACGGAGGAAGGGATAAAGGGATTGACGTTCCTTAACTCCATCCCTCATCCAAATATGAACCCAAAGAAATGGATAACCTTGCGAAACTTCTAGAGACACCCAATGGATAAGGAATCTTTCAAACCCTCACGGAAATTTGCTCAAATTCGCCCATCATAGGCCAAAGAGGGACCAAGTGTGCTGCAATGCACACTGACAGTGTATTGGCTGCACTGCAGTGCACCCTAATGAAGGCCTAACTATGTTGATCTTCTTAGAGGCAGTTTCTGGATGATTTCAGTGATGGAACTTTTTGGGAAGTCAGGCATTCTAATGTTTGACTTCTTTATGGCATGTAACAACTACATTAGGGGTTGGTGGGCCCTAATAGTACTGATCTGTTAGTTGGGGTTGATGTGCCCAAATGGTCTACAACAGTTGCCCCCTAAAGCATGAAGTCATAAATATGTATGTTGAGTCAAATGCTTTATCATGAGGAGAGGAGGTTTTGAAGCGGAAGGTGACCTGGATCAATTACAATACATATATCATGATAATTTGATTTTTCTCATGAACTAGCTAAGGGAAGGCATACACATGCTCAACTTATAAACTTTCATTACATGTACAAATATAGTCGTCTATAGATATAGACCCATGAATGGATGACCATGAATGTTAGGCCATTGTACATTTGATTTAGTACTCCTGAAAATATCACAGCCTGGATGGATGAAACTAGATTCGGTGTCTTCGATCTCGTTCAATATTTTGCTCAAGTACAAGTCTAACCATGTGAATAGATGATCTAAAGTTGAACATTGGAAGACATCGTCTGATTACCGGCCAATGATGTAAGCCATTAACAGACATGAGAGGAATCACCGATAATGATAATGACCCTCAAGGTACTACAGTACATTTCGCATGGTGTGAATAAATGATTTGATGTCGAATACTATAAAAAGTCTTTTGGTCAAAGGCCAATGATGTTAACCTATCGCTGGATGCAAGAAACCTGCCATTAATGTATGCAAGCATCAAGGTATTGAAGGGGTGTTTCTAAGTCAACTTCTTGGATAATATGCTGATGTTGACAAGAAGCGACTTGTCGCAGGAGGGCCTTGGTGTATCCCACATCAACGACATGAAGTGAGGTAAATGATTTTGGAGATGAGAATCAATTGACAACACAAGGTTCAGGAATGGCAGTCATGAAAATGAAGGTTTACAGTATTGTAAAGGATGAAGTTTTAACTGAATGAATTCTCTTGAACATGTCGGCGACATTAAGATGAATTGGTAGCATTGACCCACAACAAAGTAATGGATGGTATGATAGACCAACAGTGTGATAGCCATCAAGTTGAATGACCCAACCCACATAGTCACGGTTATGAGGTGAAAGTGTCATGTTCAAGAGAGACTTGCTACCATAAAGTGTTTTCCTCTTTTTCCAATTTTCCCCAGTCATTTCTGACCAGTACCTCTTTATTTTTAATCGAGCTCGAGGAGAATTACATATGATTTTTGTATAATTTCACCCTTCGGGAAAATCCATCACTATTTGATGCTTTAATGAGTCTAGCGAAGGTGAAACTCGGTCTTGTCTAGATGGACAAGTTTGTTGCTATTTGATGTTTTTAATGAGTTTAACGACAAAGATAACTCTGTCCTTTTCATGTTTAGAGAGTTTGAAAAGGGACAAAAAGAAAACTCCACAAGTTCTTTTTCGTAAAATAATCTCTCAAGTCCAAAAAAGAATAAAATAATACAAGAGAGATATCATTTCCAATCTGTTAACGAGCTGGAAAGGACAAGCACTCGACAATGTTTTCATGTTCAGAGAGTTTGAAAAGAGCTTAAAGAGGACTCCATTTTGAGGAACGAGTGGTGTCTAGGGTAGCAACTGGTTCTGGTAATGTTGGAACTTCTCAAAACATGCTAATTTATGTGAAGAGGGTGGCTAATAAGACCACTCATTGCAATTGTTCCTCAAAAAGGGTAAAACAACCAAGTGAAAGCATATAATCGGCCAAAGGGATGGTGGCAATGGGATGAAAACAAATAAGGCTAATCTAACAGAAAGGCTGATAGAATGACAATCACAAGGGTTAAAATGGAAATGGGTTTATTTTTAGACAAGCTTGAACCATAGGGAACTATTCTTGGGTTCAGTTTCATGTTTACACAAGCTTGAAACGAAAAACTATGCTTGGATTCAGTTTCATTTTTATGCGAGCTTAAAATGAAAAACTATGCTTGAGATTGGTTTACATGCCCCAAGCATGATGAAAAGGAGAGTCTCTTGTAACTAGATGGATGTCGCTGCGATGAAGCAGGATGATTATCCAACACCTATTTGGCCTCATCCAGGTAGGGACAAAGGTTAATGGGGTGATTCCCTTCACATAACCTACTGAGAAACTTAACTTTACCATTAGGTGCATGCTCCGCAAGCTTCATTACATTCACCTAAGTAGACTACTCGTGGCTATCAGGTGGATGGAATGAAGGTTAGTTTATGAGATCAAGTGAAAGACTCGACTAGGATTTTACGAGATCTACTCAAAGTCTTGACTTGGAACTTGGGACCTTGTTTCATCTTTTAATGAGCTTGACACAAGACAAGGAATTCTACTCAAATTCATTGTTTCATTTTTTAACGAGCTTGACACAAGACAAGGAACTATGCTCATTGGCATGTTTCATTTTTTTAACAAGGTTGACACAGTAAAATAACCATCCTCATACTCCTTGTTTCATTTTTTAAAGAGGTTGAAACAAGACCAGGAACTATCCTTAGAGACCCTTGTTTGATTTTCTAATGAGGTTGACACAAGACAATGAACTATCCTCGAATTCCTTGGTTTCATTTTTTAACAAGGTTGACACAAGACAAGGAACTGTCCTTGTAGAACATGTTTCATTTTTTTAACAAGGTTGACACAGTAAAAGAACTTTCCTCATTTCCTTGGTTTCATTTTTTAACAAGGTTGCACAAGATGACGAACTATCCTCAAATTCCTGGATAAAAACTCATAAGAGGTCATGAAGGAGAGATTTGGTTCCAATGCCCCTAGTACGTGATGTACAACATCACTGAATTGATCGTCAGTTGATGTAGGTATGGAACAGGATGCCACATAATTAACCTGTGGCTGGGATGATACCATTGGTACAAAAGGACCACCTAGGGAAGATGGTTGATTGGAAGCCATATTTTGACCAGGAAATGAAAGCTGTTCAATGGTGACAATTCTACCTTCATGCGGGAAACACATCACTCGAAAGAGTGTGGAAACAATAGCTCCCATGCCATAAACATAGTCTCACCCAAGAAGTAAATTGTAATCTAAAGGGTCTGTGACCACCGTCACATTCAGATAAATGATTTTTCCTCGCAAAGTAATAGGCAACTGAGGAAGGATTCCTAATGGTTGATTGGTTCCTCTATTAAAAGACAATAGATTCTAGGTAACTGGCACAATTGGTGGTGAACGGAGTGCTTGCCAAGTAGTTGAGGAAAGAATACTCACGAATGCACCTTCATCTATTATAGTGCCCGATACAATGATGTTACAAAGTTGAACTATGATCTGGAAAGGCACATAAGAAGGTAGACGTAAACCTGCCAGTTGATTCTAATCAAAGGAAGTGACCAGAATACTTGGAGGGGGTACGATAGAAACGGGAGAAATAACCCCTTGAGTTACGAGAACTGGAGGATTTTCCTCTTGTCTTGATGGAACAAGAGGACTGCCCCCAAGCTCATTTGAATATGAAGAAATAAAAAGAACTTGATTGGTATCATATTCACTCTCTTTGGAAAGGGTAAAATTTACTGAAGGTGAAATTGGGTCAACTATTACCTCGACCTGTTGAATTGGGTCAGGTATAGACTCATAGGATTCACTTCTAGAGACAGTGGGTTTGACCGACGGTTGATTTTGGTCAGTCAATTCATCAACTAGTGTAGGATTTAGGGAGAGTTTCCTGTAACCAGATGGAAGTCGCTACAGTGAAGTAGGACAGTTGTCCAACACCTTCTTGGCATCATCCAGATAGGGACAAAGGTGAATGGGATGATTCCCTTCACTTAACCTACATGGAAACTTAACTTTTCCCTTGTTTTCATGATCTTTACTGCCACTAGTTGACGGTGTTTCACCAACATGATCTCTAGAAGTTCATGACATAGGATGATGTGAACGAGAAGACCATTCTTCTAATATCTGAGAAATATCAGAACAATTTCGAAGAAGATGGTCTCCCGCATAAAGTTTGCATGGATATCGAACTTTGTGAGGCTTGATGGACGATTTCTCATCAGATGTTGCACTCAAGGCAATGGTTGCTTGGTTGCCCCTTTGGTGAATTTGCTTCTTCTTATTCTTCTTCTTCTTCCCTTTCCTCTTCTTCTTAGCCACATGGTTACTAGTACTAATACTTTCACCAGGAGAAGAGGAAGAAGGGGAGGAGGAAACAAATGAGGAAGAAGGCAAAGGGTCAACTTTAGGATCAACTGGAGGTTGATTTTTTCCAGTTGGAGGTGTACTCAATTGCGGAGAAATCATGACATTTTGAACCAAGGAGGTTGAAAACAACCATACTGGAAAGCAAATGGTAAATCCTGGAAGGGAAAATGTATCCATATATGGAGCACCAATATTTCCAAAAGGAGGAAAAGGACTAGGATTCCCATCAAAAGGAATTCCTTGATCGGTGGACTCCGGATTTGTCACCATATTTTTCAACCTAAGATCAACTAAGGAGTGAGTGTGGAGGATGTTATTCGCATTCAATTAATTTATTTTAATCAAAGTAACATAACAAAATAAAAGAGTGATAATCTAGGCAAAAGGTTTACCAAGCAACTGTGAACTGCAGAATACCTCCTGGCAAACCGAGAAGTACGGGTAGGCAATCTCCCCTAATGCTGTGTTCGGTGTATCACATTTGCAAGGCGACCGACTCAGTTACTTAATGATGGATAGCAACCTAGAGTTGTCCTCCAATATATACCCGAAGGTATGTGGAGGCCTAATCTGTATAAGCGATGTCTAATGCAAAACCGCACAATGAGAGCATTCCCATATCCTTTACGTATTGTAACACCGCCCTATATACCTGAAGGTACATGGACGAGCTACAATATACTCATGTACGTGGAATGAGGTATCACACTCAGGATGTATTGCAGACAAGTTAGTGACAACTGCTTTATTTAATGATGCTGGAACATATCTCTAGCCTAGACCTCTAAATGTTTTTCGTCAGGTGAAAATGCTGCATTAGGTAAATTCAGATAAATTTTAAGTTCATCTTATTTAGAATTTGCCTTTCAAGGTTCACCACGTGATGTATGTTTGCAATTCCTAAAATGCAACTAATATGATAAGCATTCTTTCCATTCAATTTAACAATGAAAATCCTTAGCTAGTAGGGATAGAGTAATTAGGTCTTTGACAAAGAGCAAAGAGCACAACTAATGCAATTTCCTTAGCTATTCCTTTCAAGCATTCACAAACTACAATATTATCGATGAAAAATGAATGTATTTCATTTCAAATCCCTTAAAGTTATGATGAACAAAAAGGAAATATGCACAATCGATCAAAAAACTCTTTTCATAAAAATGACGATTTTGCGACAATTTCTTTTCAAGGAAAGGAAGAATTTACGACACTTCCGATTTCAAAGAAATGAGGGATTACGACACTTTCGACGAAAATACAAACCATATGCACATATAAATCAATCGATCTTTTATGAATGAATATTTGATGACAATTCGATTTTCAAAGGAAAAGACAATTTTACGACACTTTCTTTCGCTATAGATCAATCGATTATATTCTAGCTTTGACTATACACTGATAATGACAAAGAAAACATTAAAGAAACATTAATCAATCCAATCAAAGTAGGGTTGGCTAAGGATATGAAAACCTATTTTCTAAGACATGACATCATTGACGTTCAACAAGCAAGCAATCAAAAGAATTTTGGCAAAAGCTCAATCAGAAGGTGGGAATTTGACCTAAGGTTGATTAGCGCAGGTCAAAGAGGGGATGATTGCAGTACAGAGCATTGTCTCTCATCGAAGCCTGCGCTGATTTCAATGATTTCAAGATTGATCAGTGCAAGTCAAAGAGGCCCTATCTGCACTGATCAGCACAGGTTAAAGAGGGCTCAACTGCACTGATTGAAATATTTAATGCTTAATTAGCATAGGTCAAAGAAGGCCTAACTGTGTTGCAGAGCACTATCTCTAAGGCTAGCCTGTGCTAATTCCTGTGAGGCCACTCAAGAGTCATCTAAGCTTAAATTATGACCAAAATTCAATGCAAAAGGCTGAATTACAACAAGTAAAGTATGTCAAGGTGTCTAAGGAGGTGGATAAGCTACTAAGATGGATAATCGATCCCCAGTGGAGTTGCAAATTTGTTTTGGGAAGTTTTAGTGTCTACGGATAAACACTTAAACCCCTAGACTAGTAGCTAAGTCTAGAACAACAGTTCAAAGTATTCTCTACCTTTCCTATAATCAATAGATTAAATAAGAGGACAAAGAAACCTACTTGTAGCTTTTTCTTGTCCCTTGTCTCCCTTGACTGATTCTGTCACTCCTTCCCGTACTTAAGCCGCTTGAAAAGTACCTGCACATAGACAGACACAAGAACCCTCTATTGATTAAACATAGCATGGAATCAAGTACATGATAAACATATGAAAGCATCAATGAATAACACAAGCACATGGAAAAAGCTTTGAACACTTTATTAGTAAAAGGAAGAGTTACAACCCAGTTTGCTTGATTCAGCATCACTCCTCTAGTTCAATCCCATCCTCTCCTAATAACAAGCAAGACAATTTGACATCATTACAACACTTGTAATCAACTCAAGTCTCATTCTAATAGCATCTCCCTATAATTCAATAATTTTCAGCCAAGCCAGCCCCTGATCACTTAGATGAGTGGTATTTTTATAGGTGACTGAAGGAAGTTAGGCCATAAATGGTGATAATGAATGCCCTCCCAAACTTAGAATTTAGTTCTATTGAGGAAGGGATAAAGGGATTGATGTTCCTTAACTCCCTCCCTCATCTAAATACAAACCCAAAGGAATGGATAGCCTTGAGAAACTTCTAGAGGCACCCAATGGATAAGGAATATTTCAAACCCTCACAGAAATTCGCTCAAGTTTTCCTAGCGTAGGCCAAAGAGGGACTAAGTGCATTGCAATGCACACTGACAGTGTATTAGCTGCACTGCAGCACACCCTAATGAAGCCCTACCTGCGCTGATCTTCATAGAGGCAGTTTCTGATGATTTTAGTGATGGAAATTCTGGGGAAGTGAGGCATTCTGATGTTTTACTTCTTTAGGGCATGTAACAACTGCATTAGGGGTTGATGGACCTTAATAGTACCAATCTGTTAGTTGGGGTTGATGTGACCAAATGGATCTGTTACAAGGTGGTTTTTATATTGTTCTCTTTTAATATATAAGAAATTTTATCAGTGGTGCCCAATATGTAGGGGAGATGGACCTTACCATCATACTCATCCATAGGTTGTTTGTTTTTAGGATTCTCAGCCTTCTTGAAAGATTTGATTCCTTGGTGTCTTCTATATCCATTCTTTTCAAAAACATCCATAAGATGGTTCTTCTCTTGTTCAAAATGATCATGGTCTGAAATGTGAACCACCCTCATAGAAAGAGTATTGAGAACCCCTAGTTTTTGAGGAGTATGATGGTGTGAGTTGGCATGAAGATAATGTTCTCTGTGGGTTTTCTTATGATAGACCTGGTGAGATATTGAGTCATCTTGGTTCCTCTTGATTAGGATGTCAAGAAAGGGAAGGATGCCATTCTCTTCTAATTCCATTGTACATTTGATATAATTAGATTGATTATTAAGGTGCTTCAGGAAATTGTCTAATTTTTCTTTTCCATGATGCCAAATAATGTAACTATCATCAACAAATTTTTTCCAAAGCTTAGGTTTTAATGGGGAACACAAAGGCTTTAGTTTCACAATGTTCCATAAATATATTGGGAATCATGGGAGACATAGGTGATCTCATGGCTACACCGTAAGTCTATTCATATATATCATCTTTATAACTAAAAGCAACTGGAAAAACTAGAACTTTGACTTGTTGAAAAGAACACCTTCATTAGAAATGAGGCAATTTGAGTGCCAATATGATGCCGACCCATTAGAAGGAGTTAAAATGAAAATTCCATGGAAGTGGATAGTTGAGAACCATAAGTCATGAGCTATCAAATTAGACATTTTGCTGTGAAATCCTTCACTCTATTTTGATTGATTACTCTTTTTTCCCTTAGAATTATCTCTAAAAACCCTGAATAGACACCATGGGAATTTAAGGTATGATATGTGTTTACTAGTTTTTCTCATTTCGTTCATAGATTAGAACTATAGAATTATTAAATATTAGTTTCATATTTTCTGTAAATATATGGTATGAATAAATAGGAGGCCCTAACCTAAACTTGTAAAAGTTACACAAACAATATAATATGGTTGCAAACATATGACAATCAACAAAATAGATAGATGACATCCATGGAATTAACCATATGCCATAAAGGAATAATCATTCTAGTTTGAACATCTCCGAAGGATTTTGATAGTTGGGCGTAACTACTTTCATATTATTCCATGGACAATTTACATTGGACTAACCACATATTGATCCATCCATGGATTCTCTTTGAGTTTGAGATAGGCATATTATGTTTCACACATTTTTGTTTTAATAGTTAAAGCTCATCCGAAGATGCCTTGGCACATATCTATCGTTACAATGTCGTGGGCATATGTATTATTACTCATAAGCTCTCCTTGTTATGTTTGGTGTCTATTTCAAAATCTAATGTATCATGTGACAAAACTATTTTGGTTATTGCAGCCTCTAAATTTAGATGATATGTTGGGACTCATATTCCCATCCATCTTATAAATATGTACTTTTAAGCATAGAAAAGTTAGTCCGTGAACTATGTCGTAATTATTCTTTCTTAATAAAAAGTTTCCCTTGGATGTGATAGTTTTCCTAATGAAGCTATATTGGTAAATTTGTGAGTCTGTAGGAGTAGGCCAAACCCTGGGTCACGGATGCTTGAGGTAAGGTCACGCATTGAGTTTATTTTCATAATATGTATGTTTATTCTTTTTTCAAAGTTGTGTGTTTTAATTTGATTGTGGATTAAGTAAGATTGGATTAATAATTTATATAAGGTGTGTTTATTTCATTTGTTGCAATGTGTTAGAATTTATCATATTTATTTTCCTGTCATTTTCTTGGGCTGTGTCTTGATTTTGAGAACATAAGAGTGATGAGTCAACTACTGCAAAACTACTAGTAGTTGTTGCAAACCTGACTATGAAACTAAAGGAGGTGGCACGAACCACAATCTTATGGATTTGTGTATCCCTGATAGGAATAGTGATTTGGAACTCAGTTTTTAATATCCCAATACATAAACTACCATGTGACCAAACCTCGGAAGGGAAGTTAGTTTCTAGTTGGACTTAGGTTTCTCATCGCCTGTAAGTTTTCCTTCTTTCCAGATAGGGTTGGTAGGAACTCTAATGCTTATGTATACAACACAAAGAGCCTCAAAACTCTAGTATACCTTGCGTTGATAAGTTAAATGATCAATTGAATGCTTAACCTCATACTAATTAGAAAACAATTATTCACCCCATCATTTTTTCTGCCATTATGAGGGAGGCACCCAAAAGTATTAGGATTCCTACCTTATGTCAAATAGGATTGACACTAGGAGTAGAAGTGAACAAAGGGAGATATTTAGTTAATCCCTTTCAGTGACCTACATATTTAATATCATGCATTTAGATCATATTAATTAGAACACCATGGGTAAGAAAAATACAATGTCTTTTAGGACACCAAGACATTGTACAATAGGAGCCACACATTATAACATTTTAGCAAATGAAAAAGGGGATCTTATAAAGGTCACTTTTATCCATAATAATGCGATAAGGAAGTCACTAGAAGGAGAAGCACCAAGGAGGGAAGAGGTCGCAATGGAAGACAAACCAAAAGTTCTTCAGGCTCCAAGAAACTTCAAAATTTCAAATCTCTAGAAGGGGAAAGAATGCAAGATGAGGAGGTAAACTGACCTTGACAGCAAGGACCTATTACTTTCGAATTTCCCATCTAAGCCCCTAATATTATAGTCCAAATGAAGAACATCCCTCTTTCTCCCCTTTTGAGTTTTCAGCCTATCTAAGGAAGACCCATATAATTTCTTCTTCGCGTTTGATGTTCTTTGCCATATTTATGATAATATTTAAAATATTCTCAATTCTAAAGCTATTTATTGCAAACTTGAAAGACACAACTCTCTGTTGGTTTATGGAGCTTGGGAGAACTCCATTCAAACTTGGGATGATATGAAGAAAGTATTTTTGAAAAAATATTAGGAATATTACAAAGTATGGGATATTATGGAGGAAATTTTCATGATGTTCCAAGTCGATGATGAGAATTTGGAAGACTATGTGGAAATATTTCAATATACTTTACAAATAAAATAAAAATGCCCTATATCCTAAAACCTTGCATATCATTTTTCTTAAAGGGATATGGGAATACTGCCTTGAGACATGAAACCTTATGGGTGTGCGATATGTTCCTTTGTTATTATATAAACATGTTTGTGACATGTGCAAATGATATTCAAAGGCAGTTAGACATATAATAGAAGCTCCGGAGATGTGCCTTCCAGGATTAATAACTTTAGTAGGATAGGGGTAACTAAGGTTGAGCTAGGGAACCTATTAGAAAATTTTAAAATTGATATTATTAGTAGTCTCATCTCTCAATTATATACCCCACAAGCTAAAAAGAAGGAGAAGGATGATTTAGCCTTGGAAATATTTTTCTCCAAATGCCAAAAAATGCAACATCTTAGGGAGTTCCCATTAAATAATCACAATACATGCAACATCTGTGAGAAAAAAAATTGACTCAAGAATGTCCTTCTATATTAGGGCTTAAGGCCATGTTTCAAGAATCCAACAAATAAAATGAACAATATATTTTTTCACTCAAAAGAAACCGTGGCGCCTTCGATCATCCAAACATACATCCTCTGACCCTTCCTAATACTTCACTTCAACTTTTGGCTGGTACGCTCCTATGGCTTGGCCATAATGGCACCCCAGATGCAAAATTTGGGGTGTGTCCCAAGCTAGAGAGGACCCTCTCCCTATGGGAATATCACACCGCAAGCTATGCCTCAAACTCATACACAAAAGCTTCAACTACCCTCAAATAAATCTACTCAAAGTCAAAAAAGACCTCAATTTATAGCTTAACCAATTCCTAACCCAAATAATAAAGTAGTCCAACCCACCTACAATGCTGGGCTACCCTTTTTCCCGACATATAACTTGTTGTCAATGGAATGTAAATATATCCACTTACGTTATGGGAAAGTACTCCAAACTAAAACCTCCCCTATCATACAAGAACAATATGTCGAAGACGTTTCACTACAATGAGGATTTCTTTCCCCTAAAACTCAAGATATGGTAGTTAAGCAGTCCCTTGAAAAAGAATTAGAAAATGTTCCTTACCCATAAAGTTTATGTCTCGAAAATCCACCTACACAACCTGAATTTCATTTTATGGGAGAGATAAAGGATATTTGTGTGAATATTCCACTATCCCAAGCCACTAAGAATGTTCCTTTATATGTTAAAGCAGTCTGGGAACTTTCCTTGAAAAAGCCAAGAAGGAAGAAGAAAGACCCTAACGATGTCCATGTCATAGGGTAATTATCATACCACATATCAAGGAAAGTTTTTAAAACAAAATATGGGGACTCTAGAAGCCCCATCGTAAATGTTAGCATTTATAATCTCCATATAAATTACATTTTGATGGATTTAGGGGTAGCCATAAATATCATGACTAAGGAGACCATGAAAAAACTTGGCATACCTAGTCTAATATCAACTCCCACCATTATCAATTTGGATTACCAATCTACCATCAAGCGAGAGGGAGTGGTCGAGGATATAATTATCTCTATAGACTCATGGGAATATCTAGATGACTTCATGATTCTCCAACCTAAGGGTAACCTTGGTGGCTCCTCGCTAATTCTAGGGAGACCTTGACTAGCCATAGCAGATTTTTATATTAGATGTAGGTTAGGGAATATGACCCTTTCACATGGGAATTCGAAAAAAAAATTACTCTTTATGTTATGAAACCAGCTCAAGAAAAGATAGAAAAGATAGATCAATGCCTTAGAATTCAGCCTCTTTGAGGGGGCAACCTCCTTTACGTTACATAAGTGAACAATTCTTGGATGATTCAAATGACAAAACCTCCTTTCTCTATATAGGAGTCTAAGGAGTCACAATATAACCCAGCTGACCTAACAATAATAATATAAAGCCACAAAAAAAACAATAGAGGGATTCTATGGGGCACAATAATAACAATATGGGGATAATAGGGGCACAACAATATTAATAAGGGATGCAACTACAATAGTAATGGGGTAATCACTAGTATTATAGGGACCGAACATGCCCCTCTCCTTCAAAAAAGTGTTGTCCTCAACGCTTGAGTAGTTTTGGATGCTTCTGTACAAAGTTCTCATCGTCCCATGTGGAATCTTCAGTGGATAAGTTCTTCCACTTGATAAGATACTCCGAAATTGATCGATTTCATAGCTATCGAGTTCTTGTTTCTGTGACTGCTTCTGCTTCCAATATAATTTTTCCTTCCTCATCAAGTTTTGGCAATATTGTTTGAATTGGGAGCTTGTCACCTATAACCTTCTTTAAACATGAAACATAGAAAACTGGGTGCAATCGAGAAGCTGCAGGAAGCTCCAATTTGTATGCCATAGTACCAATATTTTGCAACACCTTGTACGGACCATAATACTTTGGTGATAATTTATTATCCTTATTAGCTTGCTTGAGGGACATTTTCTTATATGGTTGTAGCCGTAGGAATACCCAATCACCTACATTAAAACTTCTTTCTTTGCGATGTTGATCTGCCTATTGTTTCATTTTATTCTGTGCCAACACGAGGTTATCCTTTAAGAGTTGGAGGACTTGTTTTTGATGTTCGATGTGATGTTCCACTACTTGAAGCTTAGAATTTTCTCTTAAATATGATATGATGGATGGTGGCTGATATCCATATTGTGCCATAAATGGGTTCATTTTTGTTGCTGTATGGAAGGAAGTGTTATACCACCATTCAGCCAGAGGCAACCATTTGAACCATTGTGTCTGTTTCATTTGAAACATTTGTTTACTATCTCAGTTTGCCCATCAGATTGAGGATGATAAAATGAGCTATGAGCTGACTGAGTACCAAGACAAGAAAATAATTCTGTCCAAAAATTTCTAGTGAAAATGGGATCTTTGTCACTTACAGCAATCTTTTGTTTTCCATGTATCTTTTGAATTATTTCCATAAATGTAGTAGAAGTTGTACTGGCTTTAAATGGATGTGATAATGCACAAAAGTGTGCATACTTGGTAAGTCTGTCAACTACCAAGTATTGGGCATAGGGATATTTGTTCACTCTTTTGGGCATAGTGATATCTGTACGACCTGATGTTTGGAGGAACACTTCCTGGAATCAAATGAATCTCATGATCATGATCACGAATAGGTGGGAGACCTTTGGGAGTCTCAAATACCTTGGAATGATTGTCCAAGACTTTTTGGAGATCTGGAGAAATAGATGATTGCAATGTGGAAACATCTAGCGAACATAATTTTGCAATCATACCTCTTTGTTCCCTTTTTAGAAGCTTTGTCATACCATTAGAGCTAATTATCTTTCCCGGTTTCCCTTCAATACCCCTTAATTCAAATTCCTTTCCTTCCACAGAAAATTTCATGAAAATTTCTTGAAAATTAAAAGCTATTGTACCCAAGGATTGTAGCCATTGGACTCCTAGTACAGCATCAGCACCTCCCATTGGAATGGAAAGCATTGGGCTTGTCAATACATATTCTCCCATCGATAGCTTGATATTATGGCACTTTCCATAGAAATTTATTGTTCCTCCATTTGCAACCATCACTTGACACTCTGGTGCTGGATATAAGAAGCAATTCAATTCTTTTGCTACCTTACAATGAATAAAATTGTGGGTACTTCCTGAATCAATCAACACTATTACCTTTCTCTTCTTGATTTGTCCTTCCATCTTGATGGTTTGAGGAGTGGTAATTCCCGCCAATGCATTACAAGATATGGTCAGATTCATTTATTCTTTATCTAGGCTTTGTTCCTAGAGTATATCCTCTTCTTTTGACCTTTCTTGCTCCTTTTCTTCTTCCTCTTCGTAACCTATGTAGAATAATTTCTTCTCAGCACACTTATGACCTTTAGTTTATTTGCTATCACAACTGTAACAAAGCCCTTTTTCTCTTTTTTCTTCCAATTGTTGTGGTGTCAACCTTATAGGTTGTGGAAGACTAGGGGAAACAACACTTCCATCTTTATAGTTGTGAGTGGTATGCTTCCTGGTTGCCATAATTTTGCTTTCCATTTTTCTTGCTAACCTGAATGCCTTCTCTAATGAATCAGGTTCCCAAAGGCGAACATCATGTTGGATATTATCCTTTAAAGTCCCCATGAACACATCAATCCTATGCTCCTCTGGAATATTTTTTACCCTTATGTTCAATTTTTGGAACTCCTCAATGTGCTCCATTATTGAACCCTTTTGTTTGAGACTTATCAATTGGCTAAAAAAAGTGTTGCTTTTTGTATCCTCATAATGTGCTATCAATTCTTCCGTAAAAATTTCCCAAGTGATAATTTGTTTACGAGAGAAAAGCCATTGATACCATACAAAATGATTTGGTTCCAAATATAAAGTTGCAATACGTACCTTTTGTGTGTTTTGCACATTATTGAGATTGAAAAATTGCTCCACTTGTAATATCCATGTTGTGGGATCCTTGCCATCAAACTTCCTCATATTGGTTTTTGGAATATGGTGGTTCTTCGATCCCATATTAGAGTCTATGAAATCATGATTAACATTTCTTTTGTTCGCATCATGAGTTTCCTTTACTACCTTTTCACCATTAGTAAGTATTTCTTGTAGAAAATTTGTCAAATCTGTCTTCAAATCTGCCATGTCTATCTTCAAATCTGCCATGTCTCTCTTCAAATCTATCTTCAAATATATCTTGAAATCATCCATATTAGCTTCCATGCCCTTTATCTTAGATTCCACGCCATTTATCTTAGCTTCTGTTAGCTTTTGTGAGAGTGACATTTGTTGCACTTGTTCTTGTAATTTTGATATATCATGTAGCATTTCTTCCTCTTCTTCATGAGTCATGCTAGAGCTTTCAGGTTTCTTACTAGGTGTTTGCATTTTGTTTCCTCAGGGAATCAGTTGCTGATAATAATGCTCTACTATGCCCTTTGAATTCCTTCAAAATAAATTTTCAAACCAAGCTTAAGCAAAAATTTAAAAAAATCTACACACCGTTTTTCACTTTGTAGGAGCTCGATATTGCCTCTGATGTATCTCTGTACTTTTTGATCACCCATTTCTAAAGTTTTGACCCACAGTAACCCTCTATGTCCTCTTTCCAATGCCACCAGTCTGATCCAAATTGGATTTTCCAAGGAACAGTTATGCGAAATCTCCCATAGTGACTTGCTTATAGACTAGTTCAGTAGAGTGAACTTGTAAGACGTGCTACGATTCACTGTTTCGACCTCTAGCTCTGAAAAATATCTACAAGAAACTACAGTCTATCCTCTTTTTGTAACTTCTTACAAAATTTCAATCCGATGCTCAGAGAGAAAGTTATGATGATTTTCCCCAGGTCACATGTTTGGAATGTAATTCAGGAGTCTACAAAAGGACCAACTTCCTCAGATCATATCTCTGCAAATATAACGCAAAAAGCTCTGAAATTTGGAACTGTGGTTCAGTACGATGTCTTCTCAAATGGGTTTTTTTTAGCTTATGAAACGTCGCAAAAAAAAACGTTATAGCAAAAATTCCAAAATGACCTATTTGGAGCAGCGAAACCCTAGAATCTAAAGCTCTGATACCAAATGTTAAGAAACCAGCTCAAGAAAAGATAGAAAAGATAGATCAACACCTTAGAATTCAGCCTCTTCAAGGGGGAAACCTCCTTTACATTACATAAATGAACAATTCTTGGATGATTCAAATGACAAAACCTCCTTTCTATATATAGGAGTCTAAGGAGTCACAATATAACCCAGCCGACCTAACAATAATAATATAAAGCCACAAAAATAACAATAGATGGATTCTATGGGGCACAGTAATAACAATATGGGGATAATATGGACACAATAATATTAATAAGGGATGCAACTACAATAGTAATGGGGTAATCACTAGTATTATAGGGACCCAACACTTTATCCTCCTACTAAACCTTCACCAGACTATGAAAACCATATGTGGATTGAAGACAGTGACAAAGTGTCCACCAACCTCTCTTGACCATCGAATAAGCACCTAATTTTAAATAAAATACCAAAGATTCTTTATTTTTTACTATTATAGAAAATCTCCATGTCGACCATCTTTCACATTACAATCAAGTCTTAGGGAAATAATCTCAAGATACATGCTCACTTATTGAATTGATGCAACAATTGGATATGATATCCCACCAACTACTAGTATTGAAATCCAAACTAAGGTTGTTGACATGCATCTTGCAAAAACTCTTAGTATCAATGCCCCTTTAGAATCCTCGTGACAAAAGTAACTTTTTCCCCTTGGAAAAATTGTATTTTTATTCATGAGAAAAAATTACATGTTGTAGATGCTAAAAAGAATATGCATATTATCTGTTCCTATTTTCAGAGAAAATATAAATAAAAAAACAAAAAGAAAATAGCTAACCTATTCTTTTCTCGCTTTATTTTTTTCCACTTTATGCCAAACTCCAGTGTTGGGAGTGGATGTTATAATGGGCAACTGATTTTCATTTGTATTTATGGGGTATTCTTTGTCAGAATCAAATCCTTCTGATCCATGAGTTCATTTTCTTCCACTTACTTACATTCCTGTTAGTTGGGACTCTTGTTGCTGCAAAGGGTTGCTAGGCCACAATTTGCAGGGATTGGTGAGATCTTTCTCCTCCTTTTGTGTGTTGTTCTGGGCCTCTTAATTATCTATTTATGCTTTATTTTCTCTTCTATCTAATTTTTCTGCTTTTTCTTGAAAGGGGTCTGTATATTTCCATCCTTTTGACTTTTTTTGTTGCTTCTTATTCCATTTGGGTTTTTTTTTGCTTGTGGACACACATTATGTAGGTGGCCTATTTGTAAACATCCACAGCATCATAATGTTGTATTTTCATAATCTAAATTTGAGTATGTTGTGTATTATTGAAATTCAATGTAATGCTATATGGTAGTCCCTAGCTAAGATCTAATTCAATGCATATCCTGGAAAAAAAAAGTAAATATTCCCCTTGTAGGTTTGTCCCCATCAATCTTTAGGAACTTTCCCAGGGAGTTCACTATGGCTATTAAAACGCTAGAAGTGTAATGGAAGATTGTGCAACCTGACCAAAACTGGCATTTTTGATACCACCATTCTGATGGAATCGAATTCTGGGAACCAAGGGGTCATGAAGAGTCTTGCATTACCCCAAAATTGTGCTCCCTTATTGAGGATATGTTCCTTTTCTTGTTTTGTAGTGAATCTGACTATAAAAAACCCCTTAGGGAATAAATATATTTCACAATTTGGTGACCTTTCAGCAAATATCCATTGGTTCAAAACATCATATTTAAGCCAAAAGCCATTCAATATACATATAAATTCTTTGGAATAGAGATCTGAGTACAAAAAATTTACCTCAGGCATTGTGATTATGAGAGTAGGAGTCTCAAATTTTTGTTCCATGATATAGGGCCCTGGTAGCTCGTGCAATGTTGTTCATTTGGTCTGTGATTTTTAATTTCCTTTGACTGAATCTTTAAAAGAGCCTATGCTCTTTGAGCTAGTTCCAAAGCATCCACCCCACAGACGCAAATTGATTATTATGATCGAGTCTGTGACAATGCCATAATCCTGAAGTGTGTCGTTATCCTTAAGGTTGTGTCCTGAGTAGATCAGATTTTTCTTGCATGCTAGTATACTGAGGTGAGTCTAGATTTCATACCTTAAGTCTTGGATCCTCCTCCCCTTCCAAATCCTCCAGCAAATATTCCTTCCTTCTAAAATTTTAATGAAAATTTGTATCAAATCCGCCTTAGTAGAGTGTGGTTTTGTTTGAGAAAGGGCTCGATCTATTGCCAATGTGTCTGAGTCTGACGGATCTAAGCATATCAGTGCTCTATCTGGTTCTTACTTCACTAGATCTGGGATATCTGATGGATTTGTACATATCAGTGCTCTGTCTAGTTCTTGCTTCGGCATATCTGGGCTAGCATGCCTGGTGTTGTTTGCCCTTTTTCAGATACCCACTTGCGAGTTCTAGGAGTCCTCCTGAGTATGGCTCTACCGACCCTAGTGATGTGTCTATGTGGATCATATCAATAGAGAGATCCTGTTCTTGGTTGGGAAATCGATCTGGCTCTCTATTACATATTATACAGATGGTTTTTGCTGTATCAGAAATGGAAAGTGGCTCCGTGAGACATAGGAGTGATATATATGAGTAAAAAATGCACAGATGGATGTCCCAGACACTCTCCTGCATTGCCAAAACTATCGAAGAGGATTTCCTTTTCCCTTTGTCTTAGAGTCGGCAAGTCAGTAAAAGACAGAGAAAAAATGTTTGTAGACTACTGGATCTTTCCAAAGCAGGGAAAAATCTAACATCTAGCTACCCATATCAAAGATCCCCTATCTTGATCTATAAGAATCGCCTCGTTTCAGGTAGGGAGAGGTCGTTCACGGCCATTGTGGGGGTCCATCTGCCTCTAGGGGTTCATGCTCTGGTTCACGGTATAGCCAAACTATTGCTTGATTTACTGAGTTGTCCTACACATCTTCTGGTATCTTGCATACTCCATTGATGCCTAGATCGATGGTATAAAGAGTAGTGTCAACGCTAAAAATGTTCTCAGAAACCATAGCCATTCTTAGATTTCGGTACCACTCCCACTAGTTTACTTCTAAAATTAAATGACTGAAAAGAAAATTTGAGTCGCAGCAAAAGTAAGTTATAGAGGTACTTCAGAAAAATAGTATTTCTATTCCATGAGATTATACTAATATGAAATTAATTCCTCTCAATGTACTCATAGTATTGATATGAGGAGGATTTCTAACCAATCCAGCAATGTTAGTGGAGGATGAACCCGACTTTGAAGGATATTGTTAAGAAAGAGTTGCAGAAATTGTTGAATGCTAACTTTATCTATCCTATCTTAGACAATAAGTGGGTTTATCCCCTAGTGATTGTTCTCAAAAGGAATGTTAAATGGTGCTTTTATGTTTACTATCAGGAGTTGGATAAGGTTACCTTGTAAGATTACCTTCTATTACCTTTCATTGATCAATTCTTGGATACCCTCACCATAAATAAAATTTTATATTTTCTTCATGGATTCAACAACTATAATTAGATTCAAGTAGTCACTGGGGCCAAGGAAAGACTACTTTTACCTATCCATGGGGGATATATGCATATTGATTACTCCCATTTATATTATGTAATGCCCCAAAAACCTTCCAATGGGTTGTTCTTAGCATATTCTTTGATTTTACCAATAACTATGTCGAGATATACATGGATGATTTCACTATCTATTGACAAACTTTTCAAGAATTCTTGAATAATTTGGAAAAAGTATTAGTTAAATGTCAAGAGATGAACATTTCTCCTAGGGATGTGAAGTGTGATATTCTTCTTAGTCAAGGGATGATGTTAGAACATCAAGACTCTTATGAATGGAGTAGGATCGACCCTACTAAAATAGAAGTTTTTGTTAAGTTAGCAACTTTGAGTACACAAAAAGATGTTGGTAGCTTCTTAGGTTATGTGGGATACTATCAAATATTTTTATAAATTTTCATTAACATAGCTTCCCCACTATGTCATCTTTTAATAAAAGCTGCATATTTTTCTTGGAATGATTAATGCCGACTAGATTTTGATACCCTTAAAGAAAAATTGTCCATCGCTCCCATTTTATGAGGTCCTAATTGGTTTTTTCCCTTTCACATCCATATTGATGCTTTATATACAACTATCAGGGTTGTATTGGGACATAAAGAGTACCAAAGCCATATGTTATTTATTATGTTAGTAAAAATTTAACCCCAACTGAGTTAAACTATAGAATCACCGAAAAAGAATTAATTTCTCTGCTACATGCCATTGATAAATTTTGTCATTACATTATTGGATACCCTGTATTTATGCACACCGATATCTCATGAAAAAACCCATTACTCATGGAAGAGTGACTAGGTGGTTACTTCTTCTATAAGAGTTTGATATTACTATTATTAACAAGCCTAGGAAAGAAAATGTTGTCGTTGATTTTTTATCATGACTCCACAATGAAGATAAAATTGACTCTACAAAAGATTTTTTTGTAGATGAACATTTGTTCGCCTTGCCTATTAATTAGCCTAGTTTGTAAATATCTCTAATTATTTGGTTGTATGGAAAATTTTTCAATATCATTCTCCTAGAGAACAACATGAAGTCATCGGAGATAGGGTCATGAACTCTTGGTTTCAAGGGTACCTATTTCAAATAGGTTATGATCATTTGATCAGGCGATGTTTCCAAGAAGATGAGATCTATGACATTTTAAAGGCTTGTCATGATGGTCCATGTGGAGGGAACTTTATAGATAATATAACTACAAACAAAGTTTTATGACAGTGGTGTTATTTTCCCACTATCTTCAATGACGTCAAGAACTTTGTTAGGAGTTGCAAAAATGTCGGAGGATAGGGAAGTCAACATAATCTAATGGAGAAGTGGGCACTTGATTTAGTAGGACTAATAAACCCTCAATTGAAACAAAAATCATACATCTTAGTATGTAGTAATTATGTCACTAAGTAGGTGAAGGCAAAAGCTTTACCCAAGGAAACTGACGAGGAAATGGTTGACTTATTATACAAAAGATCTTTATTCATTTTGATTTTACGTAAGAAATTATAGTGGATTAGGGAACATAATTTACTTCAAATCTCATCCATTCCATTTCTTAGAAATTCATAATTAAGCATCGAATGTCCACCCCTTATCGTTCATAGGAAAATGGACAAGTTGAAGTCACCAACCAGGTACTAAAGAATATATTGACTAAAAAAATACAACAACATCATAAGGATTGGGTTGAGAGGCTTCTAGAGGCCTTATGGGCTTAAAAGATTACTAGGAATAATTCCACTTAATTTAATCCTTTCAAGATCTTGTATAGGAAGAAGGTTGTCTTCCTTATCAAGTTCGAGAACAAGAAATTAAGAATAGCCTTACAAGTGGGGATGAACCTTTTAGAGGAACAACAACACTGACTGGATCAACTTAATGAACTTAATGGAATTCATCAAGATGTCATATATTAGATGGTCATTGTTCAACAATAATGCGCAAGAAAACATGAAATAATATAAAAGAGAATAAGTTCAAATAAGGGGATTGGGATCTCTATTTTGACTCCATATATAAAGACTTCAAAGGGAAATTTTATACTTAGTGGTTGGGGGCATATGAGATTGAGACTGTGTTTGATAATGGATCTATGAGGCTTTGCACTATTGACAAAGTGTGGACCCCATTAATGTATAATTCACATTAGTTATCAAGATGTTTAAAAGTGGTAAAATATAAAAATAATAGAATGAGTGGATATTCCACCCTCTCCTATGGCTCTTTAATTTCTTCATTCCATAAAATTTGCTTAAAAAAAGAGAGAAAAGATGATGAAAATATATGGCACTGAAAACCTGGTTTTCAAGCGCTAGCAACACTAGTGATGTTAGAAAACACGATACTCATTGATATCACTAGGAATAAGAATACTTATAGCTGTGAAAATGCTCTGAGGCACAATTGGATTGGATTGTGTTGAAAAACTAGGATTTTGGTTGGCGAAATTTGAAAAAAATACAGAAAAATAATTGTTTTTGTTTTAATTTTATTATGATATTTATAACGCCATATGATATCAACATGTCATTTGGATATGGATTTGCAGGAATCATTATGATGATGATAACATTCCTAAGGCTATCCTTCAAAGCTAGGATGCATGATATAAACAAAAAAATGGTGCAACTATCTATCACATTCTCTCTACCATGAGTCAAGTATGCTTTCACTATCTCTTTAGTTTCTTTTCTGAGACATTTGTAGGATCTAGTAGCATGTTAAAATCACCATAAGATTTCCTAATTGTTTTTTCCATTCATCTAATATACCTAACCTTTCATCCTAATGAACTTTTAAATTCCACGTGTTCTATGTCACCTTCCTATCTCCTTTTCCATATCCTTACGCCTAACTATTTACAATTCCCTAATCACATATTTAGGCCAACTTTTAACTCCCCTTAATTAATCTTATGCATGGCCTATAAATTTATTAGCGAATTTTGATTTATATGTCATAACCATTATTTAAAAACATTGTTTCGAAAACAATGGATGAAAAAAGGCCACTTGGCATAATGATAATCCACATCAATTTTGTAGAAAATTGGTTTCTTCGTGGCTCCTGTCATATTTCGCAACACAAGGCATGATTTTGCAGCACCCCTTTCATGTGGTCAGTGTTACTTTCAGGCCAAGACTTATCATGTCACAAATAGAATGGGTATAATATTGTAGTCATAAGTTTAGTAAATGAATGGGACATTAATTTCCATAGTCGTTGGTTTGAAAACCACTCGAAGGGAGGCAAGGGAGTTACATTGGTATCACAGAGTCAGGAGAACACAGTAATATATAAGACTACATAAGAGAATTGTGACATAGGAAGAGTAATGGAATATAGGGAAAACATGGGAGGGATTGTGATTCACACTGAACCCATGGACATAGAAGTTATTCGAGCAAATCCAACAATATGGGGAATTTTTGTTAGAATGGATCATGTTTCTAGGTAAATTCCAACGGCATGATACCCAAATCGTCCTAGAGTTTTCCAATACGTTTAATGGAGAAACATATTTGATTTGAAAGAATAACATTATGGTAAATGAAGAAACCCTGACGGAAACTACTAGAGTTCCTCAGATTAGTGAGAAATCTTGCAAGAACCTTAATATTTCTAGTGATAAACATTGCCCCTTCTTGGAGGAGCCTTCACCATTACTAAACCTAAAGTATGGGATAAAAATGGATTTTTTTATAACCCTTGGGAACAATGTTTTTTACTTCATTCAGATGTTTATTACTTGCAAAGGGTGCTACAAAAGGATATATAATTACTATATTCATATTCTAATGCACCTAGCTAGACTTATGTTGATGAACATGCCCTTTTACCTACTAAGAAGTTTGACCAAAATGGTCATGGTACCCCGAAAGATGAAAAATCTGGAGACTATGTTCTTCCATCAAGTACTTATTAAAATTATCATCAAAGATGAGCTAAACCATATCAACATTACATTGGGACTATTTTCACTGGGGGGAAATACCAAGCCAAGGGCAACAATCTTACCAATCACTAAAAATATAGCATCCAAGAGTGGAAAATGGTCAATCAAAAATGATGAGAATCGGTGACGATACCCTACAAGAGTTATGCAATGAGATAAAGGTAAGAAATTTGCTCATGAGCACATTGAGTTCTCCAGCAATGACAAATAAGAGCTAATGGAGACTAGTGTGACCGACACCTATGAAGCCGACTCACCAGTCCAAACCATGAGTGAATTTCCATCATAAGAAAAGGCATTGGAATTCCACATTGGAGCAACTTGAGATATGTCAAACAAGAAAAAAATAAGAGGTAAGGCCGCAATGGTCATTCCTTTTCAGTTTTGTAGCCTTTCATACTAGACTCTGTTGAAGTAGAATAAACGAATCTTTTTACAATAAAAACCTTAGGGTTTAGTAGCAAAGGGCCAAACCAAAAATTTATAATATGGATACTCTTCTTGAGGCTATTGATCGAGCTAAGGTACCAAAAGTTAGATTTTAGCACTATTCACAAGAATGTAGTACAATGGCTTAACACCTTATCAATAACATCCTAGATGATGTTACTACCAACACACATGCATTTATTCAACTTAAAATTTATCTCCCTCAATGGAAAAATAAATATGATCTCTTTGACCTTGGAATCATAGATAAATAAACTCATAGACAAGTCATTCAGAAAATGAGGAAAAGGTGGTTCAATATGTACTTGGCTCAAGAGGCCATGTGGGGTGGAAATCAAAAAGTGGATAGGCTACACAGAAAAAGGAACTTAAAAATGTTTCCAGTGATATGTGGTTGTAGGCCCTTATATGTCAAATTCGCTCTTGGATTTACCCTATATATTTATGTGAATGTTGGGTAAAGTTTTAGCTTTAGAAAATTGGGATAGGGAAGCCCCATGTAGTATCACAACCTCAAGAATTTGTAAATTTCTATTTTGATGTTGAGTCCTTTCATCATAATCTCTTGTGTGAGCTATATATTTTAAATATTATTATGGGAGAAAACTCCAAGTGGAATCCCAATCCATTTGTTGGAGATGTCCAACTTAGGTCTTTAATGTGCTACATAACCAACCTTATTTTTTGGACGAAGTATCACAATTTTTATGGAGCTTTGGAGGTTGCAACATAGCTAGTCATTAGGGAAGAATACCCCTTAACAGGACCTATTTGGGGTTACCTAAATATACTCAGAATGGAACCTTCAAATGTTGTTACAATCCAAAAATATCAAAAGTTGACTATGATTAGAGTACCAGGATTTGGTTAGGACTGAATATTTTAGAGCTCTCTTTATTGTTTAGGAAATCTGGGATGGTCTCCCTAAATACCTCCAACAAAGGTATCCTTTTGGATATCCATACTTTTTTTAGCTCTCAATCAAGTTTCTTACTACAAAAATTCTATACTAAGATTTGGAGCTAGATGGATCATTGGATTGGGTTAAGGTTTCACTTCCCTATTATCTGGTCCCCCACTAGGGTTTATCAAGCATCTAGACATTGGGATGAGCAGGAAGAAAGGACACTCTGACATAAGGTGGAACATTGCTTGGGATACTACTACACTAAAGAATTTGGACATCCTTCGTACTCATGGAGTGATATACACATAGGTCTCCCTGAGAAAGAAGATGAAGATCCATGAGAATATGCATTAGAATTAGTAGGGGAGACATGATGAGATACAAAATTAGACTTTTTGCTACAAATTTTATCCTTTTATTTTGATCAATTACTCCTTTTGCCCTTAGAATTATCTCTAAAAACACTGAATATACACCATGAGAAGTTAAGGTATGAAATGTGTTTACTAGTTTTCTCAGTTATGTTCATAAATTAGAACTAGATAATGATTAAAGAGTAGTTTGGTGCTTTTTATAAATATATGGTATGAATACATAGGAGTTGCTAACCTAAACTTGTAAAAGGTACGTAAAAAATATCATATTTCCGTAGGGATATGAAAATCAATGAAAGAGACAGATGGCATCTACAAAATTAACCATATGCTATGAATATGGAATCATTCCATTTCAAGCATCTATGAAGGTTTTGGACTGTAAGGTGCAACTACTTGCATAGTATTTCCTGGATGTTTTACACTGGTCTAATTGTGTATTGATCCATCCCGTGGATTCTCTCTAAGTTTGAGAAAGTTTTCCTATGTTTAATCAGTTGTTGTATGAATAGTTGAATATCATCTGAAGGTGCCGCAATGCCTAAAAACTTTTACAACACTAAGGGAATATGTATTATTCTCATACGATCTCTTTGTTATGGTTGGTATCTGTTTGGAAATCTGATGTATCGTGTGAGAAAAATAATTTGGCTAGTCTAGCCTCTGAATTTAGACAGTATTTTGGGACTTAGATTCCCTTATATGTTATAAATATGTAATCTTAATCATAGAATCATTGGTTCATAATATATGTTGTAATTATTCTTTCTTAATATAATGTTTCCCATGGATGCACTGGTTTGCCTATTGAAGTTGTCATCGTGAATTTTTGAGTTCATATGCACAGAACAAACCTTACGTTGGGCATGCTCGAGGTAAGGTTGTGTGCTATTTTTATTTTCATAAGAGGTGCGTTAATTATTTTTGCAAAATTGTGTGTTTTAATTTGATTATGGATTAAGTAGAATCAATTGAATAATTTATCCAAGGTGTGTTTATTACATTTTGATAGTGTGCTAGAATTTATCATATTTATTTTCCTATCACTTTCTTGGGCCATTCTTTGATTTTGAGAAAATAACGGTTATAAACCCACTATTACAAAACTAGCAGTAGTTTATATAAAAAGGGAAACCTTGCTACGAAACTAGTAGTAGTTGGCATGAACATTAATCTTATAGATTTGTCTACCCCTGATAGGAACAGTGACTTGGAAAGTGTTGAAAATCCAAATGTATAAAGTACCATGTTACCAAACCTAGGAAGGGAAGTTAGGATTTGGTTGGACTTAGGTTCCTCATTGCATGTAGGTTTCCCTTCTTCACACATAGGATTGGTAGGAACTCTAATGCTTGTGTATACAACACAAAGAGACTTGTAAGTCCAGTAGACCTTGGTTTCATAGGTTAAATGATCAAGTGAATCCTTAACCTTGTTGACATAGATTGTCATTGATGCCAATATAGCAATATTCTAGGAGCCAGAGGAGGAAAAACAGAGCTATCAGAGCTATAGGAGGAGCCATATATATGCCAAAGAAGAACTATCGTTGGAGCACAAAGAAGAGCGGAAGAGTTAAAAGAGGCAGAGCAGTATATAATATATATATATATATATATATATATATATATATATGCAATATATACTATTGGAGGCAAAAATATATAAATATATATATATATATATATATATATATATATATATATATATATATATATATATATATATATATATATATAACTGTGATACATTGCGGACCCGCTGCAACATTATGAAAGGCTCTAATATTATTATATCGCATCTACCCATCGGAACTCGCATATCACAATACACAAAGGGCTGTCATCCTTGGAAGCGCCGATTATGATATATGTTCTTGGACCCGATGAAACATTATAGTTTGACTTAATGCTATATCACTTCCGCCATGTCGGAAGTGATCCATTGCAAGTTATAAACGGATGGCACAATAAACTGCAATTATGATTACACATGGACCTGAAGGGGTTATCAATTGTTGCTTAATATCATATTGCATCCGCAAGAGAAGTGGCCATCAGCCATCGACAATGTCATGAGCTCAACTTATAAAAGACTTCCGGAAGTTGCAATTGCCGATTGTGATAATGTTGTGTAGGAGTGGACACGATGCAGTTATAGATGCGGGTGTAATGATTTTGAAGTCTGCCCTTAAGCGTTTTGGTTGGGTTTTTCCATATATTCCTATGTATTTCAATATTTTTATTGCCCTAGGTTTTTTAGGCCAAAAGTTTATAATAACGGTTCCGATAGTTTAGGCTGCCTAAATGATGACGATTGCAATTGTGATGGTGACGTGGTAGGTGGGGCCTCTTGATCGGTACAGTCTCTCCGTAAAACAATAAAGTCTTGCGTATGCCTATTTTTTTTTTTTTTGGTCAAGTACAAATGGAGCTTTCTATTAACCGAAGCAAGTACATTACATGTTTTACAAGGTAAATCAAAGTTCCTTGCGTTTACCAAAAAAAGGTCCACATGACCTATCTGAAGCGGAGTTGGCTTTAAATCTTTAAAACTCACGACCATCCCCTCTATCAGGAGATATGGCTAACACAGGTAATACACAAAAACCCGACCCACAACCCATAAGGTCGGATTTAAAAATTATTACAATCGTAACCATAAAAAACAACAGGTCCACATTCTCGGTATAGCGCCCTGACATCCTCCGTCCAACTAAATCAACGATAAACGACTAACGTTGAATAGTAAATTCCATTCGTCCTTCCACTTGCACAACCAACCCTCCACTGTTGATCTACCTTTCGTGGATCCAACGGTCCACGGATATTTCGGGTGGACAAGTAGCCCGAGGAAAACCCACCCGAAAAGTTGTATCCTATTTACTCATCGCTACTACGTGTCACTTGAAGAGTGGAATTAGAGGCCTTCCTTGCAATACTGGATACCGCTTATACCCCTTCCAAAATACCACTTGTGGTACGAGAAACCACTTCCTCATGAATTAAATTACGCGCTCTTCGTCGAGCGATCACCGTTGATCCATCCCATCGGACACTTCCTGGTCCTTCCTCCCTATGCCGTTGATCTTTTGATTTGAAAAAGGGGCTGTGTTATAGTTTTTAATATGCAACATGTTTTCTCTACATATTTCGGTCCTCTCTTATGAATTCACATGTCCCTGGAGTTTTGGTGAACTCGAAGAGATAGAGGAAGCTGAAAGTCGGGAAGCCAAATGGCAAGCCAGCGCAGAGGAAGCCAAAGCGACATGAAGAATCTGGAAGTTGAAGAGGAAAGCAAGTGTAGAGGCAGCTGAAGCGAGCATTGAGGAAGTCGAAGAGCCAACAGAAAGAGGAAACCAACAGTTAGAGGCATCAGGAGTACATAAAACATGATAAACAAGGAGAGAGTGTGTGTGAATAATCAGAGTAAGAGGAAGCCAAAGTTCAGGCAGAGGCTAGAGAAGTAGGAGAATAGAAGTGAAGCATAAGCTCAGCAAGCTTGGGAGCAGTGAACTATAGTAATACAGATTCTAACAGTTTATAGTAGAGGGTTGGAGCCTGCGGGGTTGAAGCCTCAGAACTGAAAGGATTGGAGTCCTTGGGAGTTGGTGCTCCTAAGTCCAGGACTGTTGGCTTGGCAAAATAGATTTGGTGCTCTGGAGGTTGGAGCCTCACAAAAGTCCAAGTTGGTGCTTGGAAACTGATTGAAAACATTTATATATTGTATCTATTTCATTGCACAAATTATATTAATAAAATCATTTATTCCAGCTATCTATTTTATGTGTTCCATATATAAATGTTTTTGGTGATAAAAAGAACAATTGAAAAGAAATACTGATTCACCCCCCCCCCCAATCTCAGTATTTCCAACAATTGGTATCAGAGTGAGCTTCTTCATATTAGCCTAACATCTTGAAGAAGGATTCGTAGTCATGATGAGAAATCATGAAGCGTCCAGAAGACTTCCTCTGTTTGACAACACAAATTTTGGTTTATGGAAAAAGAGAATGACCTACTACTTAATGTCCCTTGGACCTAAAGTCTGGCATTCGGTTCTAAATTAGTACCAAATTCCTTCCACTCTTACAACAGATGAAGACGAGAGGAAAGCCTACATTGCAAATGTAGAAGCCTTGAACTCCATCACTAGTGGAATCACTGATTCCGAGTTTACAAAAGTCATGAATTGTAACTCTACCAAAGAAATGTGGCATAAGCTAATTGTCTTATACGATGGGGACTCAAAAGTCAAGAAGGCAAAGCTTCAAACTCAGAGAAGGTAATTTGAAAGTCTGAAAATGGATGAAGAAGAAGATATTGCATCATACTTTCTCCGAGTAGCTGAAGTGGTCAACACTCTTAAAGGATTGGACGAAAACATTGAGGAAAGTACCATTGTTCAAAAGGTCTTAAGATCTCCTCCAGACATATTTGACTCTAAAATAAGCGCCATAGAAGAAATAAAGGATCTAGATACTCTCAATATGGATGAAATCCATGATGTGGAATCCAAATTGGCACAATTTGTACGAAAGCTAAAGAAAGGATCTAAGATAGAAGGTAAGTACCCTCTTATTATTTCAAAGGTGGAAAAATAGGTCACTATGCTGAAAAATCCATAAGCATGATAGTGATGATGAAGAAAATTCTAGAACAATGGTCTACAAAAAGAAAGGGATCAATAAGAAGAACCTCTTCTCTAAGCAAGATGAGTCTGATGAAGAAGAATTTTTAGTCATAAAAAAGAAATGAAATGATGAAAGTGACCATGCTAAAAGCAAAGAGACATTATTCATGGCATTCACAAATGATGATGACTCAGGGCTAGAAGGAAATGTAGATGAACTGCTAATAAGTGCCATTGAAGAAAATGATAAATTACAGAATAAAATCATTTATCTCAAGGTAGAAAATGAGGAAACAAAAATAAGCGAAGATATCTTGGAAGCAAAGCTAAAAGAAAAAGAACAAACATGTGAAGAATGTGAAGCCGAAATAGTCTCTGAGAAAGGAATTGGAGCAAGTTAAAAAGGGTTGGAAAAGCTCTCAAATACTTGACACTATCGTAAAAAGTCAAAAACCTCAACATGACAAATATGGAATAGGTTTTAAAGGATAATCATCAATCACTAAGAATAGTGCAAAAAGCTATGTCGATGCACTTTCCAACAACCCAAAAGAAGGAAGAGTATTTCATCAAAGGCGCATCCCAGATCCAAAGAATGAAGAGAGAATAAATCCAAAGAATAATGTGGATTTGAATCATGGATATTTCAATAGACGCAAACCAGTATTCCATCAAAGGCCCATCTCAAATCCAAAGAATGAAGTGGGAGTAATTCCTAATGGTAGAAGTGTCCTCAGACACATAATTTTATTAATCAGAAAAAACAATTACATAATATGATTTTGCAAGAGTTTACACCCGAATAACAAAAACACTCTTGCAATGAGCTATTTATAAGCTCCATGTCCTAACTACCTCTAATTATGGATCACTTATTAAATAAAAAGTGTCCATTTACAATAAATGCTATAAAAACCAACTAGCTAACAAATCTCCTAAAATAGAGCCTAAGATACGACACATTTGGAGAGTCATATCTAGTTACAACAATATGCTAATTCTAAAAGTCTCTGTCAAATAATTAAACATTCTAGAATAATAATTATTAATTTAATATCTTAAATTAATAATTATTTTATTCTAATTTTATAACCTATGATAAAATTGTATTTTTGGATCATCTAACATTTCCCCCTATGATCCAAAGATACATTACAACAGATACCAAGTTCATCCCTGAACTTAGTAAATTTTATTCTGCCAAGCGGTTTCGTGAAAATGTCGGAGATCTGATCTTCGGAAGGACAATAAACTGGCTTGAGGACATCTTTGGCAATGAGAGATCTGATATGATGATACTTGGTGTCCACATGCTTTGTCTTTGAATGAAAAACTGGGTTCTTGGCAAGTTTGATGGCTGACTGGCTGTCAATGAATAATGATGTAGCTTCTGTCTGAGAAATGCCCAAGTCCTGCAAAATTCGGCGCAACCAAACAATTTCACATGCTACTTCCCATGCTGAAATGTACTCTACTTCTACGGAAGAAGTGGCCACTGTAGCTTGTTTCTTACAACTCCAAGATACTGCTGCTGACCCCATGTTCATTAAATAACCTGATGTTGATGCTTGATCATCAATACTCTCAGCAAAGTTGGCATCAGAATATCCACCAAGCACAAAATTTTTAGTCTTTGTGTAAAGAAGACCAAAATATTTTGTTCCTTGGATATATTGAAGAACTCTTTTGGCTGCATTCTAGTGGCTGTCTCATGGTTCCTGCATAAAACATGAAAGAATACTGACTGCATAAGATAGATCAGGACGAGTACTTGTCAAATAAATCAAGCTGCCAATCAACTGTCTATAAGTTGTATTGTCCACCTTTCCCCCCTTCAAATTTTGAAAGTTTCAAGTTTTCCTCCATGGGGGTAAGAACGGGCTTGCAATCCTACATGCCAAATCACTGAAGAACCTCTGTGAAAATTGTTTCCTATGCTTTGGCTTCGACCTCGATTATGTGCTGCTTGATTCTGATTCCCTCTGCCTCTGCCTCAAGAACTGTTTGCTGATGATTTACTACTGTTGGCCTCTGTGAGAAAAACATCTTCACCAACTTTCTTCTTCTTCCCAAAAGTTTTATCATGTTGAGTCAACATTTCATAGAGTTCATCAAACTTTAGTTTCTCTAATTTCCCAGTTACTTGTAGAGTCTCCAAAAAATGTGTGTAGCAGGAAGGAAGTCCAGCAATTACAATTGTGACCATAAAGCTATCATCAATTGCGGGAAAACCAGCATTAATAATTTCCTGCCTAATATTCTTAAGTCTTCAGATATATTCAAGAACATCACTGCCTTCAGTTAATTTTTGTTGCAACAATTTTAATTGTAGATCAACTTTCTTTGATTCAGGCTGTGTATCAAAGAGGTCTTTAAAAGTTTTCAAAGCAGACCATGCATCTGTAGCATTTTCTATATGGACATACATTTCATCATTCACAGAAGATTTAATAAGAGCTAAGGCTTTAGCATTCTTGATTTCCCATTTTGCTAGTGCAGCTGCATCTGTGGGTTTATTCGGCTTAACATCTCCATCACATATTTCCTACCATAATTCATTGTAAATGAGAGAGCTTTTGATGAGACGATGCCATGTTTTATAAGATTTTTTGCCTTCAAGTTTGTCAGAATCAGAAAACAAATTAATCATCTAAGACATTGTAGTGTTAAGACTTCACACCACGAATCAAGCTCCAAAAAACTCAAGATGCACAACACAATAGCAACACATGATGCAAAAAACGAACTATCGGGGCTTGGCCTTGACCCTCGATTAGTCGTCAAAACAGGAGAAAATTGACTGAGCTTTGCACTTGGCTCTAGTCAATTTCTCAAATTTTTACAAGGAAAATTTCAAAATTTGACTTTTACAATGGTGCTTTTGCAGAATCTGCTAAAAAAAAGTTACCCCCCCTCAAAGTAAAATTACTTTGAGTTACAATGCCACACTTATCTCTCCAAAAAAAAATTACAAAAAAATATCTCCTTATTACTCCAAAAATTACAAATGACCTTATTCCTCCACAAATATTACAAAATCCTTGTTACTCCAATAATATTACATAAAAATATATACCTTGTATCCCCAAATTCCTATTTCCACAAATTTACAAATTTGATTTAGCTTTTATAAGTTCAGCCTTGCACTTTCTTGATGGACTGGTCCTCTCGGTTTGAATGACATAAATGGGTACGTATTACATCGCCAGCGCTGCTTCCACTGGATCAATTGTATTTCCACCATAAATTTGTTTCAAAACTTCTGGACTTAACCACAGGCTTTCACACGATTTCAATCAATCAAACAACACATAGTAAGTGAATTCAAACCCATATTTCATTGATGTTTCCGCTGCGCTGTTATAATAGCAGAAGTTATGCTGCTGAAGATTACCAATTATTGATTGGGATGAGCTCCCTTGGAAGGCAGCACAGATTGCGCCCTCCCCATCAGAGACTAAGTAGTTATCTGTTGGCACATTCCAATTTGCTCCATCGAAGTGGAATGTTACAACAAACAGTCAAACATTTATTCGAGGTATATGATCATTACAGGCATTTAGAAACCACTGAAAATGACAGTTTACTCCTTTAATGAAAATAAATGGGACCAGTGCGCCCTTGAATGCAGAAGATAAATACAACCCTCGCTTACACGTTAAATTATTGCAGTTCACCCACAGATTGATAAAAGAAAACATTCAGCAGAATAGAAACAGTTCCTTGTAATAAAATGTCTGATTTTATTGAGTAATTATGAAACCTTGGAACTGATTTTCATTTCCCAAAACGTGACAAACTACAGTAGCTGCGTTGTTAAAAAAAAATACGTTCACCAGGTTGCATAGATTATCCAATAAAAAAACACGATGTCCTTTGAAAATGCCTGCAAGGAATTGATCTTCTTGGTTCCTGGTTACTGCGTTTGCACAGTCCTTTGAACGCTGCCTGACCACATTTAAACGCTGCCATTTGAATGCTGTCCGTCAGAATTGTAACGCTGCCTCCACAGATGCAATACAATCATTTAAAAATACGCTGATGATATGTCGGGGATTCAAGTAGCTGAAGCTGCTAAACGTTCAGCTGGATTCTCTCGATCTTGAAGAATTGGTTGACAGTTAATAGCCGATGAAATCCTGGTGGGGAATCCAGCAGCACAGTTATCGCAGTAAATCTTGCCCGTAATATAATTTCCAGATGCTGAGTGATCGGTACCAGATTGGACCTAACCAGATACATGCGCTATACCAATATGCTAAGTTTCAGTTTCAATACGGAAACTACTTAGAGGCAGCAGATTTTTTTATATCAATATCGCACTTTTATACAAACAGTGAAAGGAGTTTGAATGCCTTGTGAGGTAAGCTAGCAGCAGAGATTCTGATACAAAATTGGGATATTGCTCTGGAAGAGCTTAATCGGTTGAAAGAAATTATTGATTCTAAGAATTTTGCATAATAATAGAAAATCAACGCACAACAGTTGTTGATAATAATTCAAAAAATTGATTTTTAGATTTAAAAATCTAAAATCAATAAACTAATAAAATTTCCTTTTTTTTTAACAAAAACTTGACAAATTTCATACCAAACTTTTGCTGATCACTTCAACGGAGTTGAGTTTTCCACGATCTGATAGAGCTGGAATCTCCTCCTCAAATCAACTGCAGCATTACTGGTGCTCTGATACCACAATAATGGCAGAAGTGTCCTCAGACACATAATTTTATTAATCAGAAAAAACAATTACATAATATGATTTTGCAAGATTTTACACCCGAACAACACAAACACTCTTGCAATGAGCTATTTATAAGCTCCATGTCCTAACTACCTCTAATTATGGATCACTTATTAAATAACAAGTGTCCATTTACAATAAATGCTATAAAAACCAACTAGCTAACAAATCTCCTAAAATAGAGCCTAAGATACGACACATTTGGAGAGTCATATCTAGTTACAACAATATGCTAATTCTAAGAGTCTCCATTAAATAATTAAACATTCTAGAATAATAATTATTAATTTAATATCTTAAATTAATAATTATTTTATTCTAATTTTATAACCTATGATAAAATTGTATTTTTGGATCATCTAACAATTCCAAGGAAGAATGTTGATTCAAATCATGGCTATTACAACAGGTACAAAACTATCTTTCTTGGACATTGTTTCTATTGTAAAACTTTTGGTCATCAAGCCAGACATTGCATGGCTCGCAAGAATGAAACACCAAAACTAAAGGATCAAATAAACAAACCATGTGGCCCCAAAAGGCGGGGACAAATCAAGACCTACAATTCGTTTGATCCCTTGACCAAATTTGATCTGATTTGCTCATTATGCTACAATAATGGACACTATGAAGAAAATTTCCCACTCAAAAGAGGAAAAGAAAGAAGTGAGAAACCCAACATGGATAAATGTGGCCTAGCTCTATATGCTCAAAATAATGAAAATCATTGGTTTATGGATAGTGGGTGCTCCAGACACATGATAGGGGACAAAAGGAAGTTTGTCTCATTGAGAAAAAAGGAAGGAAATGTATCCTTTGGAAGTGGATCTAGTAGAATTGCTGGAAAAGGAATTGTTACTCTTATCAATGGAAAAGGAAAAGCTCAAAATGCTCTGCTAGTAAACGGGCTCAAAAACAAGCTCCTGGGTGTTAGCCAAATCTGTGATCAAGGACATAATGTTGTCTTTAGCACCAAAGATTGTGAAATAAGGAACTCTTCCTCAGGGGAACTTGTGGTGAAAGGGGTTAGAACACCAGACAACATTTACATTCTGAACAAGATTCAAGAACATAAATGCTACTTAAGTCAAACAGATGAAATTTTGTTGTGGCATAAGCGACTTGGACATACATGCTTCGAGAACTTGATCAATATCAGCAAGATTAAAGCTATACGAGACATCCCAAAGTTATTCAAACAAAATAAAGGAATATGTGGTCCATGTCAACATGGAAAACAAATCAGAAGCAGCCACAAGGCCAAGGATTTCTCTACATCAAAGCCTTTGGACATCATCCATGCTTATTTATGTGGACCAACTAGAAATCCGACACTCCAAGAGAAAGGTACTTTGTTTTATTTGTTGATGACTATACTATAATGATGTGGATATATTTTATAAAATATAAATCTAAATCATTTGAGTGTTTTAAGAATCTTAAAGCTCTTGTAGAAAATGAAAAGGACTCAAAGATTAAGTGCCTCAGAACAGATAGAGGGGGAGAATTCACATCAAAAGAATTTAATGAGTTCTGTAAAATACATGGAATTAAAAGAGAATTCTCTGTTGCCAAAAAACCCCAACAAAATGGGGTAGTTGAAAGAAGAAACCTAACAGTTCAAGAAATGGCAATAACAATGTTATTGGCAACAGATTTGCAGCCAAAATTCCGGAGAGAAGCAGTCGAGACAACTATATATACCTTGAATCGAACTCAATTAAGACCAAATTATGAAAAAACTCCTTATGAATTATGGAAAGGAAGACTTGCTTCAGTAAAGTACTTCAAGATCTTTGGAAGCAAGTGCTTCATAAAAATCAATGATGGCTCACCAAGAAAGTTTGATTCTCGGGTTGATGAAGGGATCTTCCTTGGATACTCTACACGGAGCAAAGCCTACAAGTGCTACAATAATCGACTAAGGAAAATAGTGGAAATAATTGATGTAAAGATTGATGAAGACCTTCTAGAAAAAGAAATTGAATAACATGAAGTTGATCCTCTCATTGAAGAAGAAGAACCTGAAAAAGAAGAAATAGATCAAGAAGAAGCCAAGGAAAAAGAACCACCTCAAACCCCTTCAAAGATGAAGCTTCTCCAAAAATATCACCCAAAATAGCATATTATTGGCAATAGAGATGAAGGAATGCAAACCCGAAGAAGGATGATAAGTACACCAAAGAAAAATGATATTTCTCTTATATCCATGATAGAACCAGAAACATATACTCAAGCAAGTAAGGATCCTCATTGGGTAAAAGCCATGGAAGAAGAAATGTCTGAAATTGAGAAGAATGAGACACGGGAGCTGGTATCTCATCCAAAGGACAAAAACATTATAGGAACTAAGTGGGTATTCAAAAAAAAAATGAATGAAGATGGAAAAATCATCAGAAACAAGGCAAGGCTTGTTTGTAAAGGCTATACACAAATTGAAGGAATTGACTTTGAAGAAACATTTGCACCAGTAGCTCATGTGGAAGCTATCATGATGTTCTTGGCATTTGCTTTCTCAAAAGGATTCAAAATCTATCAAATGGACATAAAATCAGCATTTCTGAATGGGCAACTCAAGGAAGAATTCTACATGGAGCATTCAGAAGGGTTTGATCTAACATGAGGAAAAGACTTATTCTGTAAGTTGAAAAAGACATTATGTGGGTTGAAACAAGCTCCTAGAGCTTCGTATGCAAGATTGGATCACCATCTACAAAAAAAAAGGCTTCAAGAAGGGAGTGACATGAAGCAATCTCTACATAAAGACGGATGAGGGTAAGTTACTAGTGACACTTGTTTATGTTGATGATCTAATTTTTGCTAGCAATAATGATGAGATGAGCCATGAATTTTCTCAAAACATGTCAAAAGAGTTTGAGATGTCGATGATAGGAGAGTTATCTCCTTTCCTTGACCTACAAGTATCTCAAACCAGAGCAGGATTGTTTATATCTCAAGCCAAATATCTTAAAGACATGCTTAACAATGAGCAGTCTTTTCCTCATGTTAGATCAAACCCTTCTGAATGCTCCATGTAGAATTCTTCCTTGAGTTGCCCATTCAGAAATGCTGATTTTATGTCCATTTGATAGATTTTGAATCCTTTTGAGAAAGCAAATGCCAAGAACATCATGATAGCTTCCACATGAGCTACTGGTGCAAATGTTTCTTCAAAGTCAATTCCTTCAATTTGTGTATAGCCTTTACAAACAAGCCTTGCCTTGTTTCTGATGATTTTTCCATCTTCATTCATTTTTTTTTTGAATACCCACTTAGTTCCTATAATGTTTTTGTCCTTTGGATGAGATACCAGCTCCCGTGTCTCATTCTTCTCAATTTCAGACATTTCTTCTTCCATGGCTTTTACCCAATGAGGATCCTTACTTGCTTGAGTATATGTTTCTGGTTCTATGCTCATTGTTGGCATTATGATTCAGGTGTTGTCCTTGATGGCAAACCCATTCAGGGGATAAATCAAGAAGGACGCAGGAAATATGTTCAGCACGTGCGTCCCCGCAGGTATACCATACAGAACCCGCGTCCAGGGACGCAGGCCAGCCGTTCAGGAGGTGCGTCCGCCCAGTGCACACATTTCAAGGCAGAGAAATGCACGTGGGGGTTTCTTGTGTGGTATCTAGCCGACGCTTTTGTGTTTCTATGATGTCGGCTCGTGGTATTGTTCCATGTTTTGGGGAGAAGCTTGCCTATATAAAGCAGAGGAATTCATTTGGATTATGCATCATCTTGGTTGATCATCTCTTGGTGTGATCTAGTCCATATCTTTAAGGGTAAATCTTCTAAAGGACTACGATCTATATGGCGCATGATCAGATCTGTGGATCTGAGTGTTTGGGTTGGTTCTGAAGTCTTCTTATCTTCTATATCTAAAGGGACGCAGATTCAGTGAAGGGAAAGTGCGCCGGGACGCAGTACAGTAAAGGATCAGGTGCGTCTCTTAAGCGAAGGACGCGGCACGACTGTGGTATTGGGTGCGTCTCTGAAGCGAAGGACGCGGCACGACTGTGGTATTGGGTGCGTCCCTGAAGCAAAAGACGCGGCGCGATAGTGTTGATGTGTGCGTCGGTCGCAGACAAGCAAAAGTAACAGTGCGTCTGCACGCAGAACAGCATAAGGTATACTGCGTCCAGTCGCAGGCCACAGAAAGAAAATATGCGTCCCTGTCTCAAGATGATCTGTTAACTGTATATTTCTGTTCATAAGGTGTTCTGGGTTGTTTCAGTAATTACTGATCTGATATCTGTAGTAGACTGTATCTGTTGTATACTTGTTGATCATTTTGAAAAAGAAGTAGGGGGTTGTAGCTCCCTTCCAGGAGAAGTCTGGAAAACGAGAAAGAGTTGTAGCTCTTTGCAGGTTGCAGCCTGCGTGCTGGTAAAGGACTGCACCAGTACAAAATCATTGTAAAAAGAATTTCTTGAAAGAAGATAGAGACATTATTGCAGCAGGTGGTTTTTCTCCCGCATTGGGTTTCCACCTTACATCTTGTGTTCTTTGGTGTAACTGTCTATTTTCTTTATTCATGCTCATTGTTTTATGGTACTGATATGCAAGAATATTTCAAAAGATCAAATAAGGAAGATTTGGTAAATTGCTAGATAATACTGATTCCCCCCCCCTTCAGTATTATTTCCAACAATTGGTATCAGAGCAGGTCCTTCAAAACAGCTTGATCGCTTGAAGGTAGATCGTTCATCATGAGCAACTACGAGAGAGAAGCATCAATCAGGCCACCCGTCTTCGATGGGACAAACTTCAATTATTGGAAGGTAAGAGTTACTGCATATCTTCAATCTCTTGGTACAGAAGTTTGGAACATTGTAGAATCAGGCTATGCCTTTCCTTCAGTTACTCCTACAGATCCAGCTGAGAAAAAGCAGTATGAAACAAATGCAAAAGCAGTCAGTACTCTATTAGGAAGTATATCTCAAACAGAGTTCATGAAGGTCATGCACTTCAAATCAGCAAAAGAGATATGGGACAAAATGATCACTAGCTATGAAGGAGATGAACAGGTAAAAGAAGCTAAACTTCAAACTCTCAGGACTCAATATGAGACTCTCAAGATGTATAATGATGAAAGTGTGGCTAATTATTTTCTTCGAGTAGATGAGATTGTTAATTGTATGAAAAATTTGGGTGAAGAAATAAAAGAGACTATAGTAGTTCAAAAGATTCTAAGATCTTTATCTCCCAAATTTGAATCTAAAGTATCTGCAGTAGAAGAAAAGGAAAATCTCCGTGTTCTCACTATGTCTCAGCTGCATGGAATTCTAACTGCTTATGAAATGAGAAAGGGAGGTCCATCAGACAGAAGGGAAGCTGCTTTTAAAGCATCAGGCAAAGAAGATCACTATGAAGCATGTCATGTTCCAGAAGAAGAGGAAGAAGAATCAAACTTTGTCAGAAATCTTCAAAGGGGTTCTGGAAGGTTCAGAGGTAAGCTACCTTTCAAATGTTTTGCTTGTGGAAGAGTAGGTCATTATGCTGCAAAATGCTCTTATAAGGATAAAGGAAAGGAACCAGTTAGATGGAACAAGAAACAGGGTACAAATAAGAAAAGCTACTACACCCATGAAGATAGCGATGGCTTATCAAACAGTGATGAAGATGAACAAGGTAACAAATATAGATTGTTAATGGCATTTGAAGATGATAATTATGAGGATGCTATAGATGTGGATAACCTTTATGATGAAATTACTAGACTCAAGAGATGTATAGAAGAAAAGAACATGATTATTGATACTCTACAATTTCAGATTGATGAAAAGGAAAAACATCTTGAAAAATTAGAAGGTGAAATTGTTGGTCTTAGAAAAGAAATTGAGAAAACAAAAACTATTAATCTCAAGTTTATTAAAGGATCTGAAACGTTGAATGAGATTATCAGTGTGCAGCGATCTCCTCTAAATAAGACAGGTCTGGGCTACAATGGAGAAACTTCTCAAGCTTCCACTTCAAAAAGTTATCTTGATGCAGCAAGAAGAAATGAGCAAGAACACAAGGAAGATCATCAGGTAAAGCAGGGACAAACTTCAAACTATCAGGGGCAATCCAGCTTAAGGGTGAACAAAAGCCACAACCAGCCACAGGTAAAACCTTCTCAATTTGGTTCAAGAATAGATGAAAATAGAAATTACAATCAGTCGGCTGGTAGATTCAATAATCGCAGAAACTTCTTCAATGGACAATGCTTTTCTTGCCATAACTTTGGTCACAAAGCAGCCCAATGTGTTGCGTATAAAACAATCATGACTAGGGAAGCTCAAAAACAAAGAAGCATGACAGGGAATACAAAAAGGACCTATAACAATTTTTCAGCTCTTGAAAATGAAGTTGAATGCTCTATTTGCAATAATTTTGGACATGAAGATGTTGAATGTAGAAACAGGTTTCCGGAAAGAAAGGTACAAGAACAAAAAAGGGAACAAACCTCAGGCACCAAAACATGGAAAATAAAGGAACCTCAAACAGAAAGATGTGGGATAGCATTCTATGCAGAAGGACAAGAAAATCTATGGTACATTGACAGTGGATGTTCAAAGCACATGACAGGTGATAAAGAAAAACTTGAATCTTATTCTAATTTAGAAAAGGGAAAGAAAGTCTCTTTTGGAAATGATACTCCTGCAACTATAAAAGGAAAAGGTATTGCTCCTTTAAAAGAAGATGTTAAGGCTGGAAATGTTTTGTTTGTTGATGGACTAAAGCATAATCTTCTAAGTGTAAGCCAGATGTGTGATCAAAGAACCGAGGTTATATTCAGATCAAATGGATGTCTTGTTCGTGATCTTGATACAGGTAAAACAGTTCTCAAAGGAAAAAGAACTTCAAATAATCTATACATTTTTGATGAAGAACAACAACAATGCTATTTAAGCAAGGATGAAGAGCACTGGTTATGGCATCGAAGATTGGGACATCTAAGCTTCTCACAAATAAGGAAAGCTTGCAAATATCAGGCAGTTCGCGATCTTCCAGATATCAAAATTCCTGACAACACCATGTGCAGATCATGTCAGTTTGGAAAACAGACTAGAACTAACTTTCCAGAGAAAGAAGGATCAGCCAGTATGCCTCTTGAGCTAGTACATACAGATGTATGTGGACCATTCAGAAAAAGAACACCTAGAGGAGAGGAATACTTGATATTATTTATTGACGATTTCTCCAGGTTTGTTTGGTTAGGACTTATGAAGCACAAAGATGAAGCTTTCGAAAAATTCAAATCCTTCAAAGCCTTGGCTGAAAATGAATCAGGTCACAAGATTAAGTGCCTCAGATCCGACAGAGGTGGAGAATTTACTTCAAATGAATTTTTCGATTTCTGTGATGAACATGGAATAAGGAGAGAATTTTCTACAGCTAGAACTCCTCAGCAAAATGGAGTAGTGGAAAGAATGAACAGAACAGTCCAGCAAATGGCTCGTGCTATGCTTGATGAATCAGGAACTCCTGCAACCTTCTGGGGTGAAGCTGCACATGCGGCAGTTATTATTCTCAACAAGACAAATGTCCGAGTGAACAGCACTCAAACTCCTCATGAGCTCTGGAGTGGTAAAACTCCTTCAGTAAAGCACTTCAAAATCTTTGGGAGCAAATGCTATATCAAAAATACTGAGGAGCAGCTTGGCAAACTTGATCCTAGAGCAGATGAAGGAATTCTTCTTGGCTACTCTCCACATAGCAAAGCATACAAATGCTACAATAAAAGACTTGGCAGAATTGTTGAAAGCATTGATGTAGTGGTTGATGAGAAAGGATACATTCCTAGGCAAATACATCGTGAAGACATTGAAGAAGATGAAAGCTACCCTCAAAGACAGAATGATGAAGAAGAAGAACCGCAAGAACAATTTCAAGACGGACCTCACGAAGAAGCAGTAGAAAGAACAAGAATAGAAGAAAAGACTCCATCCAAATATGTTCAAAAGAACCATCCAGAATCTCAGATCATGGGACAAAAGGAAGCAGGTATACAAACTAGAAGAACAGTTGCAGAAGCTTCAAGTTATTTGGCATTACTCTCCTCTACTGAACCACAAAATGTGAAAGAAGCATGCAAAGATGAATGTTGGGTGAAAGCAATGGATGAAGAACTTGAGCAAATCGAAAAGAACAATACTTGGGAGCTGGTTCCTAGACCAAAGGATAAGAATGTTATCGGAACAAAATGGGTTTTCAAAAATAAATTGAATGAAAATGGAGAAGTAATTAGAAACAAAGCCAGACTTGTTTGTAAAGGGTATGCACAGCAAGAAGGGATAGACTTTGAAGAAACTTTTGCTCCTGTTGCAAGACTTGAGGCCATCCGAATGTTTCTTGCTCTCTCAAGTTGTCAAAACTTCAAAGTATTTCAAATGGATGTGAAATCAGCTTTTCTGAATGGAGACTTGGATGAAGAAGTGTACATTGAACAGCCAGATGGTTTCATTCTTGGAAACGATCCAAATCTTGTATGCCGATTAAAAAAGGCTCTCTATGGTCTCAAACAAGCTCCAAGGGCTTGGTACTACCGGTTGGACAAATATCTTCATCAACAAGGTTTTTCAAAAGGTTCAGCAGATAGCAATCTTTATATAAAAGTTGAAAATGACAAATTACTAATACTTGTTGTGTATGTAGATGACATTATTTTTGGCAGTAATGAAGAAGCTATGAGTCAAAGCTTTGCCTCAGTCATGCAGAAAGAATTTGAGATGTCCTTGCTAGGAGAACTGACATACTTTCTTGGTTTGCAAATCCAACAAAAGAAAGGAGGAATCCTTTTATCTCAAACCAAGTATCTCAAGCAGATTTTGAAGAAATATGGCATGGAAGATGCAAAACCAGTATGTACACCCATGGTTACAGGATGTAGTCTCAGTGCAAATGACGAATCTGCAGCAGTTCATCAACCAACCTACAGATCTATGATTGGAAGTTTACTATATTTGACAGGTACCCGACCAGACATCATGCATGCAGTTGGAATAGTTGGAAGGTTTCAGGCAAATCCAAAGGAGACTCATCTTCAAGCAGTAAAGAGAATCTTCAAATATCTTCAAGGGACTCAAAATTATGGCCTATGGTATCCTAGAGATACAGATCTCACTCTTCATGCTTATACAGATGCAGATTGGGCCGGAAGCGTGGATGACAGGAAAAGCACAAGTGGTGGTGCATTCTTTATGGGTTCTAGACTGGTATCTTGGTTCAGCAAGAAACAGAGTTCAATTGCCTTGTCTACAGCTGAAGCGGAATATGTTGCGGCTGCATCTTGTTGCACCCAACTTCTTTGGATGATGCAGACTTTGCAGGATTATCAAATCACTTGTACACCTCCTATTCCTATCTTATGTGACAACACAAGTGCAATCAGCATCTCAAAGAATCCGGTTATGCATTCAAAAACCAAGCACATACCAATCAAGTACCATTTTCTCCGGGAACAAGTACTTGAACAGAAGGTCAAGTTGGAGTATGTTCCTTCTAAGGAACAAGTTGCTGATATTTTCACCAAACCATTGCCCAGGGACACTTTTGAATACCTCAGGCAAAAGCTGGGGGTTGTTGATGCATCATCTTACTGTTGATCATCTTCCTATTGGTGGTATAGGCTCAGGGGGAGCACATAATGCATTGTTGGCATTATGGAGAAGGAGATCTTGGAAATAGCTGCAATATGTCTCTATCTCCTTCATGATGGATTTCTGGTTACAAATCTGGAGATGCATGAGCATAGGGGGAGCATACCCTTTGCCCTTGATGTCAAAGGGGGAGAATGAAGCTGAAGATTATGTGGTTGCCATCAAGTCCAAAGGGGGAGATTGTTGGAAATAATACTGAGGGGGGGGGGAATCAGTATTATCTAGCAATTTACCAAATCTTCCTTATTTGATCTTTTGAAATATTCTCGCATATCAGTACCATAAAACAATGAGCATGAATAAAGAAAATAGACAGTCACACCAAAGAACACAAGATGTAAGGTGGAAACCCAATGCGGGAGAAAAACCACCTGCTGCAATAATGTCTCTATCTTCTTTCAAGAAATTCTTTTTACAATGATTTTGTACTGGTGCAGTCCTTTACCAGCACGCAGGCTGCAACCTGCAAAGAGCTACAACTTTTTTTGTTTTCCAGACTTCTCCTGGAAGGGAGCTACAACCCCCTACTTCTTTTTCAAAATGATCAACAAGTATACAACAGATACAGTCTACTACAGATATCAGATCAGTAATTACAGAAACAACCCAGAACACCTTATGAACAGAAATATACAGTTAACAGATCATCTTGAGACAGGGACGCATATTTTCTTTCTGTGGCCTGCGACTGGACGCAGTATACCTTATGCTGTTCTGCGTGCAGACGCACTGTTACTTTTGCTTGTCTGCGACCGACGCACACATCAACACTATCGCGCCGCGTCTTTTGCTTCAGAGACGCACCCAATACCACAGTCGCGCCGCGTCCTTCGCTTCAGAGACGCACCTGATCCTTTACTGTACTGCGTCCCGGCGCACTTTCCCTTCACTGAATCTGCGTCCTTTTAGATATAGAAGATAAGAGGACTTCAGAACCAACCCAAACACTCAGATCCACAGATCTGATCATGCGCCATATAGATCGTAGTCCATTAGAAGATTTACCCTTAAAGATATGGACTAGATCACACCAAGAGATGATCGACCAAGATGATGCTTAATCCAAATGAACTCCTTTGCTTTATATAGGCAAGCTTCTCCCCAAAGCGTGGAACAATACCACGAGCCGACACCATAGAAACACGCAACCGTCGGCTAGATACCACACAAGAAGCCCCCACGAGCTTTTCTCTACCTTGAAATGTGTGCACTGGGCGGACGCACCTTCTGAACGGCTGGCCAGCGTCCCTGGACGCGGGTTCTGTATGGAATACCTGCGGGGACGCACTTGCTGAACAAAATTTCCTGCGTCCTTCTTGATTTATCATCTGAAAGAGTTTGCCATCAAGTACAACACCTGAATCATAATGCCAACAAACTCCCCCTTTGGACTTGATGGCAACCACATAATCTTCAGCTTCATCATTCTCCCCCTTTGACATCAAGAGCAAAGGGTATGCTCCCCCTATGCTCATGCTTCTCCAGATTTGTAACCAGAAATCCATCATGAAGGAGACAGAGACATATTGCAGCTATTTCCAAGATCTCCTTCTCCATAATGCCAACAATGCATTATGTGCTCCCCCTGAGCCTATACCATCAATAGGAAGATGGTCAACAGTGAGATGATGCATCAACAACCCCCAGCTTTTGCCTGAGGTATTCAAAAGTGTCCCTGGGCAACGGTTTGGTGAAAATATCAGCAACTTGTTCCTTAGAAGGAACATACTCCAACTTGACCTTCTGTTCAAGTACTTGTTCCCGGAGAAAATGGTACTTGATTGGTATGTGCTTGGTTTTTGAATGCATAACCGGATTCTTTGAGATGCTGATTGCACTTGTGTTGTCACATAAGATAGGAATAGGAGGTGTACAAGTGATTTGATAATCCTGCAAAGTCTGCATCATCCAAAGAAGTTGGGTGCAACAAGATGCAGCCGCAACATATTCCGCTTCAGCTGTAGACAAGGCAATTGAACTCTGTTTCTTGCTGAACCAAGATACCAGTCTAGAACCCATAAAGAATGCACCACCACTTGTGCTTTTCCTGTCATCCACGCTTCCGGCCCAATCTGCATCTGTATAAGCATGAAGAGTGAGATCTGTATCTCTAGGATACCATAGGCCATAATTTTGAGTCCCTTGAAGATATTTGAAGATTCTCTTTACTGCTTGAAGATGAGTCTCCTTTGGATTTGCCTGAAACCTTCCAACTATTCCAACTGCATGCATGATGTCTGGTCGGGTACCTGTCAAATATAGTAGACTTCCAATCATAGATCTGTAGGTTGGTTGATGAACTGCTGCAGATTCGTCATTTGCACTGAGACTACATCCTGTAACCATGGGTGTACATACTGGTTTTGCATCTTCCATGCCATATTTCTTCAAAATCTGCTTGAGATACTTGGTTTGAGATAAAAGGATTCCTCCTTTCTTTTGTTGGATTTGCAAACCAAGAAAGTATGTCAGTTCTCCTAGCAAGGACATCTCAAATTCTTTCTGCATGACTGAGGCAAAGCTTTGACTCATAGCTTCTTCATTACTGCCAAAAATAATGTCATCTACATACACAACAAGTATTAGTAATTTGTCATTTTCAACTTTTATATAAAGATTGCTATCTGCTGAACCTTTTGAAAAACCTTGTTGATGAAGATATTTGTCCAACCGGTAGTACCAAGCCCTTGGAGCTTGTTTGAGACCATAGAGAGCCTTTTTTAATCGGCATACAAGATTTGGATCGTTTCCAAGAATGAAACCATCTGGCTGTTCAATGTACACTTCTTCATCCAAGTCTCCATTCAGAAAAGCTGATTTCACATCCATTTGAAATACTTTGAAGTTCTGACAACTTGAGAGAGCAAGAAACATTCGGATGGCCTCAAGTCTTGCAACAGGAGCAAAAGTTTCTTCAAAGTCTATTCCTTCTTGCTGTGCATACCCTTTACAAACAAGTCTGGCTTTGTTTCTAATTACTTCTCCATTTTCATTCAATTTATTTTTGAAAACCCATTTTGTTCCGATAACATTCTTATCCTTTGGTCTAGGAACCAGCTCCCAAGTATTGTTCTTTTCGATTTGCTCAAGTTCTTCATCCATTGCTTTCACCCAACATTCATCTTTGCATGCTTCTTTCACATTTTGTGGTTCAGTAGAGGAGAGTAATGCCAAATAACTTGAAGCTTCTGCAACTGTTCTTCTAGTTTGTATACCTGCTTCCTTTTGTCCCATGATCTGAGATTCTGGATGGTTCTTTTGAACATATCTGGATGGAGTCTTTTCTTCTATTCTTGTTCTTTCTTCTGCTTCTTCGTGAGGTCCGTCTTGAAATTGTTCTTGCGGTTCTTCTTCTTCATCATTCTGTCTTTGAGGGTAGCTTTCATCTTCTTCAATGTCTTCACGATGTATTTGCCTAGGAATGTATCCTTTCTCATCAACCACTACATCAATGCTTTCAACAATTCTGCCAAGTCTTTTATTGTAGCATTTGTATGCTTTGCTATGTGGAGAGTAGCCAAGAAGAATTCCTTCATCTGCTCTAGGATCAAGTTTGCCAAGCTGCTCCTCAGTATTTTTGATATAGCATTTGCTCCCAAAGATTTTGAAGTGCTTTACTGAAGGAGTTTTACCACTCCAGAGCTCATGAGGAGTTTGAGTGCTGTTCACTCGGACATTTGTCTTGTTGAGAATAATAACTGCCGCATGTGCAGCTTCACCCCAGAAGGTTGCAGGAGTTCCTGATTCATCAAGCATAGCACGAGCCATTTGCTGGACTGTTCTGTTCATTCTTTCCACTACTCCATTTTGCTGAGGAGTTCTAGCTGTAGAAAATTCTCTCCTTATTCCATGTTCATCACAGAAATCGAAAAATTCATTTGAAGTAAATTCTCCACCTCTGTCGGATCTGAGGCACTTAATCTTGTGACCTGATTCATTTTCAGCCAAGGCTTTGAAGGATTTGAATTTTTCGAAAGCTTCATCTTTGTGCTTCATAAGTCCTAACCAAACAAACCTGGAGAAATCGTCAATAAATAATATCAAGTATTCCTCTCCTCTAGGTGTTCTTTTTCTGAATGGTCCACATACATCTGTATGTACTAGCTCAAGAGGCATACTGGCTGATCCTTCTTTCTCTGGAAAGTTAGTTCTAGTCTGTTTTCCAAACTGACATGATCTGCACATGGTGTTGTCAGGAATTTTGATATCTGGAAGATCGCGAACTGCCTGATATTTGCAAGCTTTCCTTATTTGTGAGAAGCTTAGATGTCCCAATCTTCGATGCCATAACCAGTGCTCTTCATCCTTGCTTAAATAGCATTGTTGTTGTTCTTCATCAAAAATGTATAGATTATTTGAAGTTCTTTTTCCTTTGAGAACTGTTTTACCTGTATCAAGATCACGAACAAGACATCCATTTGATCTGAATATAACCTCGGTTCTTTGATCACACATCTGGCTTACACTTAGAAGATTATGCTTTAGTCCATCAACAAACAAAACATTTCCAGCCTTAACATCTTCTTTTAAAGGAGCAATACCTTTTCCTTTTATAGTTGCAGGAGTATCATTTCCAAAAGAGACTTTCTTTCCTTTTTCTAAATTAGAATAAGATTCAAGTTTTTCTTTATCACCTGTCATGTGCTTTGAACATCCACTGTCAATGTACCATAGATTTTCTTGTCCTTCTGCATAGAATGCTATCCCACATCTTTCTGTTTGAGGTTCCTTTATTTTCCATGTTTTGGTGCCTGAGGTTTGTTCCCTTTTTTGTTCTTGTACCTTTCTTTCCGGAAACCTGCTTCTACATTCAACATCTTCATGTCCAAAATTATTGCAAATAGAGCATTCAACTTCATTTTCAAGAGCTGAAAAATTGTTATAGGTCCTTTTTGTATTCCCTGTCATGCTTCTTTGTTTTTGAGCTTCCCTAGTCATGATTGTTTTATACGCAACACATTGGGCTGCTTTGTGACCAAAGTTATGGCAAGAAAAGCATTGTCCATTGAAGAAGTTTCTGCGATTATTGAATCTACCAGCCGACTGATTGTAATTTCTATTTTCATCTATTCTTGAACCAAATTGAGAAGGTTTTACCTGTGGCTGGTTGTGGCTTTTGTTCACCCTTAAGCTGGATTGCCCCTGATAGTTTGAAGTTTGTCCCTGCTTTACCTGATGATCTTCCTTGTGTTCTTGCTCATTTCTTCTTGCTGCATCAAGATAACTTTTTGAAGTGGAAGCTTGAGAAGTTTCTCCATTGTAGCCCAGACCTGTCTTATTTAGAGGAGATCGCTGCACACTGATAATCTCATTCAATGTTTCAGATCCTTTGACAAACTTGAGATTAATAGTTTTTGTTTTCTCAATTTCTTTTCTAAGACCAACAATTTCACCTTCTAATTTTTCAAGATGTTTTTCCTTTTCATCAATCTGAAATTGTAGAGTATCAATAATCATGTTCTTTTCTTCTATACATCTCTTGAGTCTAGTAATTTCATCATAAAGGTTATCCACATCTATAGCATCCTCATAATTATCATCTTCAAATGCCATTAACAATCTATATTTGTTACCTTGTTCATCTTCATCACTGTTTGATAAGCCATCGCTATCTTCATGGGTGTAGTAGCTTTTCTTATTTGTACCCTGTTTCTTGTTCCATCTAACTGGTTCCTTTCCTTTATCCTTATAAGAGCATTTTGCAGCATAATGACCTACTCTTCCACAAGCAAAACATTTGAAAGGTAGCTTACCTCTGAACCTTCCAGAACCCCTTTGAAGATTTCTGACAAAGTTTGATTCTTCTTCCTCTTCTTCTGGAACATGACATGCTTCATAGTGATCTTCTTTGCCTGATGCTTTAAAAGCAGCTTCCCTTCTGTCTGATGGACCTCCCTTTCTCATTTCATAAGCAGTTAGAATTCCATGCAGCTGAGACATAGTGAGAACACGGAGATTTTCCTTTTCTTCTACTGCAGATACTTTAGATTCAAACTTGGGAGATAAAGATCTTAGAATCTTTTGAACTACTATAGTCTCTTTTATTTCTTCACCCAAATTTTTCATACAATTAACAATCTCATCTACTCGAAGAAAATAATTAGCCACACTTTCATCATTATACATCTTGAGAGTCTCATATTGAATCCTGAGAGTTTGAAGTTTAGCTTCTTTTACCTGTTCATCTCCTTCATAGCTAGTGATCATTTTGTCCCATATCTCTTTTGCTGATTTGAAGTGCATGACCTTCATGAACTCTGTTTGAGATATACTTCCTAATAGAGTACTGACTGCTTTTGCATTTGTTTCATACTGCTTTTTCTCAGCTGGATCTGTAGGAGTAACTGAAGGAAAGGCATAGCCTGATTCTACAATGTTCCAAACTTCTGTACCAAGAGATTGAAGATATGCAGTAACTCTTACCTTCCAATAATTGAAGTTTGTTCCATCGAAGACGGGTGGCCTGATTGATGCTTCTCTCTCGTAGTTGCTCATGATGAACGATCTACCTTCAAGCGATCAAGCTGTTCTGAAGGACCTGCTCTGATACCAATTGTTGGAAATAATACTGAGGGGGGGGGGAATCAGTATTATCTAGCAATTTACCAAATCTTCCTTATTTGATCTTTTGAAATATTCTCGCATATCAGTACCATAAAACAATGAGCATGAATAAAGAAAATAGACAGTCACACCAAAGAACACAAGATGTAAGGTGGAAACCCAATGCGGGAGAAAAACCACCTGCTGCAATAATGTCTCTATCTTCTTTCAAGAAATTCTTTTTACAATGATTTTGTACTGGTGCAGTCCTTTACCAGCACGCAGGCTGCAACCTGCAAAGAGCTACAACTCTTTTTTTGTTTTCCAGACTTCTCCTGGAAGGGAGCTACAACCCCCTACTTCTTTTTCAAAATGATCAACAAGTATACAACAGATACAGTCTACTACAGATATCAGATCAGTAATTACAGAAACAACCCAGAACACCTTATGAACAGAAATATACAGTTAACAGATCATCTTGAGACAGGGACGCATATTTTCTTTCTGTGGCCTGCGACTGGACGCAGTATACCTTATGCTGTTCTGCGTGCAGACGCACTGTTACTTTTGCTTGTCTGCGACCGACGCACACATCAACACTATCGCGCCGCGTCTTTTGCTTCAGAGACGCACCCAATACCACAGTCGCGCCGCGTCCTTCGCTTCAGAGACGCACCTGATCCTTTACTGTACTGCGTCCCGGCGCACTTTCCCTTCACTGAATCTGCGTCCTTTTAGATATAGAAGATAAGAGGACTTCAGAACCAACCCAAACACTCAGATCCACAGATCTGATCATGCGCCATATAGATCGTAGTCCATTAGAAGATTTACCCTTAAAGATATGGACTAGATCACACCAAGAGATGATCGACCAAGATGATGCTTAATCCAAATGAACTCCTTTGCTTTATATAGGCAAGCTTCTCCCCAAAGCGTGGAACAATACCACGAGCCGACACCATAGAAACACGCAACCGTCGGCTAGATACCACACAAGAAGCCCCCACGAGCTTTTCTCTACCTTGAAATGTGTGCACTGGGCGGACGCACCTTCTGAACGGCTGGCCAGCGTCCCTGGACGCGGGTTCTGTATGGAATACCTGCGGGGACGCACTTGCTGAACAAAATTTCCTGCGTCCTTCTTGATTTATCATCTGAAAGAGTTTGCCATCAAGTACAACACCTGAATCATAATGCCAACAGAGCTGGTATCTCATCCAAAGGACAAAAACATTATAGGAACTAAGTGGGTATTCAAAAAAAAAATGAATGAAGATGGAAAAATCATCAGAAACAAGGCAAGGCTTGTTTGTAAAGGCTATACACAAATTGAAGGAATTGACTTTGAAGAAACATTTGCACCAGTAGCTCATGTGGAAGCTATCATGATGTTCTTGGCATTTGCTTTCTCAAAAGGATTCAAAATCTATCAAATGGACATAAAATCAGCATTTCTGAATGGGCAACTCAAGGAAGAATTCTACATGGAGCATTCAGAAGGGTTTGATCTAACATGAGGAAAAGACTTATTCTGTAAGTTGAAAAAGACATTATGTGGGTTGAAACAAGCTCCTAGAGCTTCGTATGCAAGATTGGATCACCATCTACAAAAAAAAAGGCTTCAAGAAGGGAGTGACATGAAGCAATCTCTACATAAAGACGGATGAGGGTAAGTTACTAGTGACACTTGTTTATGTTGATGATCTAATTTTTGCTAGCAATAATGATGAGATGAGCCATGAATTTTCTCAAAACATGTCAAAAGAGTTTGAGATGTCGATGATAGGAGAGTTATCTCCTTTCCTTGACCTACAAGTATCTCAAACCAGAGCAGGATTGTTTATATCTCAAGCCAAATATCTTAAAGACATGCTTAAAATATATGGAATGGAAGATTGTGCTCCCATGAGCACACCCATGACCACAAATTGCAAATTGAGCAAAAATGATGACTCCCCTCTGGTGGATGCAACTCATTACAGGTCAATAATTGGAGCCCTTTTGTACTTAACTGCCACAAGACCTGATATAATGCAAGCGGTAGGAATGGTGGGAAGATTTCAATCAGCTCCTAAACAATCCCATTTGTTAACTGTAAAAAGAATTATCAGATACCTGAAAGGAACCCCTGATTTCAGTCTTTGGTACCCTAAGAGCTCAACTCTGACTGTAACTGCATACACCGATGCTGATTGGGCTAGAAGTGTAGATGATCGAGAAAGTACTAGTGGAAATGCATTCTTCCTGGGAGACTGTTTAGTATCTTGGATCAACAAAAAATAGACTTCCATATCATTATCCACAGCCAAAGCCGAGTATATAGCTGCAGCAGACTGTTGTACTCAAATACTATGGATGAAGGAAGCTCTAAAGGATTTCAACATAGGTACGGATCAACCAATTACCATCTATTATGATAACACAAGTGTTATCAGTCTCAACAAAAATCTAGTGATGCACTCAAAGAGCAAACATATACCAATCAAATATCATTTCCTTCCTGAACAAGTAGCTGAACAAAACATCATCTTGGAATATATCAATACTAAGGAGCAGATAGCTAATATTTTCACAAAACCTCTTCCTCGAGAAGCATTTGAACATCTTCGTCAAAAGATGGGGGTTATCTCTTTAGCATCACTTAAGTTCATTCATAAAGATGTTGCCTAATAGGGGAAATAGTTTGACAGGGGGAGTCTGTATGCATTCCTTTTTCATTGATGTCAAAGAGGGATAGAAGAAGAATATTACCATCAATAACAAGGGGGAGATTGTTGACATAGATTGTCATTGATGTTAATATGGAAATATTCTAGGAGCCAGAGGAGGCAAAACGGAGCTATCGAAGCTACAGGAGAAGCCATATATATGCCATATATATGTGAAAGAAGAACTATCAGAGGAGAACAAAGAAGAGCAGAAGAGTTAAAAGAGGCGGAGCAGTATAGATATATATATATATATATATATATATAGATATATATATATATATATATATAGATATATATATATATATATATATATATATATATATATATATATATATATATATATATATATATATATATATATGGACAATATACACTACTAGAGGCAGAAAACATATATATATATATATATATATTCAATATACACTATCAAAGGCGAATATATAGATATCTATATATATATATATATATATTATATAACTACGATACGTTGTGGACCCCCTGCAACATTATGAAAGGCTCCATTGTTATATCGTATCCACCCATTAGAACTCGCATATCACAATACAAAAAGGGCTGCCACCCCTAAAAGCATTGATTGCCATATATGTTGCGGACCTGATGCAACATTACAGTTTGACTTAATGCTATATCACCTCCGGCATGTTGGAAGTGATCCATTGCAAGTTATAAATGGATTGCGCTATAAACTGCGATTACGATTACACACAAACCTGAAGGGGTTATCAGCTACTGCTTAATATCATATCGCATCCACAGGAGAATCGGCCATCGGCCATTGGCGATATCATGAGCTCGACTTATAAAAGACTTCTGCAAGTCGCGATTGTGGATTGCGATAATGTTGTGGAGGAGTGGACCTGATGTAGTTATAGATGTGGGTGTAATGATTTTGAAGTCTGCCCTTAAGCTTTTCGGTTGGGTTTTTCCATATATTCCAGTGTATTTCAATATTTGTATTGCCCGGGGTTTTTTAGGCCAAAAGCTTATAATAACAGTATTGATAGTTCAGTGGGCCTGAACGATGGCGATTGCAATTGCGATGGTGACGTGGCAAGTGGGGCCCCCTGATTGGTACAGTCTCTCCGTAAAACAATAAAGTCTTGTGTATGCCTATTATTATTCAAAAAGGGGCTCTATTAGAACTTTTAATATGCAACATGTTTTCTCTGTGTATTTCGGTCCTCTCTTATGAATTTACATGTCCTTGGAGTTTTGGTGAACTCAAAGAGACATAGGAAGCCGAAATCTGAATGGCAAGCTAGTGTAGAGGAAGCCAAAGCGACATGAAGAATCGAGAAGCTGAAGAGGCAAGCAAGCGCAGAGCAAGCTAAAGTGAGCATTGAGGAATTCGAAGAGCCAACAGAAAGCGGAAACCAACAGTGAGAGGCATCAAGATTACGTAAAATAGGATAAACAAGGAAAGTGTGTGTGTGTGTGAATAATCAGACTAAGAGGAAGCCGAAGTTCAGGCAGAGGCTGGAGAAGCAGGAGAATAGAAGTGAAGCATAAGCTTAGTAGGCTTGGGAGCAGAGAACTACAACAATATAGATTCTAACAATTTATAATAAAGGGTTGGAGCCCGCGAGGTTGGAGCCTCAGAACTTAAAGGATTGGAGTCCTTGGGAGTTGGTGCTCCTAAGTCTAGGACTGTTGCCTTGGCAAAACAAAGTTGTTCCTCTGGAGGTTGGAGCATCACAAAAGTCCAAGTTGGTGCTTGGCAACATTGCAACCACTTATATATTGTATCTATTTCATTGCACAGATTATATTAATAAAATAATTTATTCCAACTATCTATTTTCTGTATTCCATATATAAATGTTTTTGTTGATAAAAAGAACAATTGAAAAGAAATACTGATTCACCTCCCCCCTCAGTATTTCCAACAAACCTCATATTAATTAGAAAACAAGTATTCACCCTTTTAATAATACTAAGGAAATAGAGAGTAATTTTTAAGTACTTGGAATTTTTAGGAGGGTGATTGCCTCAACTCTCCAAGTTAGATAGTTTTTCGAACTCAAAAACTTTAACCACTCACATTTTTTGAAATGTGTGTTATACATATTGCATGAATGCAATCCACTCATGCTTTAATTTCTTGAAAATGCTTATAATAGTCTGTGCATGAACATTAATGAATATAGACAATGTGTCATGCATGTGCATTGATCCATGTAAGAAATTTGTCTTGCACAAGGAACAATTGATGCATGGAGTAATTATTACATATTGTGTGCTTGACATAGAAGTAGTATGAGGTTATTAATGGTTTCCTAAATTATTGTAGAAATTGGATGCTTCTGATTGTTACTATTAAGGACACAAAGGTTAAAAAACTATACGAAAACCTTTTTTAGTTGCTAAGAAATACAGTGAACTTGTTTCAGATTATGGGATCTTTTCCCTAAAAGGGTCAATGGTTAAATTTTTATGTATTATTTGTTCATGCAACCTTGTTTTTACAATATATACACATTATTCTCTCATTAATTAAAGTAGGAAGAATATTCCTCGCAATTTCTTGTTTTCATTAGGTATAAAAGCTCGATCACCTTGAATCCTAGGTGTGAGGGGAATCCATGTTGTAGAAGGAATGGAATGAAAATAAAGAAAATAAATGAAATAAAAATTGACATATATAATAGAAAGCATAGGGGTACAGTGAAAATCCAACTTTTATTAATACATGAAATAGAAGAATACTATAAAATGCAAACTAGAGAATACAAACTTGCTAGAATGGTGGTAGTTATATTTGAATAGGTAGAGATGGTAGATACACACATTTGTGAATGTTATTACAAAAGCCTAAGAGGATGGGATTTTAAAATAATGAAATAACCATATAAGTCAAAAATCCTAACCCTATAAGATGAAACACTAAAATGTTTGCAGGCCTCAAGGTGGTTTGTTGGTTCATCAACTTCCCAAGGGTGCAACTTTTGCATTCAATATCTATTTCAAGTGTGCAACTTTTGTGTACAATATATTTCCTTATAACCAACCTAAAACTTGTGTTGATCATGTGGTTGCTTGTACATGGCATTGGAGTTTTGTAGGATATCATGAACTTGTTGTTTGTGGTGTTGGATTCATTAAATAAATTTGGTTACACTATTAAAATATTATTTGACTAAAATATTGTTTGGCTAAAATATAATTTGGTTTCTACAGTAAGATTGTTTGTCTAAAATTTTTATTATCTACTATCTCGACATTGCTTGAATTTAAAATATATGTACCTTCACAAAAAAATTGAGCATTGTTTCAAATAATTTTCTATAATGGCATTTAATACTTTTATTTTCAAACCATGACAGGTTAGAACAAACCAAAATAATAATATTTTCATTTGAATTATATTTAATACCTTCAGAATTAGCATTAAACTCTTAAAAAAGAGACTACTTGCACACATCTTTAACAGTTGGTGATACATTCACCTTACAGGGTTTTCATCCCATGAACCTATGCCATAATATATATGTTCATGGGATGTTACAAAATACCCCCAATTTAACTATATGTTAATAAATACCTCCCAAAATCATTTTGTCAAGAAATACCCTATTTTTACTATATAACATTTTCATACCACATAATAGCTATAGATTGCTCCATCCCTCGCATTCCCCTACTCCCACCACCCCCCGCCCACTACACACCCCCACCAATATCTACAACATATTGACTTTATGTTTCATCATTTTAAAAAGATATTTATGAATGAATGTGATAAGATATGGTGAACAAGTCAAAACCCCCATGTTTTAATTCAATGTAGTCTAACATATACTTGTTGATTCTATTGCAATAGTTTGATCCATTCAAATACATTAACAATAATTCATGTAGAAAATACTTCTCCATCTCTATATACCCACAATTAGACATGCATTCACACATGCCAAGTCTCATAAATAAATCAAATAACATGTTTATCTATGAATATGATAGAAAGGTCAAAGTTTGGTTTTGTGCTAAGTCCTTCAATGCATTGCATTCATGTATTACATAGATGGCTCAATGGAATTATGAAACATTGCTTCCAAAGGAACTAATAGAATAAAAAGTGCTTCATAAACACACCACTAAGAAATAAATGTTTTCTTATACATAATAAATATGCATGAGCTTAATGAACTTAATGTCATTCTAATCGCTATGCTAAATTAATCCTTTGAATCAAAATTGTCACTTATCTAAAAAGTGGTATTCAAAAATCTTCCTTATAACAAATTCATATTTTTTTCAACATTTAAGAATATTATCACCCTTTGATCACCCCTACCCCATTAACTATTACTTTGTGATTCTTCACATCAAGTTTGTATTCTTCCCTTCATAATGGCATTATGGTTCCTGACATTCTATTATATAAGCTACACCCTTATAAGGAATAATTCTTTAAGACAAGTTTAATATTGGTGGTATATTTCATCTAGGTTGATATCAATGAATCATGATGGTTAATAATTATTTTTTACCATAGGTGGTTTACAAGACCATGGTTTTTGTAAAAGATGGTATACACCCATGGAATTTGCAAGGCATGCTGTCTAGGTAAATCCTCTCTGTGGACAGAGACGATCCATCTATCCCAATGAGTGTGTCTAGCAACTGAAGTGACAATCTACTAGGCACTTTCCTAAGTTACAATTGAAAGGAGACACAAAGAATATGGCCTACCTCGTTCTGATGTTATCTCGACATCCTTTGTTGAAGACCTTGAATCACTGGCGTCACGGGCTAGTTCATACTACTTATACTGTTTATTCACCTGCACAAGAGATCAAGACACAATAAGGCATACAAATACAAATAGCATATTCAAAAGTAACCTAATTAACTGATCAAGGAATGTTAAGTTAAATGATGCATGAGCATACACATTTAGGGAAAATGAACCAGCAGTTTTGTATTAATAGAAAATAAAGGGAAGGATACAACCAATCCTTGATGTTGATAAGCCCTCTTTGAATGAATATCCAAGTTATGCTATCCAAGTCAAATAAGTAGCATATAGGCACAATCTTAGCATAAGGGTGAAAATAGACATAGACCAACATACCAACTCAACCTCAAACAAATTGGGAATGGGAGAGGATGAATATATAGGATGGGAAAGGGAGTTAGGATCTCTCTAAAGATAGGATTAGACCCTCTTCTCAAGGAGGTAGCTCATAGGGATAAGACCAAGAGGCTAAGTTGCGAGAATTCTACCTTATCTATGCTAAACAACCTCCACCTCGCCGCTCTAGAAGCTTCTAGATCACAAAGCTTCTCATCCTCTTTGGGAAAATTTCCTTTTTGGGATCATCGTGGGTATAGAAGTGAATAGAGAAATTCCATCACAGGTCAAGTGCAGTGCAATAAGAGATCATCGTTTTTTTTGGTCTCATAAGCACGATGATTCTCAAATTAGGGTTTTAGAGCTATTTCTTTCGGGGAAAGCTAAAGGAATTTTCTAATCAATGTCTTAGGAAGGATTTGAGATGCATATATGAATGAGTACACTGCATAATGGTCATGTTTTGGGCACTTCAGGGTATGTCACAAGCAAGTGCAAGAGGTGTGACAAAATATTATGTAATAGATGCCCCCTAAAGCAACAAGGCAGAATGAGGAGGGATGACTAAGATTATTTACGAGCTTTTGCAAGGATGAGGAAAATCACTATTATGAGACCTGCAAATCAAGGACGCATATACATATACATATATGAGATTAAGACATGAATCTATGGTATGGATGCAATCATCCAGATGATAAGAACTATGTGAAAGGATCCATGGTATGGATGCATCCATCCAAATGAGAAGGATAATATGTGAATCTAAGATCCAAGGTATGGACACAACCATCCGATATAAAAGGATCATCATAAATGTAAAGTCCCACAGTATGGTCACAACCATTCGTATAGCAGAAACATGTGTACAATCATCAATAACGTATAACTGCATGTAGCCTAAGTCATATGAGACAAGACTAATGGTCTTGCGCTCCATCCTGGCTTGATCAAAGTACAAATTCTAACATACAAATAAATGTGTTGAAGTCGAACATGCTAGAAAACCACGTGATTACTGGTTAATGATCTAGACTGTTAACAAGTATGAGAGAAACCACCGATAATGATAATGGTTCTCAAGGTACGAAAGAAGCCACCAATAATGAAAATGGTTCCAAGGTATGAAAATACAATCTGTGAATGTGTAATGAATCTAAAGTCTAGCACTCATGGAATCACCTGATCGAAAGCCAATGATGGAAACCTATCGTCGGATGTGAAGGACTTGCCATTAAGGCATGCAAGCTCTAAGGTATTGAAAGGGAATCTCTAAGTCGTCTTCCTGGATAATGAGTTGAAGTAAATAGTAAGTGACTCGTCAAAGGAGGGTCATAATGATTCCCTCATCATTGACACGAAAAAATGAATAAAGTGAAATGGATGAGTATGATACAGGATTGTGACAAAAGGTCATAAATTGTATAGGTAATAGACTAAACATAAGACTTCTCTTGGACATATCAGCGACACAACTCCAGAGTGTGGCAGAATTCGAATCAACATAGAACCAAGGGTCATAATGACGAAGCAGAATAGTCATATGCGAGGAAAAATGGATCACCCAAACCCAGAAAGGCACGTGATTGAGTGAGGATATACTAAACCTGTCATGAGATGTAGATGAGTGTCATCTTCAAGAGAGACATGTTGCCTATACAAGAAATGTTTCACTTTCGCTTTTTCCCCACTATTTCTAGTGAGTACCTCTTTATTTTTACATAATCTTGAAGAGGCTACCCTATTCTTGTCGATAATTTCACCCTTCGAATGAATCCATTCTAGTAAGTTTTACAAGTCCTATGAAGGAGAAACTCGATCTCGTCATGGTGAAAATTCTTTCATTGTAAAAAAATTTAACGAGTACGACAAAAGAATAACTCGGTATATTTTTCATATTTTAGAGAGTTTGAAAAAAAGATGAAAAAGAAAACTTCATTAGGTCCCGTTTCGTAATTTGTCCCTCAAACCCAAAAAGGTAGAAAACAATATTCAATAGAACCTCTTGATCATATTGACCAAGGTGTACCTTGTTTGTAAATAGTCAATCTCAACCCAAAAAAGGGGTGAACATATATTGATACGACGTTAATTCATTTACTTTTACGAGTTTGAAACGACAAGTAGTCAGCAATATTTTCATTTTTCGAGAGTCAGAAAAGAGCTAAAAGATGACTCCTCCTCAAGGAATGAGTAGTATAAAATGATAGCAACTAGTTTCCGTAATGATGGAACTGTTAAAAACATGTAATGGTCAAGAGGCTTGCTAATAATACCACTCATCGCAGATGCTTCTCAGGCACAGGTAAAACAACCAAGTGAAAGCATATGATTGGCCAAAGAGATGGTGATGATGGAATGGACAAACCAAGGCTCATCTGGAAAAAATTGGCTAAGAAAAGAAACAATCACGAGATGTAAAGTGGGAATGGGTTAATTTTTGCGCAAGCTTGAAACATCGAAAACTATGCTTGAGATAAGTTTACATGCCCTAACATAATGACTCAATTCAAGGCACATGCCCCCCAAGCTTAATTTCATTCACCAAAGTAGACTACTGGTTACTAGCAGGTGGATAGAATGAAGGTTCACTTACGAGATCAAGTGAAACACTCAAATGGGATTTTATGAGATCTAATCAAAGACTCGAATTGGAAGGAGATTTGTTTCATTTTTTAATAAGCTTGACACGAGAAAATAACCATGCTCATGACACCTTGTTTCATTTCTTAATGAGGTTGGCACAAGTAAATGAACCATCCTCATGGGGACCTATTTTATTTTTTAATGAGGTCTACATAGTAAAAGAACTATCCTCATATCCCTTGTTTCATTTTTTAAGGAGCTTAACACAAGACAAGGAACTCTGCTCCATATCCTTTGTTTCATTTTTTAAGGAGCTTGACACAAGACACAGAACTCTTCTCCATGCATGTGATCATAGATCAAAAGAGGCCATGTCTTCCAATAGGTTGTCATCAGATGGTTGAACAACACTCTGGAAGGGATACATGTCTAGGGATACAAATGAAAATTGGGGCTACAATGCCCCTAGTACATGATGTACTACATCACCTACTAGATTATCAGTAGATGTGGGCATGGAACAAGTGGCCATGTAATTAACTTGTTGCGAGCATGATATGGCTTGCATTTGAGAACCATTTAGGGATGATGGTTGATGGGGAGTTGATTCAGGACCAATGAATGTAATCTTATCGATGATCACAATGCTTCCTTCACGCGGGAAACACATCACTCGAAAGAGGGAAGAAACAAGAGCTCCCATGACATAAACATGGTCATGGCGAAGAAGTATATTAAAATCCAATGGGCCTCAGACAATCATTACATGTATATAGACAGTCTTTCCTCCATAAATAATAGGTAACTTAGGAAGGATCCCTAACAATTGACTGCTTCTTCTATTAAAAGCTAATAGATTCTAGGTGACAGGGACAAGCTGAGGAGAACCTAAAGCTTTCCAAGAAGTTGAGGACATAATGCTAACATATGCACCCTTGTCTATGACTGTGACAGGTACATCCATATGGTAGGCCTGTACTGTAATATGGGAAGGCACATAACATGGAAGGCGATATCCTACCAGTTGACTCCAATCAAAAGAAGTGACCAAACTACTTGGAGGCGTGTTGTAGGAAAATGAGAGCTACCCTATTATTCTCTGGGAATAAGAGAACTACTCTGATGCACCTTGGGAACGAGATAATTTCCCTCCAGTTCATTCGAAACTAAAGAAACTAGAACAACCTAAGAAGTATGAGGTTCACTCTCTACTAGAAAGGTCTGGTTAACTGAAGTTTGAGCCACGTCTACCATTTTCTCAACCAATGGTTGGTTGAGAATGGACACACGAGGCTTACTTTCAGAGAGGGTGGGGTTGACCAAAGATTACTTTTGACCAATCACTGGATCAACTAGTGAAACATAAGGGGAAGGATTTTGATAACCAACCGGAAGATAAGGTTGAGGAGTTGTAAGGTTTTCTAACTCTTTGGAAGCTTCATCCATTAAAGGACAAAGGTGAACGGGATGACTACCTTCACACAACTTACAAGGAAATTTTACTTTTCCCTTCTTCCCGTGAGATTTATTAGTTGAAGGTGTATCACTAGCATGATCGCCAAAGGCTAATGACAAAGGTCGATGTGAACCTATATACCAAACTTATAAGACTTTGGGAATACCAGGACAACTCCAAAGAAGGTGATCACCCATACATAACATGCAAGAGAATTTTACTTTTAGGGGTTGGTTGGAATATTTTTCTTAATTAGTTGCATTGGTAACAATAGTTCTTTGGTTGCCCCCTTTCTTATTTCTCTTATTCTTCTTCATCCTCTTCTTCTTCTTCTTAGCTTCCTGGTTACTAGAATCCAGACTTTCACCAGGCAAAAAGGAAGAATGAGGTGACGAAATAGGCAAAGAAGTAGAGGGGTCAACTTTAGGATCAAAACGAAGTTGATGCTATTTAGGTGGAGGAGAACTTGGTTGAAAAGAAGTTTGGACACTCATAACCACCAAGGTCAAAAATAACCAAACTAGCAGACCAATGGTCAATCGAGGAAGGGACAACATCGCCATGTAGGGAGCATCAATATTTCCAAAAGAATGAAAACAACTAGTATTCCCATCAGAGGGGTTTCCTTGACTAGTAGACTCAGGAAATGTTGCCATTGGTATCAACTAAGATCTACTAAGGATTATTTCCGCAAGAAGGATTTTTTTCCGTGGTCAATTAATTTTATAATTTGAAACATAAACTTTTCCTTTTCATATTTTAAGAGTTGCAAAAAGGACAAAAAGGTGACTCTAGTCACTTTCGTTGGTTTAGCGAGCTTGAAAGGACAAGTACTCGATGATCCTTTTTCTAGCTTAGTGGGTCCTAACCCAGGTTCAAAGTTAGTTTTGCCAAACAAATCCCTACACTACTGGCCCTTTCGGCATCAACCCACGGGTCGCAAACTGAAGTCTCACACGAAGTAGTATGGAGGGATGATGGAACCAAGTTTCCACACTCAGAGAATAGTGTAATGTCATTTTATGCCCTAAACCTACCTTCGTGCAAATCAATAAGCCCTTAAGGCTTATCGATATGACTTTCTTTAACTCACCTCTAGAACTTTGCGATGGTCTACAACTGTCTTTCATGGACACTAAACAAGTGAATCAACCACATACATGCCTCTGTGATTACTCCTAACTCCGTATTTACCCAGATCGGCTTAAATGCTCAATGACTTTAACATGCAACAAGATATTCTTGGCATAAACAATTATTATTACTTGCATTCTTATGATAATATAAATCAGGTAAAATCGCACATCAATACAGTAATAATTCGTAAACCCATCATTCATCATAACATAATAGCGCATTCATTCATAATAGAAATAAATAGCCGAAACACAGGAATTGCTACAATAGTCTCCTTATTAATACTTTAGTTCTTCTTACAAACTCAAGACATCGCGCGCACTCAGCTGCAGGGGTCCGCCCATTTAGCTGCAGACTCTACTCTAGGCCTCTGTGCACACAACTGGGGAGCCTCTCTTCTACTCTAAGAATTCTTCGCTCTTTCTCTTACTAGCCCATTACACTCATCATTATTGATATCTACTATGTCTTAGACTCTCTAAGACTCTCCTTTTTATACAATCCCATGGTTTATGGACCATGGGTAAATCTACTAAAGCTGACACAACTTACATAAAAGAAGGGTATAACCCTTTATGACACTTTACTTTCTACGTGCTCCATGAGCACATCCTGCAGAGACTTTACATTCTTTATAACAAAACATGAGATTTTTGCCCCAAAACATGGACTTTGCCCCAAAATTGACCCTAAGGGACCTTGTCCAAATACGCCCCCAACACAAATATCGTGACTCACCCCCAAGTCACTCTACTAGTGCAGACATCTTACTACGAAAACCTCCTAACTCAACTTGTGCTAATGCTACCTTAGCTACACTCTACGTGGCTACCTGTTTGATCTACTCCACCAGATGCTTTGTTGCTACTCCTGCACTACCTTCCTTGATCTTATGCTGTATTCTTTATAGGCTTGCTAGCTTCTCCTCAATGGTGGTAGAGATAACATAGGACTCATATAGCCGAGGCCCCAATAGGGCCTTAAGGACTGCCTCTTTCCTTTACGTTGCCTCCACATGTTCGAGCAATTGTTTTGCCTCATGCAGCTTGACCAGTCATTGTGATATAGTGACGGTGTGCACCATTTCTCTTGCTTCATCATATTTTTGCTCCAATTCATTGGCTTCTAGGCTCAACCTCTGAAGTTTAGGATCTTCTTAGAGTGTCATAACTACCTCCATGGAATGCTCAAATAGCACGGTGCGATCCACCACCACGACATCTACTATTGCGACTCCATCCTTTACAGTTGTTTTGCGCTGTTATCTGACCTCTGGTAGAGTTCATGGCAGTGACTTCAGCTTGAGCTCTGTTATCTTCAGGTTTTCTTCAAACTGACCTTGGCCACTTCCATCTTTGCATCGCGTGCACCTGCAGCCAGCTTCTTGATCTTCACATCCACCGGTGCTTCCTTAGAGATATGTAGTTCAGGGACTGTTTCGTATGCCTTGACCACCACGGCTACAGTTTGTTTGTTTTGCACCTAAAAGTTCTTCTAGGCTTCCAGCGCTGCTATCATCTCCACAAACATCTATTTTCTTTTTACCTTATACTCATTGATCATGCTCAGCGTGCGCTACTCTTGGGCCTTAATTTTTGTGATCACACCTGCTTGCAGTGTGTGAAGGAACTCACTGGGAGCGTGGCCAAGTTGAGGCCCATATTCTTCAAGGTGCTGAAAATAACCTTGTCAGTGGTTGCCTCCATGCTCAAATCTCCATCAAGCACCACAGCTGTCGGGAGATCCGTTGACTGAACCATCACCGCTACGTGAGTGGTCCCTGGTGCCGAATTGGTTGATGCAAGGATGCTCTGTCTTGCACTTGCCTAGAGTCTAGTTGTTTGGATCTGCAGCTCGAGTAGACCCATCTTTATGGTGGTAAGTGCTTGCTTTTTCTGCAACTCAAATTACTGGAGCAATTCTACCACTGTATCCCGCACCTTATCTCCAATATCATTGAATTCACCCTCAATCAAGGTAATTAGATCTAGCGACGACTTAGTGGCTTTTGTGTTCTTGCATGGCCCTTCTTTTTCCTACTCCCTATAACACTTAGAAGGGAGTGCTCTCTTGTTGATATCCATCACCTTGGTCTAACCGCTCTTCTTCCTCTGTTTGGGGTGAAGGAAACTTCTAACTTCTTTCAGAATCGTGCTCTTCCTGTTCGGCTTGCTCCTTTGTGGCACGCTCCGTGTCGACCCGTGCCTTCTCCTCAGCCTCTTTCTTCCTCTTCTTAGCCAACAACTGAACCTTCTATCCAGCCACTTCCTTATTCTTTTTCTCCATGTACTTGCTCGTCTCAGCAGCCTCATTGGATGCATAATTCTACTCTATTTCCATCACTTGATGACCTCTGCAATAGCGTCATCCGTGTCTAGATAGGGTAAGTTGAACTGTTTCTACTCAAGGTCCTTGAGCACTTGGATGTTAACATGATGGAAGTTCGCTTTGAACTTCACGCACAGTTGGTGACAATCGTGGTTTCTAGTTGATGGCCATGCAAATTCTCGCCTCCATCAGTACCCAAAATACTTTACTCTGTGTGACCCGTGTAGCATCTTTGGTGGCCTAGGGAGATGCAAACTTTGCTGCTTTTGGTAAATAATTCTCCATAGGAGGAAACTGGCTATCCTTCAGCAGATCCCACACGACCAGCACAATTGAGAGCAACAACCACAAATAGTGAAAAGTATTACTATTGTTTTATTCCAATCTGCAGTTTGCGTGGAACTCTCTACATAGGTAGGGCACCTAGTTGAGTTGTACTCCCTCCATGCACTGGGCTGCCAATGAAACCACTGGTATCAGCACCTCGTCTAGGACAACTGTTTTTCATAACTTTGCCAGCCAAAATCTGCCTAGCAATCTTCACCGTGAGGTCATTAATGCTAGTAATCGAATACCCACGTGGATTTTTGACAAGTTTAAACTTGTCCTTCATCTTCTCAGCGAGGTCGCGTTCGCTCATCTTTCTGCAAAATGCCTTGGCTGGATTCAGTCCAGAGTGCGGTAATAATGTGATCTGATGGATCAGCATGTCTGTGAAGGGATCCTCTCATTTAACCACAAGCACTGGTCATGCAACAAGCACAACAACTACTGAATTACAATCAAGTTCATATTTGACAGATGATAATGCGCACCCATAACAGGATCAGTAACCTTGACTTGTTGACTCCACGAATCCATTCCATCGGTTCTAATGCAGTGACACTAGAATTATTGTAGAAAATCCTCTGCATGGAGCTGTCGGTAGATAGGTGGGGGAATCGCTCGTGGTCCACCAAATCCTAGTCCTTGAGCTTCAAGTGCGGGACCTGCGCCAAGCGCGAACCTTCAAAGGTGATATTCTCTAGCAACATGGGTGTGCTGAGGGAGAATTATCAAGCATCTAGGTCCTTCGGGACCTTCACCTTGACCTTTCACGAAGGGACATACTCTGGTGGCTTGGAAATAGGGTCCACCCCCGCAATGTCAATATCCTTCATGACTTCCTCTACCTCCAGATCCACCACTTCCCCCTTCTCCTTCGCACTTGGATTTTCTTTTCACTGCCCCTGTGTAGCTGCATGCTTTTGCAATGACTCACGCACTGACATCAACTTCTTTTTCTTATCCTTCTTCAGCTTGGGGACCTCTCTCATTGGCGTAGGCTTCGGCCTAGGCTACCTCAGTGCCATAGGAAGTGTTGTTGGAACCTCCATACTCATCACTTCTGGAGCAGCCCCCTCAGAGGTGATAGCTCCCCCCAGTACTAGTGGTTTCTGTGGGACCTAGTCCTAACATGATTCATGGATAAGCTTAATGTCTGACTTGGGATAGTAATCAAACACAGGGCTTGTGAGAAAATCCTCAAATAACTCACGGTTCATGCACAATAGACAACACAACTCAGAAATTCTCAGAATTCAAATTGTTTCTCGCAGACGGCCACGCATAATTTATAGGCAAATTCGAATTCAAATTCGACCATTCCCCCCAAAATCTATCCATAAATGCGAGATAGGCAGCAGATTTCTAGAGATTTCACTCTTAAATTTAGCCTTAAATGCCTTAAATTTTGCCCCCCCTGCTCCTTTTAACTGCCTCCTAACAGTCAAATCATGAATAATGATGTAACAATCACTTGTTGGTTGTGTTGTGTGGTCTAGACCCTTATAGCGTAGTGGCCTTTGCGCTTCTTCAGGTACTATGACACCCTCTTGTTTCGTGCAGACCCCTTGTCATGTAGATGTTCAACCTGGGCAATGTAGTTTATAGTCTCGCACCTCTTGTAGCTGCATAGAGAGCTAAGACTATGCTACCATCATGTAGTCGTTGGGCTGGATCCATGGTGTATGGCTTCAATCGACTTCCATTTACCTTAATTGGAAATGGATCTCCATTCAATTTCACAAGTTGAACTACTCCACCGTTGTTAATCTCTTTCATAACATATGACCCCAGTCAGTGCATCTAAAATTTTCTTGGACACTTATCAAACTTCCTGTCATATAATAAAATTAAATCATTTAACTTGAAGGTGCACAGTTTGATGTGTTGATCATGCCATGCCTTTTCACGTTCCTCCTGAACCTGCTGATGGAATCCAGCCTAAAAATATATCTTCCTCAAGCTCTGTCAGCTGCGCGAGTCGTTCTACTAAGAATCCGTGGTTCGCCATCCCTATGAATGCCACTATGTGTAGACTAGACATGATATGCTTCACAGGCATCACAACCTCTACATGATACACCAACCTAAAAGGTGTCTGAACAGTAAGATTTTTACAGGTAGCTCTGTAAGCCCACCACACAACTGGTACGCACACATCCCAATCATTCCTCTATGCATTACAAACATTTGTCAGTGTGTTCTCCAATATATTATTAAATGCCTCAACCATCGCATTGGCCTGAGGTTGATATGGCGTACTCTTCTAATGATAAACTTGAAATTCTTCTATCAACATGCTGATCGTTTCATCGAGGAAATGTGTACCACGATCACTCATCAAAATCCTTGGGCAACCGAACCTGGTCAACACATATTCAAATAAGAACTTCGATGTTGTTTACCTTGTACATTCCTTCATAGGTTGTGCCTCCGACTACCTAGTCAAATACTTAGTCACGATGATGATATACCATGCACCCATCTTCTTTCTCGGAGGCTGAATCAGTCCTACAAAATCAATTTTTCCATTTCTCAAATGGTTGCAATGATACCTATGGATTCAAATGAAGCTCATCCCTCCGCGATGGCCTACTGGTTCTCAGACATGCATCACACGCCCTACAATAAGCTTTAGAATCCTTATGCAGTATTGGCCACCACAACCCAACGCATAAAATCTTCTGTGCTATTGTTTTCCCCACATAATGGCCCCCTGTAGCCCCTCCATGAGCTTCATCTAGGATAGTGCTTCACTCAAAATCAAGCACATAGCATTGTAGTATCTCGTCCGATCCCATATTATACAAGTGACCTGCAATAATAGGAAAATATGACGTAGGCACCATTAATTCCTTCTTCTGTTGACTAGTGTATCGTTCTGTAGCCATTCCCATATTCAGGAAGTGGATAATGTCTACAAAGTGATTGTCAGCTATGCACACGGCAAAGAGCTATGCGTCCGATAGCCCATCTTCTAAATTGGTAGGTTCCTCTCCTATTTCAATGCGTGATAGATGATCTGGCCGTGCATTCAATCACCCTAGCTTCACAATTACTTCAAAATCATACTCCTGAAACAACAATAGACATCTGCATATTTTCCCCCCCAACACAGGATGGTTAACTAGATACTTTAATGTAGAATGGTTTGTATACATCTTAAAGTGTCCACCTAACAGGTAATATTTGAACTTCTAGAGCACGTACACCATAGCCAACCCTTCACGCTTCGTCATCGAATAATTGTATTAAGCCTTTGACAACTTCCTGCTCGCAAATGCTATTGGGTGATCCAATTCTCCTTCACGGGCCGGTGTCATCACTGCTCCCAACGCAATACATGAAGCATCCACATGCACATGAAACTCCTTCTTCCAATCCCGGAAGACTATGATCAGCGCAGTGACCATCTTCTCCTTTAATACATCCAAACTCCACTGACATTCTTCATGCCAACAGAATGTAGTGTCCTTCCTCTATAGTTTTTCCATCGGCACGATAATTTGAGCATAAATCTTGATGAACTCTCAATAGTATCCAGTATGACCCAGCATTGTGCACAGATGTTTAAGACTCCTCGGTGCCTCCAAATTAATTATGACCATGATCTTAGTAGGGTCCACCATTAAGCCTTGTCTACAAACTACATGACCCAACAAGATTCCGAAGGGACGCAAAATAAGAACTTTTTCAAGTTTTAGTGTGATTTTATACCTCTTGCATGTATCCAACGTCAAACACAAACTAGTTACATTGTAGTTTACCAGTCCAAACACTGTCCAATCATCAAAATATACCTCCAAAAACTTGTGAATGAACTCTTTGAACATCCAAATGACTACATGTGATAATATTGTCGGCGCATTATTAAGTCCAAAAGGCATTATCGTATACTAAAAGAATCCCCACTCAGTCACGAAGGTAGTCTTACTCCTTTCTTTTGGTGCGATATTTATCTAATGGTATCTAGAGAATGCCTCAGTGAATGGATAGGCCTCCTACCTGCCAAAATTATCCAATACCTCATCTGTGAATAGAGTTGGGAAAGGATTGTGAAAGCAAGCATCGTTGAGCTTCCTGAGATCTATGCAAATTCTGATTTTGTCCTTTTTCTTCTTTTCCTGAACTACCATTGGACTCACCCATTCAGATTCTTCCACTAGTTCAATAATACTTGTTTCCAACATCTTGTCCAACTGTAAGCAGACCTTTTCCTTGTACTTGGAATTAAGGCGATATGGTCTTTGTTTAACAAGGTTCACGTCTAGTTTCAAAGTTATTTCATCACTGCCAAATCACCTATGATTCCTTTTAAGTCTAAGAACTTTGTGGAAAACAAGTCCTAATATTCATGGAGCAACTTAGCAACCTTATCTATCGTAGCATCATCCTAGTGGTCCCCTATCTTTGCAAACTTCAGCTCCACCTCTATGCCAATGTTCACTTGTCTAGTTTTCAGTTGCATGCTGATATCTGGATTCTCTATCTATGGTCCCTCAACTTCGAGGTGACCTTGTACCTCTGGGATATTAATGTTTATTGGATCCTCATCTTCTTCTTTAGTAGCCACATTGTAGCACTCCAATGCATGGCGCAACTGGGTGGTCCAATTTGGTTGAGTCAAATCCAAGGGGTCCTGCAGTATTTTGAAGATCGCTACCTTGACCTCCTGCAATGCTTCATCAATACATTCAAACCCATGTTCAAAGCTGAATGTCATTAAGAATCCCTGTCTCAAAATATACCACTCATCGATGCCATGGCGGAGCTCTACTTCTAGGTACCAATTCATGGGTATTACATCCAAAGTGTGACAGAACAAATGCACCCCCTCCAGTTATGTCTCTACTCCATAAGCGTCAGTCCATTTCACTAAGTGATCACGATAATCACTCTTCCCACCATATTTCTCTGTCAGTGACACTTTTTGGTGACCAAACCACAACCTCATCATCATTTGGTATTCGCACCATCCATCAAAATTGTCTTTATGCGCACCCCATCATCTTGCAAGTGTAGCGTACAGTGCCAAATCCAAGGCTTGGAAGCGATGCTTCTCTGGTACGTCCCTTTCAAATGCATACAAAAACTTATCTACGTCATAATAAGGAAAACTCCTTACCTATGACAATACATAGTGTAGCAATTTGGTCATCATGTTACAATGCAGCGTAAAGACTTCATGCAACCTATTCTACTAGTGTTCCAATTCATCATCTGAATCTGATGTATAGGAACTTTCATGGTCCCATGCAATGCATCCATCTGCTGTCGGATTCACCCAGTCTTTGTCTCACATTGTTATTTTGTAGATCTAGTCCAAATCATTGTCACTTTCATAATCACGGACTGGTTCAATACAATGTGGTCCTTCTACATGGTCCAAAGGTACTACAACGCAGAGTGATTCCCTGTTAAATTACATTGTCCTATTCTTCAAATTCATCACCCCATTCATGTCAATATCCCAGTCGATCCCAAGGAGCACGGGGTATGGATTTTTGTCATCGACAATCTTTATCACTTAGAAATCATAAATCGCGCTTGTGCCTTCAATATTTATTGTCACTCCCTACAATCTTCCCATGGGGATACTCTTCTGCTGATTTGCCATCCTTAATTGAATTGGAGGCCATTGCAGCATAGGTCTCCCTATTCTCTCACATGTTTGTTTAGGAGAAACATTCGCATCCGACCCCAAATCTAGAATAACTTGATCCATTTCATACTTCCCTATTTGTGCAATGAGCCTCATCTCGCACCCTTTTCTTGCCTTATGCTTGCCAATTTTTTTGACTACGCGCAGTCCTTCAAGAGAATTTTATTTTCTGGCTCACTTATTTATTAATTCCTATAATCCTTTTACGGCCTTGATGTCACGTACCAACTTCATATAGGTCTCCAAGAATGTAGTAAGTATGGAGGGATCCATTTCTTCAGATAGCTTATCTTGGCTTCCTGAGGTAGAGGCCTTAGTGAAGATTTTCTTCACTTCCATGAATGGTTCTTTCGCATTCTCTAAATCAAATCCAACCTCCTTTTCTGGAGCCTTACAGATCCACTGACTTTCTTCAAGCTTCTTTCCCTTATCCTTGCCAGTCGCCATTCCACTCTACAACACGATATTCACATTAGGATCTTCTTCGCGGGGTTCATCCCTCACCATCTCCAGGTTCTGGGTAGGTTGATGAGGATGCGCCCTTTTATCCTGTAATTTAGCTATCAATACAGGGTAGTCTTATGTCACGTGGTCAAACTGAGTACAGTATCGGCATGATAGGCACGTCAGGTTCGTACACTCTCATGCTTAGTGTTCTGGAACCCCAAAATTATAGCAAATGACTTGTCCTCGGCCTCTCACAGGTCCTCCTCCACCTCGGCCTCGGTTGCCTCCCTGATATCCCCCACGTGCTCCCCCAATGCCTTGATTTGGAGGCTGAGTTCCTATCTACATTCAATACACAGGTGTTCTTTCCTTCATCAACTCATAGCTACGAGAGTTACGCTCATCGTGGCCCAATAATTTTCAGAAGTTGCAGAAGAGCTGTTGCAGTGTCTGTACAAATTTTTGTAGCAAGTGACAATTGTCTGTTACATGTTTTCTAGCTACCTGATAGATAGAGCACCACAGTGTGGGCCCTGTGCTTGACCTTGCTTGAACTTCTGGCCTCAAAGTAATCGACCCTCCTCCTTCGACATAATTTGTGAAGATAGGGCAATGATCTTTATCATGCCCCTGGCTCTTACACCTCTGACCGAGTCGCTCTATCCTTCTTCAGAATTTGGAACTCTAGGAGGGAAAATTTTAAGAACCACCCTAAATTTATATGTATAATAGATGGGCTAATCCCCATGATACATAGGAAAAATGGGAGGTGATTTTATCAATAATATAATATGTATATATAATTTTTTTGGCGAATCTCTCACCAGATTATATTATCTTGTATAGTGATGGAGAATCTTTCACTGAATTATAAAATCTTGTAAGATCTTGGCAAATCTTTTACTGAATAATAAAACGTTGTGAAGTCTTCGCGAATGTTTTGTTAAAGTATGAAACCATATATGATAATAAGAAAACATATTCATTAAACTGTAATATACTCACATACATGTTTGGAAAAAAGAAACATAATTTTCTCTTCCTATAAACAATGTTCCAAGTTTCAGTGGCCGTGTTTGTCAAGGTTCTTACAATACACTCTTTCATATCCTTCTATTAGTTTTAATAATATTCCACAACAAAGTTCTTGTAGGTGTTGATATTGACAATGAGTTCTGTCAAGGTAAGAGAGATTAATCTTTTCTCTACAATTTTTGTCAAGCTACCACCTTTTAAAAGTTATCAAATTTCTTTCTTATTCCATAGACTCGAATTGCAAGATAAAAAAAAACACATCAATTTTGTTTACCCCAACACGCCAACAAGTAGCAAGCCCCAAATATATTATATAAGAAAGTATCAGGTATCCCAAAGTCTTGAAGGGGATCTAATTGAAAGAAGTGACCATTGTGAGAATCCTTCCAATCAATATATGAATATATATAAGTGTAGATTTATTATTATTTTAATTAGAAATTTGCAATTAAATAATAAAATTTAATTATGTCTCTCCCAATCTAAATTGCTTATTAGCATAATTCACTACCCCATTTTTTAACAACGTTGTAACATGTCGATTAATTTCCTTTTTGGTGAACAATCTCCACCTTTTAGGAAAATATGGTGAAATGGATCCAACCCCTATAGATCATTAGGACAAACTAATAATAGCACAGAAGATGAAAGGTTGTACAAACCAGCTTATTTTTCAAACAACTAATCCAACATCAGTACCTAAACTTTTTCATGAAGATATCATATTGAGAATGTTTGAAAAATGGTGAGAAATATTCTACGAGGGTGATGCGGAAAGAGTGATAAGGTTTCATTGTTTTGAATTTTTTTTGTTAAATAAAAAAAAGTTAAAAACCAATATTAATGGAGATTTTGGTATTTTTTACTAAATTTTGTGAAGTGACTAAATGTAGCTTTAACCATTCACCTTAAGAAGTTTTTAAAATATAATTTCCTAATTCTATTTAATATCTTAGACCCAGAATTAAGATGGATATAAGATGATAGAATTTCCCCTTTAAATAGTCTATGCTCACATGAATACCATGGTATTACCATGGGTCATTACCATGGGTTATCATAAACCTGGAGCTTAAAAATTACTATTAGTAATTTATAAAAATTAATAAAATTAATAATTGATTTTTATTTTATTTTTTTACTCTTGATCCACCAAGCCCCGAGAGGGATCAAATATTTTTTCACTCTATGCTAGTTTGCATATCACGATATTTGATCCCTCTTGGGGCTTAGTAGATCAGAGTAAAGATGGATATATCCTGGTTTAATTCCCCCATTTAAATAGGCTACATTCCACGTGAATACCATGGGTCAATACCATGTGCCATTTTTATTTTTCTTAATACTAATATTAGGGTTAATAATGCTTTTTTGCATGGTATTAATAATAATCTAGCACATGGTATTTGGCCCATAGTATTTTGCCCATAGGTTTCACCTAAATATAATGCACTTTTTGAGTGTTCATAAATATAAGGTGACTTATGGAGTAAATATAAAAAAATGTTTTATTTGTTTACCATACCTCTCGTTTATTTATATTTTTATTAATTTACCATACCTCTTTTACAAATATGGTATTTGGCCCATAGGATTCACTTAAATAAAACCTCTTTTTTGAGCCTTCATAAATAGAAAGAGGGTTATGGACTAAATATAAAAAGAGGTTTTATTTATTTACCATACATCCACTTTGTTTATATTTTTATTCGTTTACACCCTTGCATGTATATAAGATGACTTATGGAGTAAATATAAAAAATATTTTATTTATTTACCATACCTCTCATTTATTTATATTTTTATTAATTTACCATACCTCTTTTATAAATATGGTATTTGGCACATAGGATTCGCTTAAATAAAACCTATTCTTGAAAATTAGGGCGAATGGAAGGTTGTAACTCCTAATTTCAAGGGCTAAATTTACCTTTTCTACCCTCTCCCTTAAAATAAGGTGGGCTATTTGAGGCGATTTGTAAAAATGTACTATGATACAAAATATCCGCCCACTAAAAATTTAAAAGCCCTTAATTTCACCAAAGGGCGAACATTCGCCCCTAAATTTTCAATGAAATCTAGGCAAACATTGTGCAACTCTGTGTGAATCTGTTGAACTCCCAAAGCAGCATCTTGAATTGGTGTCTCATGCAATCTCATCACAATCTCCAGGGCTTCCGCCTCGGTCCCAATCTTTTGGTGTGATAAAGCAACCCTTAAGTGAGGCAAGAGCGAAGCCACAAATCATTCGTGGTGCTTTCCATCCATAAGATTCATGTTAGCTTCACAGAGCTGGAATTTCAATCTTTAATCTAGCTCCCAGGGTGTTTCACCAAGCCTCATCATGATTTCCTTGAATCCAACGATTCATTGTGCTTCAAACTTGGGCCTACTGAATTCCTTATTCAGCATAGTTTGAATTTCTGCCAATGCAACCATTGGGTTATCGGTGCAGTACTTAATGTACCATGTTAGCGTGTAATCCTGTAGAGAAGTAACCAATGTTTCTTTCTTCATCTGATCATCTGTAATATTTTGGGTTGTCCATATAGCCTTCGCAACGAACCAAAATTAGTCCGGGTCCTCATTTTCCAAGCCATTGAAAACGAGAAACTTCACTACATTCGCCATATTGAATGGTGGTGGAGGTGGTGGCAGTGTGCGTGAAGGTCTGTGCTGTGGAGGTGAGGATGGAGATGGTATGGGTGGATGGGGTATTCGCGGGAACCCTTGTATTATTAACTAGACAACACTCTGCGGTGAAGCCTCTGCTAGTCCTTCGTCTTCACTCAAAGAAGGCTCAATCAGCGGGCTATATTTAGGGCCTGTTCTCCCCATACCCCTGAATAACTTTCCACTTCATATAGCTCCAAACATCAAGGTAATTGCATAACTTGTTTTCACACAAGAGCATTTTAATCCAAGTATTCAAAGATCTTAAATACTTACCTCGCGGTCCCTTGAAGACACGTTTCTCTGCTTTGTTGTACCTAATCGGGGTATTGACCGCGAATTCTCTCACAAATCCTCCAATGACATGATCAAGCCAATGATCGACAGTGCACGCGATCTTATCTCCATAGCCTTCTAGTCTCCATACTAGCTCTAGGGTCCACACTATTGGACCGTCAAGCCTCCACCTTCCCTAGCCATCTTCCAATTTAGCGATCCAGCTGTATAGCTCGATCGGCAAGGAACATAAGAAAATATCATGTGTCTCTGTGTACAGATACCTATTCAACTACTGTTCTTTTTTCAGGCGTGGATTTCTGTTTTCTTTCACCATGAAATCGTGGATCTTTCTATCAAACCACTGCTCAATTTCCTTCTTTGTTGGATTCCAGTGATGCAACATCACACATCTATTTATGCAGATCCTGGTCCCGGGAATGGAACCATTTGTTAGCTTAGTGGGTCCTAACCCAGTTTCAGAGTTAGTTTTTCCAAACAAATCCCTACACTATTGGCCCTTTCGGCATCAACCCGAGGAGCACGGATTGAAATATCACCCGAGGCAGTATGGGGGGATGCTGGAACCAAGTTTCTGCACCCAGAGATTAGTGTAATGTTGTTTTATGCCCTAAACCTGCCTTCATGCAGATCAATAATCCCTTGGGATAAACCTGCCTTCACGCAGATCAATAATCCCTGAAGGCTTATCGATATGACTTCCTTTAACTCACCTTTAGACCTTTGCGAAGGTCTACAGCTGTCTTTTGCAGACCCTAAATAGGTGAACTAACCGCTTATGCACCTCTATGATTACTCCTAATTCCATATTTACTCAAATAGGCTTAAGTGTTCAATAAATTTAACATGCAAAAAGATATTCTTCGCGTAAACAGTTATTATTACTTGAATTCTTATGATAATATAAATCAGGAAAAAATGCGCATCAATATAGTAATAATTCATAAACCCGTCATTCATCATAACATAATAGCTTATTCATTCATAATAGAAATAAAGAGCTGAAACACAGGAATTACTGGAATAATCTCTTTATTAATACTTTAGTTCTACTTACAGACTCAAGACTTCCATACGCACTCAGCTGCAGAGGTCTGCGCACTCAGTCGCGGACTCTACTCTAGGCCTCTGCGCACATAGCTGTAGAGCCTCTCTTCTACTTTAAAACTTCCTCTCTCTTTCTCTTACTGACCCATTACACTTGTTTTCATTAATATATACTATGTCTCAGACTCTCTAATACTCTCCTTTTATACAATCCCATGGTCCATGGATCATGGGTAGATCTACTAAAGCGGACACAACTTACATTAAAGAAGGGTAAAACCATTTATGACACTCTACTATCTACACACTCTGTGACCACATCTTGCAGAGACTTTACATTCTATACAACAAAACTTGGGCTTTTGCCCCAAAATTGACCTTAGGGGACCTTGTCCCGACACTTTTCAAGTCTGAGGAGTTAGAAAAGATGGAAATGACTACTCAGGATACTTTAGGAAAAAGGGATTACCAAGTAACCTTGAACTACAATATACACCTTAGAAAATAAACTTACTAAGGACTTGACGTATGTGCAGACAATCTCCCCAAATGTTGTTTTTGGTGTATCACATTTACAGGGTAGAAAAATCGGCTTCCTATGGATAAAGGTTTGAAACCTATGGGGATCTCCCTTTATATAATCGCCAGTATGGGGAGCACAAGTCCATACTATCACTGTCTAATGCAAGAGCATTGTGAACGACAACTACTAAGTTTTATAGATGTCGTAACATGTATCTAGCCTAGACCACTAAGTATGAAAGTTAATGTTTCAAATGCTCCTTAAATTCATTGAGGTAAATTTTAATGTTTATCTTTAATTAAGTTTTTGGTTTTAAGGCTCAAAATGATGTCATCTGAATACCTATGATGCAACTATATGAGAAAAGGAAACAATTTTATTTCTATGAAAGCTAGACCAGCAAAGGGAAGAAAGTTTAGCCAATAATGCATCAAACAAAATGCATCATGAAAAATACCTTCCACTAACTTTCACTTTCATCTTCCAAATGCAATGCCAAAAGTAAAAAATGTTTTCACTTTTCAATATCCAAAATGAAACTTTTCGAAAGAGAAATGATTTTAGTTTACAAAAATGCACTTATATGAATTATGCTTCTATTTTCATTTTGAATGATTTGATGCACCTAATACAGTTTTTGGCTTTCAATAATCGAAAAATGTGATCTTTTTTTAATGATGAATCTCAAAAAATAAATTTTCAATGAAACTAATTTAATTCATTTTCACAAAAAGTAAATTTTGAAATACAAGCTAAAACAAATGCAAAAAGATGTTTTGAATGACTTCCATAGAAAACAACACTTAATCAATCAACAAAACAAATATCTAAATGACATCAACAAGTAGCAAGCAATGACCAATTGATCAGAAACCCTAGAACTCAATAAGATTTCACTTCAAGGCCAATGAGACAAAATTTTCAAATTAAACAAGACAATCAATCAAAAACTAACAAATCCAAGCATACAGGATAGGAAAATACCTTAGGGTCCAAGACAATCTTGATTTTAAGGAAGAAACCTTAAAAATTCTCACATTCAAGGATCATCGCTACTTTATATACCCAAACCCATGATGATTGGGTTATCATTGCTACTTTACATATGCAAATGCGCGATGGTTAGGGTCGTCATCACTACTTTTTATAGCAAAAGTAGTGATGATTTCAGTGTCACCAAATAGTGAAGTTTTTTTTTTCCATCGCAACTCCATAGGTATTTACTCATGATGCCATTGCGATTGTGAGAGAGAAACCTACAATGGGCATGGAATATGGGAAAAAAAACAAAAATATTCTAAGAAACAATCCAAAATTAGCACTCTAAGGTAGTAATCAATGATGGTATAAACCCATACTGATGCACACAAGACGATAAATTGATGATTGGTCTAGTCGTAGGATTTGATTAAAGGAATGGATGGAAAGGGTTATAGCTTCCCCAGTATATTTTCCATTTTGTTGTCTAGGTAAATTCTCTTTGTAGAAAGAGACGATCCCTCTATCCTAATGAGTGGGTCTAGCAATTGAAGTGACAATCTATCTGACACTTTCCTAAGTTACAATTGAAAAGAGAGACAAAGAAGATGACCTACCTCATTCAATACTATCCCGACATCCTTTGTTGAAGACCTTGAATCTCTTAATTCACGGGCTTGTTCCTACCACTCAGAACATTTATGAACTTGCACAAGAGATCAAGACACATCAAGGCATATAAATACAAATAGCATACTCAAAAGTAACCTACTTAACTGATCAATGAATGTTAATCTAAATGATACATGAGCATACACATTTAGGGAAAACGAACCAGCAGTTGTATATTAATAGAAAATAAAGGAAATCATACAACCAAGCCTTGATGTCAATAGGATCTCCTTGAATTAACATCCAAATCCAAGCTAATCTCTCCAAACACTCCTTCTCCAAATCAAATGAGTAGCATATAGGCACAATCATAGGATAAGGGTGCAAATAGACATAGACCAACAGACCAACCCAACCTCTAAGCATTTGGGAATGGGAGAGGATGGATATATAGGCTTGGAAGGGGAGTGAGGATCTCTCCAAAGATAGTATTAGTCCCTCATCTCAAGGAGGTAGCTCATAGGGATTAGACCAAGAGGCCAAGTTGGGAGAATTCAACCTCATCTATGCCAAACAACCTCCAACTCATCGCTCTAGAAGCTTCTAGATCATGAAGCTTCTCATCCTCTTTGGGAAAATTGCCTTTTTGGGATCATCGTAGGTATATAAGTGAACATAGTGATGCCATCAGTGGTCAAGTGTAGTGCAATAGTCGATCATTGTTGTTTTTAGTCTCATAAGCGCGATGATTCTCAAATTATGGTTTTAGAGCTATTTCCTTCAAGGAAAGCTCAAGGCATTTTCCAATCAATGTCTTAGGAAGGTTCTAAGATGCATATATGAATGATTACATTGCATAATGGTCATGTTTCAGGCACTTCGGGAACGAGGGCTTCATTAAATGAGCCTCTGACATATCGCTTGCATTCATGACATACTAACAATACCCTAATTGGACTACATATTGGAAAATACCTCTAAAAATCACATTGTTTAACCACCTACCAATATGAAACCAATACACCTCCCCAATTTAAATAACCCCTACTTTCATTATTTATTTTAGGTATCCACTTTTTCATTAACATTTTTTATGCCCCTTTATATTTTTTCATTAACTTTGAGGTCCATTTTTTATACTTGCTAATATAAAAACCCTTTACCCCTCATATATCCCCCAATATATTAAGTCAAATTTTCCTTATTATATATCCCCAATATGAACCCACGTGGTATGGTATTGCTCCACCAGTGAAGCCCCAGTGACTTTGGGGTATGTCACAGGGTTGCTAGAGGTGTGACAAAATACTGTGTAACAAGGTGGAATAAAAACAAATAAAAAAAATAATAAATAAGTGGCTTATGAGCCATATGAAATAAAACAGTGCAATAATTAATTATTTTTTTCATCGTCAATGGTTTTTGAGTCCATGGTTTCTTGTAACCCATGGTATTTCGAAATAAAAAAATAGAGATATATAGTCAAACAACATGACTTCTAGGTATCCCCGAGGGTTATCTCAATTAGCTAATTTTCCATCGTTAAAATCACCTTGCTAATGGCAGGTCATGGGCTCAATTCTCCTTTATTCTCTTAAGATCAAGATCTGCTAATGAACCGATGGGAAGTGATCCATTCAGGTGGATCAACCAAGATAGTTTCTATGGATTTAGTAGCCACATATGTCTGATGTAAATGAACCACACATCAAAAATAAAATAATATGACTTCTAGGTGAAAGAAAACCCATAAGTACTATGTATATTGTTAGACCAAATATCACTGTTGAATTTCCACAATCTTGGGTATAGGATAGAATCATACAATCTCTAACACCACCAAACCAACAATCTCAACACAAGCTAGTTTTCATAGTGGTAAAATATAAAGGAGTAAATCAGACATGCACAAGTATAGACAACATTTTACAAAATATTGTACAAATCTGTACAACCCAATATTCATTATATTAAAACTATCTGAATAATATAACAATCTATCGAATACAAGATACAATGACAATCTCAATACATCATCTATGTCCTATATTGTCATGTTGGTCCTTTTCTTATGTTATTCTCTGTAATTTCCCCTTAGTCCATCAAAGGACAACACATAGAGTCTGTAGAAGGGCTTCCACCTGTCACTATTGCAAGTTTCTTCTACTACAATGAACACAAGCTGATCCAATCTCCTCTTCTAGGCTGGCCAACACCTAAGCTCCAATCTACCTTCTAGTAGCCTCTTTCACCCATAAAATAGCTACACATTAGGCTTCAATCTTCAGCCAACCTTCAGTTGTTAATGTCACTTTGTGACTACTTGTTAACGGCTACTTTTGATAGCCAACAGACTTCCCTACACCACTCTAATGGAACCCAACACTTCTGATGGAAACAAGATTTTGGGTGTTAACCAAAATCCCTTTCCTCTAAAAAGTTGATTCTGAGGCATGTGGGTTATGGCCCACAAGCTTATCAGAAATGCTCATAAGGCTCTAAGCCTTAAAACCATGGACTTACATTAGAATCGGAGCCATATAACATTATTGACTTTTATTACCGGAAGCATTCTTGAGGTTGTTAAGCCTTATAACCCCGTAGCCACACAACCATTGGAAATACACAGGAATACACGTGGAACCCCTATCTGAGTCGAAGGCCAGATCTCAAAAAATATTGAGTCGCATCGAATGAAGATTCGGGTCCGCTCTCGTATCGCAATTGTATATCGGCCGAGTCCGATAACGCCAAGGCTCTCTACCGATGCGACAGATCGATGATTGCTCATCGCAATCACTCAAAGCCTGCGCCTGCCCACATGCCTCTGTTTTTTTGCAATGCGATATGTGGTGATCACATATCACAACTCTTCCAGGCTTGAGGTCTGCATCCTTTGGGAACTGATCTTTGCGATGCGATGCCACACTACGATATGATCCTGGCCGTTGATCGTAAAGATCCAATAGTCCTGTGTATTCTCAGTTGTTCCTTCCTTAACTTAATCTTCCTCGCATTCATCCGCCACCTGATGGATTTCTGCATTAAACACAGTTCTCTACCAGATCTGTCAAGCATGCATAAGTTCCATAAATATCTCTAGATCATCATCGATCCTTTCTATGATCGATGGTCGATCAACTTACAACATTTGAACACACCTCATAACATTGTATTTCAAACCATTCACACATATATACATAACAGAAATATATATGCACGTGGAAACCCACATATACTACAGACACATAAACGCATTGTTTCAACACTCAAACACGTTGATATATTATTATATACAAAACAGTTATAAACTAAGGCATTTTAGCCTTAGCGCAGCTCTCCTCTTGACTACATTGTGAACACACTATTATCACAATATTTATCTATTGCTCTCTATATCTACCTCTGAACACGTAGGTTCATGACACACATATATATATGGAAACATTGTTGGATCGGATCATGGAAGGATCTGATCAATCCTCTAGCAAAAAGCCTAAAAGCTCTCATACGAATGCATGCATATAACACATGGAATATTACATTTAGATCAAGTCTTTAAGAGACTTATCTCTTCCATCTTTAAATCTGTTTTAAAACAGATTTTTCCCTATTTTTCTCCCCTGGTCCACGTCTGCTTTCTTTTCTTCTTTGGATTCCTCCCTTTGACTAAGGGTGTTGGATGCTCCTGCATCAACTTCAATGCAAGATATTCTTCTAGCTGAGTTCTCCAACTTCCCAAGTCAACCTCAACACACAACTCCCACAGGTTGTAAACAATTATGATCCAAAACTGGTCAATCCTTTTACCTAACACAAGACAAAGTTAACTCTAAGTCTATTGTACCATTGTTGTCCCTGAATATTCCTCGTTAGGGCACCTGACACATTGCAACAACCCTATTAAATACCCACACAGTCCCTTAAATACGTGCGACCTACCTCCAAATGTATCCTCTGACTCCATGTTGAATTTCTAGGCACTTGTTTCCCTCAAACAAACCCATACAAGCCTTTTTCACAGGTGTTAAGGCCTCCGTCCTACACACACATCCTTCCTATACCCAAAACTTACTCAAAATAGATATACCTCACCACAACCCATGCCCCAACAGACCTATATCTTACCTTTGCATAATTTTCTAGACTGTAGGTGAGAATAAAACTATTCAACAATCATGAAAAGGATCCTATGCATCCTCTCTCCTTTCCTGAAGTGACCTCCTACCTGTGGCCCAAACATAGGTAGTATTTCTCCCTTAGCCAAGTTTCCAATGCTCCTCTTCTACATTGCGTTGCATGGATAGATGGTCCTAAATGAAGCTCACTCACCTTGTATTTACACCACATATTCGAGCTCCCTCAGAATTTCATCATAAGGCTTGACAAGCTATCATAGGGATTATTAACATCAAGTTGACCATGAACTTGTGCCACCATGGCCATGCAAAAATTTAAAAAATTCATAACTTCATTTCTACAACTCATAATCAGATGATTTTTGATGCGTCAGATTCATCTTGATGATTATGATCATCCCCATCCATCACCTGTCGAAATTTGTCCATGGTTTTTCCCCAAATCACGATGGGTGAAAAACCCCAACCTTGGGTTCCAAGGCCACAAGTGACTCTTATGGTGCTCCAATCTCCAAACCCTGGACCATAGGGCTTGGAGTACGTCCCAAGCTACTCAATAATCAACACTCCCTCTTAGTGAGGGAGATACTTCGAAGACTAGGAAGTAACTCATCATTATCATCACTACTCGCAACACTTGCCCAACTATTGCCGCTCATCACTGCAACAATCTTTGATGTATGAACTACTCCTCTCTCGAAGTGTCACTATCAATGGAAGCATATTTCTTTTTCTTCTTCTCCTTAATCACTTTCCAATCCCTTCATTATTCCTACTTGTGCATATAGCACCGTCGCTTCCAAGTTTGTTACGAACTACCAGGTTGATAAAAGTAAAGAAGGGAGTCCCAGGAGTTGCATAATTACTGTTGCAATACTGGAGCCCACCATATTTTTGGCGCCGTTACCGAGGAAGCATCAGAGCATTTGTGATTGTTGCTTTTCTTCTATTTTCTACTACAACCTTCTGCTCAGTAGTTTATTTCAGCGAGGGTAGAGTAGTTTTTTCTTCTCCATTCTACAATTTCATTTCTGCAAAAGTAGATTAGACATTTCCTTCTTTCCTAGACTAGCATTTCAATTCTGCAAGCATAGATTAGCATTTCCATTCTATAATTTCAATTCCGCAAGCGTAAATTAGCATTTCAATTCAACAATTTCAATTCTGCAAGCGTAGATTTGCATTTCCATTCTACAATTTCAATTCCGCAAGCGTAAATTAGAATTTCAATTCAGAAATTTTGATTCTGCAAGCGTAGCTTAGCATTTCCTTTTTGTAATTTCATTTCAGCAACATAGATTAGTCCTTTCCTGCTTTCATTTCAATTTTGAATTTTCATTTCAGCAAGATAGATTTTAGTTAGTTGCAGTTCAATCCATTTTAGTTTTGCAGGTACAAGCAGAAAAAGCAAAACTCAACCAAAAATATTTCATTTTCATGCCTTGTAGGAATAGAGACCATACAGGAAAATTCTTATCCAACACCCCCACCACATCACTCAGTCATCCTTCTCTCTTCTTCAATGGCGGCGATCTAGAAGAACCTATAGGTGAACCTCCAGAGATATACGAAGACCCTATAATAGAGGAAGAGCAAGAAAACATTCCTCTTGAGACCATGGTTGAACACAGGAATAGTATAGGGAATGAGGAGAGAATAGAAGGTGCCTTTCCCATCCGAGAGACAAATGGGGACACAAAAATGAAAAACATAAGTCCGTCAGCGTTACCTCACTTCCATGGATTGACCACTGAAGACCCTGACACCTTCTTGTTTGAGTTTGTTTTCCTTTGTCGAAATTATGACTATGCAAAATACGAGCAAAAGTTGAAACTCTTTCCTTCGACTCTCAAGGATGCAGCACTACGCTGGTTCATGGGGTTACCTGGAAACAATATCACAACCTGGACTCAAATGCAGCAAGCCTTTAACAACAAATATCGGGACTATTGTAGGTCAAAGGAAATGAAGGGAGAAATCTTTCGAATGACTATGGGAAGTGATGAGTCTCTGGAAGGCTATGAAGAAAGGTTCCAACTCAGTTATAAAAGGGCCAGGTGCACACTTGACCCGAATCTCTGAATCTGGTTCTGCTTCGAGGAGTCGTTGAAGAGCTTCTAGATACCCTCCATTTGCTAGCTGGAGGAGACATCTACCAACTACCTTATGAGGACATAGAGACTCTGTTTAGAAACCATTCTAGGGCAGCCCGGAAAAGAGGTAGGGGGAATCCACATTCAGCTAGTGCAACCTTCTCCAAACATGAGTTTACAAATCAGATGGAAGGCGTTAAAAGTGAGGTGAGACAGACCATTGCCATGCAACTGGATACTTTCTAAATCCAACAGAAGAAAGAGGAAGCTGAGAGAGCTTTGGCCATATTTTCTCCTAGATGCACAAGGAAGCATCCTAAGAATGAATTCCCCTTGCACTCAGTAGAGGTATGTTTCATTTGTGAGGAAGACCACCCTACAAACCAGTGCCCAACATTACCCAGACTTAGAGCTGTGTACCAAGGGGCTGAAGGAGCCACTGAACCACTCTACTTCCTCAACCAAAGGAGGCCACATGGATCGAGACCTTACCAGTAGGGGATGCAAGGGACATCCCAAACATATTACAACCACAACCAATCCACTCACATACCTTCTTGGGGTCCCCCTTCTCATCCTTCCTCGTCTGCACCCCCTCCTTGTTCATATCCACCTCAATACCATACTCAACCTGCTGCTCATTCGTTTCATTCTCATGTTTAGCAACAACCTCACTGGAATGCACCGCAACAAGGGTGGAGGCCCTAGTATAACTCTCCTCCCACTATTCTGCCTCCACCACCTGCTCAACCACAACCATTACCTCCTGATCCTCCAAGACAATCCTAGATGCCTGCTCAACCAAACCCGAACCCCAACAATAGACAGGCCCAGCACATGTATACTGGAGAGACAACATGCCCTACCTATGTTGTGGAGATTCAGGAGATCAACCTACGATCTGGGAAGGTCCTTCCAGATCATCAACCTCCTCCTCCAGAGGATGAAGAAGAGAAACAGGAAAGTGAAACCAAAGCCATTCCACTCTTTCCTGAGAGACTAACTAGAAACATGCACCCAAACCCAGAAGAGACTGAACTTCTGGGAGAACTTAAACAGCTGTGTGTAAGGATACCACTTCTCCAGGCCATAAAATATGTACCAATCTACAACAAATTGATCAAAGAGAAGTCTTTCAGGCACTCAGGCAGGCACAAGAGAGATGCCCCAAGTATCAATGTCATAGGACAACTGTCCAACCTAATGTTGGGACAAGTAATCTGTCCAAAATATTTGGACCCTAGGAGTCCTATAGTGGATGTCCACATCAATGGCACCATAATCCCCCACACCCTAATTGATCAAAGGGTTGCCATTAATGTGATGACCAGGGACACTATGCTCAAACTTAACCTTTAGGATTCCCTGAGAAAGACCTCGACAGTACTGCAGTTAGCAGACCGCTCCACCGTGACTCCCGAAGGGATTGTGGAGGATGCCCTGGTCTCTGTTGATTCTTGGGAGTACCCTGTGGACTTCTTGGTCCTTCAGCCAAAGGAAAAACTCACTGGATACCCCCTCATTTTGGGAAGGCCTTGGTTAGCTACTACAGATGCTTACATCAGTTGTCGAGCTGGGAGCATGACCATAAACAATGGGCCTATGTCCAAACAGCTAGTCCTATACCCTCCTGCCCAACCTATGCTAGAACATGACTCACCTCTCTAGTTGGAGGAGGAAGATGAGGATGAAGTCTACTCTGCACCAGTGTGCACAGTGGAAGCCACCCGGGGAGGTCCTCAAACCGAGGATGACCTGATTGTGAATTTGATTCAAAATCCACCTCCCAGTGTGTTGCCATTAGAGGAGTTGGTGGAAGGTTCCTAAACCAGCGCTTTAGTAGACCTCTGTTTGGCTAATCTGACCTCTTCCCGAGTTAAGAATGTGGAATTTGGCGCTGAAAGAACCCCGAAGATCAACTCGTCCCTATCTCCCTCTCAAGAGAGGGAGCTGTGTAGCTTGTTGAACCACCCTTTGGATGCTTTTGGTTGGAGCTACAAGGAGATGAAGGGTGTCCACCCTTAAGTATGTACCCATCACATTTACATTTAAGAGGATTGTAAACCAGTTAGGCAGACTTAGAGGAGAATGAATCTGGCCCTTAAAGACAATGTCAAAGAGGAACTGCAAAAGTTGTTGGATGCAGGATTCATCTACCCCATCTCTAACAGTGAGTTGGTTTCTCCTATGGTGCTTGTGCCCAAGAAAAATGGGAAGTGGAGAATCTGTGTAGATTATCGAGAACTTAACAAAGCCACCGAGAAGGACCATTTCCCTTTGCTTTTCATAGATCAAGTGTTAGAAGGGCTAGCAGGGAAGAAGTTCTTCTCTTTCCTAAATGGGTTTAGCGGGTATAATCAGATCCAAATCAGCCCGGAAGACCAAGATAAGACCACTTTCACTTGTCCATGGGGTACCTTTGCCTACCGGGTCCTTCCCTTTGGGTTATGCAACACTCCTGCCGCTTTCCAGAGAGTAGTACTAAGCATATTCGTTGAGTTGGTTCATGATTTGGTGGAAATCTATATGGATGACTTTACCCCTTATGGGTCCAACTTCCAAGAAGCATTAACTAACCTGGGAAAAGTTTTAACCAAGTGTATTGAGATGAACCTGTCCCTCAGTCATGAAAATGTGAGTTCTTGATAACTGAAGGGACCATGCTAGGTCATACAATTTCTCAGCAAGGCTTACAAGTGGATCCCAAGAAGATTGCTATCATCCAAAGGGTTCCACCTCCTCAAAAGGTAAAGGATGTTCAGAGTCTTTTATGCTTAGCGGGACATTATAGAAGGTTCATTAAAGATTTCAGTAAGCTGGCCTCTCCATTGTTTAGTCTTTTGGGGAAGATGTTGATTTTATATGGACGGACAGCTATCAAGAGGCTCTAGATGTGTTGAAGGATAAGCTAGTAACTGCCTCAATCCTGAGAGGTCCAGACTGGGCCCTGCCTTTCCACATTCACACAGATGCCTTGAACAAAGCCATAGGAGCAACCTTAGGACAAGTTGAAGGGAAGGTACCATTTACCATATACTTTGTCAGCAAAAACCTATCGAAGGCGGAATTAAACTATACTATAACTGAGAAAGAGCTCCTAGCTGTAGTCCATTCCCTAAACAAGTTTAGACACTACATCACTGGTTATCAAAAATTCGTACACATTGATCATGCTGCAATTAGGTATTTGATGAATAAACCTGATGTAAATGCTTATATCATGAGATGGTTACTTTTATTGCAGCAATTTGATTTGACCATTGTTGACAAGCTAGGTAAGGAAAATGTTGTTGCTGATTTTCTGTCTAGACTAGATTTGCCTGTAGGAGAAGAAGGGGTGGTGGATGATCAACTGCCAGATGAACACCTGTTTTCTATTTTAGTACACTCGCCATGGTTTTCTGATATAGCAAATTACTTGATTTCAACACAATTCCTGCCACACCTATCCTTAAAAGAGAAGAGCAAGATTGTAAGGAAAAGCACCCCATTCACTTAGATTGGGGGAAACTTGTTAAAACTTCTCCTGGATCAGATTCTAAAGTGTTGTGTCAGGGAGGAGGAATTTTTTGACATCCTCTTGACCTGTCATGATGGACCCTGTGGAGGCCACTTTGTAGCAAAGAGAACCGCTTTAAAAATTGTACAGGCAGGCTATTATTGGCCCACTCTTCATCAAGACGTGAGAAGATACATCAGCCAATGTGACCGATGTCAAAGGATGGGGAAACCAACTCCATGGGATGAAATGTCACTCCAACCTCAGGTGACTTTCGAGCCATTTGAGAAGTGGGGCATGGACATTGTGGGTCCTATCAACCCTCCTTCAAGACAAAAGTCTTAAATCATTGTGTGCATAGACTACTGACAAAGTAGGGAGAAACGAAGGCAATGAAGGCAGCAACAGAAGAAAAAGTGGTTGAGTTTTTGAGGGAAAATATCTTCTACAAATTTGGCTACCCAAGAGAATTAGTCACAGATCAAGGGAGCCATTTTACCTCTACCTGATTGAATACCTGCTTGCTGTTAGGGCCTCATATTGTCCCTTTTTGACCATATATTTTGCTATGATACTATCCCTTTCAAACTTATATTTAAAAGCCTTTGTTAAGATTTTGACCCAATTATCTCTAAGGTATGAAATGATTCTTCTCATCACTATACGTTTAATTATTTAGCATATAATCACGACATCTTCATAGTTAATCTTTGAATTATTAAGTGCTAAACAGTTAAAGGATGATGTGCAGTTTGTGATGCTGAAACAGCTGGAAGACTATTTTTGTAGTTGCTAAAACAACAGGAACATCATGCAGATGACGATGCTGAAACATTTGAGATCCGCATTCTAAATACGACAAAAGAAAAGGAATCGGGACTGATCACCAAAGAAGTTGTTACACGGGATGTAACGCTTATATCTAAAGACAGCATTACTGTAACAGCATTTCATTGACAGGGAATTGACTTCCCTATTTTTGTATAATGGGTTAGAACAATGTAAATCTTTTGTAATAGATGTCTCCTCTATATAAAGAGGAGACATCTACATTAGAGGGGGGATGAACAGATTGTAGAGAAAGGCTTAGCTAAAGGAACAAGACTAGAACTCTTTTCTGTAATATGACATATTGATGGATGAATAAAGTTTTGTTCTGAGCATATTTTTCTAGTTCTTGTTTCCTGGGGAATCTTGTGAGAAGGACAGGGCCCACCTTCATCACAAGATTCACCCATTACATTTCTGCAGTGTGTTAAGTGTGCCTTTTATTCATGCCTTGTTAACAATACTGTTTCCTGAACATTGTTTATAATACCTTTGCTGAAACTCTGTTTCTGATCATTGTTATATGAGTGTTTCACCGGTGATCAAGTTACAGAGTGAATTGGCAAGGCTGAATTAATCAGAATTAGGTGCTGGAGATTCCTGCTCCGGGGGATAGGGTCCTGACTCTCTGTTATAGCATAGCCATTGTTTTGTTTTGCAGATTGATTCTTTCCATTTCTTTATTAGAATTAAGCGCTTTTCTGATAGCCATCTGCGACAGAGTGTAATTGCTATAATGCAGAGTGGAGCTTTAGTTTGTTAATTTAAGGCGTGATTTTCTTATACTATAACTTCCATTACTTTTAAAATTAAAGTACATACAGTACACAGTTTCCTTTGAAATAACAGGACTTCCCTGGGTTGACAATTAATGTCGCACTTTGTTGTTTAATTCAATAAGCAATTAAAGTGACCAACACTTGCTCATCACAAGATTAAGCACAAAAATTCCACCCCTTATCATCCGCAAGAAAATGGATAGGTGGAAGTCACTAACAAAGCTTTGGAGGAGATTTTGACTAAAGTGGTGAGCAGCAATAGAAAAGATTGGGCGGATCGCTTGGTTGAGGCCACCTGGGCCTACAACACCACTTGGAAAACTACAACAGGTTTCACACCTTTTGAGTTGGTCTACAGGAAGAAGGATTTACTATCCATAGAGTTTGAATAAAACACATTGAGGTTGGTAGCTCAGCTAGACCTAGATCTCAGCCATGCACAACGGGAAAGATTACTTCAGCTGAATGGACTAGATGAACAAAGAATGCAGGCCCTCCTCCACTCAGAGGTAGTCCAACTTCAAAGAAAAATATGGCATGACCGACACCTTAAAGAGAAGCAATTTCAGCCAGGAGATTGGACATTGTTATATGATTCAAGATACAAGGTTTTCAAAGGGAAGCTGAGGACAAGATGACTGGGACCATATACAGTGGAAAAACGCAACGACAATGGTTCAGTCCTTATTAGGACCATTGATGAAGAAGCCATCCCTATGCTCGTCAATGGGCATCGATTGAAAATCTACAGGAAGCCCCTTTCTAAGTAGGAGTTCATTGAAACGCTAGATAAATCAGTGCTGGTAGTGGAGTAGGGCCCTGTCTCTACTCCACCCACACCTTGATCATCAAAAGAAAAAAAAAAAAAGAGAAAAAAACAGAAAAAGAATAAAAATATCCTTGGGTGAAAACCTCTTAGAGGTGCCCGAGGTAGACAGTGAGGGTGAAAACCTTTTGGAGGCACCCCAGCTGTCTCTTAAAAAAAAAAAAGGAGAAAAAAAGAAAGAAAAAAAACAAGAAATAGACCAAATTTCTGTTGAATAATTGCAGGTTGTAGGAAAGACATTGCAGGTTAAGAGGGTCATGCAAAACAAGGACAGAGGTCAACACCAGGCTATGAGCATCCCTCACAAACACTTCCTCCATGACCACTCCCCTTTCCTTAGATTTGATCACATTCGGGTTAAGATTTCACCTTCTACAAGAATTTCTGGTCCTTCTACAGGAAGTTATATGCCTTCTACAGGAAGATCCTATAGAACCTTCAGACAGGCCAGAATTGATCTTGGGAGGGAATCCAAAGGTTGGAATCTTCCTGTTAGGCCTACAAATACCCTTGTTTCCATCCATCACCATATGTCACCCTGTTTCATCTCTTTACACCTCCATTGCACCCATCCTGTTATTTGTTCCTGCACAGTCACACAAAAAAAACCCTGTTTTCCTCATACTACAAGCAAGAACTTTTAGCTTGAAAAATCAAGTAGTAGTGTCTCGCTCACAATACCTATCAATCTCCATCTGGACTCCTCATTAGCTGAATCCCTCGTCAGCAGTATAGCCCTGCTTGTTCTAGCTTGCATTCGAGGAGGAGAAGTAGCTACAGGACATCCTACAGGAATCCTGTAGTAGCTGATCCCTCTGGAAGACATACTCTGGAGACAGGGGCAGCCGAAAATGACAAAGGAGAAATGCAAATGGCTCATCTTGAACGTGAGAATATCATCAGTAGCTGAAGCCAAGCAAAACATGGGCATGCAGCAACAACAAACAAGGATTAGGTTCCAAACCCGTGCATGCAACATGAACCATGCATGAAGCAACAACAAACAGAGTGATTCCAAGACCTGAAGTCTACATAACACGGCCATGACCACACAGGTAAGTGCCTAAACTCATTCGTCAATTGCATAAACTATATTTTAAAAGATGCTTGCCTATGGGAATGGTTCGGATTGAGTGGAATCGGTGGCCAGTCAACTGGCCACCCTCGGCCAGTTACATAGCCTTGTGGGATCCGAACGAGCCCAGTTACATTCAAAATCACTGACGAGATGTGCATCCAGCACGTGTGGAGTGTCCATTCAGGGAGAAATCTTTGGGACTAGTAGTGGTGGCGGCGGTTAACGGTAGAGGGGAGGTGATGGCAGTCAGAAACACGCAGAGAAATTATGGCTGTGATGTCGGATCAACGGTTTGGTCCATCCACCTCATTCCCTCACTACGAATCATGCTATAGTTAAAAGATGCTCGGCTAAAACTCACACCCCGTTCTGTTCATTTTGCACTTGCAACATCCTCGACTGGAGTACGCGTCCTCTGCTTCCAAACATTGTTAACTAGTCTCCCTCCACTGGGTTTTCTACCTGTTTTCGAAAATATCCCATGTATTGTGCTCGCTCAGAGGTGTAGTGACATTCTACAGGAACCGGGGGGTCTTCTACAGGAAGAGTTCTACAGGAAAGACTACACAACTTTTTGGAGCAGGGAAGCCTCAGATTTTTCTTCGTCGAATTTGGAGCTCCAAATGAGGTAGGCTCGAAAAAACTCCTCTAAGCATGGTATGTTTTGCAAAGGTGGTGAATTGAACGGCATCAGGTTGGGAAATCAAGAAAAAAATATGCCTGTGAATTGGAAGTATAACGTTTGCCTGTGTATTGCACTGGGTTTCCCAGTTGTTTCTGCATCAAGATTCTCCTCCACATTTCCTTTTTTTTTAAATTCTCTTGTAGGGAAGATATATGCAGCTGTGGGGGCTAGCCTGTGTATGAAAAATTTTTAATTTTCATATTTGTATGTGTTTTGAGAAGAAAAATTGATCTCTGTAGTTTGTCCGTAGAAACAAAATTCCTCCTTTCATAACCAGTCAGTCGAGTTCTGGGTAACAACAGTCTTAAAACTAGGGAATTGTTGCTAATTGATATTGGACACCCGAGAAATTCCTTCTTGATTTCAGGGGGAAACCATAAACAACATTCCCTTTTCTGATCAAAGCATAAAAATAGCACTCTCACCATGCTAGGGAGATTCATAAGGAAAGAACCCTCAGACTCCAACAAACTGCACGAGCATCCTGAGGTGGTGGACCTTTTCACCTGGCCAATTGGATGTCCTTCTTTGACAAAATTTAGGGTCATGATGAGGAGATAAGTAAGGAACTTTTAATGTCCTTGAGACCTCAGTCAAAGACACATGCCACAGTTAGTTTTAGGGGTTTGACCCTAGAACTTACCCCTGAGCTCATCAGTCGAGTTACTGGTCTACCATTAAGGCTCCCTTGGAGCAAAGAAGAGAGATCATTGGGCCAAGCTGCCAAGAAAACATTCTTTCTGCCCACGGAGCATCCTATAGAAGACAAAAACGGGGTTAGAAGAACCAGCTTGCCTCCTCTCTGGAGTGAAGTTAGTTTCCAAATCATGAAGTACATTACATGTGAAGGAATATTTAGCATCATCTATGGTTATCATTTCAGGTTATTGTGTGAACTAAGACATGGAATTGACTTGCCTCCAGACAAGAAACTAAGCATCCCTTATTTTCTTCTTCAGTCACTAATTGAATGTGCAACAAAGTTAAATGAAGGGATCTCGAATCAATTGGCCCATCATGGGCTCATAAAGGTATTGGTTGAAGATGCCTTGCACACCTACATTGTCCCCATATCTTGGGAAATCTTCCAAAACATTTGTAGGGATGACAATATTATAATTTTGGCTGAAAACATCACCTCGTCCAGCAATGAGGAGGGAGAGCACACTAAAGAAGGTGAGAAAACCAATGGTGAAGAAACGCAGGACATTCAAGCATAGCAAGAACAAAAAGAATAAGGGGAAATGGGCCAGATTATTGAGCCTAAAAAAGAGGAAGAAACAACAGCACAAACACCAAGGGAAAAGAGAATGTAGAGTAGAGTAGAGAGGGTTGTAAAAACCCAAATGAAGGCTATAACAGCCAAAGTAGGCACACAGAAACAAAAGGAAAAGACACACCCTGAAATAGCAGCATCACAGACAAAAACGACATAGGAATTCTACAGGGAGTAGGGAAAAAGAACAACAAGAGGAGAAATCGCCTGAGATATTGGCCAGGGAGGCAGTAGCTATGATTGCTGCCTTAAGCACACGTCCAAAACAAAAAGGGAAGAGAAAGAGGAAAACATCCATGTACTTTAAGGCAAGGAGGAGCACACAAATAAAAGTGGGCAGACCCCAACCACAGTCAAAAGAGCAAATTGTCATTCAGGACACAACAACTAAACCAAAAGAAGAGTCTCCTTCAAAGATGTCTATCACCTATGAATGAGGAAGCCCAAAAACCTCCACCTGGAGAGAGAGAATTAAGATGATGGACTCAAAGACAGCTCTACAGGAAGCCGAGATGTCTCTACAGGAAACTCTGGCTAAGTTAAAAGAGACCGAGAAATTGGAGGAAAATACCACCAAATCATCACAGGGAGAGGGAGAGACCGAGAAGTTACTGAAACCAAGCCCTCAACCTAGCTTGGGCTCATACTACAACCTGTTAAAGGGTGGGAAAATCATCCCATAGAAATTTGTTGCGCCACTCTTCCCTGCATTGGAACAGGAGAGGATCAGAACACACACATGGATGAAAATTGCCAAATCTAAGGGAATTGAGGACATAGGCCACATGGAGGAGAAGTTAAAAGAGTTAAGGGGAGAACTGGCCATGGTCAGACATGTAGAAAGCTACAAAAGAGCCCATCTGCACGAAGAGAATGAGCTGATGAAACAGCAACAACAACTATGGGAAAGTCATAGGGAAGATAGGCCCTCCATTTTGGGAGGACAGCAGCAGCGAGAAGAGCCTCCAGCAGACAACGAAACATCTGATGAATAGTAGAAAAAGGAAAAGATGCAGGTTGAGATTGAGGTGCTAACAAAATTTATACAGGAAAAGGAGTCACAAGCAACAGAGGAAATACAGTTTTTAAAGCAACAGGTGCAAGAGAAAGAAGCCCAACTGGCCAGCTGGGCAGTAGAAGCCTTGGAATGTAGGAAACCTGCCAAGTCATATGCCTTATATATTAAAGATCAATGGTTGCAGTTCCAGATTAACACCTTGGCCCAAAGGGGAACCATTCCATTTTAGAACTACCATCAATTCATGGCTTTGTGTGATAGTAGCTTAGCAAAAGATAAGGCCAAGTTGTTAGAATTCTATTTACACAACTTGGCCCTTCCAAACATGAATCTGTGGGACCCCAATGCTTCATTGGGGGATGTGCAACTCATGGCCATGGCCTCTTGGTTAAACCATGAGGAAAAGAGGGCAGCAGAAATTCGGAATGTTATGGACAGGGAGCTATGGGAGCCACTCATGATCAGAGCAGAACCAGAAGATCCCTTAGCTTTACTGTATGCCCATCAGTAACTTGCCAAAAACCCCCAGGTTCACCCAGATTACATTGAAAGACAAGCTCAGGCCATTTCTCACTTTGAGGACATGGAAAAACTGTTGGGGGATAATTGCATTCATGCTTGCACAAGGAGATGGAACACACTGCCCACAGTCTGAAAATTAGAGAATACCACTCCCAAACAAGGATGAGGGAGGCCTTAGCAAGATTACCACTCTATAAACAGTCAATGCAAAATCTGCGGGCCAACTGGATCGGCCTAAAGTTTAGTCCTCCATTGCTTTTAGGACTGATGGAAGGGGTCAAAGAAGAAGAAGAGCACAGGAAATGGGAGGAAGAAGAGAGAAAAGCAGGGTTTCATGAACGAGAAGAGGACATCACCTGGGAAGCTTTGGATGTTAGAATGGTAGTCAAAGCAATCAAAGATGACGAACCCATTTAGCAGGGGGGTGATGATGAGCCCCAAAAATGGGTAACTTATTGGGCTCATTTTGCCTATTATTCTCCATTAATCCACCATTATTCATAGTTTATGCATGATTTTGAGTATATTTATGTTAATTGAATGAATGAGAATAGTCACTTGACCATGAGGTCTAATACGTGCTTATTGCAGATTTTTGGACATCTTTTGGACCAAGGTCAAGCATTTATGAGCCAGTTGGCAGCCAAATACGAAGGAACAAGGCTGAGGATTTGTAGGAAGGGTGTATCCTACACTAAATGGCCCCTTCCTCGAGTTCTCCACCATTAGCTCGGAGTTTAGCAGCCCATTGAAGATGATCCCCAAGGGTAGCCGAGCAGCTTTTATGAAGTGGCTGATGACTTGCAGTTTTGAGTAGCCAAGCCCCTTGAGTTAAGGAGGGTTGTTGGAGGTCCTCGTAGTGCATAAATAGGAAGGCTTCTAGCCTTTGCAGGTTAGCTTTTGAACAGTTGTATTTTCGCACTTTAGTGCTGCTCTGCCTTCGAGCCCATTTTGGAGCTTTTGCTATAAACATTTTTATGGCATGGTTATTTTTTGAGTAATGGAGATCAATTTCATTTTGCATCGGCTCTGAGATTTTTCTTAGAAGGTTGTAGCTCTTGGGGTTGGGCCCAACCAAAGTTCCAGTACCTCCTTTTGTGTACTTTTATATGTTTTTGTTGCATTCCTAGAATAATTTCTTCTACTTAGATTAACATATTGCTTTGTTACTTAGGTCATTTTTGATGATTGAAATAGCTTTTCATGTTTAGGTTGATTTTATAGGTTGGTAACAAAAAATATCTTCGAAAAAGGCAATCAAGAAACCCTTCATCTCACCTCTCCCTCCTTAGGACCATGAGCTGAGACCAAGGTGTCCTTGCTGCCACAAAAACATTGTTCTTGCTTCTTCATGCAATTGCTAGTGTTAGATTCTTAGTTGCAAAAGTTGATACCAATTGTGATTACATGTGTAGATATGTTCTTGTTTAGTTTTCATAGCTATCTTACATGGTTTTCTACCAATAAAATTATGTTCATCATGATTGCTGGGTTTCTAGGTCAAATTAGGTCAACATAGCTAGATCTTTGGTTTTCATAGTCTTTGTCTGATTAGTTTTGATAAATAGTGTGCAAATCACCTGTAATACATCCTTTCCTATCATTCCTTCATCATACAACCTGCTCCAACCCCAACTTCCAGATTTCTTCCCTTCATTTGCCACACTTCTCCAATTTGACCTAATTACTACATTTTTGTGCAACATTGCTCCCTCCATCCTTGAACAAATTCAACCATCTTCATCACTTTGTAGCCTCATTTACCAGGTCCTATACCTCTTCAAAACCTCATCCAACCTCCATTTCCACTATCCCACCTGTTTTCCTCCATCAACCCTGCAAAATCCTCTCTCGGCTCTTCCTGTAGAACATCTTGTAGAACCCCTGCAGACTTCCTATAGAAGATCACGTGGGCAATTTCTCGAGATATGATCACTGTGAAACTCTATGGAAGGGTGATGGGGGCCCCTTAGTCCCTCTTCTCACCTTCCCAACCACCTGGAAGTGCCTACGCATCTCCTTTCATCAATCAAACTTTGCACAATCAAAAACAGTTAAAGCACATGCATAATAATTCTGTAAAATTACTCAAAACTACAAAAAGATGTTTTCTTCTTCATATTTTACTCCAGAAGTAGCTTAGGAACATGCATTTTACCTTTTCAAGAGTCAATGGCATCGATTTTAGCATCTTTCATCTTTTTTCTTGCAGCAATAGGGTTAGTCGGTAAAACTAGGGTTTGCTAGGGTTTGCATTTCCTTTCAGTTTTTAGTTTCTTTCTGTGAATAGATTAGCCTCCTTAGAGTTAGCTTTCATCCGTCACAGTGAAAAGCTTCTTTTGAGAGCTCATAGAAGTTGGCTTAAGCTCCTAGCAGACTTGTGCCAACTGATCAAGTGACAGCCTACGGCAAGAGCTAGTACTTGTGCATATAGCACTGTCGCTTCCAAGTTTGTTACGAACTACCAGCTTGATAAAAGTAAAGAAGGGAGTCCTAGGAGTTGCAACATTATTGCTGCAATACTGGAGCCCACCAGATATCATGCTATATGTCAGTCCTAGTACAAACAGTACATCCCAGACCTACATCACCCATCCTGTCTCCATCCTGAATGGCACAATTCCTGATCCACAGATCTCCTTCTGACTCTTATCACCCAACACCATGTGCAACTTTGAATCCCATTCAACTAGATAGAGTCTCGAAAACCTCTTGGGACCTTGTCATATGTTTCGACGCACCACTGTCCATGTACCATCCATCCTCGTCGATAGTAACCTACAAGAAATGAGAGATCATAGCAAAGTCCTCCTCCTCCAACCTCCTCATGAGAGAATCTATCTCAGCAGAAGTGGAAACAGTAACGACCTTCTTCCATTTCATTTTCTCATCATCCCCCTTCTTCTTCATTGGACATATCGATGAAAAGTAAACCATCTTGCCAAAGTTGAAACACTTAAATTTACTCAAGTCCTTCTTATGCCTACCCTTCATTAATGCTGTAAGTGCCATGTAATAATCTGAATCCCTCTTCTTCGTATGAAGATCCTCGTCTTGCAACTCTTCCTGAATTAATTTGTCCCACATCCTATTCTAGTGTAGCAATTTCTCTTTGGTAATGATCCCCTTGATGAAGGGCTTCCATTCCTTTGTGAACCCTTTCAAAGCACTCGTCACCATATCAGAACCTGAAATAGCCACAATGACGACAACAAGCTCATCTTTGAACTGAGACAATCTTGTTAGATACGAAGTCACTCCTTCACCATGTATCATCTGGGTGGACTTCAAATTATCCTCCAATACTAGTACCCGGTTCTCGTTCTTATTCCGTAACAAATTTTGAAGAGCCATCCACATCTCATGTGCAGTGTTCTTCCTAGATAAATGAGGTATTATGGAATCCTTCACACCATCGTATCCAAATCCTCATACACTTCCAACTCCTTTCGGTCAGTTAGCTTCTTGATGGTTTTTTAGAAAAACTCCCTAATCATGTTGACCTGCAATACCAACTTCATCCTTTCCTTCCATGGACTATAGTTGGATAACCCCTCCAATCTATCCTCATACCAGAGACCAACCTAAAACTTCAACATTGTACTTAGTCCTTCACCTTCAATGTGACCAACTCCCACTTAAGTTGTACTTCACTATGCACTCTGATGATTCACTGTCTTCCTAAGTAACTCAGACCCACTCTGATACCATGTTGAATTTCTATGATCTTAGGTCTACGATAAAATCTTTTAATCATTGATGCTACCAAACCAAGAATCTCAGCACAAGCTACTTTACACAGTGAAAATATGTAAAGCAATAAATCACACATGCACAAGTATAGACAACATTTTACAAAACATTGTACAAATATGTACAACCCAATCTTTGTTATATTATACCAATATAAATAATACAACAACCTATGGAATATAAGATACAATGAAAATCTCGTTGCAGCCTCTATGTCATATCTTGTCCTATTGGTCCTTCATTATCGTTCTACTCTCTATCTACCCATTATTCCATGGAAGGACAACACATAGAGTCTCTAGGAGGGTTGCCACCTACCATTGTTTTAAGTTGCTTCTGCTACAATGAACACGAGTTGATCCAATCTGATCATTTAGGTTGGACAATACCTGAACTCCAATCTACCTTCTAGTAGCCTCTTTCGTCAACAAAAAAGCTATACATTAGGCTCTGATATTCACCCAACCTTCAATTGTCAATGTCACTTTGTGACTACTTGTCAAGGGTTGCTTTGGTTAGCCAACACACTGCCCTCCACTAGTTTAATGACACCCAACACTTCACTGAAAGAATTGTTGTTGAGGTCCCCAACTACCAAAGTCAGCATCAACACATGACTCCCATAGGTTGTAAACAATTATGATCCAGAACTGGTCAATCCTTTGACCCAACAGAAGACAAACATAATTCCAAGTTTGTTGTGCCACTATTTTCCTTGATTATTCCTAGTTAGGGAACCTGAAACATTGCAACAGCCCTATTAAATACCCATGTACTCCCTTAAAGAGTTGCGGCCTACCTCCAAATGTATCCTTTTCCTCCATGATAAAGTTCTAGTCCCTTGTTTCCCTCAAATAGATCCACGCAAGCCTTTTTATGACATGTTAAGGCCTATGTCGTATGCACACCTCCTTCTTGTACCAACGACCTGCTCAAAACAGAGATACCTCACCACAACCCATGCCCAAATAGACCTGTACCTTACCATTGCATGGTTGGCCTACTTGTAGGTGAGAAACAACCCTTCAATAGTCATGACAAGGATATTATGTAGCCTATCTCCTTCACTCAAGTGACGTCCTACCAGGGGCCCAAACAAAGGTATCCCCTAGCCAAGTTTTCTATGCTCATCTTTTGCCTTGCATTGCATGGATGGAAGAGCCTAAATGAAGCTCACTCACCTCTTATTTATACCACATACAAGGGCTCCCTCGAAACATTATCATAGTGCTTGACAATTTGTCATAAGGATTATTAACATCAAGCTGACCTTGACATTTTGCCACCATGCCCACACATAACTTTAAAAAATTCATAACTCTATTTCTACAACTGGAAATGTGATTAATTTTTATGCATTAGATTCATCTTGATGAGTATTATCATCCTCATTCATCACATGTTGAAATGTGTCCATGGTTTTGGCCAAAACCACGATGGGTGAAAAACCCCAACCTTTGGTTCCAATCCCACAAGTGACTCTTGTGGTGCTCCAACCTCCAAATCGTGAACCCTAGGTCTTAGACTACCTCCGAAGCTACTCAAAAATCAACAATCACATTTAGGGGATAATTAGTGTAATTTTGAACTTATCATTTTAAAACATTTCATCATGTACTTGTGCAACATAACAATAATAATGAATGAAATTATGCATTAAGAAACCATGATCACATCAATGTAATAGAATGCAAGATTTTATGTGGAAACCATTGTGGGAGAAAACCACAAATTCCTTTTTCCTTCTTCTTCAATTCATTAAAATAGATTTGTAGGAACCAACCTATTGGAGGAACTCACCCCCAAGATGTGCAAGAAACTACTTGCAATAGGTTACAACCTTATTAAGGCATCAACCTTGAAAATGTTCGACCCATTTGCAATAGGCTACAACCAGATTGATGCACCAACCACAAAAATTTTCAAGCTTCGACTTGTTGTAGGCTTCAACCTAATTGAGGCACCCACCTCCTTATTCAACCAATGTCAACACCTTTTTATAGTATTTCGTACTAGATCCAAAAACTCAAATCATAACCAAATCAATTTTCATTTTATACATATTTCAAATATTTTTTCACATTCTCATACAACCATGAACTCCCTATGTTCAACAATTGTCTATAGCATCCCTTTATCAAGCCTCTAAATAATCCAACCAAAACACCTTTCCGAAAATACTTTTACACTAATTTTGACATGACATAAAAACTTTTGAAAAAATGAATATTGGACAAATTGTTCCCTTTTGGTATGTGTTCTACAAATTGGCTAGAGTCCAATAGGCATTCTAAAAATGGTCCCCCTTTGTTTGATTAAATTCTATACATTTTATAATTTCATTGGTGTAAATAAAAAAATAAAAAATAATCCTTCTATCATTGATCTCGAACCCTTGACTTAAGAGGGGTTACACTATCATTGCACCAGTTTTGCTACTATGTTCCTTAGTTTAGATGAGAATGTTACAACTTATATCATTGATGACCTTTCCACATAAAAGTACTCCATGTTACGACTACACATCTATGATCATGTCCAATTATAGAACTCGATGTTAGTTGATATGCTTTGTTGTCATGACTAGTCAAGGAGCTTCCAATTAGAATAGAGTTGCCACATTAGAACATGTATGACCAATCACAATGCTTCCACATCAAACTAATCATTTATCTTCCACATCATAATAGGGCTACCACATCAAAACATATATGACTAATCATAGTTCTTCCATGTCATAACAAGGGCAGTCATAAAGCTAAGATCAATCATAGAGCTTCCATGCCACATCAGAATATATACAACCAATCACTGAGCTTCTGTGTCAAAATATGTTTTGTTGTCACAACTAGAACTAGTTACAAAGTTATGACCAATTGCAGAGATTCCATGCCATGTCATAATATAAACTACCAATCATTAGGCTTCCATGAAAAAACATGTTTTATTGCCACAATCGAGGCTAGTCATAGAGCTATTGCTAATCACAGAGCTTCCATGCCACATCAAAGGATATACAACCAATCAAAGATCTTGAAAACATAACGAAACATAGTCCATTGGGCTCCGACCTTGTAATGTTTGAAACCACACTGTCTTTCACTGGCCATAAAGGTCACACTCTCATTTTGTTCTCCGTAAACTTCTTGATTTCCAAAATTTCATTTCTCAACTAGAGCCCTTAGTTGACTATATATATGTTCATGTGTCAACTTGAAATATGTGTGACCTAACCTAGGGGCCAACCTTTCTGCCAACAAGCTTGAGGATATTCAGTCATATGACCAATACCCTTGAAGAAACAAAAGGAAAATGGGGCTTAACTCCTTTTAACGATGCAATTGGGCCATAAGACCAAGGGACTACGGGTCATTTGAAATCTATTTTCTTATGTTATTTTGATTTCATATTTGTCATCCGACTCATTTTAAGTTGGCCAAGTGTCATCAAGATTCGTGCTTATTGGCTAACCAGATGTTCCCTCTTGGCATGCCACATGTCATCATGAAAAGTTACCATGTCATCATCATTGCACGATGTCTTCCTTCATTTCCATGTTGACCTATCATAATTCACCATGTGTCCTTGAAATTCCACTTAGATTTGGCACCTCCACAATCATCAAGTGTTTACCACATGTCAACATTTCATCAGTCTAATGTGGGAGGTTAAATATCATGCATCTTTGTATACCATCCACCTTACATTATTTTGATCATCGTTAGTTTGGTTAGAAGGTGCATGTTGTTTAATGGCATTAAAAAATGCGCATGTTGTATGCCTGAAGCCGTTGATTATTTGTCAAAGTTTTGATCCACCCTTAACATGTGTGATTCTTAACAAATTTGGTGATTTTCAAATTAGTTTAGTTTTTTTTATCCTCATAACAGTTACCAACTTCAAATGATCATAACTTCTCATCCGAGAGGAGTTTTTACAATTTCTATATTCCATTTGAAAGGTATGAGAGAGTATTATTGAACCATACCATCCATAGAGTAATTAAGAAATCCTTTTTTTTTAACTCAATAGACTTCAAAAAAAAATTACTTCTCTTGATGAGGGAATACAAGAGATCAGACTAGCATTTGAATTCATTTCATTCATGACCAATAATGTTAGTTCCTAAGAAATTCCATTTAACATCAATGGAACCAATTTTCATTAATGAAAGCACTATGTGCAACATTCTCCCCCTTTCCCATTGATGGTAACATTACCAAACATTGATAGTCATTGATGGCAATGGATTGAACTCACCTTGACATGTTGTTGGGAACTCCCCTCAAATGGTTTTGAAGATTTTTCCTGCTTGATCCCACTTTCACTCCTTTCTCTCTCTTTTCTACTTGTTAATGTATACATAATCTCTCCCTTTGACATCAATGGATAAGGGACATGGTTTCCTAACAATAATTCACGATTGTTCCTGAACCTTCTTGTAGACCCAATTAATGAAATCTCCCCATGATATCATTCTTCTTGTTATGTGAATTTCATCCTATGAATAAATTCTTCTCTTACTATACATCTTCCTCCTATTAAAGGATGGAGGATAAACTCTTTTAACCTTGGTTCAAGTCAGTGATATAGTCCTTCCTATAAGTGAGAAACCAATCCCATCCTTTATTTGAGATGTTTGAAACTTTCCCTTTGCTAGGTAATGGCTTAGTAAAGGTATCAACAACCTATTCTTTGGTTGGAATTTATTCTAATATAATTGGTTGGTTCACAACTTTTTCTCATATAAAGTGATACTTGATAGGAATATGCTTCATTTTCTAGTGCATGACAGGATTTTTTGAGATATTAATTGCACTAGTATCGTCACACGTGATAGAAACAGGTTGATCACTACTTTCTTGAAGGTCTTTCAATTTTTTATGCATCTACAGAACCTTAATACAACAAGAGGTTGTCATAATATACTCTACTTTAGGGGTATATAGAGAGATTCAAGGTTATATTTTTACTAAGCCAAGAAAATAGGTACTTTCCTCGAAATAATGCTCCTCCACGAGTGGCCTTTTTTTCATCCATGCTTCCACCCAATTCACATTTGCATAGGCCTTAATAGTAAGGACTGTTCCCATGGGATACCATAAGTCTCAATCCCATTAGGGGAATCTTGAGGTCAAAAAGAGCCTCAAAACAAAAAATGTACTAACAAAATCAACTTTAAAGGAACCAATACGATTCAAGATGATGATTTCATCCCGAGGGGAAAATAGTTTGGAGATAAAAGAAGAAAAATGTTTTTTTATTATATTTGTCACCTATATACTTAGATCTCTACTCAAATTTTAAGTGTAGAAAACCGTTGGCTGCATAATTCAATTCCACATCCAACGAGTACCCACTTTGCATACATCTAAAGAGACACACATCAAAAAAGATAAAAATTCATGAGAAAAGTATGTAGGTCTCCTCAAATGTATGGAGAGTCGGTACTCGTTGGATGTGGAATTATATTCTGCATCTAACGGTTGTCTACACTTGACATTTTAGTAAACCTATAAGGAGATAAACCAAAAATACAATAAAAAAAGTGGTTTCCTGTCTTTTTTATTTAAAAATCCCTAAATATTGTTTTATTATTTTGCTTAGGAGGCCCATTTGATACCTCAAATTTATCCTAATGATTTTACCCTACAAGTACCTGAATATTCTTTTAACAACATTCACATGATATTCCATTAGACATGACTAAAACCTACGTACTAGTACCAAACCTTGCATGATGTTTGGCCTTGATGCTATCAAATAGAGACGATTCTTGATCATTGACCTATACATAGTTTTATTTATTTTAGGTGACCCATCATATTTGTTGAGTTTACAACTTGTAACCATCGGTATACTGAAAGAGGAACAATTTTCCATTCCAAAGTCTTTTATAATTTCTTTAAGATATTTAGACTACGATATGAAAATTCCTTTTCTAGATTGGTTAACTTGTAATCCTAGGAAGAAGGATAATTACCCTAGCACGGACATCTTGAATTCTTTCTACATACAAGCTAGAAAGAACCTACTTATGGAATCATCATCAATACCATATATAATATCATCCACATAGAAAACAATGATCAACATGTCACCCTTTTTAATATTGATATAAATACTTCTATCAGTGGTGCCTCTTTTGAAACCCTACTATTTTTTTTTTAATGTGGCACACATACTAAAAACAGTGTTGAAAGGTACTTGGGAGCCGGATGGAAGTAAACCTCAGTTTAACCATGTTGAGGAACTTTCAAGGGGATTGAGCCTTGTTACTCTGCCCTTGCATGTACGTTTGTTCTGCGACTATCCCTTAGGTTGAATTTTTTTAAGTGGTAACCCTAGTGACCATATTCTTAGGGATTTACCCAAGGTGATGACAAAGGGGAATTCTTTGTTGTACCTAGAATAGACATTGATTACACTCACTTGGAAATTTCTGGAGGGTATTCCTCATTCGGGATCGCATAAATGAATTCTACTTGCATTGGATCATGTACATTAAGCAGGTTGTCAGCATAAGTAGTTCCACTCACTCTATCTATAGCCACTTTTCACTTTGATTTCTATGACATTGGATTTCATCACCAACTAGTGATTTCATTGTCAACATATTGTTTGCATGGTTTGAATCCTGATATTTTTTAGCATGTGTTAAAGTGTTTGTTTTTTATTTTTTATAGACCTTAGGATTGGATTGTGAATATGGTTTCATTTTGTGATAAATTTTCATCCTAGGTGAATCACCAAGGCAGTTACATAGAATGCAAGTTAAACATCCTGAATACACAACTAGTCTATGGAAATGATAAAAACTGAAAGGTAAAAGTCAACGAGATCTAAAGCCTTAGAAGAACATGAAACATCAATAATTTTACAATCTGAGACAGTATAAATCAAAGTTAATCCAACACAAGAAATAGAATCAGGCTTAGTTCACTATGGCCCAAAGATTACCGAAGTAGTTTAAAATGAATCTAATACTGGTGAAATTTTGAATACTAAACTAACCGATCCAAACATAGAAGAACTTGACTCTAAATTTTCTAAAACTAAATCACCTTTAGTTGTTATAGCTCCTACTCATGAGCCACCTTCAATTGAAGGAAGATGATAACTACCACTTGATCACCTCCTGGGTTAATTAGCATTTGAGATATTACCATAAATGAAGAGATAGAATCACCTCATTCTCCATTTACTAGTAGTGAATCTTTTGACCCAAGAGTCACTTTCTCTCCTTTCCAACCTGACCCTTGGTATTCTACCACTTTGATTTTTTTAGGTCAAAATTTGTCACTACCACACATTCCTTTTTATTCACCAGAAAGAACTATGTCATAAATTCCTATTGGGAGCCAACCCATTGATTCATCTATGTTTACCATCTCCCTGGAATCACTTTTGTATGGTGGTCCATCAATTCCTCTTGGATAACAGTCACTTACTAGGATTTTTTTCAAGAGCTGCTTCTTCTCCCCAACCTTATACTTGGTCATCTAGTTTATTTACATCTATTGCTCAAAGCATGACTTCCATGCTTAAAGCACTTATGACATCAGACCAACAAATTCATATGATATTTGGTATCTCAAGTAACCCCAATTAGTGTTTATTACCCTCCTAAAGGGCAAGCGCCTTATCCTCCACCTAGAGGACAACCTATTATTGGGGGTCAACCTTTTACCAGAACTAATGGGCAGATACCTCAGCCCAGTCTAGGTCAACTTGTTGTAAATCAACCTTTTCTTGGTACTCCTTATCCTGGGACAAACACTATTTGGAATCCTATTTTTACTCAATAGTATGGTCCAGGTTCTCCACCAGTTCCACTTTATCAACCTGTTCGGCCTACTCGATAACCTATTGCTCAAATACCTATTCCAAGTATTGGCATACCTATCCAATAGCCTGTTCAGGGGATTCCTCAAACATTTTTCCAACAACTTGTCCAGGGAATTCCTCAAACATATTTTTAGCAATCAATTCAACAACCTATATAGAGTTCACCACAGACACCTATTCAAACACCTGTTTCGTAGCCCATTCCAAGTTCTCCTTAGACACCTCTCCTAGGAGTATCACAAATGATCTTTCTAGTTACCCTTCAAATATATATTCCTCAGACTACTCAGGCAATCTCATGGGCTTCTTCTCATCAAACCGTTCCTACAGTCAAGTCTATACCACAGGTTCCTATGTGGCAACCCATTGTAATAATAGTGCAAACACATTTTCAAGGTCAAACTTTCGAAAGCCCACCTTTTCAAGTTCAAAATCTCCAAAACCCACCATTTCAAGGTCAATTTATTCAATGTCAAACTGTTCAAATTCAATGTGTTCAAGGTCAACCTTTGCAAGTTCAACCTGTAGAGGGAAATATTATTTATGTCAAATGGGTCAATATTAACCTTTCCAGAGTCAATTGCACCCTGGTCATTCTTATCAAGTGCCTTTTCAACCTCAACCCGGTATGGTTCACCTTGGTTACCTTGGTGGAATTCCAATTCCAACTGCACATACCATTCCAGGATATCCTGGGTATCCTCCTCTAGGGTTTGGTCTTAAATTGCAGGGTTATCAAACTTTAGCACAAGACCCTAACCAAAAGTTATCATTTATTGCAATTCTAGATTTACCTTATTTATCCTAGTTAACAAATGATCCCATTTATTATTATCCTTAGTGGCTAACGATTCCTTCCAAGTTACTGAGTGATAGACCCAAATTTGAAGGAAAATCAGGAGAAGACCCTTCCAATATTGTGATGACATATCATCTTTGGTGTGCATCGAACTCTTTAATGAATGATTCCATTCGTCTTTGCCTTTTCCAAAACAATTTAACCAGTGATGAGGCTCATCATTAGGTAAAATATATGGACCTTAATACACCTCCAAGCATACTAAAATCAACTCTTCTCAAAATTCTTTACATGTTTTAATTATATTTTTCTTAATGAGATGAGTAAAAGTAGGATGTCATGTCTAGTGGTCTAATGTGCATTGATTGCAGGTTTTTGAGAGAAAATTATGGCTAATTAGGGTGCAGGAACTCGAATGAGACAATAAGGAGATATTATAGGATATGGATGTCCCTCATCAAATCCTCACTCACTCGAAGATCCGTCAATCAAATCACACTAGCTCGAAGTTGCAGGTAGCCGAGTCATGATGATCATTGGTAGCCAAGCCAATGATAGTTAAGAACCAGTTAATCTCAAGATTGGGAGCCAAGCCTCACTAGATTTAAGGAAGTTGTTGGAAACTTTAGTTGTATAAATAAACAGGCCTAGAGCCTCATTAGGATTCATATTTTTTATGCAATATAGCTAAGAAGTTTTCAAGTGAAGGATTGTGACCAAACACTGTTATGTATTTTTTGATATGTTAATGGAAATTTGCAGCATTCCCTTGATCCAGCACTGAGTTGACTTAGAGGGTTGAAGATCTTAGGTTAGGGGCCAACCCTAGCAGTAGAGGTTCCTATTACTGTACTTGTATGCTTAGTACCTCATATATTAGTTGTTAATTTGATTTTGGTGTTGTTAACTTGCAAGTATTGGTATATTTGATTAGCCTTCTTCCATTTCTGCATAGCTTTAATAGTAACATTATAGAGATAAGAAATTATTCAGAAAAAAGACTGATAACTGGTGGCTCTTAACTCATTCCTCCCTTCAGGGACCATGGCTTGAGGAACAACTCCCATTCAACCCAAAAAGACAGAATTCTGGTTTCTTCTGCTACATAGGTCACCCTCTTTCAGTTTTAAAAGATATGTTGTAGTTGTCATTTCTGATATCTTAAGTTTTGTATTAGATTTCATGTTGCTTTCATAATAGGTTTGAAGAATTTCCATGCATTAACTTGGCAAATAAATGATGCAAATTTTGTTTTCTCATATTTTTGTAAATCCTTCTTATTTTGAGATGATTTATGGATAAATGCCATCAATGATGTATATGTTACAGAAGTTTCTACATTGCAAGAAGACCTTTTGTCATCACCGTTAGCCAAACCATATCCACCCATGATCACCAAGGGCCACTGGGTTCTCAAGTTGAAGTATCGTTTTGCAAAGACAACTTGCCATGCTTCTTGAGCAAATCCAACCATCATAAAGCTTTGGTTTGAGTCCTAAGTGAGTTCCAACAACTCCCTTACCTTATTTCTTCCATTCCTCACCTTCCTTAAGCTCCATACCACTTTCCAAATCATTCAATATGCTTTCGGCCTATTCTTATAGGAAAACAAGGGATCCTATAGGTGAACTAGGACATCCTGCAGGAAAACCTGTAATGGCCTGTTTTGAGCCCGATTTGTGAAAAAACATCACGAAACCTAGGAGAAGACCCCTACTTGCCTCCCAAGCTATTTGACCCATTGCACTCATCTCCCTCCACACCTATCTCACCTACCATGCAACCAAGAAGGATTAGCAATCATGTTTTTACAGAAATATAAAAAGAAAAAAGTTGTTATGTTTATTCATGGGCACAACAGTTAAGTGTTTGTTTAGATCATATTCCATGCTTAGGGTGGTTAAGATTTCACATGTGCTAAATTAGAATTCTTTTGAAATCAAGGTATATTAACAAATAGCTAGATGAGTTGTATGTTTTAGGAACCTATTTCAGTCTTTCAGTACTACAGTAGGTAGCATTTCAATCCTCTCAGTTAGGGTAAAATTATCCTTTCTCAATTTTGGTAATCAAACTTCTTCTAAATCAATAGAAGGATGGTTTGAGAAACCCTCGTGGTCTATTTCCCTAGCTCAGCAATGACAAAGAGTGGACCTATTAAATCTATTTGTGTATACAACAATGTCACCCCCAAGTTTGTACAAAACCCGGGTTGATGAAGTAAAGTAGGTAGCCCCAGGAGTTGTAGCATTCTTACTGCAATACTGGTGCTCATCAGTTTTTGGCGCCATTGTTGGGGAGGTGTCTGAGTAGATGTGATTTCTTCTTTAATTCTTCCATTTCTTATCTCTTTCATTTTGCTATTAGTTTCATTTTTTCAAAAGAGTTGTATGTTGGTTTGCTTTTTTCCATTCTGCAATTGAATTCATTCAGTAGTTAGTTTCAATTCAGTTTGTATTTTCAATTCTGCAATCAGTCTTAAATATTGAAAAAGAAAACAAAAAAACTCATTTCATGCCTTGTAGGAATAGGGATAACTTAGGAAAAATTATACCAAATACCCTGTGGTGAAGTGAAATTATGAGTGCGGACATAAATAATTCCTCTAGCTCGATAATGGGTCTAGCCGCAACTTATACATTCTATGGAACATTTCGTTAGGTTAGAACCAATTAAGAAGGACTACCTCTTTTTACACTTATCCCGTTTCGTGATGCCCTTGCTTGATCGCTCCAGCTAACTCTCATTTCCTTCTTCAAACACATGAAACAAGTAAACAACAACTGTGATAGTAGACAAATTGTAGTTCAACCTACTTAACAAGTCAAGAAACATTAAGCCATGAATATGTAAGATGACACATCATGTAGGAAATCAATCGATAGTTTCATATATACTGAATCAAGAAGAGATTACAACCATTGTCTTAACGTTTCCATTCTCCTCCGAAAAAACTAGGTTCCCACACACTTCTGCTAGCATTCCATGATGGCCTCAACAATAATAGTTTTAAGGCTCTTCCCATTAGGCTTCACACTAAACCAAATTCACACTTCTCCCTCACACAACTAGAGAGCTACAACTATGAATAGCTTGCTATTTAATCCAAACTTAATTAGCACTAGCACACCAACATTAACACTAGCTTATACTTGGGAAAAAGGGAGGTTTATAGAGCATGAATGGATGGGAGATGGATCTTGTTCTCATGCGAGAAGGTTTTATCTCTTGAGGTAGTTCCATCATTATAGGGGAAAGAAACCAAAACTGACATCCTCGACTCCATCCGGCCAAACCATTTACCAGACTTCCATTATGAAGCTTCTAGAGCTGGAAGCTTCGATTCTTTATTTAAAAAGATTTCGATAAGAGGACCAGTGCAACTAGAGCAAAGTTCAATCGCTCCAGTCAGTGCTAGGGACAGTGTTAATACCTACAAATCGATGTGAGGATGACAAGGGTCGTTAGCACTGGTCTTGTAAACTAGGAAAAACATAAGATTTTTGGAAAATGGTGCAAAAGGGAATTGTTCTGCTCATGAATAGGTACACAATGGGAGTTTCTTCGTGAAGGGTAAGCATGTAGGGTTCACTGTAGAGGTCTTCCAGGATCAAGGAATGGGGAGTATAGGGACAATGAAAAAATGTTGTGTATCAGATGCCCCCTAAGGCATGAAGGCTGAACTAGAGTGGGGGATGAAATGCTTTATGAATCAGTGTAGGAAACTGTAGTCTGCCATCGGAAAACCTGCAGGCCAGTACAGATACATATACATAACTGAGAACTCTTTCAAATGATACATGAATCATGGCATGGACGCAACCATTGAGAGAATGATCAGGTAAATGGATCCAGGTATGGGCGCAACCATCTGTCAAAGAGGATCATAATGAAACCAAGGTATGGCTGTAACCATCAAATAGTGAGAAGGATCACAGATGATAACTCACGGTATGGTTGCAACCATCCATATGAAAGAGACATGTATATCAACATAACCATGTCACATCACTTCGCAACCTAGACTTTTGTAATCTTAGCATAGGGTCTTGCGCTCTAACAAAACCCAATTAAAGTACAAATCCTAACATGTGAATAGATGTGTTGACATCGAACATGCTATAAAGTTGCTTGACTACCAGCCAATGATGTAAACTGTTAACAAGTGCGAGAGAAGCGACCAATAATGGCAATGGTCCTCAAGGTACTATCAGCACAATCCACGAAATGTGTATAGAGGACTTGATCGAAATCCAATGATATGAACTTGTTGTTGAATGCGAAGAACTTGCCATTAGGGCATGCAAGCTCTAAGGTACTGGAAGGGAGTCTCTCGGTCAACTTCCCGGATAATGAGTTGAAGTTGATGAGAAGTGACCGTGCTGAAGTAGGGCCATAATGTATCCCACATCATCGACACGAGACAAAAGGATGCAAAATTATTTTGGATGATATAGAGAATCAGAGGTAAATGTAATTGCAAAAGGACATCTCTTGAACATATCAGCGACATGACTGGAAGTTTGGTAGCTTTTGGATCCATACGATCGGTGGTCATGAGGATGTGGCAGAGATCAAATGGAAGGTAAAATTGAATAGCCCAACCCAGGAAGGTCAACGATATAAAGTAGGATATCCCAACTCGACACGAAGTAGAAAGTGTCATGTTCAAGAGTGAGCTGCCGACACAACTAATTATATTTCCAAATTTTCCCCTAGCATTTCTGGAAGGTACCCTAATTATTTTTAATCACAAGCTTGAAGGGCATAGCATATCCTTGCACTATAACTTCATCCTTTGGATGAATATGACCTTGTAAGTTTAACGAGCCCGAGGAAGGAGAAGCTCATGTTCGTCATGATGACGAGTCTGATGTCATTTAATATTTTAACCAGTCTGACTGTTGGGTTGTCTTATTCTTTCTACGACTATCTGACGTAGTGAACTGGGGGGTTAGAGGGGGGGTGGAGGCCCCCCTTTGTTGTGTCGATTATGCAGCGGGGGGGGTCACAGGGGGTGCGATAGCCCCCCTTGTCTGGGGGGTTTGAGGGGGGTGGGTAGCCCCCCTCTACGGGGTCTGGGGTAGCACCCCGGGAAATTTTTTTTTCGACCCTCTATTAGGTTGGGCGGAGCTAGCTATAGTTTTGTGCATGATTTTCGCACATTGTTTTGGAGGCGATGGTTTTCGGTCCATGGTTTTGGACGTGATGGTTTTCGTTGCATGGTATTAGATGCTTTGGCATGTATAAATATGTATTGTAAGATTGGAAGGAATATAATGGAAAAATCAAGCTGGTAGTCTTGGTTTTGGGATCCAGGGGAAAATCTATGTGTATATGTGTTTTATGTGTTATGATCTCACATTGTTTATTTTCTATGTTTTAGAATTCATATGCAGGTAATTTCTGTATGGGGTTGAAACCTACACTGACAAAGGTGTAACTCAATATCTTTTCCATGTTTAGAGAGTTTGAAAAAGAAATGGAAAAGAAAACTCCACATGGTCCCTTTTCATACATTTGTGTCTCTCAAGCCCGAAAAGGTAGAGAAGAATACTTGAGAGAACCGCTTGACCATTTTAGTCAAGGAGTACCTTTTTCATAAATAGTGCATCCCAACTTGAAAAAGGGGTAAACTTATACTGTACACACAATGTTTCACATCCATTAATGAGTTCAAAATACAAGGGCTCGGCTATCTTTTCGCTTTTAAAGAGTCCGAAAAGACTTTGAAAGCGGACCTCCCATTTTATTCTCTTTTACGAGTCAAAAGGGAAAAATACTCAGCAATATTTTCATAGGAGTTTTACGAGTTGAGAAAAGAGCTGAAACGTGACTCAGCATCATCGTTGAACATCCATCACCTGTTGCTACACAAAAAGCTAAAGTGCATTATCCAATTCTCGAGGAAACATAGGTCAAAATATTTACAAAAACCTAATATTTTCATGAAAATTGAATAAAAAGGAGGAAAAGTAAATATATTTTACCATTTACCATTTTACCTTGCTGAGAAACACTTTTTACTCACTTTTTCCCTAATTGTTTTGGAGCAAATTGCGGGATATCCGGGAGGTCATTCGTAGAACCTCTAGTTACAAGTACGAGCCAAAGCCCTGAGCTTCATTTTCATGCCTTTTATTCTTGTTTTTAACAATTTTTAGGATTTTTGAGCGAGGATTTATCAAAAGTTTTTGGTTCTCGGTCGGCATGACTTCCGGGACGGAATCATGCCAGCCGAGGGTAATTGACATGGCCTATCACACCATCAGCACAACTGTTTTTAAAATAGGCCTGCCGGTACCGTGAATAGGGAAAAACCCTATTTCCTCATAAAACCACTGTTGAAATTTGAAATCTATGGGCCAAAAACTATTGTTGATTCAAATATATGGCTTTTGCAAGAAAGAATCGTTGAAAATGGTATACTAGAAAGAATAGGAGCAAGAGGATGTGGACACCCACGTACTGAATGATCCAAATTTCATAGAAGCATTGAGGGCCTATGGGTTCCTCAAATTTTTTTTCATGCCAGGGATGTGGGCCCAACCCGAGTTTCTTCGGTACTTGATTAGTCTCTGGGACATAAATTGGGAAATATTTGTCATTGGTGACCAGGAGCAAGAGTTAGAAACTTTAGACATATATTTCATCATAGGACTGTCTCGAAGAGGGGAAACAATCAACTTATATGAGCCACCACTAATTGGGGAAACGATATCCATGTTGCTCATCAATCATTGCTCTAAAGCCCTCAAATCCAAGAGTAGCAAGATTGAGATTTCCACTGTTCAGGATCTAACATTGAGAGTGCTACTGTTGACTATGAATAGAGTGGCAGGGTCCTAGGTAGTGCATGAGACTAACAAGTTGATGTTCCCGTATGCTATCAATTGCACAACACCGACGATCTTCAACTCGGTGGAGGCCATGAAGATCAACAAAAAATGCCTGCTAAGCAAATCTAAGGCGGGGAATCTGAAGAAATTTTTCTTTGGATCCGTACTAGTGACCTTTCTCTTAGAATAGGTGCCACTATTCTAGTACCAGTTGACTGAGGTAGATCCTCCCATGCCACGGGACCAGCAGATGGCCTACTGGAGTCATTTGATGCCCATGATCACTGGGGGTTAGCATCTACAGACCTACATTCTTTTCATGGCTACAATGACAGAAGATCGTTGTGCAAGACTAGCCATACAGTGGCACCAACTTTTGTGGAGATCTAGAAATGCCACTACTAGATGGAGAGGATTTTGACGATGAAGGTAAAAAATCATTTTTTTAATTTTGTGATTTTTTAACTATTATTGGTAAATATGTGTTTATAACATTTCACTTTGTCAATGTAGATGTTGAACCAGAGTGTCCTGCGGGGATGTCCCCAATAGCTAGGCGTGTCGCTTGCCCGATTGATTTTGTCACTCCTTATCAAGAGGGGAGTGACAATGAAGAGGAGATTGCAAGGAATATTGAGGGGTTGACTCACGGTATCCCAGAGTATGCTCGGGTGGGAGACATTCCTCGCCAGTACTAGAGACACACGGTGGGAGTATCAGATTAGATCCACCGATTGCTGACTCGTGTTGCATGAGCCGTGTCATGCTATGACGATCACCATGCTGATTAGATCCTAGGTCAAACACTTACATTTTTTGAGGCCCGCGTGCCACAAATATATGAGTCACATGAGCCACTGATGTTATTTTGGACACACATTTTATTTTTTGGGTTTTGATGTATCAAACATTATCACCACATATATATATATATATATATATATATATATATATATATATATATATATATATATATATATATATATATGTTGTATTTTCTTGCTTACTATGGTACAAATGGTTTTGTTTTATCCAACACATAATTAGCTAATGCCTCTGTCAATGTATTCATGTGTCTAGGAATATGATTATATGTAATGTAATCAAAATTCCTTTCCAGTAGACGAATATGGAGATACATTCCCAATATTTGAGGGTTTCTAGCGGAATATTACCCGCTGAGTTTCTAGCGGAATATCCCTTTCTCCTTTTAGTACATGTGTCTTGGCTAGTCCATAGATATATGTGTGAATGACGTCTAAAGGCTAGGATGTTCAATATTCATTTGTCTTGAAGAAGACTCTGGTTTGCTTCCCAAATTGACATGCTTTGTAGACATTATTGAGAGGTTTTGAAATTTTAGCCATGTCCGTGATAGATTTTTTCCTTGTGACTTTTACTAAGTTGTCAAAACTAATGTGTCCTAACCTTTAATGTTGTAACTAGATGTCATCCATTCTTCCAATACAACATTTTTCAATTTCACATCTGTGAAGAATGTATGCATTGCCTTCGATCTTGTTAGATTTTTCCACCAATTTACCAGTATCTTAATTCCTAATTTCACATATTTTAGAGTTCAGCGTGACATTGAACCCTTGATAGCACATTTGAATTACGCTTAAAATTGTATGTTTCAATCATTCTATAGACAAGACATATTTGGATTTAGTCCTTCCATTATCAATGTTGAAAGTTAATTTTCCTATTATTTTGGTATATGCACTCTTTCCAAGCATTACTTTACCTCGTTGATAAACTTATTTTGATCCCCTATCATGTTCCTTGAGCAAAAATTATCCACATACCATTTATTTTACTACTTTTGAGCATAAAACGTGAGACCACACCTTTTTTATTTCTCCTTTAATATCTTGGGGGAAACCCTTCCTTTCTTTGATTAAATTTACAATCCCTGGCCTTGTGTCCAAAATTGTGGCATATAAAATATTTTATATGATTTTGAGAAGGAGAAAAAGGGTTTCTTCTAGTTTTTCCATACATGCTTCTAGAGAAGTTATTTGAATAACTATAATAAACTAAGAACATGCCCAATTTTTTTATCCAGATCTGTACTTTATTTTTTGTTTCCAAGACTCCTTATATCCACCTTACAATGATTAAGCCTTCCTGACTGCACCCACACTGATGCCACGTGTTACAGAAAGATCACACTGAGAAGTGGGGGGATGAATTACTATAATGTTAAACTTATAAATTTAAAAAAATCCTTCATTTATTAGTGTAACATAACAATAGAAATGATTGAGACTATGAATCAAAAATCCATCATCACATGAACACAAGATTTTATGTGGAATCTCTTACAAGAGAAAACCAAAAGTTATCTTTATTTTTCTTATTTAATTCATGTACATAGAATTTCCATAATTTACCTATTGGAGGCACTCACCCCAAGATTTCCAAGAAACTACTTGCAATATGCTACTGCCAAATTGAGACACTGTTGTCGTTGCAGCAACACCCTACAAAAATTTCAATACATTTAAATTTTGGAGCCTACTTTATCATCGTGTAAAGTGTTTCCTTGATCATCACGTGTCACTTCATGTTGTCCTATGTATTTTAAGTGTTCTTGAGTGTTATGAAGTGTCGTCAAATTGAGGGGAACATCTTTGGTGTATTTCATGGTCACAACGTCTTTATTGTTGTAAAACGATACTTTTTTGCCATAGTTGCATACACTTCATCTATTGTACTTGGGAAATGCATGTAAAGTGGAATTTTGATGTATACTTATCATTGTTAAAGCTTGTATAAGTTTTCTCAATGAGTTGGTATGTGTCGCACATGATTTTATGTCTACAACTCACCATGTTCACCCCTTTTCCTTGTAGGAATTTACAGGGTAAGTTCCTCAGATAGAACCCCGAAGGACACCGCTCACAAACAAGTCACATATCAATACACCAGTATTGTTGCTGTGGTTAAAACCATCAAAGAGGAAAAAAGTCCACAGCCTGAGCCAATGCTGCCACTTCAAGCAATTTATTAATAAAAGAAAGAAAATTTATATAAGCTTCTCCCATGAACAGTCACCCTACAAATGACCATTCATGCTCTTTAAATAGAGATCATGGACCAATCGGGTGTTAATCCATGGATCAAGTGTCGGTAATACCGAGGAGAGAATGAACCGTCAGATCACTTCATGCCTAGAACATATCATGATCGTTGAATTGTATGTTACAAATGTACATAGTAAAGAAACACAATTTACCTAACTCTACATTAGACCAAGTTATACTTAACTATTTCCTATTTTTAAGAATATCCTAGCCTAGCCTGCATTAGTGACAACTTCGTGAACTCCAACCATAAATTGAAGTTTAGTAAACTTCGCCTTTGTGAGAGCCTTTGTAAATATGTCTACAAATTGATCATCAGTTGAACAATATTTCACTTCAAGAACATGGTCATAAATGAGCTTTCTGATGAAGTGCATGTGTAGTTCAATGAGTTTTCTGCACTGATGTTGGACTAGATCTTTGCATAGTTGAATGGAACTTTGATTATCACACCAAAGTGTAGTCGATCGTTGCTACTAAAAACCAAACTATGAAAAGATCTAATGAAGCCACAGGGCTTCCTTACTAGATTCTATGGTGCAACAATACTCTGCTTCTACTGAAGAAAGAGAAATGCAACTTTGTTTCTTGCAAGCCCATGTAATAGGTCCAAAACCAAAAGTGAAGACATAACCTGCAGTAGAGTTCCGATCATCACGGTCACTAGCCCAATCGGAATCAGTGAAACCAACCAATAGAGGAGATTCTTATGCACTATAATGAATCCAAAACTGAACTGTACCTCAAACATAATGAAGTATTCTTTTAGCTACTTCCAAGGCTTCCATCTTCTTAAAGAATTCAGATTCTAAGTGGCCATCTCAATTACAAAAGTTTCATTGTCTATTAGTATTCTCCCCTTTGTTTTTATTTGCCTTATCATTTTGTTGAATTGATTTTTCATTTTGAGAATGAAATTGCTTGGGACCTTTGTTTGGTTTAGGAACATTCCTTTTAGGATACTGCTTCTTAGGATTCTTTGAATTTTCTTGTTGTTGGGAAGCTAAAGCTTTCTTAGAAGAGTTTCCAACATTAAGAAGACCAAGCTGTAAGATTTTTTCTTATTCTCTTATTAAAGAATCAAAAAAGGCATCAAAAGAGGGGGACTTGTAGTCTTGTCCTTGAGAAACAAAGGCTTCTCTAGTAGAATGAAAGGTGGAAACAAACACATATTAGGCTAGTCCCAATCTTTCTTAACCTTAACACTTTCCAAGAGAAGTCCAAGGGTCTTGAACTTGGACAAAAAATCTTCAATGGAAAAAACGTTATTGGGGTCCAACCGAAGCAACTCATTTTCGAGTTGATGGGATGTAATCTCATTTTTAATTCCAAAAACTTTAGTAAGTTGTTTCATTGCTTCATTAGGGGTATCAAGTTCTGCAATATGGAATCTAAGGTCTAGAAAAATATACATCCCTATTAACCCACATGCTTGATCTTACCTGTTTTCCCATTTGGCTGCCTTATCTTCATCTTTAGGTTTAGTTTCTTGACCTGAGGCTATTCTGTAAAGACCTTTACTTCTAAGTAAATCCACTATGTAGGACCACCATTGGAAGTAGTTGGTGTTGTCAAGAATAACTTGGCATGTAATTTCCATTTTAACAAAAATGAATATTTAGATATTGATTCTAAATATTCCAATGGAAAGATCTTGAAAAATTAGGCTGATTAAAAAAAACAGCTTCCGGGTGAAAAAGTTATGGCTTTTTGAAAAAAGGTGTTGAAGATGCCGACGAAGTGCGTGAATGTGCAGAAGTGAATGATAATGTTATATTTAAAAAAATCCCCCCCCCCCCCTTTCCAAACTTAATCTAATTACCTCACATTAAAAGAAGATTTTATGTGAATCACTTTTATAAATAAGTGAAAGTCACTTTTACAATGGTACTTTATGAGCTACCCACTAAATTGTAACTTAAATAAAAGATAAAGAGACTTTAGAATTATAAGTGACTCACTTTTTATAATGGGTGAGAATAATTTTACATAAAGTAACTTTAAAACATAAGTTACATGGTCCTTTTGAAAAATTAACTCAACAAAAAGAAATACTTGAACTCAAGACCTCTATTCTCATAAAGTAACTTTGGACCAAGTCAGCTAGTTTAAAAGGTTAGTAATTTTTGGAAAAGAGGAAAGGTTTTTTTTTTTTTAGGTAGTAACTAAAGCTTTGGGGTGCGTTCTTACTTGAAAAAACTCTTTTTTTTCCTGCAAAACAGAAACCACAAAAGCAAACACGGACATACAAAAAAAAGAAAACCTTATGGCTTGAAGTTAGCTTTAGTTGGAAACTAAATATTTCCCTCAATGTTTCAGATTTTCCGAGATCACACTAAGGTGCGGCAGGAAAGAGCATATGCATGAGAAAAATCATTCCTTTTTGTTTCTGATTTTCCTAGATCGCACAGAGTCGTGGGGCAAAGAGTATATGTAGAAATGAAAGGTATAGATCTAGTAAAAAAAGCAGAGAGAAAATAACTAGCAACTGCAAAGAAACATTGTATACCACGAGATATTAAAAATGATGTAGCTAGGGCTACCAAAAACCTTTTTGTGTGAAACTAAATGGATTCCTCACTGGAACAGGTGCTCCTAACACAATAGAGTAGTCCTCTCAGCTTGAAAGAAGTCAGAAACAATACATCTAGGAAACCACAATCGGATGTAGTTGTACCAACTTCAGATTTGGATCACCAACGGATACAACCCTCAAATAGCTCTGATACCATGTAGGAATTTATAGGGTAAGTTCCTCAAATAGAACACCAAAGGACACCACTCACAAACAGATCATAGATCAATACACTAGTATTCTTGATGTGATTAAAACCCTCAAAGAGGGAAACAGTCCATGGCTTGAGCCAATGCAGCCACTTCAGGAAATTTATTAATAAAATAAAGAAAAATTACATAAGCTTCTCTCATGAACAGTCACCATACAAATGACCCTCCATGCTATTTAAATAGAGATCATGGACCAATCGGGTGTTAAGGCGTGGATCAAGTGTCGGTAATACCGAGCAGAGAATGAACCGTCGGATCACTTCATGTGTAGAACAATCATGACTGTTGGATTTTAAGTTACAGATGTACATGGTAAAGAAACACACTTTACCTAACTCTACACTGGACCAAGTTATACTTAACTATTTCCTATGTGTCAGAATATCCTAACATTCCTATCTTCTAGACATAGAAAAATTTTGGTTTCTAAGCAAACCCATTAATGCCAATAGTACATGAGAACACTATAAAGCTTTGATCAAGAATTATTTGTTGTTTAGATGTGTGCCATGTTCCCTCGAAGAGCATAAAGTGCACTCCCTAATCTCTTTCCCCTTCCATGTCCAAAAATGCATCCTTCAATACAACAAGTCTTCCTTTAAGAGCACTCCTTTGACTAGAATAAATGTGCCCTCCTTGAGCACATGAGTGCACCCTAAACACTTTAAGATCAACCATTCAACCTTCCACAGTGTGACATGCACCCTTTGGACCATTTTACTACATGAGCACACTCTAAAGGCACAAAGATTCACCCTTCAGCCTTCAGACTTGTGCCATTCACCCTCTTGGCCCCTTGAGTGCAAGAGCGCACCCTAAAGGCTTAAATCCTTCCTCCTTTAGCCTTTAGGAGTATGCCCTGTGCCCTCACTCTTTCCTTTGAGAACAAAACGCACTTGGGAAGCTAAAGGCCTTCCATTTCATCCTTCAGACATAGACCTTGTTCCTTGCCTTGATTTGTCTCTTGCTCTTGAATGCATGATGAAACCTCGAAGCCTCCCCCTTTAGCCCTTTAGCCTTTCGAAGTGCACCCTTACATCTAGAAGCTCTCCATGCTCTTTCCAAAGCACACTGAAAATGTTATAAAACCAGCTGTCAAAAAGATAGAAAATATAGATCAACGCCTTAGAATTCAACCTCTTCGAAGGGGCAACCTCCTTTACATTACATAAATGAACAATTCTTGGATGATTCAAATGACAAAACCTCCTTTCTATATATAGGAGTCTAAGGGGTCACAATGTAACCAAGCCAACCTAACAATAATAATATAAGGGCACAAAAATAACAATAGAGGGATTCTATGGGGCACAATAATAACAATATGGGGACAATAGGGGCACAAAAATATTAATAAGGGATATAACTACAATATTAATGGGGGCATCACTAGTATTATAGGGACCTAACATGCCCCTCTCCTTCAAAAAAGTGTTGTCCTCAATGCTTGAGTAGTTCTGGATGCTTCTGTATAAAATTCCCATCCTCCCATGTGGAATCTTCAGTGGATAAGTTCTTCCACTTGATGAGATACTCTGAAAAGGATCGATTTCGTAGTTGTTAAGTTCTTGTTTCTATGACTGCTTCTGGTTCCAATGTAATTTTTCCTTCCCCGTCAAGTTTTGGCAATATTGTTTGAACTGGGAGCTTGTCGCCCATAACCTTCTTTAAACATGAAACATGGAAAACTGGGTGCACTCGAGAAGCTGTAGGAAGCTCCAATTTGTATGCCATAGTACCAATCTTTTGCAACACCTTGTATGGACCATATTACTCTGGTGAAAATTTGTTATCCTTCTTAGCTTGCTTGAGGGACATTTGTTTATATGGTTGTAGCCATAGGAATACCCAATCACCTACACCAAAACTTCTTTCACTACAATGTTGATCTGCCTATTGTTTCATTCTATTATATGCCAACACGAGGTTATCCTTTAAGAGTTGGAGAACTTGTTGTTGATACTCGATGTGATGTTCCACTGCTTGAACCTTAGAATTTTCTCTTAAATATGATGTGATGGATGGTGGCTGATATCCATAAAGTGTCATAAATGGGGTCAATTTTGTTGCAATATGGAAGGAAGTGTTATACCACCATTCAGCCAGAGGCAACCATTTCACCCATTGTGTCTGTTTATCAGATACAAAGCAATGAAGATATCCTTCCAAAAATTTGTTTACTATCTCCATTTGCCCATCAGATTGAGGATGATAAGATGAGCTATGAGCTAACTGAGTACCAAGACAAGAAAATAATTCTGTCCAAAAATTTCCTGTAAAAATGGGATCTCTGTCACTTACAATAATTTTTGGGTTTCCATGTAGCTTTTGAATTGTTTCCATAAATGTCGTAGAAACTGTACTGGCTTTAAATGGATGTGATAATGCACAAAAGTGTGCATACTTGGTAAGTCTGTCAACTACCACCATGATGACACTCTTTCCCTCAAACTTGGGTAAACCTGTGATAAAATCCATTGAAACCTCCTCCAAACATTGGCTTGGAATGGATAAAGGTTGTAATAGACCTGGTGTCTTAATTATTTCAGCTTTATTTTGTTGGCATACCAAACATTTCGCCACAAAGTTTTGAATATCCAATTTAAGGCCATCCCAAAAAAATTCCTTCTTAACCCTGTGGTAAGTTTTTGAAAATCCTGAGTGCCCTCCTAAGGGAGAAACGTGCAATTCCAGAAGAATCTTTTGTTTGAGTTGGGAATTCTTACCAAGGTATAAGCAATCTTTGTATCATAACGAACCATTCTTCTAGCTAAATGTATCAGATGTACTGGAATCTTGTTGTAACTTTCAAATAAGTTCCCACACTTCTTCATCATTCTTCCATTCCTCCCTTGCTTCGTTTATCCAATCTGGTTGGATAATAGAAATGGCGCACAACAATGCTTCCACATCCTCATCCTTTCTTGAGAGTGCATTTGCCACAACATTTTTCTTCCATTTTTTGTATACGATTTCAAAATCATAACCCAACATTTTTGTGACCCATTTTTGTTGTTCTTCAGAGGATAATCTTTGTTCTAAAAAGTATTTAAGGCTATCATAATCTGTTTTTACCTTGAAGTATCTTCCCATTAGGTAGGGTTTCCATTTCTTAAGTGCATGTAGTATTGCCAACATTTCCTTCTCATAAATAGCTTTGTGTAAATACTTTCCCTTGATTGGACGACTTTCGAAAGCATTGGGTCTTTTATCTTGCATTAAAATAGCACCAATTCCATATCCAGAAGCATCACATTCCACAATAAAGGTTTTTGTGAAGTCTGGTGTAGCTAAGACTGGTGCTTGGCACATTTCCTCTTTAAGATCTTCGAAGGCCTTTGTTGCTTTTGGAGTCCATGAAAATGCATCTTTCTTCAACAATGTTGTTAGAGGTGCTACTCTTTTCCCATAATTCTTAACAAACTTGTGGTAATACACTGTCAACCCGATAAATCCTCGCAAATGCTTTATGGATGTGGGGATTTCCAATTCCTTAATGGCTTTAATTTTTCTAGGGTCTACCTTAACTCCTTCATGAGATACAATATGACCCAGATATTCCACCTCTTTTACTCCAAAGAAACATTTGTATCTTTTTGCATATAATTGTTTCTCCTCCAATAGTTGTAGCACCCTGTCAACGTGTTCAACATGATCCTTCCAAGACTTGCTGTAGATTAGTATATCATCAAAAAATACTAACACAAATTTTCTAAGGAAGGGTTTCAAAATGGAATTCATCAAACCTTGAAATGTAGAAGGTGCATTGGTAAGGCCAAAATGCATGACCAAAAACTCATAGTGACCATCATGAGTTCTAAATGCTATTTTTGGAATGTCTTGAGTCTTCATTCTGATTTGATGATATCCTGAACAAAGATCTAACTTGGTGAAGTAAATTGATCCATGCAATTCATCAATGATAGGAATGGGAAACTTATCTTTAATAGTGAGCTTGTTGAGCTCCCTATAATCTAAAAACATGTGCCATGATCCATCCTTCTTGTGCACCAATACTACTAAAGCAGAGAAAGAACTTTGGCTAGGTTGAATTATACCAGCCTCAAGCATTTTTGCAACCATACATTCAATTTCACTCTTTTGGTCATAGGGATATCTGTATGGCCTGATGTTTGGAGGAACACTTCTTGGAATCAAATGAATAGCATGATAATGATCACGAATAGGTGGGAGACCTTTGGCATTCTCAAATACCTTGGAATTATTGTCCAAGACTTTTTGCAGATCTGGTGCAATAGATGAATTCGATGTGGAAACATCTAGCGAACTTAATTGTGCAATTACACCTCGTTGTTCCTTTTTTAGAAGCTTTGTCATACCGTTAGAGCTTATTATCTTTCCCGGTTTCCCTGCAATACCCTTTAATTCAACTTCCTTTCCTTCCGCATAAAATTTCATGAAAAGTTCTTGAAAGTTAAAATCTATTGTACCCAAGGATTGTAGCCATTGGACTCCTAGTACAACATCAGCACCTCCCATTGGAATGGAAAGCATTGGGATTTTCAATACATATTCTCCCATGGATAGCTTGATATTATGGCACTTTCCAGAGAAATTTATTGTTCCTCCATTTGAAACCATCACTTGACACTTTGGTGTTGGATATAGGAAGCAATTCAATTCTTTTGCTATCTTACAATGAATAAAATTGTGGGTACTTCTTGAATCAATCAACATTATTACCTTTTTCTTTTCGATTTGTCCTTCTATCTTGATGGTTTGAGGAGTGGTAATTCCAACCAATGCATTACAAGATATGGTCGAATTCATTTCTTCTTTATCTAGGCTTTGTTCCTGGAGTATATCCTCTTCTTTTCACCTTTCTTGCTCCTTTTCGTCTTCCTCTTCACAATCTATGTAGAACAATTTCTTCTCAGCACACTTATGACCTTTAGTGTATTTTCTATCACAACTGTAACAAAGCTCTTTTGCTCTTTTTTCTTCCAATTGTTGTGGTGTCAACCTTATAGGTTGTGGAAGGCTAGGGGCAACAAAACTTCCATCTTTATAGTTGTGAGTGGTATGCTTCTTGGTTGTCATAATTTTGCTTTCCATTTTCCTTGCTAACTTGAATGCCTTCTCTAATGAATCAGGTTCCCAAAGGCGAACATCATGTTGGATATTATCCTTTAAAGTCCCTATGAACACATCAATCCTATGCTCCTCTGTAATTTTTTACCCTTATGTTCAATTTTTGGAACTCCTCAATGTGCTCCATTATTGAACCCTTTTGTTTGAGACTTATCAATTGGCTAAAAAAAGTGTTGCTTTTTGTATCCTCATAATGTGCTGTCAATTCTTCTGTAAAAATTTCCCAAGTGATAATTTGTTTACGAGAGCAAAGCCATTGATACCATACAAATTTATTTGGTTCCAAATATAAAGTTGCAATACGCACCTTTTGTGTGTTTTGCACATTATTGAGATCGAAAAATTGCTCCATCTATAATATCCATGTTGCGGGATCCTTGCCATCAAACTTCCTCATATCGATTTTTGGAATATGGTGGGTCTTCGATCCAACATTAGAGTCTATGGAATCATGATTAACATTTCTTTCGTTTTCATCATGAGTTTCCTTTACTACCCTTTCACCATTAGTGACCATTTCTTGTAGCAACGTATTCATATTTATCTTCAATTCTTCCATCTTATCATCCATGCCATCTATTTTAGTATCCATGCCATTCATCTTAGTTTCCATGCCATCCATCTTAGCTTCTATGCCTTTGTTTAAACAATCCATCTTAGCTTCTACACCTTTATTTAAACCATCCATCTTAGCTTCTACATCTTTCTTTAGACCATCCATCTTAGATTCTGTTCCTTTCTGTGCAAGTGACACTTGTTCACTTGGTCTCGTAATTTTGATATATCATGTTGCATTTCTTCCTCTTCTTCATGAGTCATGCTAGAGCTTTCAGGTTGCTTATTAGGTGTTTTAATTTTCTTTCCTTGGGGCATCAATTACCGATAATAATGCTTTACTATGCCCTTTGAATTCCTTCAAACTAATTTTTCAAAGCAAGCTTACGCAAAAATTTAAAAAAAACTACACACCTTTTTTCACTTTGTAGGAGCTTGATATTGAATCTAATGTATCTCTGTAATTTCGAATCATCCAGTTATGAAATTGTGAGTTGTAGTAGCCCTGTGCATCTGTTGGAATTATGATGCATGTGTTGTACTTGATGGAAACCCACTTGTAGAAGAACAACTCACTTATATATATCTAGATGAATCTACAAAAGAGATATTAGATGTGACAGAATACATGGGATGCAGGACAGCTCAAAGGAAACAAATGACAGTTCTTAGTATGAAATGTTAGCTTTGCCATCAAGTCCAAAAGGGGAGATTGTTGGCATTATGATACAAGTGTTTTCCTTGATGGCAAGATGATAGATTATAGTGCAGCAGGTCAGTAGCAAGGAATTGATGATCAGAATACAAAAATTAAGAAAGAAGAGTATATACGCAGGTTCACTATATACCAAGTCACATACATATGCATGTTATATGCAGGTTCACTATGTACCAAGTCGCGTATATACGTAGGTTTGCTATATACCAAGTAGGGTATACACGCAAGTTCACTATATACAAAGGCGCGTATACACGTGGGATTGCTGATCAAAGGTCGCGTATGCGTATGCACACACTTTCATGCACGGAAAAGCACGTACATGTGGGAAAGCTTATTTTTGGGTCCATGGTATTTAGACCTATGGTTTTGGTCCTCGGTATTGCATCCGAAATGTTGAACCCAGGTATTTGGTCCCTAGTATTCGTTCTAAATGGTTTTGGACCATTGTATTAAGTAAGGTCTAAGACTATAAAAGGAGAAGAAGATCATTAGGCAAAGGTAATGTTTGAGAAGTGATGAATATCTGACGAAGTGTGAGATCTAGTATGATGGTTATGGGTTTGTGATGCTATGATTGATCTGAACCAAGGATGCACCCATGTGAATGATGATGAACGATGGATCGAGATCTTAAGGCTTGGAATGTTTTACCATCATATGGTTTGATTATGGATAGACTAGATCTGAATTATTGACGCATGTTTTATTGTGTGAATGTTATGACCTGGGTATGACTGATGTCTATAACAACTGCAAAGTTATGAGTAAATATTTGCAAATCTGTACACGGGTTGGCTTTGGTGAAAGCACGTATGTATGCTGGTTTGATTCATCATAGTAGCGTATACATTATGAGACATGATATTTGAAGTTGAAGTTGGATCTGGTTATTGTTGCAGAGTTCTGTTGTTTGTTCTGTGTTCTGGTGATTGTGTTGTTGACAGGGTTTCAGTGTTTTAGTATTCGGTGATTCAAAGATTGATGATGCAGGTGTAGTTGATGGGTGTTTTGCAGTGGTGATTGATTTTGTGCTTCAATGTTGTTGATGGGTCCAGTATGAAAATTGGATGAAACGTGGCCTTCAGATTATGGTGATGAGCTTTAGGAGTATCCAGTATGAAAATTTATGAAACGTGGTACTTGGAGGAAGAAAGAGAAGGTTGTAGCGTTCTATAGGTCGGCACCTACGTACTAATACATCAGCTAGTACAAGAGCTAAGGGGGTGGTAGCTCCCTTCCAGTAGCAGTTGGAAAACGAGTAAAGGTTGGAGCATTTTAGTAGGCCGACACCTACACACTAGTAAATGGATCGGCTAGTAAAAGAGCTAATTGGGTTGTAGCTCCCTTCCAGGAGAGTCTGGAGAACGAGAGAAGGTTGTATCCTTCTGCAGGTAGAAGCCTGCGTACTGGTATGTGACTGCACTAGTACAGATCTATTGTATAAAGAAGTTTCTTATTAAAAAGAAGATTGAGACGACTTGTAGCAGGTGGTTTTCACCCACATTGGGTTTCCACCTTACATCATGGTGTTCATTGTGCTTCTTGTGTGTGATGATCTGTTCTATTTTACTGCTCCTATTTACTATTCATATGGTTAATAATGTTCTGACGAACTCATTAAGGATCAACTAACTGAATCATAAGTTTACTGGATATACGCTTGTTGCATTACACACAGTTGCATATACATGCGGTTTGTCGTAACTGAAGTAGCGTATATCAATCCTAATATGGAAATGAAAAAGTTTTATTGATTTAATAATACTGATTCACCCCCCTCTCAGTATTATTTCCAACAATTGGTACCAGAGCAGGTCCTTTGGTAGAAGCTTGATCGCTTGAAGGAGATCCGTAGATCAATGGGAAAGAAGCTTAAGAAGAAAGTGCCTAAGAAGAAGAAGACATATCAGAAGAGCTATGACAGTGGGAAAATCAATTGGGGAATAAAGCACCTCAGATTTAGAATCACTTCAGAATGAAGATGAACAAGCAAAAGAACTAACAGGTATGAATTTGTTATACTCTGGTGATACATTTATCCATCCTTTTGAAGATGATGAAAGTGATAGGAAAACAACTGAATTTGCTCTTATGGGTGAGCAAGAAAGATATCAAATAGAGGCAGAATTTAAAAGGCTTATAGACAAAATTAGAGATCAACAAGATCTGTTGAACAAAAGGGAATGTACCTTCAAAGAAGAAGCTACCAAACTAAAAGCTCAACTAGAGGAATGAAACAAGGTAAGGAAGTTATTCAAGGACAAGGAAGGTCAATGTCACAAGTTGTAGGATGAAGTGACATCATTAAGAAATGAAGTCAATGAAAGGAGCACAACAATCAAGAAACTCAGAGATAGAACCAGTTACTATGAAAGTCTTGAAGCTACGATCCTCTCGCTAAAAGAATATCTTGAAGAATCAAAAAGGCAGAATAAAGAACTACTCCAAGCTCTTGAAAAACAACAAAACGAAGTTCTTGAACTAAGACATTAGTTGGAAGAAGGAATAAAAGCTGAAGAAAACATGAAGAAGCAGTATCATGAAAAGGAGGAGTAACATCAGGTTGAGGTAAATATTCTTAAAGATAACTTAGAAGAAAAGGATAAGCTCTTACGATTTCAAGATAGTACTAAGATCTTGGATGATATTCTTAGTATTCAAAGGTCTCCTGCTATCAAAACAGGTCTTGGTTTTCATGAATCTGTTGAAGGATAATGTAGTTCAAAAATTAAGACAAGGAAATCTAATGTAAATCTAAAATAATCAACAAGGAGATGAGAGGACAACCCCATCAATAGCCAAGGAAAGAAATTCTTCAAAGAAAATCTTTTACTCCTTCCATGAATAATGTTGAATGTTATGTATGTCATAATCTTGGACATGTTGCAGCTAGATGCAGAAGAAGAATGGTTCAAGACCATCACACAGAAAGATCATCACGTTCCAGGTACTTTAAGGGATATTGCTTTGCTTGCAATATGTTTGGTCACAGAGCTGTTGATTGCTATAGAAGGAATATGAAACATGTAAGATGTTATGCATGTAACAAGCTTGGACATACAACAAAGGAATGCAGGAACAAAGTACGAGCACCATACCAAAAGGAGAAAACATCATCACACTTGAAGATATGGAAGAAGAAGGAAGTACAGTCAGAAAGATGTGGCACAGCACAATATACAGACATAACAGACTCAGAGGGACCTGAAAGTGCAAAACTTCAGTGTCCTAAATCTCATATGCAAGTTTCATAAAGGGAAGTCGCGTATATACGCGAGTTGGTTACTGCACAATCGCGTATATTTTAGTTTGAGGAAAAGTAGTGGGACAGGCTCAGGAAAAGGGGTCTGATATGATTCAGTCCATTATTTTCTCTGTTTCATAATGGTTACAATCTGTTGATGTCTTGATACTTGTAAGATGTTTTAAAAGTGTTTTTATCCTAAATTAATGGTGATGATGCCTTGATACTTCTTGATAATATATGCATGATCAGATCTCACAGTAAGCAAGATGGCACAGGTTCAGGGGGAGCATATGCTTTTGATAATACATTGTTGGCATTATAGTAGTAGTCCTTAGAAATGATGCTTATATGGCTAAATGATACATCTTGCTATGATATGGTTATGAGTTGTCCATGACAAAAATCTCATATGACTCTTGTTCTGACAGATTTGTGGATTCATATATGGTGCTTACATGGTGATCTTCATAAGGATAAGGAGAAGTTCAAAGCTTGAATAGACTTGATGATGAGTCACTCATATGCTGTTGTCTTCATATGCATAAAGATCATATACTACAATTATTATGCAGGATTCCTATAGTTCTTGGCGCTCATGTGGATGAGGATTGTTGCTGTTGATGATATCAAGAAGTCTTGACAAATGATCTTGAGCTCAAGATACATAGTGCCGGATACATGAATGTTTACTCAAAGTTGCATTGTTGGAGACATGATGATGATAATTTCTTACCTATATGATGATAGGTTGATACTTAGATATGTTGATTGATGCAAATGTTCCCATGTGATGATACTTGGATCATGCAGATCTTGATGTTGATGAGATGGCTATGGTGTTTTTCACATATGATATAATGTGAATGATTCTGTATGTCATATGCAGAATTCTATTCAAAAGGATGAGTTGATGCAGACATACCTTGTTGCTGGTCTAGATGCTATTGTCAGATGATTATGGAGGAGATCATACATTGTGTATGATAGCTACTGATGACTATCATGATCTTATTTAGATGTTTTATCTCTGTTATAAATGTCATGTAAAGGTCATATCAAGACTCATGATGTAATAGTTTGTCTCTATCTATTATAGTCATTTGATGAATCCCTTTTGGTCATATGATGTAATTTGTACCCCTTCTATGCATGGGAAGGATGATGTAATAGTTCAGTCATGTATAAACATTTGGTATCTGGCATATCCCCACTTGGTTGGGTGGATGAGTAAATATTGGTATATCCCCACTGGGTTGGGAGATGGATGTATGTATGAGTCCTTGGTGATAGGAAGGTCATTTATGATAGAGTCATGTTCTTCTTGTAGAACATCTTTTTGCAGACCTTGCTTACAATCAGTGGGAGCATGAACAACACACTTCAGCAGAGAAGGGACTTCAGCATGTACTCAGAGGGAGCATGGTCAGATTGGTACACCTTGGTATATACAAAGGGGGAGCTCATTTAGAGATTTCAGCAGGTACTCAGGGGGAGTATGGACAGTGGAATGTTTATCAAGGAAAGAGAATATCTTGGTCCGCCCTTTGCCCTTGATGTCAAAGGGGGAGAGTGATTTGGTGTTGTTGCCATCAAGTCCAAAGGGGGAGATTGTTGGCATTATGATGCATGTGTTGTACTTGATGGCAACCCACTCGTAGAAGAACAACTCACTTATATATATCTAGATTAATCTACAGAAGAGATATCAGATGTGATAGAATACATGGGATGCAAGATACCTCAAAGGAATCAGATGACAGTTCTCAGTATGACAAGTTAGCATTGCCATCAAGTGCAAAAAGGGAGATTGTTGGCATTATGATACAAGTGTTGTCCTTGATGGCAAGTTGATAGATTATAGTGCAACACATCAGTAGCAAAGAATTGATGATTAGACTACAAAAATGAAGAAAGAAGAGTATATACGCAGGTTCACTATATACCAAGTCACGTACATATTCATGTTATACGCAGGTTGACTATGTACCAAGTCGCGTATATATGTAGGTTCACTATATACCAAGTAGGGTATACACGCAGGTTATACACGTAGGTTCACTATATACAAAGGCATGTATACACGCGTGATTGCTGATCAAAAGTTGCATATGCGTATGCACGCACTTTCATGCATAGAAAAGCGCGTACATGTGGGAAAGCTTATTTTTGGGTCCGTGGTATTTAGACCTATGGTTTTGGTCCTTGGTATTGCATCCGAAGTGTTGAACCCAGGTATTGGGTCCCTAGTACTGGTTCTAAATTGTTTTGGACCATGGTATTGAGTAAGGCCTAAGACTATAAAAGGAGAAGAAGATCATTAGGGAATGGCAATTTTTGAGAAGTGATGAATATCTAATGAAGTGTGAGATCTAGTATGCTAGTTATGGGTTTGTGATGCTGTGATTGATCTGAACCAAGGATGCACCCATGTGAATGATGATGAACGATGGATCGAGATCTTAAGGCTTGGAATGTTCTATCATTATATGGTTTGATTATGGATAGACTAGATCTGAATTATTGACGCATGTTTTATTGTATGAATGTTATGATCTGGGTATGAATGATGTCTAGAACAACTGCAAAGTTATGAGTAAATATTTGCAAATCTGTACGCGGGTTGGCTTTGGTGAAAGCGCGTATTTATGCTGGTTTGATTCATCATAGTAGCGTATACATTATGAGACATGATATTTGAAGTTGAAGTTGGATCTGGTTATTGTTTCAATGTTCTGTTGTCTGTTCTGTGTTCTGGTGATTGTGTTGTTGACAGGGTTTCAGTGTTTTAGTATTCGGTGATTCAGAGATTGATGATGCAGGTGTAGTTGATGGGTGTTTTGCATTGGTGATTGATTTATGCTTCAATGTTGTTGATGGGTCCAGTATGAAAATTAAATGAAACGTGGCCTTTAGATTATGGTGATGAGCTTTAGGAGTATCCAATCTGAAAATTTATGAAATGTGGTACCTGGAGGAAGAAAGAGAAGGTTGTAGCCTTCTGTAGGTCAACACCTACGTACTAGTACATCAGCTAGTACAAGAGCTAAGGGGGTGGCAGCTCCCTTCCAGTAATAGCTGGAAAACGAGTAAAGGTTGGAGCATTTCAGTAGGCCGTCACCTATGTACTAGTAAATGGATCGGCTAGTACAAGAGCTAAGGGGGTTGTAGCTCCCTTCTAGGAGAGTCTGGAGAACGAGAGAAGGTTATAGCCTTCTACAGGTAGAAACCTGTGTACTGGTATATGACTGCACCAGTACAGATCTATTGTATAAAGAATTTTCTTATTAGAAAGAAGATTGAGACAACTTGCAATAGGTGGTTTTCACCCACATTGGGTTTCCACCTTACATCATGGTGTTCATGTGTGCTTCTTGTGTGTTATGATCTATTCTATTTTACTGCTCCTATTTACTGTTGATATGGTTAATAATTTTCTGATGCACTCATTAAGGATCAACTAACTGAATCATAGGTTTACTGGATATATGCTTGTTGCATTACACACAGTTGCGTATACACGCGGTTTGCCTTAACTGAAGTAGTGTATATGAATCTTAATATGGAAATGAAAAAGTTTTATTGATTTAATAATATTGATTCACCCCCTCTCTCAATATTATTTCCAACAGCGTCCTCTTTCCAATGCCACTAGTTTGATCCAAATTGGATTCTCCAAGGAAGAGTTATGCACAATCTCCCAAGATGACCGGATTATAGACCTTTCCAGAAGAGCGAACTTGTATGAAGTGCCACGTGTCACTGTTTCGACCTTTGGCTCTAAAAAAACATATATAGGAAACTACAGCCATTCCTCTTTTTGTACCTTCTTATGAAATTTCAATCCGATGCTCAGAGAGAAAGTTATGACAATTTTCTCCAAGTGACTTGTTTGGAATGTAATTTAGGAGTTTGTAAAAAGACCAACTTCCCCAGATCATATCTCCGCAAATATAGCGCTTAAAGCTCTGAAATTCAGGCCCGAGGTTCAGTAAGATTTTTTCTCAAATGGGTTTTTTTTTTCGCTTCTGAAACATCATAGAAAAAAGTTTATAGCGAAAATTCCACGATGACCTATTTGGAGTAGCGAAACCCTAGAATCCAAAGCTCTGATACCAAATGTTATGAAACCAGCTCACAAAAAGATAGAAAAGATAGATCAACGCCTTAGAATTCAGCCTCTTTGAGGGGGAAACCTCCTTTACATTACATAAATGAACAATTCTTGGATGATTCAAATGAAAAAACCTCCTTTCTATATATAGGAGTCTAAGGGGTCACAATATAACCAAGCCGACCTAACAATAATAATATAAGGGCACAAAAATAGTAATAGAGGGATTCTATGGGGCACAATAATAACAATATGGGGACAATAGGGGCACAACAATTTTAATAAGGGGTAAAACTACAATATTAATGGGGGCATCACTAGTATTATAGGGACCTAACAGAAAAGGAATGAACAAAAAGTATACATAAAACGTGTTTAACTAGGATATTTCCAGGCTGATGGTTACTTGTCATGAGTGATTGTAGCCAAAGATAAGTTATTTTAGGAACAACATTAAATGACAATCATGAAGGAGGAAGATAGGGAAGAGAAGACAACATAAAGGAAGCATTGAGGAACATTGAACACATTTAAAGATTGATGATCGAAGGACCATAAAGACTCCAAGAATAATGACCCTTTGGAGGGTGAAGTCATCAATGACCAGAAGCTACCTGAAGAATGAAGCCTACAAGTGGCAGCCATGTCATCACTAAAGAAACTCAATTACATTAGGCATTATTAGTCCTAGTCATGAAAGATAGTGACATGTCATGTCTTCATCACATGACGATGTGGAAGTTATGATGTAATGTTTTAATCATTGTAAAGATAAATAAGTGGAATTTCAAGACTCATATATGGACAAAAGAGTCATGGAAGTCCAAAAGACATGTAATATCAAAAGTCCTATGTAATTCCAAAAGTCATTTGGAAGTCATAAGGTTATGGATGTCCAAAGGTCATTAGGAGTTGGAAATTCAAGAGTTGTGCAGATGTGAAAAGTCGTGCCTTAAGTTATAAAAGGATCCTCATTTCTTATTTAAAGGAATTTTAACCTTGGCTTCTCCCACAAGGTATTAGAGAGACAGAGATAGTACTTTTGGGGAGCAAGTAATGGCTCTAATTCTCCACTATTGGAGCTAATGATGTTCATTGTATTTATGTATATTGGAACTTTTTCTTAATACTTGAATCCTTCTAGGCCAACACATTTCCACACATGGATGTGATTTTTTCTAAGACTATTATTTGGATATTTATGATTCATGTTTTTCTTTCACATGTACTAGAGTAATTGAACTATTTCATTGACTTTAATGCTTAACTTATTGGAAGTGTGTTGTAATGTTTATAATGATCTTTGCATCTATTTGAACTATTTCACTTAATGTGAGACGAGTCTTTCACATTCATGTGTGTCTCCATTAGGGTACTACTATTACTTCTCTCTTAGAGGCTCACCTTATTTCCCCCTCGTGGTAAGATAACCTGGATACATTTGGAATCGAACATTCACAAGGTACATTTGCTTACTCATTCAAAAGGACATTTGTGCTTCTCTCTCATGCTAACAGTGAAAGTGAAGGCATATCTTGAAGTAAACGATTGTTGGGTCGAATTTTAGATGGGACTCCTACACCAAATAGTGTGAGGTCTAATTGGGACCTTACATTGGGGAGATCCCCTATATGTTAGCGGTATCCAACATTGTCAACATTTTGGCGCTAGAAGAAGGGCAGCTAGCTTTTTATGGATGATAACTCCACATACCCTATGATCCGGATTTAAGCAGGAATGCAATAAAGTACAGAGATAATGATAAATACAGAGATGTAGTAGAAATAATACTTCATTTCATTAATGTAAAACACTAAAATATGCTTACAAACAGAAATGGAAATAAACCAGCTAGGGCTAAGGTAGCTTACCTCTGAGAAGAGTTGTGGTGGTTGGATGCCTCTGAACTGTGTTACAATGAGGCTCGGCAGCCTATTTATTGTTGAGAAACAATGGAAAACCACAAACATCCACAAACCCAACCCTAGGAGATGAAACGCCAAACTATGGGCCCTGTTTGGGTAAATTGGTACATCAACTTTCTGGGGTTGTAACTTTGGCATATGATCTCTATTTGATGCACACAATATCTCGTTAGAAAGATCTATCTGAGGACTATAAATTTGGGAAGACAAACATTGGCCAATGGACCTGTTTTGCTCCCAGCTTTCCCAAAAAACATCATTTATGGCCTCAAAATGGCTCTGGATGTTCAGGTCCCGAAAAACTGCTAAAAATAGTAAATTGTGCTATAATTACGAAAGTTGAAAAACTAGAAGAGATAGTTGTGGGGGTCCAAGTGGGATAGGTGGGTGGCCACCAAAATCCACCTGGATCATTCCTCCCCCTTAGGAAGAAATGGTCCCCATTGCGTTGAGTTCCTCCATTTGCTGAACTTGGTCCCTAGTGAGTTGTTCTGCAATCCATGATGTGTCCAGTAATGGTGGGAAGCATGGTAGAGGGTGGTCCACATTGAACAATCGATGTAAGCGAAGGAATGGGGGAATGCTGTGCTCCAAAGAATTGTTTCCCACAACCTTGGTAATGGTGTAAGGACCATGTTGGAGTGGCCTAACCTTCTGATGGTCTCTTGTAAGGCATTCTTTCTGCAGATGCAATGAGACTTTGTCGCCCACTTGAAACTCATGTGGTACCCTCGTGGGTGAGGAGAAGTTGTTCCTATGTTTTGTCATGAGCGTATCCCTTTGCTATTGCTGTCGCGTGGAGGAACCCTTTGCGGGGGTCATGGATGTGGCCACAATCTTCCCCTTACTTTGGGAGAAAACCAGACAGAAAATAAATTTCCTACTCTGTGAGATGATCTTACTACATTTCTTAGCAGATATTAAAGAGGCGGCAGTAAGTGGGCTACCTCTGGTATCCTATATAATTAATTATTGAAAGAAATAATAATAGCACGAGGCCTTGACTCATACACAGCATGTCGCCTCAAAAAGTATGGCTAGCCTAATAATACATCACACAATACCTCGTTTGTGAAGGGTTTGATGCTGTAGGGAAGGCGACACTGTTGGCGGACTCAAAGATCTTGTCCTTGGTGAAGCGACCCGATGATGTATGGTTGTAGGTGTGGTATGTTTGGCAGTCCCAGTCACTTCACAACCTCTGTTGAAATGAGGTTCTTCTGGCTCCCACTGTCAATAATGAATTGCATCAACAAACCCTTCACCCACATCTGTGACTGGAAAAGATGCTCCCCCTCCTCTTGATTTTCTGGCTCATTCTTCTGGATCTTAGCAGTGGCAAGAGTGGCATTGGGCTCCATGTCAATGATCTGCTTCCCTTTGCCATTCCCCTTGTGAGGTTCTAACTCAGGGTCGGAACGTGAATCTGATTCTAAAGCCTTCAACTCGGCCACCAGTGACTGCTTGGCCTGACAATCACTTATGTTGTGAGTGGATCTCTTATGAAAATCACACCACTTTCCTGTGTCCTTCTTTGACTTCGTGGTGTTGTTCCTTTCCTATGGATTTGAGAGGTTGTCTTGGGTCACCCCGCCTTATCTTTGTCCTTTGTTCTTCAGATTCGTAGATCCAAAGTATCTCTTATTTTGTTTAAATTTCTGCTCAATCTTGATACCATATTGGTATGCCATGCCGAGCGAGGAGATGTTCAGGAACTCCATCTTGTCCTGGATGTACCTGTGTAGGCAGTCGCGGTATTTGAGTACCAAATGCAGTTCAGAATCCTTAATACTCAACTATGTGTGAAGGGTATGAAAAATGTTTGTGAACTCCGACACATCTTGGTCCCTTCCCTGCAACACCGTGGTCCAATTTATGCATTTGTCCTCATAGCTTTTGAGAGGGTAGTACTGATCCTTGATGGCATCCCGGAATGAATTCCAAGTGGGTGTGGCTGGAAACAGTGAGTTTGTACTTTCATCCTTCTACACACAGTAGGTTTCCCACCAGTCCTTGACGTGGGGGGCTACTTTGAGAAGAGAAAAAATAATCTTTTCTTGATTGGAAAAATCATGAACAGAAAAATACCCTTCTAGCAGATTTAACCATTTATCTACGACATCTGTGTCTATTTGAACCTCGAAGATGGGGATTTCAAAGTTAACTTGTATATTAAAGGGTGTGGCATTTCTAGAGTAGCTGTTGGAAGTCGATGCGTCACCTCTGGGTAGCCGTTGAAGGATCTAAGCAAAGTTTTTCGTCATAGCATTCCTTTGTGTTATAGCTCTGATCTAAAAATATATGAAAATACAAATATATCCAGAAATAAGAAGATAGAAATAGATAGAAATGCTTCACTTTATTAGTCAAACCCTTAAGGTAGGGAAACACCATACATTCACTCTTTAAGCAAGGAGAACGGTCCACAAGCCATATGCCTGTTCATACAATAATCCTTGACATCTCTCAATGGGGAGTCTCTACCCTCTATATAGGCCTCATACATACAATACCATGGGTCATTACCATGGTTCCCTCAATACCATCTATCTAATACCATGGGCTTATTGCATTATTGCTAACTACTTGTGGTCCCTTACATGATACGGGTTAACCACCTTATTTATTACTATGGCCCATCCCATTATTACATTATTCCCTTAGGTACCTCCCTCTGTACCCCATACTATCCCCCCTAGGTATACTACATTCCACCCATCTTAAACATGTTTCATCCCCGAAACGTAAGAAGAACACAAATAATAAGATCTACTCAAAGGAGTAGTCCACTGGTACTATGCACGTGCATCTAGCTATCACAAAGAAAGGTGAACCCTTGATCTAGTTGGTGTCTCGCTCATTTGAGATGGAAGTTTGCCATTGCAGCTCTTTTGTGTTGATGTGTAGTAGGTGGATTGTCACCCCTCTCTATTTGTCATGTGGGGGTTGTTGTCCTTGTGGCTAATTCGTTGCCATCTTGTTGTTTGTTTTCTTGTGGGCTGATGTGGTGCTGATATGCTGAAGTTTTAACCAACAGTGTATCTTTCTTTAATTCACCACCTAATGGAGCCTGATTGGTGTCTAGTACATGTTGTACTGGTTCCTATTGTTGTTTCTTATCTTCCAATATTACTTCAACCACTGAGTCCTCATCTGATGTATCAGTAACTGTAACATTTCTTGCTTCAGCCTCCTTGGACACTACCTATTCTTCTAGTACTTGGTTTGATGTTTGTGTTTCATTGTCGACCATCAAAGGATCATCATCTGATGTGTAAGTGTCATTAGAGCTTTGTTCTTCTGCCTCCATAATCTCTACTTGGGTCTTAATGGAAATATCCTACAATATAATTTTCTTCTTTTTATACCAGAGCTTCATGAATTTCTTCTGCACATTAATATTGACAGTACCCAAAGATTCCATCCAAGGATATCCCAAAACAACATCCATGTTATCCATATATGAAGTATAAAAATCACAATGCAACACAGACTTATCCATAGAAATCTTTAAATCTTTATAAACTTGAACATCCTCATTATCAACCTGTGTGTTTTAAATGTGTTTTGCTAGAACATGCATTTTTTTTCCAAATTAACATTGATAAAATTATGCTTGCAGCTAGGATTTATAGACACAATGATCTTCTCTTTCTGAATCAATCCATGAACCTGTAATAAGGAGATACCGACAGAAAATAACCCTTTAGGTTTCTTGGTTTCCTTCTTTCCTATAAAAATAAAATCTTTGCTAGGTTTTGTGGTTTCCTCCTTTATAGTATGAGACCATTCGTCCAAAAGTAGTTTTTCTATTTTATCAGCACTACATAACTTCAGAAACTCACTGTCAAGTGATTACAACCACATATAGGCCTCATTTTTCAAATAAGACCCTATTTTGTCCTTCCAACACCCTTGACAGTCCAACTTATGATATTCTATAAAATTTTCAATGGAAGACCAATCATATTTTCCTTCAAAAATCTTATTGTTATAAGCCATGAGGAGGGTTTTTTTAAACAAATCGCTTACTTGGCGAAAATTTGAAATGGCCACAATTTAGTCAATATTGCTCAGAATCCATATTATAACCTATTTTCAAAAATGAAGCAACCATTATGGATCTTCCCATGTGATAGAAATCCCAATCTAGGCACTGGAATTTCTGATTCGCACTGCAACTATCCCACCATCACAAAATTTTCTAGAAAAAGAGCTGTTTTTAAATTAGCGATATCTCCCTTATTCGGACTCCGATTCTACTGATTTTTTTTTTGAAATTGGGTATTTTTTCACCAACAACTCAGATCTACAATTAGATTATGCATATTTTCACCAAAAATTACATATCTGATGTGTAAACTCGCCGCTCCGAAAAATGTCTCCAACACAGGTGATTTTTAAATCAGCGATATCTCTCTCATCCGGACCCCGATTTGGCAATTTTTTTTTTCAAATTGGGTATTGTTTCACCAAAAACTTAGATCTACAATTAGATTCCAAATATGTTTCACTAGAATGTATATATCTGATCTGCAAACTCACCGCCCCGAAAAATGTCTACAACACAACTAATTTTTAAATCAGCGATATCTCCCTTATCCGGACTCCGATTCGACTGATTTTTTTTTCAAATTCGGTATTTTTTTGACAAAAACTCAGATCTATAATTAGATTCTACATAGTTTTTCACCAGAACGTATAGATCTGATCTACAAACTCGTCACCCCAAAAAGTTCCGCAAAAAAAAAAAAAAAAAAATTTGCGCTTTGCCCAAGAAAATTCTCTGATATCCCTTGTTATAGATCTAACCCAAAAATATATGATAATAGAAATAAATCCAAGAAATAACCAAATTTGAGTATAGAAATGCTTCACTTTATTAATCAAACCGTTAAGTTAGGGAAACACCATACATTCACTCCTTAAGGAAGGAGAACATTCCATAAGCCATATGCTTATTCATACAATAATCCTTGACATCTCTCAATGGGGAATTTATAGCCTCTATATAGGCCTCATACATACAATACCATGGGTCATTACCATGGTTTCCCTCAATACCATCTATCTAATATCATGGGCTTATTACATTATTGCTAACTACTTGTGGTCCCTTACATGATACGGGTTAACCACCTTATTTATTACTATGGCCCATCCCATTATTACATTATTCCCTTGGGTACCTCCCTCTGTACCCATACTATCCCCCTATGTATACTACACTTTGTCACTCGAGGGCTTCTTCGAGCAAGATTTTGATAGGATCTCCTACCCCCATGTCTTTCTTTTCATCTGCCATGGGAGGCCGTCGGGATTTGCAAGGCTAGTCTTACAAAAGTTCGACTAGTTCAAGCCCTAACTCCCTATATCCCGACCTCGTTAGGGACATACAAATAAAAAAGAAAAGAAAAAGAAGACCGCTCAGATACCACTGATCCAGATTTAAGCAGGAATGCAATAAAGTACAAAGATAGCCATAAATACAGAGATGTAGCGGAAACAATACTTCATTTCATTAATGTATAATACTGAAATATTCTTACAAACAGAAATGGAAACAAACCAGCTAGGGTGATGGTAGCTTATCATTGAGAAGACATGTGGCAGCTACATGTCTCTGCATTGTTCTACAATGAGGCTCAATGACCTATTTATTGTTGAGAAATAATGGAAAACCCTAAACATCCAAAAACCTAACCCTAGGAAATGAAACGCCAAATTGTGGGCCCCGTTTGGGTAAATTGGTACATCAACTTCCCGGGGCCATAATTTTGGCATATGATCTCTGTTTGACATGCACAACATCTTGTTAGAAATATCTATTCGAGGACTATTACTTTGGAAAGAGAAAAATCAGTCCATGGACCCATGTTGCTCCCAGTTTTCCCAAAAAACATCATTTAGTGCCTCAAAACGACTCCGAAAGTTTAGGACCCAAAAAGCTACTAAAAATAGTAAATTGTGCTACAATTACAGAAGTTGAAAAATTCAAAGAGACAGTTGTGGGGGTCCAAGTGGGATAGGTGGGTGGCCAGCCACATCCACCTGGATCACCCTAAATATTCATCTTCTAGATAAGGTAGCAATATTCAGATCAACCCCTATTCCCGAAGTAGGAGGGTCTTCTCAACCTAGCCTAGAGTTGTCTTATGAGATTACCTACGAATAAATTCGTGCACTTTTACCAATAACATGTCAGTTCAAAAAGGCTATAAGTTTAATTCCAGGTGTGCAAAATCTTCTGCATTTTCCAAAAAATAAAGAAACAACTCGTAATGGTATATTAGTTTCTATAGTGGAAGATTTGGTTTTTGACACTCTTGAATAGTTAGCAAAATACTCAGAAGATATAGTGTATCAATCTCAACTTACACACATTAATGGAGCATATGAGGATGACATTGTTCTTTCTAACGACATTTTTTATGGTTTGGATGGTGAAGGAGAAGACTCCTCAGATTATGAAAAGGAAGAGGAACATAGAGACAGAGAGATGGCTAACAAGGACTTGAATTGGATGGCCCAAGGGGCTCTTGATCTTTTAGAAAATATCCATAAGATGCCTAGACACCTGAAAAATTTGTTATCAAAGTTCGTTCTAGACACTAAGGCAAACACAAAAGATCACATTAATGATTTCTACATGCATCTACCGATGTTGGAAGTAAGGTATAATGATGTTTCTTGAAGACTTTTTCCTTATACGTTAGAAGATATAGAAGCAACATAGTACCACAGTCTTCTTGTCAATTCAATCCATAGTTGGAGGGAGTTTAAGAATTTATTTCTTAAAAAATGTGTTAATGACAAGACTCCCGCCATGTTACAGAAAGAGACCAGAAATAGTAATATGGGGGGAAAAAAGAAAGTGAAAGAATTCAATCAGAGTTTCAATCATATATTGAACAAGTTTCCCCCAGGCCTGGAACCACATGATTCAACTACTATTTATTATTTCACAACTACCTTTCCCACTAACATTTCCCAATTCCTTAAAAGAGTTGCAAAGGAAACAATGACAGAAAAATTTGCAGAAGTGATTTTGTTAAGAAGGACTTGCATGCTATTGGAGTCATTAACGATGATGATGAATCAAAAGATTGTAATGAAACTAGTAGGAAATCTCAACCTTCTTTAAGGAAGGCTAAAGATAAGGACTCATTAAATTTTGAAAGCTTGACGAGATGGTGAAAGAACTTACAAATGAAATTTCAGAACTAAAGAAAAGGTCAAGTGAGACTTCTAGTTGCAGCAAGCGTCCCAATTCTTTTCCTTTTTGAAAGAATAAAAATGATAGTAACAACAACAATCAACCTGTTAAGTTTGTCCAAAGCTCAAATGTTGTGCTGAATATAGAAATTATGGGTATGGAACACTATTTTGTTTCCATCAAGAGTATCACTGAAAAAATACATGCACACAATGGAACTATGACATTAACACTCTAGTTGCACACATTGTGGATTCATTACTAGCAGATCAACAAACAAAACATATAAAAGAAATACAGGAGCTTGTAGTGGTTAAAGAAATAAAGGGTATTAAACATGTAGTGAATGCATTTGAATGTATATATAACACTGCAAGAAGAATATTTAAGAATAACCACGAAGTGAAACCCCTCTTCTAAAGAAAAATGGTCGATATACTTTAAGGAGTAAAGGGTCCGTTTCTCATAATGAGGTGATGAGAAAGAAATTAAAGGAACAATTGTTAAGAAGGATCTCACCATCGATCAATCCTACTCAGAATGCATAGAATAAGTCTAGAAATACAACTAATTCCAAGAACACTTCCTCTAGCAACAAGAGTAATTCCACCACTCCGGAAGTGGACAATAAAGCCACTCCTCTAGACACTTCAGCACTTCCTTCTGAGGTAAATTAGTCGACTATAACATATTTGAATATTTGAAGAAAATTAGAGCCAATATTTCCATATATGAGCTCGTTAAGATCACATACTAGCGTGAACTAATTGTCCAAGCCTTTTAACAACCTTCACCAGGTGATAAATATTCTTCCTCTCAAAAGGTGTTGGATAAGTCATCTGGTCCCCTTGAATCTATAGTTATTGTTGTAACATTAGAAGCTAACACTCTGTTACCTCCATTTTGATTAACTTTCAAAATTTTCAATTACAATGTCCACAATTTTTTAGTATATTCTAGTGCATCTGTGAACATAATTCCATTATTTATTGTAAAGAAAATAAATGTTGATTGGGAAAAAATCGATGCACAAATTATTCAGATGGAGACATCTCTCATCCAAGTTATTGGTGAAATCAAGAATGCGCTTCTTAGATTATGACAAGATGATTGAGTTCATCAATATATAAATATCATAATTGTGGACATCCTAGAAGCCTTTGGTGTATTCTTGAGTAGATATTGGTCTACAAAATTACAAGGTTATTTTGTGATAGACTGGTCACATTTATGGCTTCCATACAAGGCTTGGAATAACTAGATTTGAGTGGAAAGTGAGCCATACATGAAACACACCGCGACAGCACTTGAGGGTCACAATTAGCCTGTTGGTTTATTGATCTAATTTTTGGAATTTGTTTCCTTGAAATTGACCTTAGGGGTTATTAAGTGTAGCCATCAACCATTCCACCATATACGCAGTTGGATCTCCTTCCTCATTCTCTAGTTGATGCAAACGAATATTTTAATATAGATGTACATAGTAGTATTAATAATAGTATAAGAAGTATCATATTTCCAAATAATATTTGGACTCTATATTTTGACGATTCAAAGGCACATGATGGTTCTGGAACTGGTTGTGTACTTACAGAACCATGTAATAAGAGGCATATCCTTTCATATTGTCTAGAGTTCAAGCGTACTAATAATACTGTCGAATATGAGTCACTTGTACTTCGAATGAAAAAATCCATCGATCTAAAGGTAGAGATCCTTAAGGTAAATGGTGACTCGGAGGTGGTGACTCATCAGGTACGAGATACTATCTACTGTGTCTCACCACATCTTTAAAACTACTAGCATAAGTTATGGAATTTAATTAATCATTTTAAAGGTTTTAATATCATTATTGTTACTAGGCTTAGAAATTTTGTAGTAGATGCATTAGAAAAATGCAACTGCTAGGATGTCACCATTGAAAAATGGTTTTTATATTTACATTATATATAAACCACATTTTCTTGACAAGATCACTAATTTTCGTGTTTTCAATGAAAACCAACATATATTTCACTTCATGGCTAACACTGATGTATTCAAAGATGATACCATAGAAGAGGATGAGCACGATCAAGCCTTGTAGGAAGCATCTAGTGCAATGAAAGGAAACAATATGCTGAAGGGTGTACTATACCTAAAGAAGTTATATGACATGGAGAACTCATTTACAGGACCAACCAATGAAACAACTCAAAGCTTAAATTTGTCATCTGAACAAGTCAATCTGGGAACCTGAGAAGATCTGAAGTATGTAAACCTCAGTGCATATTGTTCTCCACAAGAGCAATGGGAATTTATCCACTTATTCAAACAATATCATAATGTATTTTCATGGATATGCGAAGATTTAAAGACATATAATACTTTTGTTATCCAGCTATTTAGTCCAGTAAAATAAGGGGTGAAACCCTTTTAGCATAAACTATAAAAAGTTCATCTAATGCTAGAAGCCTAGATACAGAAGGAATTAAGGAAACTATTGGATGATCGGGTCATTTTTAAAGTTAGACACTCCACTTAGGTTTTGAACTTGGTCCCTTTCATAAAGAAGTCCGATGAAATAAGGTTATGTGTATATTTTTGCATTCTCAATCGGGTATCTGATAAAGACAATTATCCAGTGCCATCCATGGAACATATCCTCTAGACAATATCTAGGTCTGAGATGTTCTCACTGCTAAATCATTTCTCTCGTTATAATCAAGTGGTATTAGTAGAACCAAATCAATTGAAGACTACTTTCAGGACTAAATCGGGAACATTTCCTCCAAGAGAATTCCATTTGGGCTTATCAGCGCCGGTGCTACTTTCGAAAGAGAGATGAACATCACTTTTCATGCCCTTATTGGCTAGAGCATAGTTTTTTACTATATTTTACAAGAGAATATAAGATCATGTACGTCATCTAAAATAGATATTTGAGCGGTATCAAAAGTATGGGATATCTCTCAATCCCAATAAACACATATTCACTGTGTCATAAAGGACCTATTAGGGCACATCATTACAAAAATTAAAATTAAAATCAATATTGAGAGGGTCAAAGCCATTACACAATATCATTTCCATTGACTAAGAAGGATTTGTAGTCTCTTTTAGGAAACATCAATTTCATAGAAAATTGATCTCTAATTATGTTTAGGTAGTCAAACCTATACATGAGATGATTAAGAAGAATGCAACATACAATTGGGATAAATTTGAAACAACATGTTTTCTCAAATCAAGCAGGTTATTGTTGATGCACCCTCGTTATTCAATATGGACTATGGCGAAGAATTCCTGCTTTATACTTTGCTTCAGATTCATTGGTTGCAATCATATTGCTCAAAAGGATACTTAAGTAAATGAGCGGCCTATTTCTTTTATGAGCACTAGTCTGCAGGGGCCGAATTATATTATCCTACCATCAAAAAATAAGCATACATTGTATACAAAGCAGTTAATTATTTCAGGCCATATCTTCTAAAATCTCATACGATCACATTTGTACCTCATCCAGAAGTAAGAACACTGTTCCTGTTGCAAGAGCTGGGTGAGAAGAGGGCTAACTGGATGACCTGCTTATAAGAATATGATATGGAGTTCAAACAAGTTCATACCATAACGGGTCTTGGCCTCTATAGGTTGGAAGCTGAAGCAAGGGATCTTCCTAAGTAAGATATTTCAGGTTGGGAGCAGGAGATATAAATGTATAATTTTAAACATGTTCCTCAATCTGCTTCTATAGCGTCATGTTATGCTGACACATGACAATTTCTAGAGTATGTCACATTTCCCGCACACTTATTAACTAAATAATAGAGGAATCCATTTGAAATCTCTATCTTGCCAACCATTTTATGGACTTCTCTTCAAAAAGAACCACAATGGTTTCCTGCTGATATGCCGTTAGTCACAAGATATAGATAAGGTACGTAAAGACATGCATGATGGACCAACACGTGGCCACTGTGTAGGTTACACTGCAACGCGTAAAGTTTCGGAGTCTGGTTATTATTGGCCCACTCTATGCTTATGTTTTCAAGTTCCCAACTTATCAGAGGTACGTCAGTCGAGATCAGAATTCAGGCACCCTACTGCTACCAGTAGCAGTTGAGGAACCATTCCAATAGGGGCACCTAGATGTTATTGGAGAAATTTTCCCTAGGTCATCAAAGAAACATCGATATATTCTTACAGCGACAAATTATTTTACTCTGTGGTAAGGAGCATTTCTGTTGAGGAAAGAAAATGACTAGGAAGTCATCCACTTTTTGTGACAGAACATTATAACCAAGTTTAATGTTCCTACATCACTTGCCTTTGATATTGTAGCTTAATTTTGATCATTAAAACTTTATGAATTCACATCAAAAAATTGGATTGTATTAAACCATGCATCTAATTATTACCCGCATGGAAATGATTTAGCTGAATCGACAAAAAAAATATTCTCCGCATAATGAAGAAAACCATATTCTATGAGAAAAGGAACTGGGATAAAACTTTAACCAATGCATTATGGGTTGAAATTTTAGCTCCTAAGCCTTCCCTAAAAACCTCACCATACTTTCTAGTTTACTATAAAGAAGTGATCTTGCCCCTAAACCTATATCTTATAGACTTACAACTCTCGCAAGAGTCACAAGGTAGACCTTGCCTTCTATTTCAGAGAAAGATAGAAACTTTAATCAAGATCGAGGAGAAAAGGCTCAAATCCAAAGACATATTTGTTGTTTATTAAAGGTGTTTTAAGCGTTGCTTCGATAAAAAATCCACAGAGGCAAAGAATCTCAATGTGGGTGACCTCGTACTAAAGTGGGATAAACCCTGTGAAGAAAAGGGAAAACCCACAAAGTTCCAAGCTTTGTGAACTAGATAATTCAGCATTGAAGAAAACCTTGTTCATAATACCTAAAATTTTCAGACAAGAGGATTGACCCCCTTCCCATAAATGTTGAAGATTTGAAACATTATTTTCAATAGCAACTACATGTTTCTCTTCCTATAATGTTTGTTTTGTTTCTTTTCCTTTTTGTATATTTCATTCATAAGTGTATTGTGTTAGTCATGTCCAATCCTATTGTGTTTGGTGGTAATTGTAAATAAATAATACCCTTGTGTAAAAGTGCATGGCTCAAAAGGATTTTGTAGTCTAACAAAAGAGAAGTGTGCCAACCACAACGCTTAGCTTTCTATTGTTCTGCTTCTTTGTTTGGGAAAATTCCATAGGCTGAACGAAGTACAGAAGGAAAGTATGATTCATCCAAAAGGAGAACCTTGAGGGTACTTGTTAGATCTGTGTTTATGCTAGTATATAAACTACTCAACTTAATGTAAATCTATTTGTGTGTTAATGCTTGTCCAATCTAGTAAAGAGAGTATAAGGGGAACATCTAAAGCGAGCAAACCAATATTGGAGGCCTTAAAATAATTCTCTGAAGGAGAAACCTCCTTTACTCTCAATAACTCAGGATCCCTCTTTCCCACATTGAAAATAATAAGCATTTATGCACAACCCTATTAAATAAATAAATAAAGGGTGAAATAAGAGAGAAAATTCATGTGTACTGAAGTGAAGCAAGTGATTTCATCAGGGTACTGTGTGGGCTCGCTGGTAGTGGAGCAATATTTTTGCTCCTGAAGTGAATTTGTTGGAGTACTTTTGAGGCCTCCTAGAAGCAGAGCAACACCAAAGATGAAAATCCATACTCTAAATATCATAAAATTGTTGTGCATATTACCCTTTCCTAAATTGAAACAATTGTTATATAGGTCTACCTTTTGTGTGTGTTCAACCAAGTAGAATAAAGTGAGATGATATGTATATAATTGGGTTGAAAAGGAGAAATCAAGGAAACCAATACTTCCTGAAGGTCTATCCCTTTAGTAGAAATCTATTCCTAGACAGAGAGGTTGATGCTGACCGAGTGTGTCTCCAAGTGTTGTCACTAATACAACACCCTCCAAAAATTTCACTATATTCAAATTTTGGATCCTATTTTATCGTTGTGTTAATTGTCTCCTTGATTTTCAAGTGTCATTTCATGTCATCCTATGTGTCTCAAGTGTACTTGAGTGTTCTCAAGTGTCTTCACATCGATTGGAGCATATTTGGTGTATTTCATGGTCGCAACATCTTTCTTGTTGTAAAACAACACTTTTTGGTCACAGACGTACACACTTCACCTGTTGTACTTGGAGAATACATGTAAAGTGGAATTTCTATGTATACTTATCACTTTTCAAACTTGTATAAGTTTTCCAAATGAGTTGGTATGTGTTACACATGTTTTTATGTGTAGACCACATCTAAAACCCTAACCCTAGGAAATAAAACCCCAAATTATGGGCCCCGTTTGGGTAAATTGGTACATCAACTTCCGGGGTCATAACTTTGGCATACGATCTCCATTTGACATGCACAATATCTTGTTAGAAATATCTATCCAAGGACTATAACTTTGGTGAGAAGAAAATCGGTCCATGGACCCATGTTTCTCCCAGTTTTCCAAAAAAACGTCGTTTAGGGCCTCAAAATGGCTTCGAAAGTTCACGACATGAAAAAATACTAAAAATAGTAAATTTCTTTACAATTACGGAAGCTGAAAAACTAAAAGAGATAGTTCTGGGGGTCCAAGTGGGATAGGTAGGTGGCCAGCCACATCCACATGGATCACCCTAACTATTCATCTTCTAGACAGGGTATCAATATTCAGATCAACTCCTATTCCCGAAGTAGGAGGGTCTTCTCAACCTAGCCTAGAGTTGTCATATGAGGTTACCTACGAATAAATTCAGGCACTTTAACCAATAACCCATTCGTTCAAAAAGGCTATTAATTTAATTCTAGATGTGCAAAATCTTCTGCATTTTCCAAAAAAGAAAGAAGAAACTCGTAACGATATATTAATTTCTATAGTGGAAGATTTGGTCTTCGACACTCTTGAATAGTTAGCAGAATCCTAACAAGATATAGTGTATCAATATCAACTTACACACATTAATGAAGCGTATGAGGATGACATTGCTCTTTCTGATGACATTTTTGACGGTTTGGATGGTGAAGGAGAAGTCTCCTCAGATTATGAAAAGGAAGAGGAACATAGAGACAGAGAGATGGCCAACAAGGACTTGAATTGGATGGCCCAAGGGGCTCTCAATCTTTTAGACAATCTCCATAAGATGCCTAGACATTTGAAAAATTTCTTATCAAAGTTCAATCCATACAATAAGGCAAACATGAAAGATCACATTGATGATTTCTACATGCATATACGGATGTTGGAAGTAAGGTACAATGATGTTTCTTGAAGAATTTTTCCTTATACATTAGAAGATATAAAAGCAACATAGTACCACAGTCTTCTTGTTAATTCAGTCCATAGTTGGAAGGAGTTTAAGAATTTATTTCTTGAGAAATTTTTTAATGACAAGACTCCCTCCATGTTACAAAAAGAGACCAGAAATAGTAAGATGGCGGGAAAAGAGAAAGTGAAAGAATTTAATCAGAATTTTAATCTTATATTGAACAAGTTTCCCCTATTCATGGAACCACATGATTCAATTACTATTTACTATTTCACAGATGCCTTTCCCACTAACATTTCCCAATTCCTTAAAAGAGTTTCAAAGGAAACAATGACACAAAAATTTGCAAAAGTTATTTCATTAAGAAGGACTTGTATGCTATTGGAGTCATTAATGATAATGATGAATCAAAAGATTATAATGAAACTAGTAGGAAATCTCAACCTTCTTTAAGAAAGGCTAAAGATAAGGACTCATCAAATTTTGAAGGTTTGACCAAGATGGTGAAAGAACTTACAAATGAAATTTCAAAACTAAAGAAAAGGTCAAGTGAGACTTCTACTAGAAGTAAGCGTCCCAAGTCTTTTCCTTTTTGAAAGAATAAAAATGATAGTAACAACAACAATCAACCTATTAAGTTTGTCCAGAGCTCAAATGTTGTGCTGAATATAGAACTTATGGGTATGGAAAATTGTTTCTCTTTCCATCAAGAGTATCACTCAAAAAATACATGCCCAAAATGGAACCACGATGTGAACACTCTAGCTGCACACATTGTGGATTCCTTACTAGCAAATCAATAGACATAAGATATAAAAGAAATAGAGGAGCCTGTAGTGGTTAAAGAAATAAAGGTTATTAGACATGTAGTGAATGCGTTTGAATGTATATATAACACTGCAAAAAGAATCTTTAAGAATAACCACAAAGTGAAACCCCTTCTCCAGCGCAAAATGGTCCATATAGTTTAAGGAGTAAAGGGTCCATTTCTCATAATGAGGTGATGAGAAAGATATTAAAGGAACAATCGTTAAGTAGGATCTCACCATCGATCAATCCAACTCAGAATGCATAGAATATGTCTGGAAATACAACTAATTCCAAGAACACTTCCTCTAGCAACAAGAGTAATTCCACCACTCCGGAAGTGGAAAATAAAGCCACTCCTCCAGACACTTTAGCACTTCCTTCTAGAGGTGATTTAGTTGATTATAACATATTTGAAGATTTGAAGGAAAATAGAGCCAATATTTCCATCTATGAGCTTGTGAATATCACATACCAGCGTGAACTAATTGTCCAAGCCTTTTAACAACCTTCACCAGGTGATAAATATTCTTCCTCTCAAAAGGTGTTGGGTAAGTCATATGTTCCCCTTGAATCTATAGTTATTGTTGTAACATTAGAAGCTAACACTCTCTTACCTCCATTTTGATTAACTTTCAAAATTTTCAATTACAATGTCAATAATTTTTAGTATATTATGTTGCATCTGTGAACATAATTCCATTATTTATTGCAAAGAAAATAAATGTTGAATAGGAAAAAATCGACACACAAATTATTCAGATGGAGATGTCTCTCATCCAAGTTATTGGTGAATCTAGAATGTGCTTATTAGATTATTAGGAGAATGATCAAGTTCATCAATGTATAAATATTATAATTGTGGACATCCTAGAAGCCTTTGGTGTATTGCTAAGTAGATATTGGTCTAGAAAATTACAAGTTTATTTTCTGATAGACTGGTGACATTTATGGCTTCCATACAAGGGCTGGAATAACTAGATTTGAGTGGAAAGTGAGCCATACATGAAATAGACCGCGACACCACTTGAGGGTCGCAATGAGCCTGTTGGTTTTATCAATCTAATTTTTGGAATTTGTTTCCTTGAAATTGACCTTAGGGTTTATTAAGTGCAGCCATCAACCATTCCACTAGATACATAGTTGGATCTCCTTCCTCATTGTCCAGCTGGTGCAAACGAATATCTTAATATAGATGTACATAGTAGCATTAATAATAGTATAAGAAGTAACATATTTCCTATTAATATTTGGACTTTATATTTTGATGGTTCAAAGGCATAGGATGGTTCTGGAGCTAGTTGTGTACTTACAGACCCATGCAATAAGAAGAATATCCTTTCATATTGTCTGGAGTTGAAGTGTACTAATAATATTGTCGAATATGAGTCACTTGTACTTGGGATGAAAAAATCCATTGATCTAAAGGTAGAGATCCTTAGGGTAATTGGTGACTCGGAGATGGTCACTCATCAGGTACGAGATACTATCCACTGTGTCTCACCACATATTTAAAACTACTATCATAAGGTATTGAATTTAATTAATCATTTTAAAGGTTTTAATATCATTTTTGTTCCTAGGCTTAGAAATTTTGTAGTAGATGCATTAGAAAATGCAACAGCTAGGATGTCACCATTGAAAAATGGTTTTTATATTTAAATTATATATAAACCACATTTTCTTGAAAATATCACTAATTTTCGTGTTTTTAATGAAAGCCAACATATATTTCACTTCATTGCTAATGCTGATGTATTCAAAGATGATACCATAGAAAAGGATGAGCACGATCGAGCCTTGTAGGAAGCATCTAGTGCAATGAAAGGAAACAATATGCCCAAGGGTGTACTATCCCTAAAGAAGTTATATGACATGGAGAACTCATTTATAGGACCAACCAATGAAACAACTCAAAGCTTAAATTTGTCATCTGAACAAGTCAATCTGGGAACCTGAGAAGATCTGAAGTATGTAAACCTCATTACATATTGTTCTCCACAAGAGCAATGGAAATTTATCCACTTATTCAAACAGTATCATGATGTATTTTCATGGATATGAAAAGATTTAAAGACATATAATACTTTTATTATCTAGCTAGTTATTCCAGTAAAATAAGGGATGAAACCTTTTCAGCAGAAACTATAGAAAGTTCATCTAATGCTAGAAGCCTAGATACAGAAGGAGTTAAGAAAGATATTGGATGATCGGGTCATTTTTAAAGTTAGACACTCCACTTGGGTTTCGAACTTGATCCCTTTCACAAAGAAGTACGATGAAATAAGGTTATGTGTATATTTTTGCATTCTTAATCGGGCATATAATAAAGACAAGTAGCCAGTGCCATCCATGGAACATATCCTCTAGAAAATATCTAGGTCTGAGATGTTCTCATGACTAGATCATTTCTCTGGTTATAATCAAGTGCTAGTAGCAGAACCAAATCAATTGAAGACTACTTTCAGGACCAAATCGGGAACATTTTCCTTCAAGAGAATTCCGTTTGGGCTTATCAACGCTGGTGCTACTTTCCAAAGAGTGATGAATATCACTTTTCATGGCCTTGTTGGCTAGGGCGTAGTTTTTTACTATATTTTACAAGAGAATATTAGATAATGTATGTCATCTAAAATAGATATTTGAGCGATATCAAAAGTATGGGATATCTCTCGATCCCAATAAAGACATCTTCAGTGTGTCATAAGGGGCCTCTTAGGGCAAATCATTGCAAAAATAAAAATTAAAATTGATATTGAGAGGGTCAAAGCCATTACACAGTATCATTTCCGTTGACTAAGAAGGATTTGTAGTCATTTTTAGGAAACATCAATTTCGTAGAAAATTGATCTCTAATTATGCTTAAGTAGTCAAGCCTATACATGAGATGATTAAGAAGAATGCAACATACAATTGGGATAAGTTTTAAAGGACATGTTTTCTCAAATCAAGAAGATTAATCTTGATGCACCCTCATTATTCAATCTAGACTATGGCGAAGACTTCTTGCTTTATACCTTTGCTTTAGATTGATCGATTTCAATCATATTGCTCAAAAGGATACTGAAGGAAATGAGCACCCTATTTCTTTTATGAGCACTAGTCTGCATGGGCCAGAATTATATTATCCTACCATCAAAAAATAAGCATACATTGTATACAAAGCAATTAATTATTTCAGGTCATATCTTCTAAAAGCTGATACGATCACATTTGTACCACATCCAAAAGTAAGAAGCCTGTTCCTACTGCAAGCGCTGGGTGAGAAGAGGGCTAACTAGATGACCTTCTTATAAGAATATGATATGGAGTTCAAACCAGTTCATACCATAAAGGGTCTTGGCCTCTACAAGTTGGAAGCTGAAGCAAGGGATCCTCCCGAGTAAGATATTTCAGGTTGGGATCAGGAGATATAAATGTATAATTTTGAACATGTTCCTCAGTCTGCGTCTATAGCGTCATGGTATGCTGACACATGAGAATTTCTAGAGTATGGCATCTTTCTTGCACACTTATTAAATAAACAATAGAGGGAAATCCATTTGAAATCTATATCTTGCAAACCATTCTATGGACTTCTTTTCAGAAAGCACCACAATGGTGTCCTGTTGGTATGCCTTCAGTCACAAGATATAGAGAAGGTATGTAAAAACATGCACGATGGAATGACACATGGCCACTATGTAGGTTACACTCCAACACATAAAGTTTTGGAGTCTTGTTATTATTGGCCCACTCTATTCACAGATGATCATGCTTATGTCTGCAAGTTCTCAACTTGTCAGAGGTGCGTTGGTCAAGATCAGAAATCAACCACCCCAATGCTACCAGTAGCAGTTGAGGAATCCTTCCAATAGGGGCACCTAGATGTTATTGGAGAAATTTCCCCCAAGTCATCAAAGAAACATCTATATATTCTCACTGTGACAAATTATTTTACTCCGTGGTAAGGAGCAGTTCCCTTAAGGAAAGAAAATGACTAGGAAGTCATCCACTTTTTGTGACAGAACATTATAACCAAGTTTAATGTTCCTACATCACATGTCTTTGATACTATAACTTAATTTTAATCATTAAAACTTTATGAATTCACATCAAAAAATGGGATTTTATTAAAGCATGAATCTAATTATTACCCGCATTGAAACGGTTTAGCTGAATCAACAAAAAAATATTCTCTGCATAATGAAGAAAACCATATTCTATGAGAAAAGGAACTGGCATAAAACGTTGACCAATGCATTATGGGTTGACAATGTAGCTCCTAAGACTTCCCTAAAACCTCACCGTACTTTCTAGTTTAATATAAAGAAGTGATCTTGCCCCTAAACCTGTATCTTCTAGACTTGCAACTCTCCCAAGAGTCACAAGGTAGACCTTGCCTTCTATTTCAGAGATGGATAGAAACTTTACTCAAGGTTGAGGAGAAAAGGCTCAAATCCAAAGAGATATTTGTTGTTTATTAAAGGTGTTTTAAGCATTGCTTCGATAAAAAATCCACAGAGGCAAAGAATCTCAATGCGGGCGACCTAGTACTAAAGTGGGATAAACCCCGTGAAGAAAAGGGAAAACCAACAAAGTTCCAAACTTTGTGGACTAGATAATGCACCATTGAAGAAAACCTTGTTCATAATACCTAAAATTTTTAGGCGAGAGGATTGACCCCCTTCCCATAAATGGAAAAGATTTGAAACATTATTTTCAATAGAAATTACATGTTTCTCTTCCTGTAAAGTTTGTTTTGTTTCTTTTCCTTTTTGTATATTTCATTCATAAGTGTATTGTTTTAGTCATGTCCAATCTTATTGTTTTTTGTGGTAATTGTAAATAAATAATACTCTTGTGTAAAATTGCATGGCTTAAAAGGATTTTGTAGTCTAACAAAAGAGAACTGTGCCAACCACAACGCTTAGCTTTCTATTGTTCTACTTCTTTGTTTGGGAAAATTCCATAGGTTGAGTGAAGTCCAGAAGGAGAATATGATTCATCCAAAAGGAGAACCTTGAGGGTACTTGTTATATTTGTGTCTATGCTAGTATATAAACTACTTAACTTAGTCTAAATCTACTCGTGTGTTAATGATTGTCCTATCTAGTAGAGAAAGGATAAGAGGAACATCTAAAGCGAGCAAACCAATATTGGAGGCCTTAAAATAATTCTCTGAAGGGGAAACCTCCTCTACTCTCAACAAGGCTCCTGAAGTGAATTTGTTTGAGTACTGTTGAGGCCTGCTAGAAGTAGAGCAACACTAGAGATGAAAATCCATACTCTAAATATCATAAAATTGTTATGCATATTACCCTTTCCTGGATTGGAACAATTGTTATATAGGTCTACCTTTTGTGTGTTTTCAACCAAGTAGAATAAAGTGAGATGATATGTATATAATTGGGTTGAAAAGAGGAAATCAAGGAAACCAATACTTCCTGAAGGTCTATCCCTTTAACCGAAATCTATTCCTAGACAGAGAAGCTGACGCTCACCGAGTGTGTCTCCAAGTGTTTTCACTACTACAACACCCTCCAAAAATTTCACTACACTCAAATTTTGGACCCCATTTTCTCATTTTGTTAATTCTTCCCTTGATCTTCAAGTGTCATTTCATGTCATCCTATGTGTCTCAATTGTTCTTGAGCATTCTCAAGTGTCATCACATTGAGTGTAACGTATTTGGTGTATTTCATGGTCGCAACATCTTTCTTGTCGTAAAACGACACTTTTTGGTCACAGATGCACACACTTCACTTGTTGTACTTGGGGAATGCATGTAAAGTGGAATTTTTATGTATACTTATCACTTTTCAAACTTGTATAAGATTTATAAATGAGTTTGTATGTGTTACACATGTTTTTATGTGTAGACCTCATCATGTTTGCCCTTTTCCTACCTTTTAGACTTAGAATTTTTTTGTTTCAATGTGAACCCATTAAGACCAAGAGTGCATGAGCACAGTATTAAGCCTTGATCGAGAATCATTTTTTGTTTGGAAGTGTGCCATGCACCCTCCAAGAGCACAAAGTGCACTCACTAAGCCATTTCCCCTTCCATGTTCCAAACTGCACCATTCTTGAGCACATGAGCGCACCTTGAGTGCCCTAAGCTCAACCCCTCATCCTTCCAAAGTGCGCCATGTACCCTCCTGACCCTTTGAGCACATTCTAAAGGAATGAAGTTTCACCCTTTAGCCTTCAGACTTGTGCCATGCATCCTATTAAGCCTCTTGAGCGCATGAGCACACCTTGAAGTCCTGAAGCCTTCCGCCTTCAGCGTTCAGGAGTTCACCCTACACTGTCCCTGTCTCCCTTGAGCACACAGTAAACATGGGAATCCTGAAGCCTTCCCTTGTTTCCTTTGAACTTGTTAAATGCACCTTGTCTTGATTTATCTCTTCCTCTTGAGATCATGATCACATGTTGAAGCCTTAAAGTGTCCCCCTTCAACCCTTTATCCTTTTGAAGTGTGAACTTGTGCCCATAATCCCTCCTTGCTATTTCCAAAGTATAATGAAAAGGCGTGAAAATAAAATCTTCATAAAACATGTTGCATTAGGAGATTTCTAGGCAAATGGTTTCTTTTCACAAGTGATTGCAACCAAAGGTATCTTAGGAACAACATGAAAATCACATAGGACGAAGATCAGGCAGAGAAGAAACAGTAAAGGAAGCATTGAGGAACAAAGAGCACATTGAAAGCTTGATTATCAAAGCACCCTAAAGACTCCAATAACAAAGACCGTTTGGAGGGTAAAGGCTTCAATGATCAAAAGCTACCAGAAGAACAAAGACACAAGTTGAAGCCATGTCACCATTGAAGAAACTCTATGTCATCAATCACTATTATTGCCAATAATCAAATATAGTGACATGTCACGTCTTCATCACATGATGATGTAGAAGTTATGATGTAACTTTGTAATAATTGTAAAGACAAATAAGTGGAAGTCTAAGAGTCATTTATGGATGAAAGAGTCATGGAAGTCCAAAAGACATGTAATACCAAAAGTCATCTATAATTTGAATAGTCATTTGGAATTCGAAAGGTTGTAGAAGTCCAAAGGTCATTAGGAGTTGGAAGTCAAGAGTCATGGGGATGTGAAAAGTCATACCTCAAGTTATAAAAGGATCCTCATTTCTCATGTAAATGACTTTTAACCTTGGCTTCTACCACAAGGTGTTAGAGAGAGAAAGTTAGTACGTTTGGGGAGAAAGTAGTGGCTCTCAATGTTCCACTATTAGAGCTAGTAATTTTCATTGTATTTACGTATCTTAGAAATTTTTCTTAATACTTGAAGCCTTCTAGGCTAGCACATTTCCACACATGGATTGTGAATGTTTCTAAGACTATACGTTGGATTTTTATGATTCATGTTTTTCTTTCACATGTACTATAGTAATTGAAATTTTTTCATGACTTCTGTGCATAACGTATTGGAAGTGTGTTGAAATTTTTATAATGATCATTACAACTATGTGAACTATTTCACTTGATGTAAGATGAGTCTTTCTCATTCATGTGTGTCGCTAGTAGGGTAGTAATATTACTTCTCTCTTATAGCATCACTTTATTTTCCCCCTTGTAGTAAGATAACCATGATACATCTGCAATCAAACATTCACAAGATGCGCTTGCTTTCTCATTCAAAAGGACATTTATGCTTCTCTCTCATGATAATAGATAATTCCCAGGCATATCTTTAAGTAAACGATAGTTGGGTCATATTCTATATGAGACTCCTACACCAAATGGTTTGAGGTCTACTTGGAAACTTATATCAGGGAGATCCACTTTATGTTGGCAGTATCCAGAAACACTGTCAATAGGCACCAACCTAGAAAATGTGCAAGAACCCACTTGCAATAGGATATAGCCTTATTGAGGCAACAATCTTTAAAATGTGAAATCTTTGACTTGTTGTAGGCTTCTACCTAATTGAGGAACAAACCTCAATGGAGGCAGCCGCTTTAGCAGCCCCAGGTTAAAGTTCCATGTAATAAATAGGCATCATAGAAGGAAGAAATAAAACCAACGTCATGGGACATGTATTCGAAGCTAAATGGAGGGGAAAACATTACATTTGACATCACTTGTGGTTTTTCCTTAGCTATGAAATTGGCATTGGCATTGGAAAAGGAAAAAGACGATAAATGACATTTAATATAAGAAAGGAAAATAGGTGAAAATCAATATGAAGGGACATGAATAAGAATGCAAGGGAAAATGAAGGAAATGTAAAGGGAAATGAAAAAGAAGAAGAGGAGAATACATTCACATACACTCTTGGACATCTTAGCATTCACTAAGAGAAGGGAAGATCAAGAGAGAGAGAACAAGCACTTAGACACAAGGAGGAATCAAGCAAGCAAGGAAGGAAAAATCAAGGGATCACAAGAGGAAGATTGGAAAATAGTAAGTAAGGGAAGAAATCAAGCACAGAAAGAGAAATAAACAAAAGGATTTTGTAGATAACAGGTTACCATGGGGCCTCCACTCATTGAACCTCTAACATATCATGTGTGTTCATGGAATACTAAACAATACCCTTAATTTAACTACATATTGGAAAATATATCTAACACCCATATTGCTTAACCACCTACCAATATGAAACCAATACACCTTCCTAATTTAAAAAACCCCTACTTTCACTAGATATTATAGGTATTGATTTTTTCATTAACATTTTCTATACGCCTTTATATTTTTTCATTATCTTTGAGCTCCATTTTTTATACCTGCCAATATAGAACCCCTTTACACCCTCAATGTCCCCGAATATATTATGCCATATTTTCCTCAATATATATTCCCCAATATATTATGTCATTTTTCCCTCAATATATATCACCCAAAATGAATGTATGTGGTATCGTATTGCTCCCTAATGAATCCTCTGTGTAGGTTGCATGTTTGACTATCTTGGTGGGATGTAAATGCATGTTTTATACATTGGTTTATTGGTCATATTTGATGTCAACGACATGGTATTTTCCTAGATTTATAGTGGTAAATAGCCTTTCCTTTTCCATTTCCTGAATAGCCATGTTATAGTACGTTTTCATTTTGGTTGAGCTTTGGATTGCCCATGGATTCAGATCTAGTTAAGGTGGCCTCTAGAAAATACCAAGGGTTGATGATGGAGATGGTTTTCTCCAGGAAGCTCTTAATGGGTACATGGAGATAGGAAATTTACTCTGGGTATGGTGAATAAATCCTAAGTCATCCAGGATTGTTTTGGTTTTTGTGATTTATGGATTAGTTTAGCTGAAATCACTATGGCATGAGGTTGGAGGTGGTTTAACCTTTGGATTCCATTCTTAGTTCTTTTTGTTTATCCCATGTCATCCCACATTCATGCTCGGAATATGGCATAGGGGTGTTTGGTTGAAAGAAAGATTTGGTTCAACCCGATTTATGGTCTGGTGATACGTGGAAGTCCCAGACTTGGTTGGTTTTATGCATATGTGATTATGTGTTTTTTATTATAGATATCAATAAGCACAAGTATTGGTTATTATGTTGATTTTATGAATAGTTTTTCATGGTTTTATTCTGGTTAATTGTTTGTTATAGGCATCTTACATTCTTATCATATGATGTGCTCTTGTTATGGATCTTTTTCATGGTTTTATAAGATATTGGATGGTTATATGAATGAATGAGGTAATAAGTGTCTGATGTAGCTATCTTGAGAAGCCACCGAGCCTTCTTAATGGTTCTATGATTAAACTAAGGAAACAATGAACAAATATGAATTCATGACCTATATTTACTATGTTTATTAAGTGCTTATATATATGATTTTTATGCATTTGGTAGCTTGAGTAAGGTCAAATCTTGGAATTAGAATATGAAGCCTCATACAGATGACCAATGGAGTTTTGTGTAGCTATGTGTAGTTGGCATGTAGGATAACCCTAAAAATTTGGAACAAAGTCTCTAGAAGCATGCACAAAACCGAGAATTTGCGTTTGTAGCTACACGAAGGACATGTTGTGCATGCTTTTGGAGGCCTTTGGCCACATGGACTAGACTGCATTCATGTGATTGGGCTGTAAATTCAGGTAAAAATATAGTTGCAACTCAGGGAAAGATCGTCATTGGATTTTGTCTGACATCTAGGTAATCAGGTGTCCCTGGAAGGTTGTAGTAAGTTTCAAGGTAGTATACCCCATGTCCATAACTAGAACTTGGATGTTGGGGCATGAATTTTATCTCTCATATCATGCTTACCCTGGTGAGCATGTAAAAGTGGGTAAATATGGGGTGGGGTGTTACAGAGTGGTATCGGCGCGAGGTTTACAACACTGGACCTCAGGGTAAATGAATATTGTTATGCATGAATATCATTTTTCTATATTTTTACGAGCATGCATGATTAACTATTTATTCTATTGTTATGATATCCATCGATGAGCTGATATGCGTGTGTTGTTGTATCTTGGTAGTATGAATTTTCCTGTGTAGATGAAATAGACTCGCTAGAAATAAGTGGAGGTAATCCTTTTGATTATGCCTTTTATTTTGTCTCACAGTGATATATTGTAGGAAATAAAATGCCAAGAGATGAAGAGAAAAATAATTTAGTACAATTCACATGACTCCCCATACAGGCTGAAAGAGACATTAGTGGGATGGGAGAAGTTAGTGACAAGTAGAGAGAGGGAAACTCTCATGATCTAGCAAATACATTGAGAATCTTGAAGGTAGAGATCATAAGTTTCAAGGTAGATAATGAGAGCTTGATTGAAGCACAAAAGGGGTTTGTGAAATCTCAAGAAAAGAAATTTGAGGTCAATGCAGTCATCGTACAAATCCTTTTAGATTTTCATAAGTAATGACAACCAGGGACTAGTCATGGAGACAAACAGGAAGAAAGGACTAATGGTGTGGGTCTTAGAAAAGGCATAGGATGGATAGGAATGATACAATGAAGAGTGGAAGACTCTTGGATACACCTAAGAGGATGGCTAGTACTCATGGGTTTATCCTAGATCTTCATCTAGGAGACACCATCGCCATCACCACTAGCATCCTTATAGGAAGATTGAGACGGGGTAATTTCTTGAAGAATTAACGAAAGCTATGCCTCCTACTTTTGATGGCGAGATTAAAAAATCTAAAGATGTGGAAGTATGGCTACTTTGAATGAGGAAATTATTCAGACTTCATGATTACTTTGAGAATATGAAAGCCAAGATAACTAATTTCAATCTCAAGGGAAAAACATATATCTGGTGGGAAAATGTTAAGCATGTTAGAGGAATCAAGGAAGAAGAGATGATATGAGAAGAATTTGAAATACTCTTTAGTATAAGCACCTATCTGAGAGATATAATGAGGGAAATTCCAAGGAATTTTATGAGCTCAAGGTGGGTTCCATGATGAATGAAGAATATACAACCATATTTCTAGAGTTGTTGAGATATTTTCCCTATCTCAAGGATGACAAAGGAAAGATCCAAAGGTTCATCACTAGATTTCCATTAGCATTCAAAGACCAAATTGAGTTTGATGAGCCTGAATCATTGGAGGGAGCTATCAGGAAGTTAAATCATTTTTATGAGTAGTCAAAGTGCAAGCCTCAGTTCAAGTGTGAATGGAAGGGTAATGACAAGACTAAAGGAAAATGGCATAAGAAGCAAGGAACATCTCAAGATGCAGGTGACTAGGAGAATATCGCCTCTCATGATAACTTGAGAAAGGATATGGGTCTCAACCTATGTAGTAGCATAATAAAGGAAGTGGCAGAGAACCCTTAAAGTGTTGGATTTGTGCTAGAGACCATCTCAAGAAGGATTGTACTTTGTATCAGGGTGGCAAGCCTCAGATATATAGTTATCATGAGGCACAAATAGTTGATAATGTAGGTTAGAGCATCCCTAGATCTATGCAACAGTTGATAATAGGGAGACAGACCATCAAGAATCCATTATCGGGATTGAAGGTAAGCTTTGTGATCAAGTTGTTTCTATTTATATTGATCTTAGATTGAATTATAGCTATATTAGTCCTAACCTGGTGGATTAGTGTCATTTGAATAAGGAAGTGCATGTAGAATCTTGGTTGTAGTTTGCTACAAGAACCAAGAGAACAGTTCACCCTTGGGTGAGGTCTTGTGCATTTGAGATTAATGGCATGCCTACAAAAAAAAATGAATTTTATTTTGTAACAACCCGAGTTAAAAGTTCATGTAATAATGTTAATAAAGGAGAAATAAGACAAAGGTCATGAGACACATATTCCAAGATGAATGTTGGAAAAACATCCTAGTGGGCATCACTTCTTCTTTATTATGGTTAAGGGAAAATTGACAAAGGCTTTGAAAATGAAAAAAGGAATTATTGGCATTTATTTATGAAAATAAAGAAAAATAGGAGAAAAGGAAGGTGAAAGGTCATAGGTTGCATGTGAGGAGGAAATTGAAGGAAAATAGAAGAAAAATGAACAAATTAGAGGCAAAAACAATAATAAAAACGCATCAAAGCATTAGTTTGGGGCTTTTGTCAATTTCGTTTTGAAATTGGTTTCAGAAAAGAGAAGAGTACTAATAGGAGAAATCAATCAAGCAAGAAAATCAAGGACAAGGAAAGCAAAGGAAAGCAAGGATATAGCAAGGAAGAGTTGGATGAAGTGGCTTCGGCAGGAATAATTGCAGGTAGCATGTTTCATGTATGATTTCCTAGCTGGTTTCGAAATGCATGTTACATACATGTGTGTATTTGGTTCATTTGTTGTCATTTGCATGGGTTTTCTCAGGTTTGACAGTGGTTTCAGCCTTGCCTTGCCATTTCCAAATAGCCATGGTGTGACGAGATTCATTCTTGTTGAGCTTTGGATTTTCGGAAGGTTTTGGATCCAGGTGAGGTGGTATCAGGAAAATCCCAAGGGTTGGGGGTGGATATGGTCTTCTCTAGGAAGCCCTCAATAGGTGGGTAGAGACAAGAAAAATCCTCAAGGGATGGTGAAGGAATTCTCAGTCATCCAAGATCATTTTGGTTTTGTGATATCGGGACAAGTTTTGGTGAGATCATGGTAGTGTGAGGTTGGAGGTGGTTTAACCTTTGGATTACCTTTGTTGTTTATGTATTGGTTTATCCAATGAGATCCCATATTCATGCCTCAAATATGGTGCATGGGTGATTGGATGAAATAAAGATTTAGCCCAATCTATGGTCAGGAGGTATGTGGAAGTCCCTGACTTGGTTCTATTTTGAATATGTTAATAAGAGATAAGTTCGTCTTGTATTTAATGAGCAAATTTACTTTTTATGATGTGTATTTGATGATTTTTATGTCATTTTTATTAACCTAGTTATATGTTGGTTTTATGCGAGAGTCAAGTTATGGCTCTTATCATGTTTTGATTGGTCACCGAATGATTATTGAATGTATGAACTAATACGTGCTATTTCAACTATTATGAGAGGGAATTAGACCTTCTTGATGATGCTCAGATAAGTTTCAGATCTTTATGTTCAGATATGCATTCATGACCTGTAGATTTCATGTTCACTACGTTTTTGACGAAATAATTGTCATAGTTAGACCTGATTAGGTCAAGTCCTTGTCGAAGTTTTCTGTTAAAGGCTTTGTCCTTTTGTCATTTATAATTTTTAAAAGGTCTATGAAGTTCTAGGTATAGGTCTCGATCATAGCCCTCAAAAAGTGGCTCTGATCTCAGGGTTGCATGCACAAATTTGGGTAAATTAGACTACATTCATTGGGAGGTAGGATCATCCATGCAACTGGAGAGTTACAATCATTACCTTTCCTTGTTATCTAAGTGACCGGGAGTCGAGATAACAAAATATTCAAGTTGGCTAGGGGTTTGGGCACTTGGAGTGGTGGATCAACTCTTCAGGGTCCTATAGCTCCTGGGGAAGGTGAGTCAAGTTTTGGTTGGTCGATTCCACTTCCTTAACTATATTGAAGGAGTTGAGTCATGTCATAGTATCCATCTACTCATTTTTACCCCAGTAGGCGAGGGATGGTGGTTAAATGTGGGAGGTGGCATTATAGAGTGGCAAGATTCATGTGGTTATGCATGCATTGGACTAGATTCAAATACTTGGACTAGATGGGCTAGATTCATGTGGTTATGCATGCATTGTTATGGATATGGTTGTCATGCCTAAGGTCATCATATGCATATGGTATTTTCATGCATGATAGTGCCATATTGATATGATTATGATTATACATGTATCATGCTAATTTGGACTAAATTTTCATGTGACATAAGCCTCCCTTGAATGCCATTGAGATAAGATTTTGATTATGGTATCTATTTGGTTTATCTAACATGGCATGCTTTCAAGAAGAAGAGAATCAAAGATGATAAGAAAAATGGTGGACTAAATTTCATGTGACTCTCCCTATAGCTTAGTTGGGTAGCAAGGAGATGAGTATTCTCCTTATATAGCAGACACATTGAGGCATTTGAGGGGAGATATAAAAAGTTGCAAGGTAGACAATGACAGGTTGCTTGAGGCTCATGAAAGACATGAAAGGGAACATGAATACAAGGATGAGTTCAATGTCGTGATCCTTCAAATTTTTCAAACTTGTAGAGATAAGGACAACTGAGGATTAGCCAAGAACATGAAGAGAATACTAATGGGGCATATGGTAGTAGGTCTCAGTCAGGATACATGTTGGATAGAGGGGAAACATTCAAAGGTGGTAGATCATTTGGTACACCTGATAGGAGGGCTGGTATGTATGGGTTTGATTCTAGTTCCTCATCCAGACATCACCATCATCACCACCATCATATTCATAGGAGGATTGAGTACTTTCTAGAGGATTTCAAGAAAGTCAAGCCTCCTACATTTGATGGAGAGATGAAGAAGTCAAAATATGTAGAGGCATGGTTGCTTGGGATCAAGAAATTCTTGAGATCACATAATTATTCAGAGAATATAAAAGGCAAGATAACTACATTGAGTCTTAAAGGGAAAGCATATATCTAGTGGGAAGATGTGGAAAATATAGAAGCAATTCAAGAACAATAGTTGATTTGGGATGAGTTTGAGAGACTCTTCAAGAGGATATATCTATCTGAAAAGTATTATGATTACAAAGATAAGGAGTTTTATGAGTTGTAGATGGGTTTCATGACATATGATGAGTATACTAGTAAGTTTCTAGAGTTGTTGGGGCATGTGCCTTACCTCAAGGATGAGAAAGAAAAGATTCAAAGGTTCATTAGTGGGTTGCTAGTAGTGTATAGAGATCAGATTGAGTTTGATCATCCTCGATCACTCGAGGAAGCCATCAAGACACTGAATATTATTATGAGAAACCAAAGTGTAAAAATGAGCCAAAGCATGAATTAAAGGGGAATGAGAAAGTTAAAGGGAAGTGGCCACCGAAGTGGAGAATACCTCAGGATGCAGGTGAGAAATAAAATGTTTCTCCTTACAAGAAATTTGATATAGTGGAGAAGGGACATGGGTCTCAACTTGGGGAGAAGAAGAATAGAGGTGATGGTAGAGGACTGTTGTAGTGCTAGATTTGTGGGAAATATCATCGTAAGAAGGATTTTCCATTGTACCAGGGTGGTAGGCCTCAATTATATACTGCTCAGGAGGCACAAATAGTTGGGGATGTTGGTCATAGCATTTGTCATATTTATGCAACTATGGAAAACAAGCAGAAAGATCACCAGGAATCCAATATTGAGATCGAAGGTAAGCTCTGTGATCGAGTTGTTTCTATTTGTATTGACCCTAGATCGAATTATATTTATGTTAATCCTAACCTGGTGGATAAGTGTGGTTTGAGAAAATAAGTGTAGCAGAGTCTGGCTGGTGCAGTTGGCTAAATGTACTAAGAATATAGTTCATCATTGGGTAAGAGACTATTCATTTGAGCTTAATGGTATGCCTACATCAGGACATGTAAATGTGCTTCCATTGGAATCATATAGCATGATTTTGGGTATGGATTCGTTGTATCTCCACAGAACCAAAGTAGATTGTTATGACAAGGATATTGAGTGCTTGGATGATAATGGGGAAAAGAGAGTCTTATGGGAAAGAAGAGTCCTACATCGATGAGTATGGTCACAACTATGCAGTCAAAGTGATGTTACAAGAAGGGGTGTGTACTATTTGCAATTCATATTTCTAGTGACAAGGTTAAGGATGTTGAGGATGTGGAAGTCCTCAAGTGGTACCCTACATTGTAGTAGTTTCGGGATGTATTCCCAGCAAAGATTTCAGAGTTTCCTCCCCACAAGGAAGTGAGATTTTCTATTGAGTTGGTACTAGGTTCAACACCAGTATCAAAGGCATCTTACAGGATGAGCACTCCAGAGCTAGTAGAACTGACGTTACAGTTGAGGGTAATTCTTGATAAGGGATACATTAGGCCAGGTGTATCGCCTTGGGGTCCACCAGTGTTTTTATTGAGGAAGAACGAGGGCACTCTTAGATTGTGTATTGATTATAGGAAACTGAACAAGGTGATGATTAAGAAAAGGTATACATTGCCAAGGATCAATGACTTATTTGATCATTTGAAGGGAGCAACAGTGTTCTCAAAGATTGATTTTAGAGGGCATCTATAAGAATTATTTCTTGACTAGGTATGGACATTAAGTTTGGTGTGGTTCTTTTCAGTTTTGTTGATGCTCCAACCACTTTCATGTGCTTGATGAATAATGTGTCGTATCCTTATCTAGACAAGTTTTTTATTGTATTCGTTGATGATATATTGATATATTTTATCAATGAGGAAGAGCATGCATACAACTTAGTAGTAGTCTTGATATTAATAAGAGGGCATTAGTTGTATGCCAATCTTAGTAAATGAAATTTCCTTCAGATATAGGTACATTACTTGGGACATGTTGTCTCCAAGGAAGGCATAGCAGTGGATCCAGAAAAGATAATATCTATCATGGAATGGGAAACTCCTAGGAATGTGGATGAGGTCAGCTCATTCATGGGGCTAGGAAGTTACTACAAGTAGTTCATCAGGAACTTCTCACATATTGCATATCTTATTACATCATTGTAAAGGAAGGAAAAAAAAATTGAATGGACAGAGCAATGTTCAACAAGTTTTGAGCAGTTGAAGCAATTTCTTACAAACAATCAAGTTATGAAGATTACATATCTAGATAAAGAGTTCGTGGTGTGAAAAAATTCTTGCAAGAGAGGAATTGGGGGAGTCCTAATGCAGGAGGGACATGTGGTATGCTACAAATTAAGGACACTAAATGAGCACGATCAGAACCATGTGATACATGGCCTTGAGCAGGGAAAAATTTAAATGTGAATACCTATTTAAAAGTTTAGAAACCTTGGCGAATATTAGTAATCTATAGTAGAAAATTTGTAAAAAAATTGATGATATTTTTGTCAAAATATCTAAATTTTTTATTATATTATATTACTGTATATAAGAACTTGGCAATTTTTAAGGTAAAACAATTTCAATCTATAAAACTTGGGTGAATTATTTTTAGAAAAAAATGGAAAATGACAAATATTTTGTTTAGAAAAAGTATAGAAAATTAACCCACCTATGAATATTTGCTCATAAAAGTTTCCTTGATCTTGAGTTGGAAACAATTATTCATGCATTAAAGAAGTGGAGGCACTATTTTCTCGGAAGGAGGTTTGTGTTGGTGAGTGAGCATAGTGGACTGAGGTACCTATTTAACCAAACTAATCTGAATGCTAAGAAAGCTATATGGTTGGCTACCCTTAGCGACTTTGAATTTTAGATCAGATACATTAAAGGAAAGGAGAAAATGGTTTCAAATTCTCTTAGTAGGAGAGTGTAGGTAAATCATGTTTCCATTGTGAGCTCTTATGGGAGAGATTTACAAGATCAAATATTACGGGAAGGAACACAAGATGACAATTTTAGGGAGTTTAAGCACAAGTTACATTAGGGTAGAGGTGAACAAGATTTGGACTATCTTCTCATGGCAGATGGATTGGTGATATCTTGGGACATGATCTATATGTTGGATCATAGTGAGCTCAAGAAGCTTATCTTGAGGGAGTTTCATGTCAAGCCATATTCAAGTCACCTGGGATATCAAAAGACATTGACAGCTGCAAAGAATTTCTACTTTTGGTTCAATTTGAAGAAGGAAGTGGTGGAGTTTTTTACTAGATGCTTAGACTGTTAGTAGATGGAAGCTATGTGTAAGCACCCAACTGGCTTTCTATACCCTATTCTGATTCCAAAATGGAAATGGGAGGTTATTTCCATGGATTTCATTATAGTTTTAGAACTTTTGACGTTTAAAATGGGCCTCCTAAGAAAAATGTAGAACCAATAGGATTAAAGATGATGATGTCAACCATGGGCGATGATTCACTATTTTTGGGGTAAAAAAGTAAAAATATTAAAAAATAATAAAATAATAAAACCACTTTTCAACTTGTATTTTCATCTTATATCCCTAAGTTTTTACTCAAGTTCCAAGGAGGAGTACTCGTTGGATGAAAAATTTAATTCCTCATCCAAGGAGTACCCATGTCGCATAATTTCGATGGACTCTACTACATGATAAATGAGAAATACATGAAAATATGTGCTTGCAATCACGTTTTTAATGTATTTCTCATTTTTCATGTAGCAAGGTCCATCAAAAGTACGCAGCATGGTTACTCCTTAGATGCTGAATCAAATTATGCATCCAACGAGTGTTCCCACTTGAAATTTGAGTAAACCCATAGGAAGGTAAGTTGAAAATATGAGTTGAAAAAGTAGTTTTTCCTTTTTTCCCTCTAGAATTTGATGATGTAATCTAATCTTGTATTATTCTTTCCACTATTATTTTATAATTTCGTTAGGAGGCCCATTTTATACCTCAAAATTTCCCTAATGCTAAGGACATCTAAGTAGCATGATTCCATCATGGTTGTGGTTGAGAGGTTAAGGAAGGTAGCTCACTTCATTCCAGTGAAGACTACTTATTTAGTGAGTGAGGAAGCATAGGTATTCATTAGGGAGATAGTGGGAGTACATAGTGTTACTAAAAATACCATATTAAATAGAGCTTCTAAGTTCAATTCCATGTTTTGGAAGGAAATATTTGTAGTTGGGTACAAAATTTGCCTTCAGTACAACTTATCATCCAAAGATAGATGGATAGACATAGAGGGTCAATAGGATTCTGGAGGACATGTTGAGGATGTATGTTATGCACCAGCAGAGGAGGTGGGAGGAGTATCTTCCACTGGTCGAGTTTACTTACAACAATGGGAATCAAGAGTCACCGGGGATGAGTCCATTTGAGGCACTCTATGGTTGGAGTTGTAATACTCCCATCAGTTGGAGTGATCCAGTGAACATGGTACTTATTGGACCAGACATGTTGGCAAAGATGGAACAAGAGATGTAGGTTATAAAGAAGAATCTAAAGGAAACACAAGATATATAGAATATTTATGCATATCAACACATGGAATTTAAGGAGTTTTAGGTTTGGGATCACGTGTACTTATGCATCAAGCCTAAGAGGAGACCTTTGAGGATTGTGTCATGTGTGAAGTCAAAACCTTAGTATTGTGGGCCTTTTGAGATCCTTGAGAGAATTGGACCAATGGCCTACATACTTGCACTGCCTCCAACAATGAAATTCCATGATGTTTTCCATGTTTCATTACTTAAAAAATATGTAAAAGATGTTGATGATGTGATTCATTGGTTTGTATATCAGGTGGAGCCAGAATGCGAATTCCAACCAAAACCTTAGTTCATATTGCAGGGGAAACAACTGCTGCTCCACAACAGAGTAATCGAGCAAGTTAAAGTGCATTGGAACCACTTTGGGCCTGATGAAGCTACATGGGAGATGGCTAATTAGATGTGGGATAGTTGTCCTTAATTATTTGATGGTGGAGGAAAGAAAGTCTTTGGTATACATACATATTCATAATGCTTTCAATTATAAATGCCAAAATGAGTTATGTGATAAAGATCCAACGAATTGTATGGTTTTCATGGTGTCATGTTCGTCATGATGGTTTTGCTTTTGAGCAGGTTTTTCATTCTAAATACTGCAATTAGTCGAGTTATAAATCTCCATGGGCAGTATGTTTTGTTTCTCAGTGACCTTGTTGGTTATAGGTGTTATATAACACCGAGAAAGGTGTTCCCCTAAGGGGGAGGGGTATGCAATAACCCCACGTTAAAATTTCATGTAATAAAGTTAATAAAGGAAAAATAAGGCCAAGGTCATGGGACATGTATTCCAAGTTGAATATTGGGAAAAACATCCTAGTGGGAATCACTTTTTTTTTATTATGGTTATGGGAAAATTGGCAAAGGCTTTGAAAAGGAAAAAATGCATTATTGGAATTTATTTATGAAAATAAAGGAAAATAGGAGAAAAGGACGGTGAAAAGTCATAGGTTGGATGTGAGGAGGAAACTGAAGGAAAATAGAAGGAAAATGAAGAAATTAGAGGAAACAATAATTAAAAAGACACCATAGCATTAGTTTGGGGCTTTTGTTAGTTTAGTTTTGAAATTGGTTTAAAGAAGAGAAGAGTACCAAGAGGATAAATCATGTAATAAAGAAAAGGAAGGACAAGGAAAGCAAAGGAAAGCAAGGATTTAGAAAGGAAGAGTTGGATCAAGTGGCTTCGACATGAATACTTCTAGGTAACATGTTGCATGTATGATTTCATAGCTATTTTTGGCATGCATGATACATGCATGTATGTATTTGGTTCATTTGTTGTCATTGGCATGGGTTTTTCTAGGTTTGACAGTGGTTTCAGCTTTTCCTTGTTATTTCTCGATATCCATGGTGTGATGGGATTCATTCTTGGTTAAGCTTTGGATTTCCCAGAGGTTTTGGATCCGTGTGAGATGGTATGAAGAAAATCCCAACGGTTGGAGGTGGAGATGGTCTTCTTCAGGAAGCCCTCAATATGTGGGTGGAGACATGAAAATTCCTCATGAGACGGTGAGGGAATTCTGAGGAATCTAAGCGCGATTTTGTTTTATGATCTCGGGACTAGTTTAAGTGATATCACGGTAGTGTGAGGGTGGAGTTGGTTTAGCCTCTGGATTCCCTTGGTTATTTATGTATTGGTTTATCCCATGAGATGCCACATTCATGCTTAGAATATGGCATGAGGGTCATTAGTTGAAGGAAAAGTTTGGTTCTGCCCAATATATGGTCGGGTGGTAAGTGGAAGTTCCACACTTGGTTGGCTTTTGCATATGTTAATAAGATCTAAGTTCCTTTTGGATTTTATGAGTAAATTTACTTATTATGATTTGGATTTGATGGCTATTCTATCATTTTTATTAATCTGGTTATATGTTGGTTATAAGCATGATTTTATGACAGATTCAAGTTATGGCTCTTATCATGTTTTGATTAGTAAAGGAATGGTTATTGAAGGCATGACCTAATAGATGTTATTGAAGTTATTGTGAGAGGGAATTAGACCTTCTTGATGATTTGCATATAAGCTATAGATCTCTATTTTCATATATGCATTCATGACCTATAGATTTTATGTTCACTATGTGTTTGACACAATGACTTTTATAGTTAGACTTGGTTAAGTCAATTACTTATCGAAGTTTTGTATTAGATTCTTTGTCCTTATGAAATTTATCAATTCTAAAAGTTGTATCAAGTTCTCGGCAGAGGTGTGGATCCTATCCCTAAAAAAGTGGCTCAAATCTCGGGGTCGCAAGCTCAAAACCAGGTAAATTAGATTTCATTCGTTGGGAGGTAGGGTCATCCATGTGACTGGAGAGTTATTGTGCTGGATTTCCTTGTTATGCAAGGGACTCATAGTCCATATCACAAAAAAGTCAAGCTGGCTTAGGGTTTGGGCACCTCGAGGGTTGGATCTGCTCCTGGGGGTCATGTAGTTTCTAAGGGATGTCAATAAAGTTTTGATTGGTTGATTCCGCTTCCTTAACTATAATTAGGAAGTTGTGTCATGTCATAGTATCCCTCCACTCATGTTTACCCTGACAGGCTAGTGAAAGTGGGTAAATGTGGGAGGTGGCGTTACAAATTACTTTAAGTTCATATATCATGCTTTTGGGGATGGATTGGTTATTTATTCATAGGACCAAGTTAGATTGTTATGACAAGGCCATTGAGTTCCTAGATGAGGATGGAGATAAGAGAGTCTTGTAGGGAAAGAAGAAGCTTACCTCCCTATGGATGGTTACAACCATGCAAGGTAAGTGAAACCATATGAAATGATCTTTATTATTCATAGTACATGTTTCCAGTGAGAAAGAGAATGAGGATGAGGATGATGAAATCCCCAGGAGGTATCCTGTCTTACAACAATTTCAGGATGTTTTTCCTATAGATTTCCTAGAGCTTTCTCCTCATAGATGATGAGCCTCATAAATGGGTAACTATATGCGCTCATTTTACCTCCTAACCTAGTCAAATCAACCATTCTCTTAGCTTATTATATGATTTTCTGATTATATTTATGCTTATAGGGTAAGTTCAGTTAGCTATTATGCCATGTGGTCTAACATGTATTTAATGCAGATTATTGATGGATTTCGAGGTCAAAGTCAAGGATCTAGTGGTCAAACTGCAGCAATAACTCGAAGTAGATAGAGGAGAGGACTTATATGAGGGAATCCCCTTCATTTATTTCTCCTCACTTTGAATTCCCCTTTATTCAGCTCAGAGTACAAGCAGCCGAATCATGCACTAGAAGGCAGTCGAGCAAGTGGAAGATGATTGATATTTATCTAGAGTTTTGGGGGCCAAGCCTCCTTGATTTTAAGGAATTTGTTGGTAACTTTAGATGTATAAGTAGAGAGGCCTAGGGCCTCACTAGGGTTGACTTTTTTTTTTCTTGTGTAAAGTCTACTCACGTTTCAAGCTTACTATTTTATGACAGTTTTATGTAATCTTGCTATTTTTTATAATGAAGATGGAATCCTTTTTGAGCTAGCACTGAGTTACCTCAGAGGGCTGATGCTCTTGGGTTAGGGCCCAATCCACATAGCCAAGCTTCTCTTTACTTGTATTTGTATGCTTTACTTCAGTTTGTAGATTAGTTTGTTGTTAGATGTATTTCTCTTATGGTTAAGAATAGGTTGCTTTTGATGATTTAGTAGCTTGCTTCCATTTGTGCTTTATGTAGCTGGTTAAGTAGTGATCAGAGAAGATTGAAAGGGCTAGCAATAGTGCCTTGGCCTCTCTTCCTCCATCTAGGACCATGATTTGAGGCAAAGACTCTCTTGCTGCCCCAAAAACATAGATTTTCCTCATTCCTAGGACTTCTAGTGTTTGCAGCTCTCTAGTAGGTTGATAGTCCAGTTTTGCTTTGCTTTAGATCTTCTTTATCATGTTCACTTCTTGATTTTGATTTTTAATTTTGCATGCTTTCCTTTCTTACAACATTTCCCAACATTTCCTTCTATACATCATAGTTTAGGCCATTTCAATGTAAAACTCAGTTTTTCCTAGGATGCAATCATTTCATTGGTTGCTTGATTTTCTTGGTTTACTGTTAGTTTCTATGTATCAGAACTCTTCCAGTAGTAGGCTAGCTTACCAGCAATCAAACCCTCCATCTAATCCATGCCCTATAGATCTCCCAAACCTCACCTCAATTCTGCCCTAGTTTCCTTCATTTTTCATAAAACTTCTTCCTCTCTCCTTGAGCAAACCCAATCATCTTTCTCTCTCCTAGTGATTCATGGTAGACCTTAGGCACCCTAACACCTCATTAAAACCTTCATCCACCTTTTTCACCCACTCTCACACCCTCAAAGCAATGAAAATTTCTCTCGGCCTCCTCCTGTAGGCCTCTTGTAGTTTCCCTGTTTTCCTCCTATAGTTTTCCTGTGTCCTCTTGTAGTTTTTCCTGTAGGCTTTCTTTTGAAGGTCGAGTGTGGGAAAAGCCTCCAAAAGGACACCTAAGACCTCCTAGGACCCATCCACACCATCCTACATCCTCCCAAGCTCCAAACCCGCCCTCTAACACCACCTGTTCACTGCCACACTCACACACATAAATTAGATGCATGTTAAATTGACATAAAAACACATAAAAATCCAAAAATATGTTTTTTTCTTATTTACTTCTAGAAATAGCATGGTTATATGTTGTTTACTTCCTTAAGTAGGTAATGGCATTTATTTCATGGTTTTCATAGTGTTTTTGGCAAAAGTAGAATTAGCTTGTTAATTAGGGTTTACTAGGTTTTGCTTTACATTCCAGTCTTTCTCCTTTCTGTAGTTATAATAGTATCTGTAGAACAATATTTCTTCCTTTCATCACACATAGGGCTTCTTCTAACATCTATAAAAGTTGGCTTGAGCTCCTAGTGATCTCGCGCCGGCTGACCAAGTGACAACCCGCAGTGAGAACTAGTACTTGTGCATATAGCACCGACGCTTCCAAGTTTGTTACGAACTACCAGGTTGATAAAAGTAAAGTTTGTAGCCCAAGAGTTGCAGAATTCTTGCTGCAATACTGGCTCTCACACCTTTTTGGCGCCATTTCTGGTGAAGCGTCAGAGTATTCTATGATTACTTCTTTCTTCTATTTCCTATTGCAACATTCTGCTAATAGTTTATTTCGGCAAAAGTAGACTGGTCATTTCTTTTCTTTTAGTTCTGCATTTCCTTGCTTTCCTTTTCAATTCTGCAAATTTACATTTAGCAAGTTCATTTCAGCTAGTTGCAATTTGTTTTGTGCAATCACAATTTTAGTTTCTACAAATACTTTGAGTGTGGGAAAAAAGAAATAAAAAACCAACCAAAAATATTTCCTTTCATGCCTCGTAGGAGTAGAGATAACTTAGGAAAAAATTTTCCCAACACCCCCACTGCTTCACACAGCCAACCTTCTCTCTTCTTCAGTGGCTGCAATCAAGAAGAACCCTTAGGTGAACATCCAGACATATTTGAAGAACCTATAGGGGAAGAAGAAGAAGAAAACATTCCTTTGGAGCCAATGGCTAAAAACAAAAATGCTAAGGGAAATGGAGAGAGAATAGAGGGTACCTTCCCCATTCAGGAGACCAATGGGGACACCAAACTAAAGAATTTAAGTCCTTCAGCCCTACCTCCCTTCCATGGTCTGACTACAGAAGATCCTGACACCTTCTTGTTCGAGTTTTCTGTCATCTGTCGAACTTATGACTATGCAGAAGATGAGCAAAAGCTGAAACTGTTCCCTTCTACTCTCAAGGATGCAGTACTGCGCTAGTTCATGGGATTACCTGCCAATAGCATCACAACTTGGGCTCAGATGCAGCAAGCCTTCAACAACAAGTATCGAGACTATTGTAGGTCAAAAGATAATAAAGAAGAAATCTTCCGAATGACCATAGGAAGTGATGAGTCCCTAGAAGACTATGAAGAGAGGTTCCAGTTCAGTTACAAAAGGGCTAGTTGTACACTTGACTGTGAGTCTTTGAATTTGGTCCTGTTTAGAGGAATTCGGGAAGACCTTTTAGACACCCTCCATCTACTGGCCGGGGGAGACATCTACCAACTATCCTATCATGGCATAAAGACTGTTTTTAGAAACCATTCTAGAGCAGCCAGAAAGAAAGGTAGGGGGGAGTCAACCCATAGCTAGTACCTCTTCTTCTAATTCATCCATTAAAGGTGCAATTGGAAACATGTTGGAAGACTTCAAGAGTAAGATGTTGCAGACTCTTTCCATGCAAATGGATACCTTACATATCAAAAGAAAACAATAGGAAGCAGAGAAGGCTTTGGCCAATTTTTTCCCTAGATGCACCAGGAGGCATCCTAGGAATGAATGGCCATTGAAGTCTATAGGGGTTTTCTCAGTCTGTGAAGAAGATCATTCTATAGATAAGTGCCCTTCCTTGCCTGGACTTAAAGCTGTATACCAAGGGGCCAAAAGAGTCACTGAACAGATCTATTACATAAACCAAAGGAGGCCGCATGGACCTAGACCATACCAGCAGGGGATGCATGGTACATCTTAGGCAACTATAACCCCAACCAAGTCACCTACATACCTTCTTGGGGCCCCCTACTCATCCTTCCTGGTCCACGCCTCCTTGTTAGTCCTTCACATCTCAATATCATGCCCAACCAGCCACCCATTCATTTCAATCTTATGCTCAGCCGCAACCTCAGTGGAATGCATCTCATCAGTGGTGGAGGCCCCAATACAACACTCTTCCCGCTCTTCTGCTTCCACCACCTACCCAACCACAACCATTATCTTCTGCTCCCCCAAGGCAACCCCAAATGCCTGCCCAACCAAATCCGAACCTGAACAACAAACAGGCTCAGCAAGTGTATAGTGGGGAACCATCATGCCCAACTTATGCTGTGGAGATTCAAGAAATTAACTTGCAATCCAAGAAAGTTCTCCCAGATAGCCAGCCTCCACCCAGGGAGGTTGAGGAAGATAAAGAGGAAAGTGAACCTAAAGCAAATCCACCCTTTCCTGAGAGACTATCCATGAAAATCCAGCCTACCCCAGAAGAGACTGAACTCCTGGGAGAATTGAAACATTTATGTGTGAAAATACCACTTCTCCAAGCCATAAAAGATGTGCCTATCTACAATAGGTTTATTAAAGAGAAGTGCTTTAAGCATCCAGGAAGGTGCAAGAGAGATGCCCCAACCATCAATGTCATAGGACAACTGTCCAACCTAATTTTGGGGCAGATAATCTATCCAAAATATCTCGACCCTGGAAGCCCAGTAGTTGATGTCCACATCAATGGCACAATGGTCCCACATACCTTGATTGATCTGGGAGCTGCCATTAAGGTAATGACAAAGGCCACAATGCTCAAACTTAACCTCCAAGGCTCCTTGATTAAGAGCAGGACAGTACTACAGCTAGCAGACCGCTCCACAGTAACCCCTGAGGGGATTCTGGAAGATGTGATGGTATCCATTGATTCTTGGGAGTACCCTACTGATTTCTTAGTTCTCTAGCCAAAGGCAAAGCTCACTGGGTATCCTCGCATTCTAGGGAGACCCTGGTTGGCTACAACTGATGCCTACATTAGCTTTCGAGCTAGAAACATGACCATAAAGAGCAGGCACATGTCCAAGCAGTTAATCCTATATCCTCTTGCCCAACCCTTGCTAGAACGTGATCTACCTCTCTGGTTGGAGGAGGGGGATGAGGATGAAGTTTATTCTACACCACTTTGTACATTAGAATTCGCCATGGGGGGAAAACCACAAGATGAGGATGATATGATTGAAAATTTGATTCATAATCCACCTCCCAGTGTATCACCATTATAAGACATAGTACGAGAAACCCAAAACAAACTCTCAACTGATATTTGTGTGGCTGACCCCACTTCCCTCTGTGTTAAAAATATAGAGTTCGGTCAAGAAAGAACATTGAAAATCAATCCATCCCTATCTACTTCCTAGGAGAAGTAGCTATGCAGTATACTGAGACGACATCTAGATGCCTTCGCCTAGAGTTATAAGGAGATGAAGGAAGTGCATGCTTCAGTATGTACTCATCATATATACATCAAGGAAGATTGCAAGCCAATTAGGTAGCCTCAAAGGAGGATGAACCCAACACTTAAATATATTGTTAAGGAAGAACTACAAAAATTGCTTGATGCAGGATTCATCTATCCCATATCTGACAGTGAATGGGTCTCTCCTTTGGTGCTAGTGCCAAAGAAAAATGGTAAGTGGGAAATCTGTGTTGACTATTGGTGTAGTGACCAATCCAGGGGTCTAGATTAGACTAAATTTAATGTCAACCAAGGTAGGTAAACTTAGAGGCACGTGTCTAAGGTTTATAGACTTAAAAGGGTCTCATCTATCTAAATAAGTGTCTATTGTGACAGGCTACAACACTCTTTTACAAGAGATCGAAATATGTTTCCTTTCACAATTTAAACACTTATATCATCTAATTTAATTAACTGTTCTAAAAACAGAGTGTTACTTTTCTGAGTTCTCAATCCTCTTACAAGGACATAATTCACAAAAACCCTTTCAAGACAACACACTAAGCATACCAACTTATATCAAATTCATACTAAGCATACCAAAGATCAAATTCGTGAAAACAGAGTCCATAAAAATATCTTGAAATTCAATGTTCAATTAAACCTTTTACAAAGTCTGATTCAATAATTTTGTAATTGAATTTCCAAGGTACTACTATGAATCATAAAATAACAATCGGAAGAACTTCTAATCAAACTGATCAACTCACAAGCAATGAAATAACATCAAATGCTATTCAGATCCGAAGACTAAATCCTATGAAACAGAAACGAAAGTGTACCAATCTTCACGTAGGGCCCTTCCACAGTGTGATGGCACACTTACAAAAACTTCAGGTGATAAGAACGTTAACTCATAAACACCATAATTGATGAAATTCTGCCTTTGATTAAGTTCTGAGAATCGATTACATTCAAAACAGAGTTCTGGAATGCGCTTACAGTCTCAAGTCTTCTCTTGTCTAATCTCCTTTCCTTACTAGCGTTCCTCTTATTTATTAAAATTTACATCCAAACGTACATTCATTATCACTTCAGATGTTTCTGCTTTTACAATCAAAAAGGCTATTTTTGTTTTTCCTAATCCTAACTGATTTCTAAAACAAAACGAAATCAGTTTAGGTAACTTCAGATTTTTGTTGCTTTTACAACCAAAAAGGCTGGGTTTGACCAGCATTGACCATGTATTCAAGAGCTCCAAATTCAATGCTAAATAGATTTTCCACGATGTATGTACATCCTAGATCACATCCTTATCTTCTGTTCCGATTTTCCTGCCATGCCACGTGTCACAACATAAACCAATTACACAAAGTCATGACATCCTGTAATTTTTTTGAAAATTTCCAATTTTTAACATAAAAATCCGTAAATTAAATTTAATGTAAAATGACAATTATAATGCTTCATTAATCAATTTCAATGGACTATGAGGGGTTTATGGAAGAAAATGATAGATAAATGATGGATTTTTAGAAGAAAAGAATGGCAATAAAATAGTACCAACATCTCCCCCAAACTCAATGATTTAGCATGTCCTCATGCTAATCCTGATGTGCTCCCTTTATATTCTGTTCCTGCTTGTGCCTCTACTGCTTGTAGCAATACATCTATATTCTTCTGAACTTGGAACTCATGTTTCATATTCTTATATTTTTCTTCGAGAACCTTTTTTTGAGTGTACCATTTTGTCACCCATTTGCACATTTTAGTTTGATCGGTCCTAAGTTATTTGATTTTATTCTTCAGTTTCTCATTTTTCTGCTAAATCTTCTTGCTCTGAGCTCTCAACATTTCATTTTCCCTATTTATGACCTTCTCTAACATGTTTGCTTCCATCAATTCCTCTTTTAGCTCTTCAATCTGTTTCTCTAACCTTCTCTGTTTCTTTTTTGTAGGTGTTGGCTCTTTCCTTTCTCCCTTGTTACTCTTAATTTCCATTTCTGCTTCCTGTTCTGGCTGTGAATTAGTACTGCTTTCAATTTCCATTGGTGCATTTGCATTCAGCTCTGGTTGATCATCTTGTGTTTGATTCCTTTTTATTCTCCTTGATCTTCTCTTATAAGTAGTGAAAATTTTATCTTTTCCAATTTTCTTGGTAGTTTCTTGCCTCATCCTTCTTGTCCTTACACTACTGCTGGGTTGAGGAACATTTCTTGACTTACGCTCAGGGATTTCCTCATCAATATCAATCATAAACTCTGTGTGTTCTTGTTGTTCTTGTTCATCTTCTCTAATTTTAATTTGATTGTCAATCAAAAATTCTTTCTGTTTTTTTCCTCTCCTCTGCAACTCAAATTCAATTAGAATTTTGATCAACCCAAAATGATACAAACTCCTATCTTCATTACCTTTTTGTTTCCGAATGGTCTTTGACATTTTAGTCAAATTCTGTAAGAGAAAATGCGGCAGACTGATGGTGCAATGACCTTTTAAGTGCAACATAATTTTTATGTGATATAGGTATACTATACTACATAACGTCCTTCACATGTAACAAATTTCTGAATAATGTATACCATTTCTTCCCATGGGTGAATTAGCCAGCTTCTAGGAACACCCTTTCTCCAACTGACAGAGGAAACCCTTGACCTAGACATAAACTAAGTCCATGATTTTTCCCTAAATTGTTTGGTTTTGAAATACTTTTCCCCTTTTGGACTGATTCCCAACGTTTGTGCTATTGTATCTTCTAAAATTCTAAAAGAGAAATTTCCTATTAAAGCTTTCTCTCCATTGAAGGAAAATGCAAATTGCTTTGTAACTTCTTCATGGTTTCCATTGAATTTCTCTAGAAAAGACAACCAGTGTTTTTCCCTTAAAATCGTGACACAGTCTTCATGATATTGTGAACTATCAAATTTTTCGGGCTCTGCTCTATTGGTCATTTTGTTAAAAATCTCTGTTCTAACCCCTTTTTTATGCTCAAAAATTCAATCAGGGTTTTTAACTTGTTACCTCTTTTCCTGCATTCCACTGAGCTAACCTGGTAACGTCCTCGATTCTCTGATTTTACTTCTTCAATTTCTTGACCTGACCTGGTTAACGTCCTCAAATTCTAGGCGGAAGTAAAAAAACTTGGGATAAGCCTGTCCGCTATATGTTCTCCCTTTATAGCACCTACTATCTCGGCCCTCTTTAAGAAACTCAGAGTCTAAACATTAACTCTGTAACTAACATTATGAACTCAGAGTTTTATAAAATAAACACTCAACAGCCGACCTTCATTGTCCAATTGCTATGATGATAACACAGAGAACAACATCTTACTATATCAGAGGTCGTAAGTTTGTTTGCAGAGTCGGAAGGCGCATTCAAATCATGAATACAGAGGAGCAGTACTAATTTGCAGAAGCATAATCATGATAACACAATATGCAAATTGTGTGACGATAATAGATATATTTCATAAGAAGACTTGGGTCAAAAGATTGTTTTATAACTCCAGCAGTCGAAATGAATGAAATCATTTGAGGACAGACAGTTTAACACTTGTCTTTCCATTGAACGGACTTGTACATTGAGTATCCACTACTTGCTGGTACTTTATTGACAGAGGTCAAATGATGAGTTTATGAAAAGGTTTGAAGAGCCTTGTAGGAATAGAAAATGAAAATAGGCTAAGGTGTGATAGGGGAATGGAAATGATAAGCAGAGTGATAATGAGGTGAGTATTTAGGAATATTACAAAGGTTATGGGTATAAGGATTTTTGAAATTGATAACAAGCAATAATAATCATCATTTTTAACACTAAAATAATTTAAGAATTTTAAATGTTAAAAATGAAAATTTCAACAATACATTACACTTGTTGGTTGACAAAATGCTGATTTGGTGTGCACAGGTATGACTGATCTTCATTGTAAAGGTATGACTGATCTTCATTGTCTAAAACAGGTCCCTTTGAAATGAAATTGAATATAACAGGTCCCTTTAAAATCTGAAGAACTCTGAAGAACCATGTTTGTGAAGCTTCTTTTATCCTTGGTGTTGATGTAGCCTTGATTATAATTCTGATGATAAGCAACCTTTGAAAACTTTGTTGAAGTAGCTTGATGTATCTTGAATGCAGTCTTTAACAGGTCCCTCTAATATTGTTGATGTTGACATAGCCTTCTGAACAAGTGCCACTGCATATTGGTAATGTTCACATAGTCTTCTGAACAGGTCCCACTGCATATTTCTTGAACAGGTCCCTCTGATTAGAACAAAAACAGCTCTTTTATTGAAATACTGAATTACTGAAACAAATTCCTTGAAGATTTAAAAATGAGGAGATGAGATAGGGAAAAACCACTGTTTCTTCTCCCCCACTAAGTCTTTGACTTGTCCTCAAGTCATTATTGAATTGATGAAAAATAGTAAACAAGTAGAACAAGGAATTCTTACCAGCCAAATGATTGGTTTTCTAGTAAGAATTCTGGGTTAGAGTGTGCCAGAGTCTGGTTTTCACATCTAAACCATTATTTTTTTTTTGTTTTTTATTTTATTTTATTTTATTTTTGTTTTTTTTTGTTTTTGTATTTTATATCTATATATATATATATATATATATATATATAATGAAATTGAATTAACTAAGGTAGAGATATCACAGCTGAAGGCTGCAATATCTCAACCTCCCTTTGCTGAGATACAGTTTGAAGAAAATCCTCCTTGCTGATGGGCTTATGATAGAGATTGAGTATTTCAAAAGCTTGCTGACAATTCTCATTCCAGTTGAAAGGTGTATCTTTTGCTAGAAGCTTAAACAGAGGTAAAGCTATTTTACTAAAATGTTCAATAAACCTTCTGTAATAGCTTGCATACCCAAGAAAACTTCTTACCTCTTTTTGAGTCTTCGGAATTGGCAAATTGACAATGATCTGGATTTTTGATGGATCAACTTTAATGCCTTGAGAAGAAATATAGTGACCTAATACTATCCCTTCATTTAACATCATAAAACACTTTTCATTGCTCAGGGACAGATTAGCTTCAATACATCTCTTCAAAACTTTTTCAAGATTTTCTAATGAATGCTCAAATGAATTACCATACACTGAAAAATCATCCATGTAAACTTCAACACATTCATGAACTAAATCAGCAAAAATAGCTAATACAACTCTCTGAAATGTAGATAGAGCATTGCAAAGTCCAAATGGTAAAAAATTAGAGGCATAAGTTCCCCAGGGACAAGTAAAAGTGGTTTTGTCCTGGTCTTCTAAGGCTATCCTGATCTGGTTATAGCCACTGAAACCATCAAGAAAAGAGAATGATGATTTCCCAGCTAACATGTCTAGCACGTGGTCAATAAATGGTAGTGGGAAATAATCTTTGGGTGTTGCTTTGTTCAATTATCTGTAATCAACACAAATCCTCCACTTGCCATTTTTCTTGGGCACTACTACCAATGGGGTTACCCACTGACTGTCAGAGATAGGATAAATAAAATTGAATTTCAATAGTTTTTGTAATTCATCTCTAACAATATCCTGAAGAATGGGATTCATTCTTCTCTGTGGTTGCCTCACTGGTTTGATATTACTATCCGTATAAATATGGTGAGTGCATGTTTCAGGGTGAATTCCGTGCATATCAGTGTAATCCCAAGCAAATGCTTTCTGATATTTTCTCAATAATTGAATCAGTTTTTCCTGGACTAATCTCTATGGTCTTTCTCTGTGTGTTTGTGATAGATTGAATGGGAAAAATGTTCTGAAATGTTGTTTGCAAAGAATGAATGGTACATGTTTCCTGAAAATTCTGTGCCAAAAGTTCATCTGCAGCATGGTATTGGTCATTTCTTAATTCTTCAGAAATATCAAGTTGAGAAAGGAACAATTCTACCAATTCATCATTATTATGTTCTTGAAAATCATAGATTTGATTGATGCTAAAAACATATTGAAATTCTTCCTTATCATTGTATTTATCATCAAGCCATAAATTGTGTGCTACTGCTGGTGATTGTGCTGATGGGTAAAGAGTGAGTTGTTTTCTTTCAGTTCCTTGTGAAATAATCATATTACCTAATCTACATCCTATGAATGCATCAGCAGTTGCTAACCATGGTCTACCAAGGATGATGGGGTGTCCTCCTAAATTAGATTTTGGCTGAAGAACTAAAAAGTCCACTGGATACTCCCAAGAGTCCAGAGAAACAATTATGTCCCCCAAAATCCCTTCAGGAATCACTTTAGACCTATCAGCTATTTCTAGAACAATTGTTGTGTGTTGCAAGTTTGTGAGCTGCAGTGTTTTCATTGTTTCAAGAGTCATCACATTTATTGCAGCCCCAAGGTCAATTAAGGTGTTTGGAATATGTATGTTGTTAATGATTGTAGTGACTCTGGGAATACTAGGATCAACATACTTTTCCATTGAAATGGTGTTTGTCATAAGGTCGGCTAAATGTCCAATAACATGAATAGTTTGTGGATCAACTCTTTTTCTGGTAGGCTTCTTGAGGCATAGTTCTTTGATCGCTTTAGTATATATGAGAATGTCTTTTATGGCTTGTAATAGTGGAATTTTTATATAGACATTCTTTAGCTCATCTAAAACATCAAACTGTGGTATAGACATGGGATGTTTTGCTTGGACCAATCGTTTTGGAAAAGGTGGTGGATGCAACGATTGCATTTGTTTATTTTTGATGTCATCATTTTGTTTCCTTTGAGTTGGAGTTTCATTTTCATTTTCTTCATTTTCTTCTTGTTTTTCAGCTATTGGAGGTTATTTTTGAAGTACCTTACCAGACCTCAACGCGATATTTTGTAAAGGTAATGTGGGATATGATGGTCCCTCATCTACATTGTAAGCTGGTCTCTCTACTCTGTTATTTGGGTTTGGTACAAGTTGAGCAGGAATCTGAGTGGTTCTAGGAGGTTGGTTAGATGGAAGTTGTAATTGAGGTGGATTTATTGGTGAAGGAGCAGGCAATGCGTGTTGAGTGTTTTGGGGTTGATAAACAACTTGCTGTTGAGGATATGTTTGAGGATATTGCGAATATGGCTGATGATACTGTTGATATGGTTGAGAATATTGTTGGCATGGTTGAGGATATTGTTGAGAGTATTGCTGAAATGGTTTCCGTTGTTGTTGTGGGTAATTTTGGTGTTGCCATGGCATGGGTACATTCCAATAATTCTGAACATACATATGATCTTGTGCAGGAAATTGCAAATTTTGCTTTGGAAACATACCTGGAGGTGGAGGTATTGGTTGCCACGGTCTCTTAGCACCCATGAAATACACATTCTCCATATCTGTGTTAGCTTCCAGATTACAATTCTGCAAAATCTTGACTTTAGAGCAATGAAATATATCATGATTTTCAGTACAAAAGGCGCAAACTTGAATGTTTTCTAATGGGCAGTCTTTCAGAGCATGTTTCTTCCGGCATTTTAGACAAAAGACAACCATTAATTGATCTTCCTCTTCTTGTCCTTTCTTTGCTTTCAGAGTTTCAATTTGAGTTCCTAAGGTACTTAATAGATCTGTTTTGAATTCTTCTAACAAGTTTCCTATTTTAGCCCTTGTGACACTTGCTGAAGCATATTTTGTGGCTTTGGATGATATAGCTCTTTTTCCATTTCTGGCTTTGCTCCTAGAATACTTTTCACATAAATCAGCAATTTCTTCGAAAGGTAAGGTGGAAATATCACTTTTGCCCATCAAATTAAGATCATCTAAGTATTCCTCTCGAATGCCCTTCAAAAATATTGTTCGAATCAGATCAAGAGACATGGTTCTATGTTTTGATTTTTGTAAATTGTAAACAAATCATTCCAAGTACTCCTCTAAATTTTCATCCTCTTGTTGATTCATTCTAAAGATATCATCTTTAGAATCTTTCGATCTACAATAAGGTTGTTATTTCCTTAGGAATATTCTTCTCATGCCATCCCAATCAGTTATTTCATGTTCACCAAGTCCCATGAACCATCTTAATGCTGTTGCTTTTAATATTGCTGGGAAGAGTCTAAGCCTATGGGCATCTTCTGTGTAACCATATGTTCGGCATACTATGTCAAATCCAAACAAGAATGAATCTGGATCTTCTGAAGCCATGACGTAAAAGTTTGGTAGCACAGATGGAGGTATGTTTTTCATTTTTATTTCCTCATCAGGATTTTCTCTTGGTTCTTGAATAGGAAATTTAAAGGTTGACTCTTCCTCCTCTCTTCGATCTTGATCTTGTTTTTGTTTCAGTTCAGCCTTTCTTTGTCTTCTTCTTTCCTCTTGTTATCTCTCATATTCTCTAAGTTTTTCAGGAGTGGGTCGTCTTACTGATCCTCCTCCTTCCTTAGCCATTTTGATAGGTTCCTCTGTTGATTTAATTTCTTGTTCAGTGTCACTTGTTTCAAAGAGAAGTTGCTCTAGTGATTTTTCTCCTTCTCGAGATTTTTCAAAATCAGTAGGTTCAAGGAGAGATTGTTGAGTTATTTTACTACTTTCTCTTTTTATAGAGGATTCAGGGAGATGTTTCTTCTGTGATTCATGTGCCAATAGAATTTGTCTCTCAATGAGTGCGAGTCTTTGCCCTGATTTCTATTTATCCTCTAATTTTTGTATGGTGACTTTCCCAGCTGGTGTTGTGTGTTCAATTTTTCCTAAAGGGTCTGCTCCTAGTGGTGGATTAGTTTTTGGATGGGGGGTTTTTATGAATCTACCTTTATCATCTCTAGGTCTAGACATAAGTAAACATGACTTCTAAAATGATGAATTAAAATTAAATCTATGTTTTTGTTTATGTTTTTTTTTTTGAAATCCTCTAGTTGCGCCTCCCGGAAACGACGCCAAAATGTAGTGACCAATCCAGGGATCTAGATTAGACTAAATTTAATGTCAACCAAGGTAGGTAAACTTAGAGGCACGTGTCTAAAGTTTATAGACCTAAAAGGATCTCATCTATCTAAATAAGTGTCTATTGTGACAGGCTACAACACTCTTTTACAAGAGATTGAAATATGTTTCCTTTCACAATTTAAACACTTATATCATCTAATTTAATTAACTGTTCTAAAAACAGAGTGTTACTCATCTGAGTTCTCAATCCTCTTACAAGGACATAATTCACAAAAACTCTTTCAAGACAACACACTAAGCATACCAAAGATCAAATTCATACTAAGCATACTAAAGATCAAATTCGTGAAAATAGAGTCCATAGAAATATCTTGAAATTCAATGTTCAATTAAACCTTTTACAAAGTCTGATTCAATAATTTTGCAATTGAATTTCCAAGGTACTACTATGAATCATAAAATAACAATCGCAAGAACTTCTAATCAAACTGATCAACTCACAAGCAATGAAATAACATCAAACGCTATTCAGATCTGAAGACTAAATCCTATGAAACAGAAACGAAAGTGTACCAATATTCACGTAGGGCCCTTCCACGCTGTGATGGCACACTTAGAAAAACTTCAGGTGATAAGAACGTTAACTCATAAACACCATAATTGATGAAATTCTACTTTGATTAAGTTCTAAGAATCGATTACATTCAAAACAGAGTTCTGGAATACACTTACAGTCTCAAGTCTGCTCTTGTCTAATCTCCTTTCCTTACCAGCGTTCCTCTTATTTATTAAAATTTACAACCAAACGTACATTCATTATCACTTCAGATGTTTCTGCTTTTACAATAAAAAAGGATATTTTCGTTTTTCCTAATCCTAACTGATTTCTAAAACAAAACGAAATCAATTTAGGTAACTTCAGATTTTTGCTGCTTTTACAACCAAAAAGGTTGGGTTTGACCAGCATTGACCATGTATTCAGGAGCTCCAAATTCGATGCTAAATAGATTTTCCACCATGTATGTACATCCTAGATCACGTCCTTATCTTCTCTTTCGATTTTCTTGCCATGCCACGTGTCACAACATAAACCAATTTCAGGAAGTCATGACATCCTGTAATTTTGTTGAAAATTTCCAACTTTTAACATAAAAATCCATAAATTAAATTTAATGTAAAATAACAGTTATAATGCTTCATTAATCAATTTCAAGGACTATGCGGGGTTTATGGAAGAAAATGATAGATAAATGATGGATTTTTAGAAGAAAAGAATGGCAATAAAATAGTACCAACAATTGGGAGTTGAACAAAGCCACTAAAAAGGACCATTTTCCTTTACCTTTCATAGAACAAGTGTTAGATAGTCTGGCAGGGAAAAAGTTTTTCTCCTTCCTAGATGGTTTTAGCGGGTACAATCAGATTCAAATCAGCCCAGAAGTCCAAGATTAGACCACTTTCACTTATTCTTAGGGTACCTTTTCATACCAGGTCCTTCCTTTTGGTTTGTGCAACACTCTAGCCACTTTCCAAAGAGCGGTATTGAGTATATTTTTCGAATTCGTTCATGATGAAGTAGAAATATACATGGATGATTTTACTCCTTATGGCTCTGAATTTCAGGAAGCTTTATCTAACCTAGGAAAAGTTCTAGATAAGTATATTGAGATGAACCTATCCCTCAGTCTGGAAAAATGTGAATTTTTTATGACTGAAGGGACCGTGCTAGGTCATGCAATATCTCAACAAGGACTGCAGGTGGACCCCAACAAAATTTCCATCATCCAAAGGGTCCCACCTCCTCAAAAGGTGAGAAATGTTAGAAGCTTCCTAGGCTTAGACGGATATTACAGGAGATTCATTAAAGGCTTCAACAGGTTAGCTTCTCCTTTGTTTGGCCTCCTAGGCAAAGATGTTGAGTTCATATTGTTGGAAAACTATCAAGAAGCCCTAGATACCTTGAAGAGCAAGCTAATGAATACCCCAATTCTCAGAGGCCCAAACTGGGCCCTACCCTTTCACATTCACACAGATGAGTCGAGCAAAGCAATAGGAGTAGCCTTAGGACAAATTGATGAAAAGCTTCTTATGCAATATACTTTATAGGCAAAAACTTGTCAAAGGCAGAGTTAAACTATACAGTGACCGAGAAGGAACTCCTAGCTGTCATGCATTCCTTAAACAAATTCAGACATTATATCACAGGCTATCAAACCTTTGTGTACACTGATCATGCTGCAATTAGATATTTAATGAACAAACCAGATGTAAATTCTCGCATTATTAGATGGTTTCTTTTACTGTAGTAGTTTGATATGACCATTATTGATAAGCCTGGTAAAGAGAATGTTGTTGTTGACTTTTTGTCTAGAGTAAATTTGCCTGCAGGTGAAGAAGGAATGGTGGATGAAAAAATTCTAGATGAAAACCTATTTTCTATATCATTACTCTCTCCATGGTTTGCTGATATAGCAAACTACTTGGTTTCAACACAATTCCCACCACACCTATCCTCAAAAGAGAAGAGCAAGATAGTAAGCAAAAGCACCCCTTTCACCTGGATTGGAGGCAATCTCTTCAAACTTGGCCTAGATCAGATCTTGAGAAGATGTGTCAAGGAGGAGGAAGTATTTGACATCATCCTAACCTATCATGATGGGCCTTGTGGAGGTCATTTTGCAGCAAAAAGAACCACCTTCAAGATATTGCAAGCAGGCTAGTACTAGCCCACTCTTCATCAGGATGTGAGGAGATACACGAGCTAGTGTGATTGATGTCAGAGGATGGGGAAACCCACTCCAAAGGATGAAATGCCCATGCAACCTCAAGTGAACTTGAGCCATTTGAGAAGTGGGGCATGGACTTTGTGGGGCCTATCAATCCCCCTTCAAAGCAGAAGCAATACATCATTGTGTGCATTGACTACCTGACAAAGTGGGCGGAGACAAAAGCAATCAAATTAGCGACAGAGGAAAAAGTATCTGAGTTTTTGAGGGAAAAAATATTCTACAAGTTTGGGTATCCGAGAGAGTTGGTCACAGACCAAGGCAGTCAGCTCACTTGCAACCTGATTGAAGACCTACTCACACATCATAAGATCAAGCACATGACTTCCAGCCCTTACCATCCACAAGCCAATGGGCAAGTGGAGGTCACTAACAGAGAATTGGAAGGGATCCTAACCAAGGTAGTGAGTAGCAATAAAAAAAACTGGGCGGATAGATTAGTTGAGGCCACTTGGGCCTACAACACAACATGGAAGACCACCACCGGGTTCAAACCCTATGAACTGGTCTATGGGGAGAAGGCTTTGTTGTCAATAGAGTTTGAATTAAATACCCTAAGGATGGTAGCTCAGTTGGACCTAGACCTAAACCATGCACAGAATGAGAGATTACTTCAGCTCAATGGATTGGATGAATATAGATTGCAAGCCTTTCTCCATACAGAGGTAGTTCAGCTTCAGATAAAGATATGGCATGACAGAAATATCAGGGAGAAATGATTCCAAGAGGGAGATTGGGCACTACTCTATGATTCAATATACAAGGATTTCAAAGTCAAGCTAAGGACAAGATGGCTGGGACCCTACACTGTGGAGAAATGTAGTGACAATGGTTCAGTTCTGATCAGAACCATTGATGATGAAGCCATCCCCATGCTTTTCAATGGACATCGGTTGAAAGTCTACAAGAAACGCCTCTCCAAGCGAGATTTTATTGAAGATTTGAATAAAATAGTGATGGTAGTGGAGCATGTCTTAGCTTCCACTTCACCCACTCATTGAATAAAAAAGAGAAAAAATAAGGACTCAAGTGAAAACCTCCATGAGGCACTTGAGTCCCATCATTGGGTTGAAAACCTCTTCTGAGGCGGCCTAGTGATGTCAAAAAAAAAATGGGAAAAGAATAATATCCCTAGGTGAAAACCTCGTTGGAGGCACCCAGGGCAGACAATTAAGGTGAAAACCTCTCTGAGGTGCCCTAGTCGTTTTCAAGAAAAAAAAAAGAAGAGAGAGAAAGAAAAAATGAATGTTTATTGTATTGCAGGTTTACAAGAGGACTACAGAGAGAAGAAAAAGGGTTCCAAGGGGACCTTGACATTCATACCAACATCCATCACATCTTCTCCACACCTTCATCATTTTTGGCATCTCTTTCACCCCACTATACCTCTTCTTCCAAAACTGTGTTTTCTATAGGAGGCTCCTGTAGGAATTACAGAGAGCCAAAAGTGTCTACAGGAGGTAGTTTGAGGGATAAGAAAAGCTTCATGAGGAACCTATATTCCCTCTTACCATCTTCAAACCTCCTTGCAATCATTTCCAAGCCTGCATCGCACACCAAGCATCATTATTATTATTTTTTTTCTTTCCAAGAAAAAATGCAAAAACACAGTGTTTTAGTTTTGAAAAAAAAACAAACATAAAAGGGGGAAAAATGCACCATTAAATTTACCTAAAGCTTACCTACTATCCCTCCATCATTCATCTCCACCTTTGGCATCATTCTCAAGCTCCAAGCACAGGGAGATAGCTAAAGTTTAAAGGGAAGAAGCAGCTACAGGAACTCCTGTAAGAATTCATGTAGTAGCTGATCCCATAGAAGTCCAACACCAGCAGCAAGGCACATCACATCTGAAGGTTGAAAGGCACATGCAGCTCAGCTGCAGCAAAAGAAGAACCTACAAAAACACACAACAACACATCGTCAAGTAGAGACAGCATGCATGGAGGAAAATGAAGGCAGGCAACAGAGAAAGCCACAACACCTCACAGTCAATGGCAGAAAATACACTTGGATTACAGGTAAGTAGCTAAGTCACACCTCCATCGGCATATTTGTAATTAGAAATCATATGGAGGCAACGAGATGGTTGAAATCGAAAGAGGGAAAGGTGGCCAGTTAACTTGGCCACCTTCATTTAGTTGACTCCACTTAACCAAGATATCACCCACTTGTGCGCACAGTCAACTCAAGCAAAAGATGCGAAGGACAGGTAGTGGGAGAAAGAGTTAACTCCGATGTAGTAATGAGGAGATGATTACGAGCGGGGTCATGATGACTAAGCAGGTGGGGACCAACGGTCCTAATCTAGGCAATGTACACCTTGCCAGCTCAACACTCATAATCGAAAACAGCCATAAAAGGTAATGAACACTCCTCCCCGCGCATTCTCACCACCTTTTCTTCAATTTCTCCTCGTAACTAAACCCACAACAGTCTTCTTATGCCCCCATAGTCTTGTATCCACCATCCTCCATCGATTTCCTCCATATCTTTTCTCTCAGCATCTTCTACAGGAGCCGTACAGGTTTTCTATAGGAGAACCTACAAGAAATCTACAAGAGGGACAACGGGCTTCTACAGGAGGGGCAGTGAGTCATTTTGAAGGGAGAAACATGATTTTTTCCATGAATTTCTATCTGAAGAGGTAGGGTTCATGAATTCCCTCTATTGAATATCAAAATGTGAAAGAGTTGGTCTCAAATTGAAGATAAAATGAGTCTTTAAGAGGGTAGAAATACATAAAAAAAATTATGTTTTTAAAAAGAAAACACAGTCCCCTCTGTTTTTCTATTTCACTCAAAATTCCTTGTCTCCACCTCCATATCTAGTTTTTCAAAAGAATATAGGTAGTATGATAGGGGGTTTATGAGAAAAGAGCCCACTAACTCCACTAGACTCCATGCACATCCTCAAGTGGTGGAAATATTTACAAGGGCAAACTAGATGAATTTATTTGAGAAGTTTAGCGGGTTTGATGATAAAATTTCCCATGAATTTTCTCTCTCTCTGGTCCCTCACACAAGAACTCATGCTACTATAACCATTAGAGGCCTCTCCATTGAAATAACCCCTGAATTCATCAGTATGTCACTACCCTTCCTCTTAGGCTGCCTTGGAGTAAAGATGAAAAAATAATTGGCCAGGCTACCAAGAGGAAATTTTTCCAAGATAATGAAACACCTGTTGAAGACAAAAATGGAATTATGAAGGCTAGTGTATCATTTTAGAATCCTCCAAGAATTGAGATATGGCATGGATACCCCAGCACATCAAAAGCTTATTATCGCTTACTTTCTCCTTCAATCCCTCATTGACTTCAACACCGAGGTACAAGAAGGAAATTCACAGCAGCTAGCTCACCATGGCCTAATCAAGTTCCTAGCAAAAGAAGCCCTCCATACCTTTACAATCCCTATAGCATGGGAAGTTTTCAAAACTATGATAGCTGAGGATGACATCAAGGCATTAACCTATGATGTCAGTCCTGCTGTTAGTGAGGAGGGAGAATAGCAAGGAGGATAATATGAAGCCGTGGTGACATAGCAGAGCAAGAGAGGAAGGAGGAAAGAAAAGAAGTAGAGGAGGGGAGAGTTAAAGAGACAAAACAATAGGTAGAAAAAGAGACAGAGTAGGAGGAGGAAAAAGAGACAGAAGAGGTAGAAAAGGAGGAAGAGAGGGCAGAGAAAAGAGAAGAGTCCCTTGAAACTTTGGAAAGAGAAGCAGCAGCTGCCCTCACTGCCCTTAGTACACAAGTCAAGCAGAAGTAGAAGAGGAAAAGAAAAACGTCCATGTATTTTAGGGCAAGGAAGAGTACTAGAATTAAAATAGGCAAACATCAGCCCTCATCAAATACTCCCATTAACATTGAATATTCACCATCCACCAAGGTGAAAGAATCTCCTTCCAAGACACACATAACCTATGAAAGGAGGACTACAAGATCTTCTACATGGAAGGGAAACTCAATTCTATAGGACCCCAAACCAGACCTACAGGAGGCTAAAACAGTCCTATAGGAGACACTGTCCAAACTACAGGAGACACAAAAACTTGAGGAAAAGATAGGAGGATAGCCAGAGGTGAAAGAGGAAGCACAAGAGCTACAGGAACCTGACCCCCAGCCTAATCTTGACACCTATACAGACTACTTGAGGGAGGTAAGATAATCCCATAAAAATTTTCAATTCCACTATTTTTTGAATTGGAAAACGAGAGAGTGAGAATGCATAGGTGGATGCAGATAGCCAAGTCTAAAGGAGTTGAGGATATTGGCCACATGGAACACAAACTCAATGAAATGGGCAGGGAATTGAGTGCTCTCAGAGACAGAGAAGCCACTACAAGAAGTCACCTTGAGAATGAGAATGAATTACTAAGGAGGTAGATGCAGGAGAAAGAGACTCATTTGGCATACATGGCCAACTTATCCATAGAAGCATTACAATGCAGAACACGAGCCAAATCTTATGGCCTCTATTTGAAGGATCAATGGCTTCAATCCAAATAAAATTTTGGCACAAAGAGGCATAATGCCTTTCCAAGACTACAGGTAGTTCATGGATTGGTGTGACCAAAGCACCTCCAAGGACAAAGCAAGGATGGTATAGTTCTATCTACACAACATGGCCCTCACAGACTTGAATGTGTGGGACCCCAATGCCAAGCTATGGGATCTGCAATTAATGGCCATGGCATCATGGATGAACCATGAAGAATTGAGGGCTGCAGAAATGAAAATATTGTTAATAAAAGAGTAGAATGAACCATTGATGATAAGAGATGAGCCATCAGATCCTATGGCCCTCATTAGCACACACAACTTGCTTACCAATCACCCTCAGATTTCCCCTAAATATCTAGCCAATCAGGAACAAGCCATTGCACACTTTGAAGATATGCTTAGGCTACATGGGGATGACTGTGTGCATGCATGCATGAGAAGATGGAACACCCTACCCCACAAATTGCAGATCAGAGAATACCATTCCCCCATGACACTGAAGGAGGCATTGAAAAGAGTGCCAATGTACAAGATCTCCATGCAAAGGCTGAAGGTCAGCTGGATTGGCCTCAAACTGAGTCCTCCACTCATATTAGGCATGCTGGAAGGCAGAAGAGAAGAAGAAGAGAAGGAGCAACGGAAGGACATAGACAGAAAGGTAGGATTTTATGGAGAACATGAGTAGACCACATCAGAAGCCTGAAATTCTATGGAGGCCACCAGGGCCATGATAGACCAAGAGATTGACTAGGTTGCTAACTAGATGAGCAAAACCTTCAGTAGGGGGTGATGATGAGCCTCATAAATGGGTAGTTATATGGGCTCATTTTACCTCCTAACCTAGTCAAATCAACCATTCCCTTACCTTATTGTATGATTTTCTCATTATATTTATGCTTATAGGGTGAGTTGAGTTAGCTATTATGCCATGTGGTCTAACATGTATTTAATGCAGATTATTGATGGATTTCGAGGTCAAAGTCAAGGATCTAGTCGTAAAAATACAACAATAACTCGAAGTAGACAGAGGATAGGACTTATAGGATGGAATCCCCCTCATTTATTTCTCCTCAATTTGAATTCCCCTTCATTCAGCTTGAGGTACAAGCAGCCAAATCATCCACTAGAAGGCAGCCGAGCAAGTGGAAGATGATTGATAGTTATCTCGAATTTTGGGAACCAAGCCTCCCTGATTTTAAGGAAACTATTTGTAGCTTCAGATGTATAAGTAGAGAGGCCTAGGGCCTCACTAGGGTTGACTTTTTCTTTCTTGTGTAAACTTTGCTCAAATTTCGAGCTTACTATTTTATGACAGTTTTATGTAATCTTGCTATTTTTGATAATGAAGATGGAATCCATTTTGACCTAGCACTGAGTTACCTCAAAGGGCTGAAGCTCTTGGGTTAGGGCCCAATCCAGGCAGCCAAGCTTCTCTTTACTTTTATTTGTATGATTTACTTCAGTTTGTAGATTAGTTTGATGTTAGATGTATTTATCTTATGGTTAAGAATATGTTGCTTTTGATGATTTAGTAGATTGCTTCCATTTGTGCTTTCTGTAGAAGGTTAAGTAGTGGTCAGAGAAGATTCAAAAGGCTAGCAATAGTGCCTTGGCCTCTCTTCCTCCCTTTGGGACCATGATTTGAGGAAAAGACTCTCTTGCTGCCCCAAAAACACAGATTTTCCACATTCCTAGGACTTCTAGTGTTTGCAGCTCTCTAGTAGGTTGATAGTCTAGTTTTGCTTTGCTTTAGATCTTATTTGTCATGTTCACTTCCTGATTTTCAATAGTCCTTTTTCATGCTTCCATTTCTCATAGCATTTCCCAATGTTTCCTTCTATACATCATAGTTTAGGCCATTTTAATGCAAAAATCCCTTTTTTCTAGGATGGACTCATTTCATTGGTTGCTTTATTTTCTTAGTTGACTATTAGTTTCTATGCAATAAATCTCTTCCAACAATAGGAAAACTTACCAGCAATCACACCCTCCATCTGATCCATGCCCTATAGGTCTCCCAAACCTTACATCAATTATGCCCTAATTTCCTTCATTTTTCATAGAAATTCTTCCTCTCCTTGAGCAAACCCAATCATATTTCTCTCTCATGTTGATTCATGTTAGACCTTAGGCACCCTAACACCTCATTCCAACATTCATCCAACTTGTCCACCCACTCTTACACCCTAAAAATAGCAAAAATTGCTCTCGGCCTCCTCCTACAGGCCTCCTGTAGTTTCCCTGTTTTCCTCCTGTAGTTTTCTTGTGTCCTCCTGTAGTTTTTCTTGTAGGCTTTCTTTTGAAGTTTGAGTGTGGGAAAAGCCTCTAGAAAGCCACCTAAGACCTCCTAGGACCCATCCACACCATCCTACATCCTCCCAAGCTCCAACACCACCCTATAACGCCACCTGTTTGCTGCCACACTCACACACAATAAATTAGATGCATGTTAAATTCACATAAAAACACATAAAAGTCCAAAAATAATTTTTTTTCTTATTTAATTCCTTGAGTACGTAATGGAATTTCTTTCATGGTTTTCATAGTTTTTTTAGGGAAATTAGAATTAGCTTGTTAATTAGGGTTTACTAGGTTTTGCTTTACATTCTAGTCTTTCTCCTTTCTACAGTTAGAATACCATTTGTAGAGTAATCTTTCTTTCCTTTCATCACACATAGAGCTTCTTCTAAAATCTATAGAAGTTTGCTTGAGCTCCTAGTGATCTCGCGTCGACTGACCAAGTGACAACCTGCAATGAGAACTAGTACTTGTGCATATAGCACCGACGCTTCCAAGTTTGTTACAAATTACCGGGTTGATAAAAGTAAAGTTGGTAGCCCAGGAGTTGCAGCATTCTTGCTACAATACTTGCTCTCACCAATAGAGAGGTGGATTTCTCTATGGATTTGATGGCAGGAGAAACATCAATGTCTAAGGCATCGTGCAGGATGAGCACTCCTGATTTGGTGGAATTGAAGTTGCAAATTAAAGAGATGCTTGATAAGGGATACATACAGACAAGTGTATCTCCTTGGGCTACACTAGTGTTGTTTGTAAAGAAGAAATATGGTACTCTCAAATTGTGCATTGATTATAAGTAGTTGAACAAGGTGAATATCAAGAAGATGTATCCATTAACTTAGATTGATGATTTGTTTGATATGTTGAAGGGAGCAACAATATTTTCGAGGATTGATCTAAGATCCGGATATCATCAAGTGCACAACAAAGAATAAGACATCTGCAATATTTCATTTCATACAAACTATGGGCACTATGAGTTTATAGTGGTTCCTTTTGGTCTTACCAATGCTCCAACCACCTTCATGTGTTTGATCAATAACATGCTGCGCTCTTATGTGGATAATTTTGTGATAGTATTTCTTGATGATATATTGGTATATTAAAAGAATGAGGAGGAGCATACAGAGCACCTGAAAATGGTGTTGAGATTTTTGGAAGAGGATAAGTCATATGCCAAGCTCAACAATTGTAGTTTATTTCAGAGTAAGATTCAATACTCGGGACATGTTGTTTCAAAGAAGGGATAGCAATGGATCTGAAAACGATTAAGGCTATCACGGAGTGGCCAACTCCGAAGAATGTGGATGAGGTCAAATCATTCGTGGGACAAGAAGGTTACTATAGGAGGTTCATCAGGAACTTCTCCAAGATTGGCTATCCTATCACATCTTTGTAGAGGAAAGGAAATAAGTTTGAATGGACTACTGAGTGTGCAACTAGTTTTGATTAGTTGAAATAGTTGCTTACCAGTGCTCTGGTTTTGAAGATTGCATATCCTCATAAGGAGTTTGTGGTTTGTACAAAATATTACAAAGAAGGACTTGGTGGAGTCCTGATACTGGAAGGGTAGGTGGCTTCCTATGAATTATAGAAGTTGAATGAGCATGAGCATAATTATATTACTCATTATATTGAATTGGAAGCTATCATTCATGCATTGAATGTGGAGAAATTATCTTCTTGGCAGGATGGACATTTTGATGAGTGATCATATGTACTAAGGTACTTGTTTGACCAACCCAATATGAATGAAAGGAATGATAGATGGTTGGCCTCTCTCAGTGAGTTTGATTTTTAGATCAGGTATATCAAAGGAAAAGAGAATTGGGTTGCGGATGTTCTCAATAAGAGAGTGCAGGTGAGTCATATTTTACCTCTAATCTCTTATGGGACAGATTTACACGAGTGGATCTTAGAGGCATGGAAACATGATGAGAATTACCAGCAACTAAAGAAGAGATTGTAGCAACAAGGTGATAAGGATGAGGAGTATCACCTGAGAGTAGATGGCTTGGTCAGTTTTAGGAGTAGGATCTATGTGCCTGATAGTAGTTAATTGAAGAAGCTTATCATGAGAAAGTTTCATGTCAAGCCATATTCATGCCACCTAAAGTACTAGAAGACTTTCACAACTATCAAGAAGCTCTACTATTGGCCAAATTTGAAGAAAGAGGTGGCTAAGTTTGTTGCTAAGTGATTTGACTTTTAACATGTGAAAGTTGAATGCACACATTTAGCTCATTTGTTGAAGCGTATTTTGATTCTGGAATGGAAATGGGAGGTCATTTCCATGGAATTGATTACAGGCTTTCCAAGGACATCAAGACAACACGATTCCATCATGGTTGTGGTTGATAGGTTCAGTAAAGTAGCTCACTTCATTCTAGTGATGTATACTAATTCAACTATTGAAGTGACTCTTATATTCATTAAGGAGATAGTGAGGTTGCATGGAGTTTCCAAGAAGATTATATCAGATAGAGATGAAAAGTTCACTTCTATGTTTTGTAAGGAGTTTTCTGCAAGCTTGGGGATAGAGTTAGCCTTCAATATAGATTATCATCTACAGACAGATTGATATGAAGAGAGGACTAATAGGATTATTGAGGATGTATGCCATGCATCAACAAAGGAAGTTGGAGAGTTATCTTCGACTGGTGGATTTTTCTTATAATAATGGGTATGAGGAATGCTCCAAGACGAGTCCACTTGAGGCTCTCTATGGAAGTTATTTTCATACTCCTATCAACTGGAGTGATACAACGAAAAGCATGTTGATTGGAGTGATATTTTGAGAGGGATGGAGAAGGTGATGCAAGTTATCAAAAGTAAATTGAAGGTAGCACATGATAGGTGTAGTAGCTACATAGATTAACATAGGGTATTCAAGGAGTTTCAGGTTTGGGAGTAGGTGTATTTTACATCACGTCATTGAAAAGAAATGACATAAATTTGAATGTTCACCTATGTGTGAAGAAACCTTTCAGCATTTAAAAACTTTTCTTAGTAGCACACCCATATTAAAAATAAAATATCTAAATGAAGACTTTCTTGTGTGAAAATATGAAAATAAGGAAGGAATAGGTGGAGTGCTCATGTAAAATGGGTATGCCATCTCCCACGAGTCAAAAAAATTAAAAGAGAATGAAAAGAACTATGTTTCTCATAATTTGGATCTAGCAACTATAATACATGCTCTAAAAATGTGGAGAAACTACCTCATGGGGAGGAGGTTCAAATTGCAGGCTAACCACAGTGGTCTGAGGCATTGATTGAATAACCAAATCTAAATTCCAAGAAAACCAAATGGTTGGAATTATTTATTGATTATGAATTCAAAATTAAATATACAAATGGGAAATAAAATGCAGTGGTTGATGCACTCAGCAAAAGAATACATGTTATACCCATCAGCATTTCAAGTCTGATCTAATTTTCAAAATTTTAAAAGCTAGAAATTCATACTAGCAATATGTGGAAATTAAAGGTAATTAAAAGGAAGGAAATTTAAAACCAAAATACTGGGACTATGAAATTGGAAAGGATGAAATTCTTTTGTGCAAGGGTAAAGTTTATGTACCTAGGGTACAGGAGGTGAAAGATTTAATTTTAAATGAGATACAAGGAGTGTCTTATGTTAGGTACCCAAGTTTCCAAAAAACCATTAAAACAATTAAAAGGAAATATTTTTGGCCAATTTTGAAGAAGAAAGTGGCTAATTATGTAGCCAGATGCCTAGAATGTTAAAAAGTTAAAGTTGAGCATAAGCACCTAGAAAGCTTACTACAACTAACACCCATTCCTAAGCAGAAATGGGATGCGATATCGATCGATTTCATTACCAAATTTCCCAATTTAGCAAAGGGGCATGATTCTATAACAGTGGCGATGTATAAACTCACCAAAGCTACCCATTTTATTATGGCAAATTCAATCACAAGGAAACTAATATAGTAGAAATTTATACACAAGAAATTTTGAGGCTACATGGTGTTCCTAAGGAAAGTATTTTGGATAGAGATCGCAAGTTCACATCCACTTTTTGGATGGGTTTATCTAAAGGACTTGGTAATAATTTAAATTTTAGTGCATCACACCACACAAAGCCTGATGGGAATACAAAGTGAGTTAATTAGGTGATTGAGGATATGTTGCAAATGTATGTGATGGATAAGCCATCAAAATGGGAATACAACTTACATTTGGTAGAGTTTTCATATAACAATGGGTATTAGGAATCATTAAAGATGAGCCTATCTAAAGCCCTATAAGACATGAGATGTAATACTCTGATGAGTTAGAGTAATCTAGTGGAACGAGTAATTGTTGGTCCTAAATTCCCATGAGACATTGGAGAGTAGGTGGTAAAGATTAAGCATAACAAAAATAAAATATATGCGAACAAAAATAAAATCAACACGGAATTCAGAATTGGGGAATATGTATTGTTAAAAGTGAAAGAAAATAAGAGCTCAGTGACATTGGTCAGCTATGCCAAGTTGGCAGCGAAATACCGTGGGTCATTCGAGATACTATAGAGGATCGACCTAGTTGCATATAAGATTTCATTTCCTACATGTATGCATAATTCATGATGTGTTTCATGTTTCTTTGCTTAAAATGTATGTTCATGGTACTAACCATGTAATTGGTTGGCATATGATTTATGTGGAGTCCAAGGGAAACTTCCAGGTCCAATTGATGCAAATTTTGGACAAGAAGATCAACATGCTTCAGAATTGAGCCATAAGTATGGTAAAGATGCAATGGACCATGCTCGGTCTTGAGGATTCCATCTAGGTGTAGTAAGATGTGATGAAGAAGGAATACCCTCACCTATTTCTCTAAACATATTGTGTGTGTGTGTGTGTGTGATGCACTTAGAACAATGAATAAATAAGGGGTGAGGAATTTAATACCCCTGTCCAACACTAGTGATGTAAATGTGTGTATATATGATATTTAGGTTGATGAGACAAATATATGTGATTAATAGGCTAGTGAGAAAAGATAATTTTTTGGGATTTGTGGTGGGTTGTAGTATTGCAACAATAATGTTGCAACTGCTGGGACTCCCTTCTTTACTTTTTATCAACCCAACAGTTCGTAACAAACTTGGAAGCGACGGTGCTATATGCACAAGTACTAGCTCTTGCTACAAGTACTAGCTCTTGCCGCAACTGTCACTGGATCAACTAGCAAAAGTCTGCTAGGAGCTTAAGCCAACTTCTATGAGCTCTTGGAAGAAGATTTTAATGGTGATGGACAAAATCTATCTAAACTAGAGGCTAATCTACTTGCAGAAAGAAGTTGAAAGCTAGAAAGGAACGCAAACCCTAGCAAACCCTAGTTCTACCAACTAATCCTACTGGTGCAAGTAAAAGGATGAAAGCTACAACAATGGATACCATTGAATTCTAGCAAGGTAAAGTGCATGTGATTAAGCTACTTCTAAAAAGAAATATTAACAACACATCTTTTTGCATTTTTGAGTAATTTGTCAGGATTATTTTTCATATGCTTTAACTATTTCTGACTGTGCAGAGGTTGACTGGTGAAAAGAAATGGAGTGGGCACTTGCAGGAGGTTCGGAAGGTTATAAAAGGGCCTAAGGGGTCTCTAGAACCCTTCCAGAGAGTTTCACAGTGATCGGATTCCAAGAAACTGCTTTCATGAGCTTCTACAGGAAGTTTGCAGGGGTTCTACAGGATGTTCTGTGGCTTCTACAAGATGTTTCTACAGGATGTTCCGAAAGGATATTTTTGAAGGGTTGATGGTGGAAAAGAGGTGAAGAAGTGGGTATGGAGGTTGATGATGATGTGGAGTGGTCCAGGACCTGGCGAACGAAGCGGGTGAGTGATAAGGATGGTTGGATTTGTTCAAGGAGGGGTAGAGCAATGTTGCACAAAAATATGGGAATTAGGTCAAAGTGAGGGAACATAGAAAATGTGAGGCAAGAATCAGAGTTGGAGGTGAAGCAAGTGGTGTTGATAGAGTAGGGGTAGGCAAAGAGGTTTTACAGGTTCTCTGCAAGTTTATTTTTCCAAACTATTCAAACAAAGACTCGAAAAACCAAAGACCTTGCTACTTTAACCTAATTTGACCTGAATATCAGCAAAGAAAATGAGAAGAAGTTTATTGCAACGAAATCATGTGAAATAGCTATGAAAACTAAGCATTCATGAACCTGAACATGTAACTTCAACTGGTATCAACCTCTGCAAATGAGAATCTACACTAATAATTGCATGATGAACCAAAGACAATGTTTTTGGTAGCTGCAAGGACACTTTGGTCTCAGCTCATGGTCCCACAGGGGGAGAGGTGAGATCAGGGGTGCTTGATGGCCTTTTTTTGAAGATCTTCTTTATTATTAACCTATCAAAAGAATCTGAACCTAAAAATCCCTTTTAATCATCAACAATGACCTATATAATCAAGCAAAATAGTAATCTACTTAACAAAAATTATTTGATAAAGACATTCAAAACATATAGCAGTACAAGAAGAAAGCCTTGGAACTTGGGTTGGGCCCAACCCCAAGAGCCACAGGCTCCTAAGAAAAATCTCATATCTAATGCCAAATGAAACTGCTTTTCATTATTCAAAAATAACCATGTCACAAGAAATTTGTACAGTAGAAACTACAAAAATGAGCTAAGAAACTAGCAGCACTATGGTGCAAAATACAACCGTTCAAAAAGTAACCTACGAAGGCTAGAAGCCTTCCTATTTATGCACTACGAGGGTCTCCAACAACCCTCCTTAACTCGTGGGGCTCGGCTTCTCAAACTGACAATGATCAGTCACTTTACACAAAACTACTCGGCTGCCCTTGGAAATCCTCTGCGGTGGCCTACTGAACTCCAAGCTGAGGGTGGAGATTTCGAGGAAGGGGTCACTTAGTGCAAGAGACACCCTTCCTACGAATCCTCACCCTTGTTCCTTCGTGCTTGGCTATTACCTGGCTCATAAATGCTTTGCTTTGGTCCAAAATTTTTCCAAAAACCTACAATAAACACGTGTTAGCCTTCTTGGTCAAGTGACTACCCTCATTCGTTCAACCAACATAAATATACTCAAAAAACATGCATAAAATATGAAAAATGGTGGATTGATGAAGAACAGTAGGCAAAAGGGGCCTAATAAGTTACCCATTTTTGGGGCTCATCATCACCCCCCTACTAAATGGGTTGCTCATCCTCTGAGCAACTAATCTAGCTCATCATCCTTGATAGCTTTGACTGCCTCTCTCATGTCCCAGGCCTGCAGGGTGATGTCTTCTTCCCGGTCGTTAAGTCCTACTTTTCTTTCCACTTCCTTCCACTGTCTGTTTTCCTCCTCTTCCTTAACTCCTTCTAGCAATCCCAAAAGCAAGGGAGGACTGAATTTCAGGCTGATCCAATTGGCCTGTAGATTTTGCATTGATTGTTTATAGAGGGGTACCCTTGCCAAGGCCTCCCTCATCCTGGTTCGAGAGTGGTATTCTCTTATCATCAAGATATGGGGTAGTGTGTTCCACTGCCTTGTGCCAGCATGGAGGCAGTTATCCCCCAACAGTCTCTCCATGTCCTCAAAGTCGACAATAGGTTGAGCTTGTTGCTCAATTTAATCTAGTAAACCCTGAGGGTTGTTGGCGAAGTGCTAGTGGGTGCTTATCAATGCTAAGGGATCCTCTGGTTCTGATCTTATCATTAGTGACTCACTGAGTTCCCTGCTCATAATATTTCAGACCTCTGCTGCTATTTTTTCCTCATGATTCATCGAAGAGGCCATGGCCATAAGTTGTATGTCTCCTACCACAGCGTTGGGATTCCACGAATTCATATTTGGAAGCGATAAGTTGTGCAAATGAAACACTGATAATTTAGCCTTGTCCTCTGATGAGCTGCTGGCACATAAAGCCATAAATTGATGATAGTTTTGAAATGGAGTAGTGCCCCTTTGGGACAAGGTGCTAATCTGGAACTGCAACCATTGATCTTTAAGGTACAGAGCATATGACTTGGCAGGCTGCCTACACTGTATGGCCTCTATTGCCCAGCTGGCCATGCAGGCTAGTTGGGCTTCCTTCTCATATACCTGTTGCCTTAGAGATTGTATCTCCTCGATTGCCTACAACTCCTTCTTTTGTAATTTTTTCCTTAGTGCCTCGATCTCAGCCTGCAACCCATCCTTTCTTTGCTATTCATCCAAGGTTTCTTTGTCTGTTGGAGGCTTTTCCCATTGCTGTTGTTCTCCTAGAATGGAGGGCCTATCTTCCTTATGGATTCCCTGTAGCTATAGCTGTTGTTTCAGTAGCTCATTCTCTTCATGTAGTTTGGCCCTCTGACAGCTTTCCACATGCTTCACCATACCCAATTCTTTCCTTGACTCCTTGAGTTGTTCCTTTAGGGGACCTATGTCTACCACACCCTTGGACTTGGCGATCCTCATCCAAGTATGAGTCGTAATCCTTTCTTCCTCTAGTGAAAAAAATAGCGTCACTGTAAATTTCTGGGGAATTATTTTCCCACCTTCTAACAAGTTATAGTATGTCCCCAAACTAGGCTGAGGACTTGGTTCCAATATTTCCTCTGTCCTTTCTTCTTCCTGTGGTTGTTTGGCCGCTTTTTCCTCCAATTTCTCAGCCTCTTTTAGCTTAGCCTGAATTTCCTATAGAGCTTTCTCAGCTTCCTATAGAACAATCTTTTTTTCCATTGTCTTCAGTCTTTCTCTCCAGGTGGAAGTTTCTGGGCTTCCTCACTCATAGGTGACAAAAATATTTGAGGGAGACCCTTCCTTTGGTTTAGGGGTTGTGTCCTCAATAATAATTGGATCCTTTGACTGTGGCTGGGGTTTGCCTACTTTGATCCATGTGCTCCTTCTTGCCTTAACGTAAATGAATGTTTTCCTCTTCTGCTTCCCTTTTTGTTTTGGAGTGTTTTTAAGGCGGCCAGCACTGCTTCTACCTCTCTTGCTAATATTTCCGATGATTTTCCTCTTTTTTGTTCTGTTTCCATGCTTCCTGTAGAAGCCTCTGTGTCAACTGTTTCTGCCTCTATTGTGGCCATTTTAGGATCTGTCTTTGGCTTTGGTGTTGGTGCAACTGCTATGGCTGTGCCAGCCTTTATTTGGGATGTTTCTACCTTCTCTGCCCTCCTCTGTAGTCTCTTTTCCATTGGTGTTAGTGTTGTTGTTCCTTGCTCTGTTTTAGGCTCATCAATTTGGCCCCTTTCCACTTTCTCTTTTCGTCCTGCTTGTGTTTGCTTTTCCTGTGTTCCTTTACCACGGGTTTTCTCTTCTGCTTCAGTGTGTTGCCCTTCTTCACTGCTGGATGAGGTAGATCCTCAGCCAGAATTCTATTATCACCATCTTTGGTCATGTTTCGGAAAATTTCCCAAGAGAGGGGGACGGTGTAGGTGTGGAGGGCATCTTCTACTAAAATTTTGATGAGCCCATGACAGGCTAACTGATCTGGCATGCCTTCTTTCAATTTTGTGCCACATTAACTTAATGACTGCAGAAGAAAATAGGGGATGCTCAACTTTTGTTCTGGAGGTAAATCCATTCCATGTCTTAGTTCATTTAGCAACCTAAAGTGGTAGTCGTAGAAAATGTTGAATCTCCCTTCACAGGTAATGTATTTCATGATTTGGAAGCTGACTTCGCTCCAAAGAGGAGGTAAGCTGGCTCTCCAGACCCCATTTTTGTCTTCTACAGGATGTTCTTTAGGCAAGAAGAATGCTTTCTTGGCTGCCTTGCCCAATGACCCTTCTTCTTTGCTCCATGGGAGTCCTAATGGGAGGCCAGTAACATGAATGATGAGCTCAGGGGTAACTTCTAGGGTCAAACCCCTAAAATTCACTGCGGCCTGTGTCTTTGATTCAGGTTTTAGGGACATTAATAATTTCTCCATTATTTCATCGTCATGACCCTGAATTTTGTCACAAAAGGACATCCAATTGGCACGGGTGAAGAGGTCTACCTCCTCTGGATGCTCACACGTCTTGCTGGGATCTGAGGGTTCTCTCCTGATAAACACTCTTGGCATAGTGAGAGTGCCCTGTTTTATGCTCCGTTAGAATAGGGAACATTGTTTATGGGTTTTCCCTTGTACTTAGGGAAGAATTTCTCGGCTGTTTGATATCACTGAGCAACAATTCCTTGGTTTCAAGACCTCTGTGACTTAGCTCTCAGCTATCTGGTTATGAAAGGGAGAGTGTTGCTTCTAGAATCAGAGGACAGAGACCAAGTTTTGTTCTTAGGACACGTTCATATGTGAAAATTTTAAAATTTTCATCCACAGGCTTGCTCTCACAGCCGCATATGCCTTCCTTATACGAGAATTTTAGCAACAGGAAACGTGGAGAAGAATTTTGATGCAGAAAAACTGAGGAATATCGTTCAACACACAGGAAAACTGCTATTTCCAACTCACAGGGTAATTTTTCTCGGACTCCCTAATTTGAAATTGTTCAATTCACCACCTTTTTGAAACATACCATGCATGGAAGAGTGTTTTCAAGCCTACCTCTCTTGGAACTCCAAATTCGACGAAGAAAAGTCCAGGCTTTTCTGCTCCGGAAAGCTATGCAGAACTTCCTGTAGAGCTGCTTCCTGTAGAACTCTTGCCGGCTTCTGCAGGATGTCACTGCACTTTTGAACGAGCCCGGTACGCGGGAGATTTTTTTTGAACAGGCTGAAAAACTCGGCGGAGGGCGATGGGTTAACAGATTTCAGAGACAGAGGACGGGTACTTCAGCCGAGGACGTTGCAAGTGCAAATGAACAGTGGGTGGTGAGAGTCTTCAGCTAATTGTTTGTTAACTGCAGCGCAATTTGTGTCGACAGAATGAGGTGGCCGAACCGAACCATTGATCCAACGTCACGGACATCATTTTTCTATGTGTCCCTAACCGCCACCACCTCCCCTCTGCCATTAACCACCGCCACCACTACCAGTCCCACTGATTTTCCGTAACTAGACACTCCACACATGTCGGCTGCATGTCTCAGTGGAAAATTTGAACGTAACTGGGCTTGTTTGGATCCCACGAGGCTTTGTAACTGGCTGAGGGTGGCCAGTTTGACTGGCCACCGATCCCATTCAATCCAAACCATTTTCACAGCCATGCAGTTTTCGAAATATAGTTTATGCAATTGATGAATAAGGTTAGACACTTACCTGCATGGACGTGGATGCGTTATGCAGACCTCGGGTCTGGGAACCACTGCTTCACTTGCTGCTGCCTCGTGCATGGGTGTTAGAACCCATTCCTCCATTCGTTGATGTTGTATGTACGAGTTTTGGAACCCAATCCTTTGGTTGTCATTGTTGCATGCACAGGTTTGGCTTTGTTTCGGTTGCCGAGGATGTTTTCACATTCAAGAGGAGCCTTCTGCTTGTTCCCTTTATTGATTTCGGTTATCCCTGTCTTAAGAGTATGTCTTTCTAGAGGGATCAGTCACTACAGGATTCCTGTAGGATATCCTGTAGCTACTTCTCCTCCTAGAATGCAGGCTAAGTGACCAGGTCTATATTGCAGACGATGGATTTGATGATGAAGAGTCCATAGGGAGATTGACAGGTAGGGTGAGCTAGACATCATTGCTTAATTTGTCACTAAAAAATTCTTGCTGGCAATCTGAGGAAAACATGGTTTCTTGTATGACTGTGCAGGAACACATAACCAGGTGGGTGACGGAGGTGTAGAGAGATGGAACAGGGTGCCATATGGTGATGGGTGGAAACAGAGGTAGCTTCGGGCCTAAAAAACAGATTCCCACCATCAAATTCCCCTCCAAAATTGATTTTGGCTTGCCCAAAGGTTCTACAGGATGTTTCCTGTAAGAGACATAAACTTCCTGTAGAAGAGGCAGAGCTTCCTGTAGAAGATGGAATCTGAACCCGAATGCAATCAAATCCTAGGAAAGGCGAGTGGTCATGGAGGAAGTGTCTGTGAGGGTGTCTTGTAGCCTGGTGTGGACCCCTGTCCTTGTTTTGCACAACCTTCCTAACCTACAATATATTCCCTGTAACCTACAATTATTCCACAGAGATCAGGCCTTTATTTTATTTTATTTTTTTTTAGCGACAACTGGGGCCCTGCTCCACTACCAGCACTGATTTTTCCAAAGTTTAATGAACTCCTGCCTTGAAAGGGGTTTCCTGTAGATTTTCAATCGATGCCCATTGAAGAGAATGGGGATGGCTTCTTCATAAATGGTCCTGATAAGGATTGAACCATTGTCATTGCATTTCTCCACTGTATATGGTCCTAACCACCTTGTCCTCAATTTCCCTTTGAAATCCTTGTATCTTGAGTCATACAGCAATGCCCAATCTCCTGGCTGGAATTTCTTTTCATTAAGGTGCCGGTCATTCCATACCTTCCTCTTCAGTTGAACTACTTCTGAGTGGAGGAGGGCCTGCATTCTCTGTTCATCTAATCCATTCAGCTACAATAATCTTTCCCGTTGTGCATGGCTAAGATCTAGCTCCAACTGAGCTGCCATCCTCAATGTGTTGCACTCGAATTCTATGGAAAACAGAGCCTTCTTCCCATAGACCAGCTCATAAGGTGTGAAACTTGTTGTAGTTTTCCAAGTGGTGTTGTAGGCCGAGGTGGCCTCAACCAAGTGATCTACCCAATCCTTCCTACCGTTGTTCACCACTTTAGTCAAAATCTCTTCCAACGATCTATTAATAACCTCCACCTGTCCATTAGCTTGTGGATGATAAGGGGTGGAAGTTATGTGCTTGATCTTGTGATGAGCGAGCAGGTCCTCAATCAGGTTAGAGGTGAACTGACTTCCTTGATCGGTGACCAGCTCTCTTGGGTACCCAAATTTGTAGAAGACATTGTCCCTTAAAAACTCAGCCACTTTTTCTTCTATCGCTGCCTTGATTGCCTTGATTTCTGCCCACTTTATCAGGTAGTCTGTGCAGACAATGATGTAAGACCTTTTCTTTGAAGGATGGTTGATAGGAACCACAAAATCCATGCCCCCCTTCTCAAATGGCTCGAAGGTCACTTGAGGTTGGAGGGGAATTTCATCCCTTGGAGTCGGTTTCCCCATCCTTTGACATCGGTCACATCGGTTGATGTATCTTCTGACATCTTGATGAAGAGTGGGCCAATAGTAGCCTGCCTGTAGAATTTTGAAGTCAGTCCTTTTCGCTGCAAAGTGACCTCCACATGGTCCATCGTGACAGGTTAGGAGGATGTTGAAAACTTCCTCCTCCCTAACACAACGCCTTAAGATCTGATCTAGACCAAGTTTAAACAGGTTGCCCCCGATCCAAGTGAATGGGGCACTTTTCCTCACAATTTTTCTCTTCTCTCTTGAGGATAGGTGTGGAAGGAACTGTGCTGAGACCAAGTAATTTGCTATATCAGTAAACCATGGTGAGAGTACTGAAATAGCAAACAGGTGTTCGTCGGCATCTTGTCATCCACTGTCCCTTCTTCACCAGCAGGAAAATCCAATCTAGATAGAAAGTTAGCAACAACATTTTCCTTACCTGGCTTGTCCACAATGGTAAAATCAAATTGCTGCAACAAGAGTAACCATCTAATGATACGAGCATTCACATCAGGCTTATTCATTAAATATCTAATCGCAACATGATCAGTGTGTACGAATGTTTGATAACCAGTGATGTAGTTTCTAAACTTGTTTAGGGAATGTACTACAACCAGGAACTCTTTTTCGATTACAGTATAGTTCATTTCTACCTTGGACATTTTTTCACTGACAAAGTATATGGAATATGGTAGTTTCTCCTCAACTTGTCCTAAGGCTTCACCGATGGCTTTGTTCGAGGCATCAGTGTGGATGTGGAAAGGTAGGGCCCAATTTGGACCTCTCAAGATCGGGGCAGACACCAACTTATCTTTCAACTCATCCAGAGCCTCTTGACAGTTGTTAGTCCATTTGAACTCAACATCTTTCCGTAAGAGGCCAAACAATGGCGAGGCTAGCTTACTGAAATGTTTAATGAATCTTCTATAATATCCTGCTAAGCCTAGAAAACTCCAGACATCTCTTACCTTTTGAGGAGGTGGAACCTTTTGGATGATAGCAATTTTGTTAGGATCCACCTATAATCCTTGCTGAGAAATGGCATGACCTAACACGGTCCCTTCAGTCATCAGGAATTCACATTTTTCAGGACTGAGGTATAGGTTCATATCAATACACTTGTTTAAAACTTTTCCTAGGTTAGACAATGCCTCTTGGAAGTTAGAGCCGTAAGGAGTAAAGTCATCCATATAGATTTCCACGGAATCATAAACCAACTCAGCAAATATGCTCAATATTGCTCTCTGGAAAGTGGTAGGAGCATTTCATAGCCCAAATGGAATGACTCGGTAGGCAAAGGTTCCCTAAGGACAAGTGAAGGTGGTCTTATCTTGGTCTTCCGAGTTGATTTGGATTTGATTATACTTGCTGAACCCATCTAGGAAAGAAAAGAACTTCTTCCCTGCCAGCCCATCTAGCACTTGATCTATGAAAGGCAAAGGGAAATGGTCCTTCTTGGTGGCTTTGTTAAGTTCTCGATAATCTACACAGATTCTCCACTTCCCATTTTTGTTGGGCACAAGAACCAGAGGAGAAACCCATTCGCTGTCCGATATGGGGTAGATGAATCCTGCATCCAACAAATTTTGCAATTCTTCTTTAACGATGTCCTTAAAAACTGGATTCATTCTTCTCTAAGGCTGCCTGACTAGTTTACAATCCTCCTTAATGTAAATGTCATGGGTACAGACCAAAGGGTGGACTCCTTTCATCTCCTTATAGCTCCAGGCAAAAGCATCTAAATGGTGGCTCGATAAGCTACAAAGCTCCTTTTCCTGGGAGGGAGATAGGGATGAGCTGATCTTTAAGGTTCTTGAAGGGCCAAATTCCACATTCTTAACTCTGGCTGAGGTTGGATCAGCCACACAGAGGTCCACTAAAGTGCTGGCTTGGGTACCTCCCACTAACTCCTCTAACGACAGTGCACTAGGAGGTGGATTTTGAATCAAATTCTCGATCAAGTCATCCTCATTCAGAGGACCTCCCGTGGTGGCTTCTACTGTGCACAATGGTGCAAAGTAGACTTCACCCTCAACTCCCTCCTCCAACCAAAGCGGTAAGTCATGTTCTAACAGAGGTTGGGTAGGAGGGTATAGGACTAGCTGTTTGGACATAGGCCCATTCTTGATAGTCATGCTTCCAGCTTGACAACTGATGTAAGCATCCGCAGTAGCTAACCAAGGCGTTCCCAAGATGAGGGGGTATTCAGTGAGTTTTGCCTTTGGTTCAAGGACCAAAAAGTCCGTAGGGTACTCCCAAGAATCAACAGAGATTGGGACATCCTCCACAATCCCTTCGGGAGTGACAGTGGAGCGGTCTACCAACTGCAGTACTGTCGAGGTCTTTCTTAAGGAACTCTGAAGGTTATGTTTAAGCATGGTGTCCCTGGTCATCACATTAAAGGCAACCCCTAGATCAATCAAGGTGTGGGGGATTATGGTGACATTGATGTGGACATCAACTACAGGACTCCCAGGGTCCAAATATTTTGGACATATTACTTGTCCCAACATCAGATCAGACAGTTGTCCTATGACATTGATAGTCGGGGCATCTCTCTTGTGCCTTCCTGGGTGCCTGAAACACTTCTCCTTGATCAATTTGTTGTAGATTGGTACATCTTTTATGGCCTGAAGAAGTGGATTTTTCACACACAATTGTTTAAGTTCTCCTAGAAGTTTAGTCTCCTCTAGGTTTGGTTGCATGGCTACTGTTAGTCTCTCAGGAAAGGGTGGAATGGCTTTGGGTTCGCTTTCCTGTTTCTCTTCCTCTTCCTCTAGGGGACGAGGTTGGCGATCTAGAAGGACCTTTCCAGATCATAGGTTGATCTCCTGAATCTCCACAGCATAGGTAGGGCATGTCGTCTCCCCAATGTATGCCTGCTGGGCCTATCTATTGTTGGGGTTTGGGTTTGGTTGAGGAGGCATCTACGGTTGTCTTGGAGGAGCAGGAGGTAAAGGTTGTGGTTGAATAGGAGGTGGAGGCAAAATAGTGGGAGGAGAGTTGTATTGGGGCCTCCACCTTGGTTGAGGTGCATTCCACTGAAGTTGTGGCTGGACATGAGAGTGAAACGAATGAGCAACAGGTTGAGTATGGTGTTGAGCTAGATAAGACCAAGGAGGAGGTGTGGAATAGGAAGGATGAGCAGGGGGGCCCCAAGAAGGCATGTGAGTGGAAGGATTGGGGTTGTAATAAGTTTGGGATGTTCCTTGCATCCCCTGCTGATAAGGTCTAGACCCATGCAGCCTCCTTTGGTTAAGGAAGTAGAGTGGCTCAGTGGCCCCTTCAGTCCCTTGATACATGGATTTCAGTCCAGGTAAGGTTGGGCACTGGTTTGTGGGGTGGTCTTCCTCACAAACGAAACATACCTCCACCAAGTGCAATGGACACTCTTTCTTAGGATGCTTCCTTGTATATCTGGGACAAAAAAAGGCCAAAGCCCTATCAGCTTCCTCTTTCTTCTACTGGATTCAGAAGGTATCCAGTTGCATGGCAATAGTCTGTCTCATCTCAATTTTTAGGTCTTCCATCTGGTTAGTAAACTCATGCTTGGAGAAGGTGGCACTAGTGGAGAGTGGATTCCCTCTACCTCATTTCTGGGCTGCCCTTGAGTGGTTTCTAAACACAATATTTATTTCCTCATAAGGTAGTTGGTAGATGTCTCCTCCAGCTAGCAGATGAAGGGTATCTAGAAGGTCTTTGGGGACTCCTCGGAGCAGAACCAACTTCAGAGATTCAGGGTCAAGCATGCACCTGGCCCGTTTATAGCTAAGTTGGAACCTTTCCTTGTAGTCTTCTAAAGACTCATCACTTCGCATGGTCATCCGAAAGATTTCTCCCTTTGTTTCCTTTGACCTACAGTAGTCCCGGTATTTGTTATTAAAGGCTTGCTGCATCTGAGCCGAAGTTTTGATACTATTTCCAGGTAACCCCATGAACCAACGTAGTGTTGCATCCTTGAGGGTAGAGGGAAAGAGTTTCAACTTTTGAATGTCTTCTGCATAGTCATAAGTTCGACAAAGGACAACAAACTCAAACGGGAAGGTATCAGGGTATTTAGTGATCAATCCATGGAAATGAGGTAAGGCTGAGGGACTTATGTTTTTCATCTTCATGTCATCGTTGGTCTCTCAGATGGGAAAGGCACCTTCTATTCTCTCCTCATCTTCTCTATCGTTTCTGTTTTCAGCCATGGTCTCGAAAGGTTTTCTTGCTCTTCTTTTGTTATATGATGTTCGTATATCTCAGGAGGTTCACCTATAGGTTCTTCTGGATCACTGCCACCAAAGAAGAGAGAAGGGTGACTCAGTGATGTGGTGGGGGTGTTGGGTAGGAATTTTCTGGTATTATCTCTATTCCTACGAGGCATGAAATGAAATATTTTTAGTTGCTTTTGTTTTTTTCTCTGCTTGTACCTGCAAAACTGAAATAGATTGAATTGCAACTAACTAAAATCTATCTTGCTGAAACGAAAATGCGGAATTGAAATGAAAGCAGGAAAGAACTAATCTATTTTGCTGAAATGAAATTGCAGGAATGAAATGCTAAGCTACGCTTGCAGAATTGAAATGCTAATCTACGCTTGCAGAATTGAAATTGCAGAATTGAAATGCTAATCTATGAAAGTAGGAAATGAAATTGCAGAATTGAAATGCTAATCTATGAAAGCAAGATTGAATTTGCGAAATTGAAATGCTAATCTATGAAAGAAGAAAAGGTCTATTCTATTTTTTCATAAATGAAATTGCAAAATGGAAATGAAATAAACTACTCAGCAAAAGGTTGTAATACAAAATAGAAGAAAAGCGGCAATCACAAATACTCTGATGCTTCCTCGGCAACGGCACCAAAAAGATGGTGGGCTCTAGTATTGCAACAATAATGTTGCAACTCCTGGGACTCCCTTCTTTACTTTTTATCAACCCGGTAGTTCGTAACAAACTTTGAAGCAATGATGCTATATGCACAAGTACTAGCTCTTACCGCAGCTGTCACTGGATCAGCTGGCATAAGTATGCTAGGAGCTTAAGCCAACTTCTATGAGCTCTCGGAAGAAGCTTTTAATGTTGATGGACGAAATCTGACTCAACCAGAGGCTAATATACTTGCAGAAAGAAGTCGAAAGCTAGAAAGGAACGCACACCCTAGCAAACCCTAGTTCTACCAACTAATCCTACTGGTGCAAGTAAAAGGATGAAAGCTACAGCAATGGATGCCATTGACTTATAGCAAGGTAAAGTGCATGTGATTAAGCTACTTCTAAAAAGAAATATGAAGAACACATCTTTTTGCATTTTTGAGTAATTTGTCAGGATTATTTTGCATATGCTTTAACAATTTTTGACTGTGCAGAGTTTGACTAGTGAAAGGAAATGGAGTGGGCGCTTGCAGGAGGTTGGGAAGGTTAGAAAAGGGCCTAAGGGGTCCCTAGCACCCTTCCAGAGAGTTTCACGGTGATCAGATTCCAAGAAACCACTTTCGTGAGCTTCTATAGGAAGTCTGCAGGGGTTCTACAGGATGTTTTGTGGCTTCTACAAGATGTTTCAACAATATGTTCCGAAAGGAGATTTTTGAAGGGTTGATGGTGGAAAAGAAGTGAAGAAGTGGGTATGGAGGTTGATGATGATGTGGAGTGGTCCAAGACCTAGCGAACGAAGTGGGTGAATGATAAGGATGGTTGGATTTTTTCAAGGAGGGGTAGAGCAATGTTGCACAAAAATATGGGAATTAGGTCAAAGTGAGGGAAAGTAGCAAATGTGAGGCAAGAATCAGAGTTGGAGGTGAAGCAGGTAGTGTTGATGGAATAGGGGCAGGCAAAGAGGTTTTACAGGTGCTCTGCAAGTTTATTTTTCCAAACTATTCAAACAAAGACTTGAAAAACCAAAGACCTAGCTACTTTAACCTAATCTGACCTGAATATCAGCAAAGAAAATGAGCAGAAGTTTATTGCAACAAAATCATGTGAAATAGCTATGAAAACTAAGTAATCATGAAACTGAACATGTAACCGCAACTCGTATCAACTTCTAAAAATGATAATTTACACTAATAATTGCATGATGAAGCAAAGACAGTGTTTTTGGTAGCTGCAAGGACACCTTGGTCTTAGCTCATGGTCCCACAAGGGGAGAGGTGAGATCAAGGGTGCTTGATGGACTTTTTATGAAGATCTTCTCTATTATTAACCTATCAAAATAATCTAAACCTGAAAAGCCCTTTTAATCATGAACAATGACCTATATAATCAAGCAAAACTGTAATCTACTTAACATAAATTATTTGATAAAGACATTCAAAACATATAACAGTATAAGAAGGAAACCTTAGCACTTGGGTTGGCCCCAACCCCAAGAGCTACAGGCTCCTAAGAAAAGGCTCAGATCTGATGCCAACTGAAACTGCTTTTCATTATCCAAAAATAACCATGTCACAAGAAAGTTGTATAGGAGAAACTACAAAAATGAGCTGAGAAACTAGCAGCACTATGGTGAAAAATACAATTGTTCAAAAAGTGACCTACGAAGGCTCGAAGCCTTCCTATTTATGCACTACAAGGGTCTCCAATAGCCCTCCTTAAGTCGAGGGGCTCGACTGCTCAAACTATCAGTGATCAGTCACTTTACCCAAAACTTCTCGGCTGCCCTTGGAGATCCTTTTCGGTGGCCTGCTGAACTCTGAGCTGAGGGTGGAGATTTCGAGGGAGGGGCCATTTAGTGCAGGAGACACCCTTCCTACGAATCCTCACCCTTGTTCCTTCGTGCTTGGCTGTTATCTTGGTCATAAATGCTTTGCTTTGGTCCAAAATTTGTCCAAAAACCTGCAATAACCATGTGTTAACCTTCTTGGTCAAGTGACTACCCTTATTCGTTCAAACAAGATAAATATACTAAAAAAACCTACATAAACTATGAAATATTGTGGATTGATGAAGAACAGTAGACAAAATGAGCGCAATAAGTTACCCATTTTTGGGGCTCATCAATTTGCGTGTCGATGTATATATGTTTTCTTTATATTTTGGAGCTATCATGCCCGAGTATATATGCCTTAATGGTTGTGAGGTCAAAGAGCCTAAAAATATAATTATGATGTAAAAATTGTACATATATTAATAAAATAATGACTGGTTCTAGTCCAACTCCATGTAAATGAGTATGGGGGTTGTTAACTCCAAGGAAAAGGGGGCAATAACTTTGGTGGTGATGTTTGGGTGAAAAGGCATGAAATCCCAAGTAGCTTTAGAGAGTGTGACATGGCAAGATAAAGCCATTCATATATAAAGTTAGCGTTTTTCCTATGAAGGTATTCATTCATTCAGTTAGATCCTTGGTGGCCTTGTTTATGGATTTGATGACCATGTATTTCTAGTGGAACTCAGATTGGAGACATTCAATGAGTCTTGGGCTTGGGCTTGGGAAAAACTCTCGAAGGTGCAGGCTGAGACCATCCCTGGTTGGATGTAAGGTGCCTTGGAAGGTGGGCACTACAGAGGGACAGTTAGGTGCAATGAATGGTTGCTCCACCTGGGCACATGTGAAAGGGAGGAGGAGCTTGTGGTGAGAGACTAAGGCTACTAGGGTAGGTGCCTTAGTCGGAGTTTGATGTCTAGTACTTGGTGTATGATCTGTTGCTCACAGATTTGAGGTCACAACTCGTGGGTGACCTGCGACTGAAAGTTTATGAACCGTGTGGTCTATGGCTAGGTGGAACGTGAAATGCCTACAACTAGTTGTTTTTTCAGATAAGTGTTCATGTGATGTTTAATCATTATGCGTGATTTCTTGTAAACCTTGTTTCTGGGTTAGGGATATTTAATTTAATTGATGTGCATGATTTTTATTCTATGTGTTGAACCCTAATTAATTGTGTGAACCATTATTGTTTTAATTGTTGTGCATGACATTAATTACGGATTTTAGTTTTGCATTTCATTACCCGAAAAATACAATTCGAGGGTTATTGCGAGGCATAGATAAAGGTTGTGGCAATGCTCATATTAACACGTTTAAAGGAACTACATAATTCACGGTTGTCACCAAGGCCACTCAACATGATTCCATAGTTGGGTGAATTAAACTAGCGAGTCGTCAACTGGCGCTGCTTCAAAAAGCCGACAATTAGCCAAGATATAGTAGCATCATATCAAAACTTTATATTTTTGTTAAAATATTTAGTTGTTGGATATGATTATTATGTAATGTAACTTAGTAGGAGTCTGGAAATGTTACAACCATGTTTAACCAATTTGGGGTTTATGGGTTTTTTTCCCTAGTTTAAAACCCATCCTTTACTATTGCTCATCTTCAAAATAAATAAATTTGGGCTTTATGGGTTTTTGCCACCATAGTTTAAACCTTTTACTATGGTTGATCTTCAAAATAAATAAAAGTAAGATTGGAAGATGGAATTAGGGGCATGGATAAGAAGGTTTGACTTTAAAACCCTTTACCAGGGCTGGTCTTCAAAATAAATAAATGTAAGATTGGAAGATGGAATTAGGGGCGTGGATAAGAGGGTTTGACTTTAAAACCCTTTAGTAGGGCTGGTCTCAGAATAAATAAAAGTAAGATTGGAAGATGGAATTGGGGGCGTGGATAAGAGGTGTGACTTTAAAATCCATTTAAAGCAAAGACAAGACCACTAAATGATTAGGAATTGTGTCGAGTAACGACAAAACCAATGGAATATAGGAAATTTGATTGGAATTGTTGTTTACCAGAGTTTAGTCCAAAATTAGGTGAAGCTTAACGTTCTGAGATGCTATTTATTCATCGTTTAAACATTGTTGAACCTGAGAACTTCATAGAACTTAGAAACATTTACTTCTTCATATATATTTTATTTAACGTTCTCATTTATATTCGTAAACAATCGCTATTATGTATATATTTTAGTATGCTCAATTACCATTGGAAACAATCGCTCTCAGAGATATAAATATGTATATACCATACAATAGAGTTGCAAAAGAACCGTTGTGGCCATGGACGTCCCTGCATTTTTCACAGTTAATTCGCATGGCTTCATTATCCACAAGCTTCCATGTCTCTGGCCTCTTTTTTTCATTGTTACAGTTAGCCTGCTCTGCCTTTTCCTGCACATTAAGCTTTCCAATGGCCAACACAGTAATAGCCCTTCAATGGCTCGAACGTCTCTGTTTGAATTTCTGAGAAATCGCCACAGGCTTCTTGAGTGGCAAACAAAAATTCTTTCCTCATCACCATCTCAGAGCATGCGGGTATCAGTTTTGCCAGGAGGACTCCGGGGAGTCGTCACTTCGAATCCTGCAAACCTGGAGCATGTGCTCAAGACCAATTTCGACAATTATCCGAAGGGTCAGCGTTTCAGATTCCTTTTCCACGATTTCTTGGGCAGAGGAATCTTCAACGCCGACGGGGAGCTATGGAAGATGCAGAGGAAACTTACCACCTACGAATTCAATACCAAGTCTCTTCGGAGTTTCGTGGTCGAGACGGTGCAGTGGGAGATTCGGAATCGTCTCATGGTTGTGCTTCACAATGCTTGCCAACAAGGGGAGCCTGTAGATCTGCAGGATATTCTACAGAGATTTTTATTTGACAACATTTGCAGAGTTGCGTTCGGGGTCGATCCCGGTTGCCTCCATCCTTCTCTGCCTGCTACGCGGATTGCAGAAGCCTTTGACTCCGCCACAGAGATTTCATTCGGGAGATTCCTTTCGATAGCTCCCGAGGTCATGCTGGGGATCAAACGCCTGCTCAACATTGGATCCGAGAGGCGCCTTCGCGAAGCGCTTCGTGTGGTGGATGAATTCGTTGAGGATGTTATTCGATCAAGAAAGGAATCAGATGGTGGTATTGAGATTGAAGAAGAACATCATGACCTTCTTTCCAGATTCATGGCGGCTATCGATGACAGGGGATTGAATCATGAGGTCAATCTCCTGAAGGAAATGGTGATTAGCATTATGCTGGCGGGCAGAGATACTGCTGCCGCCGCTCTGACATGGTTTTTCTGGCTTCTTTCTTCTCATCCCCTTGTAGAAGAAGCCATTCGCCATGAAATTCTCAGCGTCTTAGCCAAACGTGGGGTCAATAAAGGGGAAGAAGAGGAATTAAACGGAGTAGCTCTGTTTAATTACGAGGAAGTCAAGGGCATGCCATATCTCCATGCCACCCTGTGCGAGTCAATGAGATTGTACCCTCCCATCCCTGTCGACACCAAAATTGCTTCTAGCGATGATGTGTTACCGGACGGAACATGCATGAGAAAAGGGTGGTTTCTGTGTTACAATATTTATTCAATGGGAAGGATGGAGAGTATCTGGGGCAAAGATTTCATGGAGTTCAAGCCAGAGAGATGGCTGGACGTTAACGGGAACTTTGAAGTGGAGAACTCATTCAAGTTTCCAGTATTCAACGCGGGACCTCGTATTTGCATGGGGAAAGAGATGGCCTTCATACAGATGAAGTCCATCGTTGCCTCTCTTCTTCATCGCTTTACTGTAAAGATAGATAAGGAATACTGTGCACAGTATACTCTTTCAATAACTCTGCGCATGAAGGGTGGTTTGCCAGTTATTGTTAACCGTTTATAGATACCAATATTTATAGGGCAGAGATGTTTACAGTTATAATAGCTAGCTAGTTACACCAGGGTATTGGTGTCCTCTTGTCCTGGGGAAACTTAATGTTACTGTAGAATTTGGAAATATTTAGGAATGTCAATGGTTCAACCTGACTCCTCTCTATGAAATTCTAAAACATTTCCTAATTAAGGAGTTCAGATGCTCAACAGTCCTTGGAAACAGGTGAGTACGTACGTTCTTTGATTGATTGCGTCTCAATAAGGGTTTGACATAATGGCGTTTATTTGGGTAACAAATATATAGTTTGTTAATGGGCGTTTTTTAATTAAATAATTAGTCTGTCAAAATTCAATAATAAACATACACAGTTCTTACTCATTTACCGATTGGTAAAATGAAGTATTTATTTAGATTCTTTTAATTATATTAAGACAACATGAATTTGTCCTGGCAGTATATTTTAACAATCGTCTTTTGTGATTGATGTAGGGTGTGTTATGAAATACTAGTTATAAATTGTTAAAGTATAATACTAGTTATTTTAACAATCGTCTTTTGTGATTGATGTAGGGTGTGTTATGAAATACATATAAATTGTTAAAGTATAACATGAGTTGTGATTTCAGTATTTGGCTTATTGGCTTTCATTTATATTAATTGTTATTTTTACTATTTAGAGAACAATATATTATTGAGATATTTTTTTTTTTAAATATTTGAATAAATTTTAAAATATATTTAAATTAGTTTATAGGGATCAAATTCAGTGCAAATTTTATTATTGAAGTTTAGAATTTGAGGAAAAGTTTACACTTTAATGGATTTAATTTTTCTGTTTATGATACAACTTAGATGATTATCATTATTATGTATATGTTTAGATTATCATTATTATGTATATGTTTGAGATAAACTTCGAAATTCACATTATTTTTCTTTGCTTGATATGACCATATTATATTCTCTTTAATTTAGAATGTGTTGCTTGCCTATGTTCTCTTTAATGGTTTATAAGTCTATGTTTGGATGCTTTGAATGGTTTATGTGTGGATTTGGATGGTAATGTTTGTGGATATTATACTTGTTCTGTTATATTTCTATAGTTGTATCTAATTGTTTGTTAGTAATTAGTTGATGACGAAGAAGGGGGGAAATCTTGTTATGTTATATTTCTATAGTTGTATGTAATTGTTTGTTAGTAATTAGTTGATGACGAAGAAGGGGGGAAATCTTGTTAATATTTTGCACGAGGATTGATATTTGCACATCTATTTCATTTAATTTTAGGTATCACAACTTTTGACCACTAATTAATTCTTAATGGTATCGCTCCAAGTATTACTAAATATAACTTGAATAATAGTTTTAATAATTTACTGTGTGAAGATTACTCTTGAAATAATTTGTTTCTTTGCTACTGTTTGAAATAATTTACAACATCAAGATTAACAACATCTAAAGCAAGCAATGAAATAGGATTAGAAAACATCCATATTGAAACCAATGCATCTAATGTAAGCAATAAAATAAGATTAGAAATCAACATCTACATTGAAATCAATGCATCCAATGCAAGCAATGTAATAGGATTAAAAATCACCATCTACAAGGAAATCAATGCATCTAGTGGGAGAATACACCTTTGAGTGCAATGAGTAATTATAAATAAAATTACAATAAATAAAATAATCAATGTATCCAATGCAAGTAATGGAATAGGATTAGAAATCACCACCTACACTGAAATCAATGCATCTAGCCCAAGCAATCAAATAGGATTAGAAATCAACATCTACACTGAAATTGATGCATTTAGTGCAAACAATTAAATATAATTAGAAATTAACATCTACTTTAAAATCAATGCATCCAATGCAAGCATTGGAATACGATTAGAAATCATCATCTACAATGAAATCAATGCATCTAGTGGAAAAATACACCTTTCAGTGCAATGAGTAATTATAAATAAAGTTACAATGAATAAAATAATAAAATTAATTTTAAATTTTATTAGATTGATTATTTTTTCTAAATATTCTAAATGAATAATTTATTTAATAGTTGAAATCAATGCATCTAGTCGTAGAATACATCTTTCAGTGCAATGAGCAATTATAAATAAAATTACAATAAATAAAATAATAAAGTTAATTTTAAAATTTTATTATATTGATTAACTTTTCTAAATATTCTAAAAGAATAATTTAATTAATAATTGAAATAATGTTTAATTTACCAAAATAAATTATCAAAATTTTTCAAAATAATAATCTATATATGCATTCAAAACAACATTTTTAATAACAACAAAATTATAATCTCAATAAAAATTATATAACTTAATTCTAAGAAAAAAACTAATTAGCCCGACAAAACCCCACCCCAACTTATTCTTGAACTGACTATACGGAATGAAAATGTAAATGGTTTTAGCTTTGTATGTACACACTAACCCACCGTAACAAAGGGAAAAGAGAGTTCGAGATACTCTGCAATGGAGGTGTTGGGTAAACTGGAACTTCGATTGGGTCAACTCATACCTATAACGGGTGGTGTTTTCATCCCCTTTTCGATAAGCGATAACTAATACATCACGAGAGATGTGGATTGATTTGGGTCCGTAATGCTCCACTATTATTCTTCTCATAGCCAGACTACGAAGAGAAAAGAAATGGTATCAATGAGGAAGAAGTCTGGCTATGAATGCACTTTTTTTGGGCTTGCTTCGCATGGATTTTATGTGACTTTACATTCAAGGTTGATATTTCAATTGTATATTCATTATGTTTCGTGAAATTTACATATACTCAAGTAATAAGATTCTATAATCGACATACTTTAAATTTATATTAAAATTATTTAAATTTGGAAATATTCCAAAATTCCAATGTCAACTTATTATTCAAGATATTAACAGCGGATAAGTAGCCTGATTGTTAATGCACTTTCTTGGGCTCGCTTGGCATCGACTTTATGACACTTTCCATTCGAGGGTGAGACTTGCATGTTCATCGATTAAAGCACGAGAAATTAGACTAAAGAAGAATATAGTTATCATATAGTTGGCAATATATGTAGTTATAATATATTTGGCAACATTTGTGCAAGTATTCGTGCTGGTCTCGAGTCGGTTATGGGTAACAATTATTTTTTTCCCTATAACGTTTTATAATTATCACTTCTTTTATAAAAATAGATTAAGTTAGATTTTTACAAAAGTAAGTTAAAAAAAAAAAAAAAAAAAAGTTAATTGTTATGTTTTGGAAAGTTTTTTTATTTTATTTTTGGTAATGGGAAAGAATAATTATCCCTTTTTTATAAATACAGATTAAGCTAGATTTTTTAAAAATAGATTAATTTAAAAGAAAAAAACAGAATTATCTTTTGGAAAGTTTCTTTACTTTTGGTAATGGCAAGATTCTTTTCAAATTGATATGATGAGAACTCCCATCTACATTTGAAAGTAAAATTTTATTTTTGAAAAATGTCATTTGAAATATCTTTAGCATGTTGTTGGAACCATACTTAATACCTTTTGTCATTGTTAGGGTTAATAAATTTTCATATTTTGAAATAGGTTTCTGATTTTATATGGTGATTAGAATATTATTATGTATTGTAATATTATCATGTATCGTAATATTATTATGTAGAGCTTTTATTATTCAAACTTGTGAGTTTAAAAATTATATAAAAAAAAAAAATTAAAAACTTATAACAAATAAAATAGTACAAAAGCTTTTATCAATTTATTAAAATTAAGATTTAGCAAAATTAAATTTATTAAAATTAATATTTTTTAATTGTAATTTAAAACTTCATCTATTTTAAAAGCCTTAAAAACATACCAAATGTACACATTATAGAATATAGAATCACATCGAATATAGAATCACATATGTTTTAAATTGAAAATTTAAATGAATTTGGATAATTTGAGCAATACAACTTAACATGATAAATATTGCAAAACATTATCTTTATAATATATATTTAAAAAATTATACACATAGAAAAAATTACAAACATTTTTATGTTTATAAAAATATTTTAACATTACAAATATTATAAGCATTTCAATGTCTTTCAGGTTTATAAACATGAATATATATATCTATATATATAAGCCCTTTTCTATCGAAGAAAACGATCAATCGATAACGATCTATAGTTCCATTCATTTCAGATTCATTGGTTATTCTCCATCCATAGGAAAACTATGAATTTTTCTTTGATTATATAGATTAGATTTTAGTTATAGATGAGAAATCTTTACTTGTTGTTTAAATTTATATAATATATTTTGATGCATATAGATTTTATTTTTATTGGTTTATTTTAGTTAATTTGGAATTTATTGAATATAATGTATTTAACATAAATCTATTTTACATAATCGATTTATATAATACATTTAGTTCATTTTGATTTAATATAAAAGATATTTATACTAGAATTTAGTGCATTTTGATTTAATATAAAAGATATTTATACTAGAATTTAGTGCATTTAGATTTTATTTGTAGTGCTTCATTTTGGTTCAATAAATTCAATATAATAAATGCATTAGATTTATTATATTTTATGCATTGCATAGATTTTATTCCATTAATAAATTTTTCTTTTATTTTAATTTTTTATGTGCTTCATAGATTTTTATTCTATATATTTATATAAATAGATTTTTATGAAATAGATTTATGAATGTATTTAATATTGATAAATTCACTAGATAGATTGTGTAAATTATATGTTTCCGTGGGTTGTATAAAGGATACATTTCATATGTTTATTATTAATACTAATATTGATATTAAACCCAAATATTTAAATTAAACACAAAAATTTAAACCCAAATATTTAAATTAAACACAAAAATTTATATAAACATAGATATACCTAAACTTTAATATGAATATTTTCATTAAACATTCACACAAATACTACTTTAAACATTTAATATAGCATGGAGTTTAATATAGAATGAAGTTGAATATTAAGTGGGTGTAAGTTTATTTATAGCATTAGGCTATTAGTTTTAGCAACCTGAAGTAATTTAACAAGAAGTTTATTTAGATTTAATCACATTAATTTTATAGCATTTGATTTTTTATAACGTTCTTTTGTTTAATAATATCAAAGTTATTAATATTGATAAAAAAGATATTGATATTAATATTTATATTAATATGAAACATATACATTACTATAAATATAAATATTATACAAAATTATTAATACGAATTAAATATTAATATTTTTTTCAACTAAATTATTATTATTATTAAGCCAAAATACTAATATTAAATATAGAAATTTATATAGAACTAAATTTTATATCTATACATTATATATTGATGTGAACATTACCATTAAATATAAACATAAATATTTCTTTAATAAATTTAAGTTTATTTAGTTTCAATGACAATAGTTTTAAAATATTTGGTTTATGTATATCATTTAGTATTTTTATATCATTTGGTTCATGTAGCAATACGTTATTTTATAACACAGAGGCGTATAAGACTAAGTCTTTTAACATTAAAAAAATTAGTTTAGTGTTAATTAAACCATAAACAATGAAATGGTTTAATGTTAATATTTATATTGAACATAAAAATTGATATTTTTTTAATAATGTGTTTCACGGACATTGGGTGACCGCTAATATTAAACATAGAAATTTATATAGAAATAAATTTTATGTCAATACATTATACATTGATGTGAACATTTCAATTAAATGTAAATATAAATATTTCCATTAAACATTGGGTTTAATAAATTTAGGTTTATTTAGGTTCAATGACAATAGGTTTAAAATAGTTGGTTTTGTACATCATTTAGTATTTTTATATCATTTGGTTCATGTAGCATTAGGTTATTTTATATCATGATGCGTATAAGATTAAGTCTTTTAACATTAAAAAATAGTTTAATGTTAATTAAACCATTAACAATGAAATGGTCTAATGTTACAATTTATATTGAACATAAAAATTGATATTTTTTTTATAATGTTGTTCATGGACATTGGGTGACCAAACTAGCAAGGCCAAATTCCAAGGGCATTGAGGAGATTTGACCTCGTGACCTTCCAATTCACGAGCTACTTGGAAACGTGAACTTGACCAATGGAGCTATCCCTTAGGGCTTCATAACATTGATATTAATATTAAGAACAATATTAGTATAAAAATTAACATTAATAATAAACATAGACATTAATATAAGCATAAATATAGGTTTATTAACATTAATAACATTGAATCATAAACATTAGGCTTAAAATTATAAATTTTTGTTGACTATTCTAATAATATTCTTATCACACATTTGATTTTATACAATATGTATATATGATGTTTCCTCTATGTGTAGATGGAAAATTACGTATGTATGTTACTTTTAGTTTTATTCAACATTAGTTGAAAATTGTTTTGATGATTTCACATGTATTTTTTTATGCTAGGTGATATCATTGTCTGATCATTTATCCAACTGTTTGGAGTTGTCTTCCATTTGAAATTCTTGAAATTGGCTTTCTTTGTCTTCCTTTATCAGTTGAGATAAATTTTAACATTGTTTGTAAGCAATGGAAGAATGTTTTTCAAAACCATTATTTCTTATTGTGTTGCAAGCATGTATCCACAAAAGGATTTGGATTTATGGTTCCTTTCCTCAATAATGAAGACAATTATTTTGCCGTTGAATACCTTAAAGAGAATGGACACATATCTCATTATCATTTATCATTCTTAGATTCAAGATACATTATAGAGTCTAATGTTGGATCAATGGAAATTTTATCCTTACCAACATAATTCTCCCATTCACACAACTATTTTGTAATGAATCGATTTACAAGGGCTTTTAAAAACATAGGACCAATACAAATTGGAAAAAGTAAGAAGCAAAAAATATGATTGAGTTGTTCTGAAACATATGTATGATAGAAAGTCTAAATTCTATGTTTGTAGTAGCCTTGATAGGGTTTGGCAAAGGGTTGATCTTCCATTTTGTGGCACTTCACCCCCTATGAATGGAGTGCTTTATTAAATTAAGTTATTTTGGTTGTATCTTTGATAGTGAGTATGAAGACTATTCTTGGTATGGGTATACAATCTGCTGGTTTGATGTAAAAAAAATTAATGGGGTTTTTCATTAGTTCCAATCATTGATATATGATGTATGTCATTAGAAATATACAAGAATCGATTGATATGCCTTGTCAATGATGACTCCAGTTCTATATGGTCAATTGAAGAAATAGATAATTTCCAATTTGGTCAACCACGCGTTGATCGAAGAAATGAATACTTTGAGGATGATTGGACCTTTAGATAGAAGTTGTTGGAGGAAATTTCTACATATATAAATAGAAAATACCTTGGTTATCTTCCACTTCAAACAACCAATGGTGTAGTTCTTATGTGCAACTGTAGTGAAGTTCCTTTCCTATTATATAACATGATGACTAGTGTTTGTTTCCCAATAGATATTGATAATTCAACAAATCAACAAATGCATGGGTTTTCGTATCCAACACTGCAGGATTGCAATGATCTGATTGAGTCTGGAAATGTTTTTGCAATTGTTCCCTGTATGGATTCTATTGATGAGATTCCACTAGTAGATATGAATATGGAGTCTTAGGTTATTAGTCCTATTAGGAGTTCTTCTAAATATTTTCATTTTATATACATTCTATGGTTGTGGAAAATATTTCCATTTTTTATACTTTACAAACTTTGGATCTATATGCTAATACTTTAAACTTACAATTGTGTGGATATTTACATGGCTCCATCTAAAATTTCATAAATATGTTTATGTATAAGATGTTGTCTATTTAATCCCATTGCAATTTATTGGAAAATATTTCACATTTTATCCTCTTAATTTTTAGTAATTACATGTAAATTTCTTTGGATGCATTTTTCTTCGTATGTATAATTATAATTACTATGAATTATGTTATACATGATATTTCTATTACTTTTCCTAATTAATTCTCAAACAATGTTATATATTTATACACATTTTAATATTTACATTTATATTTTGATACTATATAGTTGCAAATATTTAGATGTACTTCCAAATCATATAATTATTATAGTATTTTGTTCCAATTATATGGGTTTCCCATTTTGATGTTAATATGAAACAAGAAAATTTAGCCATTTTGTTTTTAGCCATTAAGAAAAATCCATTTTGTTTTTAGCCATTTGGAAAAAACCATTTTTCTTTTAGCCATTTGGAAAAAGCCTTATACATTTTGATAAGTTTATATGGTTGACAAAATACCATGTACTCTTTTCATGTTTGTATATGGTTATCGAAGAAAAAAAACTTGTGCTTTTTTCATTCTTCTTTGTTTGTTTATGTTATATATATTTTATGTTGAATGTTTATGGTTCCATTATAAATATGTTTTTATTTGTTGTAGACATGTCATATGAAGGCACAAGAAAGTGTACAAGAAAATGGAATCTATCACCAGCATCACGTGACAAGTCTAATGAAATTTTTCGCTTTTGATATAAACAAAATAAGGACGAAATAAATGAGCATCGGAGAGCTACACATCGTAAAAGAATGAGTGAAAAATTTCTTCAAAATGGTTTTCTAATTCATCGTAAGTATCGTAGTATGGATGAATCATGGAAATAACATTTCCCATTCATAATTCATTATTAGAATATGTTCCTCGTTAGCATAATTTTGTTGTGCAAATTTCTCCTCACAATGTTCATAATATTGGGGAAACATCTTGCAATCAGGAAGATCATCATGTCGATAACATGGATGCAAATGTCCACCCTAACCCTTCTACATCTACAATTGCAAGTTTTGACAAAGGCCAAAGGCTTCAAAACATCCATGGCGGAGGCAATGATGAAATTGTATGTGATGATTTGGATGATAGTTTACTTGGCCATTTGTTTGATAATTTGGATCTAGTTCCTCGAAACATCGGATCTTTCAATCCCCCTTCTCAAAGTCATGTTGTCACGCAAAGAGAATCAGTCATCACTTATAACATTTCACATGGAACAATGGAGGTATTCGAATGATATTTTGATTTTGGCCGCAATACTGATTGTTTGATTATATTCTTATTTTACAATTTTTTTACTTAACTTATAAGCTATTTTCTTCTCTTGGAACATGATACAACTTGCTTTAATAGAGGTGTAGAAATTAGATGCCCAAGTGTTATATCTACTAATCTTAGAAGTGAAGATGAAGCATGTAATATTCTTCCTCTACATTATCCTAAATGATCAAATTTCCAAACTAATGTAAATTTTCAGTGTATTTGATTTGTTTTTCATTTTTTGAATTTTTAGTTCATTGGAAATTGAATTAATTACGTATTTTATTTTCTTCGAACAAGACACAACTAATTTCAATCTATGCATATAAATTAACTTCATAGATGTTCCATATACCGGTGTTAGAAGTGAAGAGGAACCATCTCATAACGTTCATCCACATTGCAAAACAAATGTAAATGTTGAATTCATTTGATTTTTTTTTTCATTTTTTCATTTCTTGTTAGTTTGACACTGTATTTTATAAATTTTTATGGCAAAAAACATGATTTCATCCGATCAGATTGGTGAAATGGAATCCAAAACATCAAATTGTCAAACTAATGTAAATGTTCGATGTGTTTGATTTGTTTTGCATTTTTGAATCTTTATTTTTATGGGAATTTAATTTTATAATGTATTTTATTTTGTTAGAACAAGAAACAACTCATTTGAATAGAGGCATAGAAAATAAATACCCAAATGTGCCATCTATTGATGTTAGAATCGAAGAGGAACCATCTCATACCCTTCATCCACATCACCAAAAAAATGTAAATGTTGAATGCATTTGATTGTTTTTTCATTTATTTATCTATAATTATATGGACATTAATTTTTAAAATATTTTATGAAAAAGGCACCATTTCATTCTCCTAGGTTCTAGAAATACAAACCATAAATTTGTAAATTCCTTGTTGAAGATGAAGTACATTTTAGAAGAAATTTTAGTCTTCCAAATCGTTCTCAACATGGTATGACTGATAGAAATCATATTCATTTTGATGAAAAAATGATTGTAGTTCATAGAATATTTCGAGCAAAGATAGAAAACTTGTCAGTTGTCTAAATGTTCCGCATTTGCTAAGAATTGTATCTCAGAATCCAGGTTTTGAGAGATTTTGAAGGACCTATTTGCAGATGACATAAGAATGAAAGAGCTGTCCATCAATTTTGTCGATATAATAACATGGATCCTTGTAAGAAACCTCATATTTTAAGAGTTATTACTCAAGTTGAAGAAATGCTAATAGCACACATGAATCCTATTTTGCAAGTGACATATGCTCGAGGTGGCAAATATAAGTATATCAACCACAAAATTAGTTTTCCTCACGATATTTATATAATTGTGCAAGCTCTTCTCTGACATGTTGAATATATTGATTTCATAATTGTGAGGAGATTTGTTGCTCAGTATAAATATTATGAATACTATATCAAAACAACTCGAGTGATGGCTATATTTCTTTTCAAAATCCAACATGATGTTGTAATTTACTATGTTTTAGTGAATTCTCTACCTGAAAGATCAACATATGTCTCTTCCAAGCTTAAATTTGTTGATTGTGATATTGAATAATCTCAGATCATCCTTCTTGACTTGTTTCTCGCCTACCAAATGAACAAAGAGAAGTGAAAGAAATTAGAGAATTTCTTGATAATTTTCATTCCTCATCTGTTCAAGAAATGGACTCACCAAATATTTGAACATCTTTAGTCAATGAATATAATTTAAAGGGGTTATTAGATATGGCATTCCCCACATTAGTTGCAACCATGTGTTTGTAGCATTGAACATCATGAGTATAAATTTTATCTTCTTAGATACTATGGCCAGAGATTTGTAATCGACCCTGACTTTTAGTATTACCTATTGAACATGATAGTATGGCATCAGAGCCAAGTAGCTGCTGTAGCTTTTGTAAAGAAAAATTTACATGATAACTCACCTAAAACAATTGAAGATTTGTGTCACCAACTTTCTGATTTACTAGATAATAAGTTGGTTGAGCATATTATTCAGTTTAGTTCTTCTCTTAGAGGTACAAGGGAATACTTGACTAAGTGTCACGCTGAATTGACTGACATGATTCCCGAGTTGGAATGTCCATATTTATTTTTTACTTAACTGACACAAAGTGGCTAGAGTTGCATAACCTCATGCCCATGCATTCACATTCTCGTTCCTTGTATGAGCATCGTACGAAAATTGAGAATTTTATCTAGTACCCTCATATTATTGCCAAATTTATGTGCCATAGATTCAATATATTTAGAGAGGAAGTTATCTAAAAGTATCTTAAGGATAAAGACTTATGGTACAAGTTGGTGTTGTCGAATTTGTTTTATATACTTTGTCAATTTGCTAATTATGATTTTATTATGTGTTTGTAGTAACCATATCTTCATTTTCTTCAGATATGAGTGGAAGCATATAGGTTCAACACATATCCATGGTTTCCTATGGTTTCAAGATGCTCTTGACATGGAAATACGTGATTGAGCAAATGATTTTGATGTACATCTTGCAAAGAGATTCTTTAACAAGTATGTAACTGCATGGAATCTATGTGACATACATCATCACAACATAATGGTTCCATGAAGCCTCAATGATGACCCTTTCCTATTGAATATTGATCATATTCTCTACTGCAATCCACATGATGATTATGAAGAGTCTTTAAATCGTGTGCAAAGGAAGACACAGTGTAGTGTTGATTCGTTTTTGCACAAAAGGGCACTATTCTCACGTGTTGCTACAATGTTCCATGTGATCTTTCTCATGAATCAAGATTATTCATAGATGATCAAGGAAGAAAGAAATATGGGCTAACAAGAAATGATGATAGGTTGAATGTACACAATATTTACCTTCTAACAATGTGGCATGAAAATGTTGATTGCCAACCAATGCTTTCTCAGTATGTTGTGTTGCAGTATATTGCTAACTATGCATCAAAAGCAGAAAAACGTATGAACGCTATCACTATATGTTAACTAGAATTTTAAATTTTATTAGGTCGTAGGATCATGCTTTGTATCCATACAAAAGGTTCCTTGCAGAAATGATTGTTGACCGTGAAATTGGAGAACAAGAAACATTCCATATGTTTCTTAAGCTACTTCTCATTATTTTTAGTCAGAACTTTGTTTCCCTAAATGTTGAAGAAAGGTTTTCAAAAAAATCTCAAGGGATAGTCTACAATGTTCATCTATGAATACTTTTGTTTAACATTATGAAAATAAACATTTTTTCCTTGAACATTTATCTTTGATAAAAACAAGAAGATCTTGGACATAGAATAAAAAGCCTAAAAAAGATCCATGGAATTCTAGAGATGTCCATTTGATTGTTCACATTTGGACATAGTTTTATTCTATTCCATGTGAGGCTTCAGATGAATTTGAAACCTTTTGCTGAACATAATTTCTCTTGTACAAGCACTTTTGTAACATTCCTGCATACATTGGCCTTTCAACTGAAATTATTATTGAAAATTGTAGGAATTTCTGATATCGAGCATTACATGTTGATCGAAATCCATCAATTATCCACAATATTGAAGATGTTGAAGATGATGATTTCGCTAATCAAGAAATGAATCTTGAAGATTATTTTCAGGAAGGAAAACTTTTCTCTCACATGGTTCCACCAAATTATGTGAATGTTTATGATCTTCACACCCTTGGTCGAAGGGACTTTGATATATCCTTCAACTCAAAAGCACACCTATTTATGATGATTTTGTAGAGAAAGTGATTAATTTTATAAGGAATGGAAAATCAAGGGGTAATTTTGTTGACCTTTCAAATAAAACATTTGCATCCCAAGATTCATTGGCAAAAAAACAACGGATTTCTTTTGAAATCAATTTAAGGCAGTTTGTTGAATATGAGAGTCATGAATCTCTTCTTGTGATTGTTCAAGGCACTGCAGGAACTGTTGTTGAAGCTCTTTCTAATTTGTCAGGTAGTGGAAGAATTCCTTTTCTTATTCTCGCCCCAATAGGAATAACTTCTTTTAATATACATGCAAAAATATTAGACTTGCCTCTAAAAATTCCAATTAAAGATATGCAACCACTACAAGGGAAATCACTAGCAGTACTCCAAGAAGAAATGAGGCATCTTCGATATATATTGATTGATGAAATGAGATTTATAGGATCAATTTTATTCATGCAAATAGATGTGGGATTACGAGAAGCATTTTGAGAGAAAAACAAATCCTTTGGGAAAATCCATCATTCTTGTGGGTGACCTTGGCTAGCTACCCCATGCGAGACAGAATCCTTTTTATACAGGCAATACAAAAGGGAAAGTATTGTGGAGAAAATTCAACACATTTGTCACTTTTGACACGACATTTCTCAAATAAGGGAATAATGACAAACAATCTTGTTTTTGTAGAGTTCTCAATAACATAAAAAATGAAGAACCTGTTCTTGAAGATTGGAAATTTCTTATGTCACAGGCTGATATGAGGTTGTATCTTGGAGAAAGGGATTTATTTAATTCAACAATTCACATCTTTCCAACAAATAATTTGGTCTCCTTCCATAATAAGAATATGTTAAAATCATTAAATTCTCCAATTGCATGATGTATTGCTTAGCATTGAAGGCATACATAAATAATTGTTGTTGAAGATAATCAATTGGATTGTGAAGATTTGTTGTCTCGTGGTGAATGTGTTATGTTGACATGTAATTTGTGGGTTGAGGTTGGCTTGGTGAATGGTGCACTTAGTTATTTGAAGAATATATTTTATACGCCTACCTCTAAAACACCTCAGTTTCCAATGTTCAAATCTATTTTTTTATAAGTATGTTGATGTTCCATTTGAGGCAAGCAATCCAAACATTTTACCTATCACACCGGTGATAAGAGGAAATTGAAAAGAAACTCCTTTAAAGATGGCATCACATTTTACAATCCACAAGCCATAGAGGTTGAGTTTAGAACGAGCATCAATTAATATCGGGAATAAAGAACAAAAAGGCCTAAGCTTCACAGCCATATCAAGAGCGAAATCAACAAATTGTTTACACATTTCACCACCTTTCACTTTTCATAATTATTCCAAGATGAAATATAGTGCATATGTTACAATTAAGATGAAAGAAGAGGAGCAATTGAAGTCCATATCACTATGATATGAAATTAATAGTATATTGTGACCCATTTTTAGAATGTTTTTTTAATTGCTTTTATTGTCCTCTTTATTTACTTTTAATATAATAATGATTTTCATATATTAATGATATAAATACATTCACCATATTCATAATAATATTCTACAATGTTTTTTACATCGTTTTTCATGTTGTTCAATTTACTTCTTTTTTTCAAGTGGTTATTGTTCTTTTGTTTACAATGAACCATTCAAACATAAACAACCACTTATATGAACCAATCATTAAAAATCAATTTAATGATTGGTCATATTGATATCAATATTGCGAATTAATATTATATCACAAAATACAAAAATATGAGCTAAATGCTATTAATATTAATATTACAAATGATATCGAATATAAATGAAAAAATTGGCCACCATACTGGAAATTACCAATATTAATATTGGTGATTAGTATATTTATTAATATGTCTATTAATTAATAATTATATTGATATTAATATTAATATTGATATTGATATTAATATTAAACAAATGTCGTGTCTATACATTAATATCAACATTAACATTAAACATCGATATAAATATTTTGATTGAACATTAAATTTAATAAATTTAGATTTATTTAGGTTCAATGACATTAGGTTTATATCTATAGAGATTTTTATATCATTTGGTTTATGTAGCCTTAGATTATTTTATAATATGCAATTTATAAGATTAAGTATTTTAATATTAATAAAAATGAGTTTAATGTTAATATTTATATCAAAAAAAATAATATTAATATTAAACAAAAATAATAATATAAACGTAAACATTAATTTAAATACAAATATAGATTTACTAATATTAATATTTTTTATTTTAAACCTTAGATTTACAAAATTGTGAATTTTTATTTTTATTACTGTAATAAGGGTCTTATCACTATAGATGGCGCATCTAATTCTTTATGACACAAGGCATTATAGATGGCCTTATACTATTTATGCATTTTATGTGAAGATACTACAGGATTTACATGTTAGGGTTCTCACATCCTCTTTCTAATATATTTTATTTTCCAAAATTATTTTAAGCACCCATCCTTATCCATTAACACCTCATTTGATTCTCCATTATTTGATATATATAATTGCAAAATATATCAAAGTTCATTCTGCATTTAAAATGGCTAAGATAGGAATCTCCGAAGCAACAAATATTTGGCAAATATAAAGTTATATGGATATAATTAAAATAATACTCCACTTCTCCATAGATATAATTAAAATGGTTTTGGGATTTTAATTTTATTTGTTTTATTTCTATATATATTATAGTTTATTTAAGGGTCTTATTATTTATTTCATTTTATCACTCATTTCATCTATACAATATGTATTGCTAATGAGGTTTATATTTCTAGAAATTTTTATATGATTTGGTTTATATAGCATTATATTATATTATTTTATAGCATGATTTGGTTTATATAGTATTATATTATTTTATAGCATGAGGTTAAGTTTTTTAACATTAATAAAAAGTTGGGTGTTATGTTTTTATATATATGTGTATGTTTGAGTGCTTGTGTGTTGCTTTTGATTTTATGGTTTTGTTTTTCAAATGCAGATATGGAAGATAAGGATGTCATCTATTATGCCAAAGTGGTGGACAATATTGTTAGAACGATAAGTTTTCTTTCATATATTCAGAACAATCTTGATAGAAAACATGGCTTCCATCCTTATTTTATTGATGAGCATCTTCGTGTGCTAAATGAAATGAAAACGAATGTAAAATGCTTGTTGCATGTGCACTAGAGGGAGTCTCTGAGGAAAACAAGAATGGATTGGTTGGAGAGTGTGAAGTATCCCGATCATTATCATGTTGATTTGAATTGGTGCTACTTTTCTGATCAGTCTGGTTGTGTTTTGGAAGAGGCTACACGATGAATGACTTTTGATAAAGTGTTTCAAGTTCAGTTTTATAGATGAATTATTTGTTGTAAAGACAACAAAAAATATATGCTAATTTCAATGTTCTTTCTTTGGTTGCAATGCTAGTGAAATGATTTTTTTTTCTCATTGTTCCTGTTATTTAGAAAATTGTATATCTCTCATCTTAAAATATCCTATGTTGTTGTTGTTTTTTAAATCCAATGTGTTAAATTTAGGTGTTATTTTTTGTTTCTTGTTCCGACTTTGTGTTCTCTCAAAATACATGTTGCTTAATTTTTTGCATTTATGTTCCTTTGCTCCAATGGTGGTGTTACTGTTTTATTTTTTTCTCTTGGATTTGTAATTGTTTGCTTTTTTCGTAGGGGTCCCTTTGTTGTGTTAACAATTTTCATAAACAAAAATATTATTGAGATTTATAATATTAACGTTGGGCCTTCATATTCTTGTTGTTTATATCAATATTGTTGAGATTTATACTATTAATATATTCATGTATTGATATTAATGTATTTATGATTTAAAATTTATTAATTTTTTATAATGTATTGATATAAATGTGTTATTATTAATGCGTTGATGGTTTATCATGTTTTAATGGTTTATATTCTATTATTATTAATGTATTCATATTAATGTTTTGTATTTATGTCTTAATGGATTGCAATGTAGTTATTATATTGATTGTGGTTTATCTTTATTATTGCATTATTTACGTTTATAATATGGATGCTAAGGCTTTAGGATTTAATGGGTTTAAAATATTTAATATGACATGTGTTATCTCATTTTGAAAACCAACCATCGTGAGCCCTTGTTGAATGTTGTGTTATAATGAAGATTGTCTTGATATGGAAACCATAATTAGCCATGGCGAATCACGGTCAACCATGGTGCAGTGTTACATTGTAACAAAGATTATCTCAATATGAAAATCAACAATGGTTAAGCATGGTCAGTGATGTTTATTTTTTGATTTATAATATTTATCTTGGTGTTTAAACAACTTGGGTTTACAATATTAATCCATTGGGTTTAATATTATTCCCTTAGGTTTAAAATCTCTTCAGTTTTTAAGTATTTATCCGTTGGGTTTATTACTTCTTTAGGTTTATAATATCAATCCCTTGTGTTTATTGATCCAAGCATTTATATTCCTAGGCTTTATAATATTAATCCTTGGATGAAATATAAATCCCTTGGGTTTATAATCATGGTCAACCCTTAGGTTTATAAATCGCTTGGGTTTAAATTGAAGGTTGCAATATCATTTTCTTGTGTTTTTTTATCTAAGGGTTCATATTCCTAGGGTATAATATTATTAATAGGGTTTATAATATTAATACTATGGTTTAATATAAATCTTTTATGTTTATAGTCTTCCTAAACCATGGTCAACCATGGCTGAATCTCACATTATGACAAAGATTGTCTCAATATGAAAATCAACCACTGTGAACCATGATCCAATGTCACATTGTGACAAATATTGTCTCAATATAAATATCAACCATGGTCCAGTGTCACATTATGAAAAATATTGTCTCAATATGAAAATCAACCATGGTCAACCATTGTCAACCATGGTCACCCATGGTTGAATGTCACATTGTGACAAAGATTGTCTCAATATGAAAATCAACACTGGGCAACCACGCACATCCTTGGTCCAACATCGCATTGTGACAACGATTGTGTCAATGTTCAACCATGTTTATTTCAAGCTTTATAGTATTTATCTAAGGGTTTATATACCTAGGGTTTATAATATTAATCAATTGGGTTTAATATTATTCCCTTTGGTTTATAAACCCCTTTTTTTTTACTATTATGCCCTTAGGTTTGTAATATCAATCTCTTGGGTTTATTGATCTAAGGGTTCATATTCCAAGGGTATAAAATTATTCATAGGGTTTATAATATTAACCCTTGGGTTCAATATACATCCCTTTTGTTTATAATCATGGTCAACCATGGTCCAATGTCACATGTGACAAAGATTTTATTAATATGAAAATCAACCATGGTGGAATGTCACATTGCGACGAAGTTTGTCTTAGTATGAAAATGGGCCATGGTAAACTATGTTTATTGTAGGGTTTACTAGTTCCTTGGATTTATAAGATTAATAATCCCTTAGTTTTATTAATCCCTTGAGTTTAAAATATTAATTCTTAGGGTTTATTAATCGCCTCGATTTAATATTAGTTTACTGGGTTTATTGATTCATTGGATTTGTTAATAATTTGTGTTTATGACATTAATTTGTTAGGTCTATAATAATAATAATCCCTTAGGTTTATTGATCCATTGTGTTTATAATACTAATAATTCCATGGGTTTGTTGATCCATTCTGTTTATAATATTAATCCCTAGAGTTTTATAACTATTTGGGTTGGTAATATTAATCCCTCGGGTTTATAATATTAATAATCCATTGTGTTTATTAAACCCCAATATTAAGGGTTAAATATTAGTCATAGGGTTTAATATTAATCCCTTAGGTTTATAATATCTATCACTTAGGTTTATTAACTTGTTGGGGTTATAATAATAACAGTCTCTAGTGTTTATTGATTCCTTGTGTTTATAATATTAATAGTCATGTGGGTTTACCAATCCTTTGGGTTTAAAATATTAACTCCCAGGATTTATTAATCCCTCGTGTTTTTAATATTGATCCCTTGTGTTTTTTGATCACCTAAGTTTACTAATTCCTTGCGTTTATAATATTAAACCTTCACTTATTTGTTCTTTAAGTTAATAATATTAATAATTCCTTTGGTTTATCATTTAATCCCTTGGGTTTATTAATCCCTTGAGTTTAAAATATTAATCCCTAGGGTTTACTAATCGCTTGAATTTTTAATACTATTTTGTTGGGTTTATTAATCATTTATATTTATAATATTAATGCCTTAAGTTTATAATATTAATAATCCCTTGGGTTTATTGATCCCTTGCATTTATAATATTAATAATTAATTTTGTTTATAATATTTATAATCATTTGGGTTTATTAAACCCCAATATTAAGGGCTAAATATTAGTCCTACAGTTTAATATTGGTCCCTTTAGTCTTATAATTCTTTGGGTTGATAATAATAATGCCCTTGGTTTCTAATATTAATAATCGGTTCGGTTTATTAGACCCTAATATTAAAGGTTAAATATTTGTCCTAGGGTTTAATATTAATACTTTAGGTTTATAATTTTTATCCCTTCATTTTAGTAATTAGTTAGGTTTATAATATTAACAATCCCTAAGGTCTATCGATCGTTTGACTTTAGAATATTAATAATCATGTGATTTAATCAATCCTTTGGGTTCAAAATATTAATTCCCAGGATTTATTAATCTCTTGTGTTTTTAATATTGATATCTTGGGCATGTTGATCCCTTAGGTTTCTAATATTTATCCATTGCATTCAGTGATTCACTCGGTTTATTAATCCCATGAGTTTAAAATATTAATTCTTAGGGTTTATTAATCATTTGGGTTTTTAGTTGTGTTTCTTGATTCCTTCGGTTTATTAATCATTTGTGTTTATAATATTAATCAACTTGGTTTATAATCTTAATAATCCCTTGGGTTTCTGGGTCATTTGTGTTTATAATATTAATAATTCCTTGGGGTTTTTTATCCATTGGGTTTATAATATTAATAAGCCCTTGGGTTTATTAAATCCTAATATTAAGGGTTAAATATTAGTGTTATAGTTTAATATTAATCCCTTAGGTTTACAATGTCTATCCCTTCATAATCCCTTGACTTTATAATATTAATAATCCCTTGGGTTTATTAAATCTCAATATTAAGAGTTAGATATTAGTCCTATGGATTAATTTTAATCCATTAGGTTTATAGTGTTTATCTCTTCATTTTATTAACTCGCTAGTTTTATAATATTAACAATCCCTAGGGTTTATTGATCACTTTGCTTTATAATATTAAGAGTCATGTGGTTTTATCAATGCTTTGGGTTTAAAATATTAATTTCTCCACTTTATTAATCCATTATGTTTTTAATATTGATCCCTTGTGTTCTTTTATCCCTTAGGTTTATAATATTTTTCCCCTTTGGTTTACTAATTCCTTGGGTTTATAATATTTAACGCTTAGGTTTATTTGTTCCTTAACTTTATAATATTAATAATTCCTTGGGTTTATCATTTAATCCCTTGCATTTATTCATCCCTTGAGTTTAAAATATTAATTCCTAGGGTTTATTAATCGTTTAGGGTTTTAATATTAGTTTTTTAGGTTTATTAATTGATTTGGTTCATTAGTCATTTGTATTTATGATATTAATGTCTTGGCGTTATAATATTAATAATATCTTGGGTTTATTGATCCCTTGTGTTTATAATATAACTAATACCTTGGGTTTGTTGATCCATTGGGTTATAACATTATTCCCTTGAGTTTTCTAATTCTTTTGGTTGGTAATTTATTTATTTATTTATTATTTTTTTTTTGAATAAAGACTAATTCTATTAAGATAAGAAAAGTATAATACAATCAAGCTTGCATACAAGCAAAGTAGAAAAGCAAGGGAGTTGTAGGTGATATGCTATCAACCCCGCTCCTTAGATACAGTCAAGGAAAGGGCCATAAAAAACACTACAGTACAAAAAGATAGAACTAAGTAGAGAAAGCTACCCCGAGGGGTTAGTTCCTACCACACGACATTTTTTGCCTTTTTTCTTGCTTACTTTGACCCACCCAGTGGAGTTTGGCTGAGCCATAACAAGTTGAAGACTGTTCTGCACTCATGGTGGAATATCCTTATCAGAGTCTGAGGACGAAGATAAATGAGAACATTTCTGAGAAATCTGAGGGTTAGAGGGAACCGCTAGACCGACTGAGGGAGCTTCCATCGGAATATCATCATTCTACATATCAGATTCAGTTTCCTCATCATTCTGCACATCTGCTTCAGATTCCTCCTCACCCAAATTAGAGAAATCTAAATTGTCCAAAGGATGGGGAGGCTCAAAAGGATTCCAGCTCTTGGATTTGGGCTTGCGATTCAGATTCTTCTTTTTATCGAGGAACTGGGAACATGTACTCTGGAGGTGCCCCGTTTGATGACAATGGTGGCAGTAGAAGGTTGTGTTCTCGTAATCCAAGGGCTGAGTCCAGTGGAAATCTCCAATCTTGAGATTAATTTGATCCGGAATTCCTTTGCTGATATCTATTTCTGCACACAGTCTACCGTAGGTGTAGAGACCATTTTCCTTTCTTGAGGTATCTGTAGCCAGGTAGCATCCTAAAGTATTTCCAATGGCTAAGAAGACAGAGAAATGCCATAGATGAGCCGGAAGATTCGGGAGCCTGACCCAAATGGGAAGCTTGGAGATGACAGCTGTAGAAGGGTCGAAGTCTGGAAACCAAGGGGTGAGAAAAAGCCCAGCCGAACCCCAGAACCAAGGGCCTCCCGTTAAGGCCTTCTGGTAGTCTTCATTTAAGTCAAAAACCACAATGAAGAATCCTTTTGAACATAAGAAGATCTTGCTTTTTTTAGTCCAAGAGGAATGGACCCATTGGTACAGATCTACTGTGCGAGGGAAAAGCCCATTAAATCTGCATATGAGTGCTGATTCTACAAATATCTGGTAGCGATTTTCAATCTCAGGATGAGAGGAATTGATGGAGGGAATTTCCTCTAATTTGTCTACCAGAAACAGCTTTGGAGCACCATTTGGCTAGGCTACCTTCGAAGAGAACTGAGGTTGGGCAGCGTCTTTGCAAGCTGGATCCTATAAGAGAAAGAAGGGGCAGAGGAGGTCTGCCCAAAGGAACCACCTCTTAAACGGAAAGAAGCCCCAATAGAAGCGTCCTTATGAATGTTGTAAAAGGAGAGAGGAAGGGGATTCATAAGTTGCTAATCCTTATATAGCAATCTGAGGTAAGAGGAGTGGATCCCCAGCCGGCGTTCGAGATTTTGCAAAAGATCCTGCACGAGATCTGTTGCGTGAACCCATTTCATCCTTGTCTTACCCAAGAGTTTGACTTGGATCTGAAATGCCTGTGATTCTTCAGACTGATCTCGCTGGTTCTGGAGAGGAACCTCTGCAAGCATATCTGGCGAGAACGAGGAGCAGATTCACTGCTTGCTAATGGCAGAGATGAGATCTGGATCAATCTAGCCGTGGAAATGGGATGAGGAGGAGACAGATATCCATGGCTGAATCCTTGGCCTACTGCTTTGGAATTTAAAATCAGCCCTATTTGTTGCAGGAGAAAAGGGGCGGAGTGGATTCTTGGCATCGCTCTCATTTTCTTGAGCTGCGGGAGAAACGTCTGTGCGCCGAATCACCAGATCTGGGAAGTTTGCGGAGCAGGTCTTTGATCTCTGGAAGCAAGTTACAGCGAAAGCCATAGCTTAGCGTTCGGAGCTCCGGTTCTTCCTTATTAACACTATATTCCTTTTGGTTGGTAATATTAATCCCTTGGGTTTATAACATTAATAATCCCCTGGGTTTATTAAACCTCAGTAGCAAGGCTTAAATATTAGCCCTAGGGTTTAATATTAATCCTTTAGATTTATTATGTTTATCCGTCCAGTTTATTAATTCAGTGGGTTTATAATATTAAGAATCCCTAAGGTATATTGATCCCTTAGGTTTATAATGTTAATAGTCATCTGGGTTTACCAATCCTTTGGGTTAAAAATATTTATTCCTAGGCTTTATTAATCCCTTGTGTTTTTAATATTGATCCCTTAGATTTGTTGATCCCTTAGGTTTATGATATTTATCCCTTGTGTTTATAATATTAAACACTTGGGTTTATAATATTAATCCCTTAGGTTTATTAGTCCCTTGGGTTTATAATATTAATAATTCCCTGGGTTTATAATTTAGTTCCATGGGTTTATTTATCCTTGGAGCTAAAAATATTAATTACTAGAGCTTATTAATCCCTTTTGTTTTTTCTATTGGTCATTGGGTTTATTTATTTGTTACATTTATAATATTTACCCCTCGAGTTTACTAATTCATTGGGTTTATAATTTAAATAATCCCTTGGGTTTAAAATGATAATTCCTAAGACTTATTAATCCCATGTGTTTTTAATTTGATTCCCTGAGTTTGTTGATCCTTTATGTTTATAGTATTTATCCATTGGGTTTACTAATTGATTGCGTTTATAATATTAAAATATTTAGTTTATTAGTTGTCTTAGTTTACAATATTAATAACCATGTTTGTTTTTTAATCCCTTGGATTTATTTTGTATTTTTAATTTACTTTAAGTAAATATACTGAAGATATTGACAATTATATTAATAAATATATAAAAATTGTTTGCAGTATTAATAAGAGAGATATAATTATTATAAATAATAGTGAAATACTATTATTATGTTATATTTCAATTATATAATAATTTGAATTATATTAATAAATATATAAAAATTATTGACAATATTAATAAGAGATATATACTTATTATAAGTAATAGTAAATACTATTATTATGTTTAATTTCAATTAGATAATAGTTTGAATTATAACCATTAATATATTAGCAAAATTTAATAATATATTATTATTTCATATTTTATTATTATATATAAATAGATATATTATTTCATATATATATATATATAGATATAGATATATTAATTATTAACCTTAACATAATGGTGAGAATAAATGTTTATTATTAATAAAAACTAAATGCTATTATTATGTCATATGTGGATTAGATTAAAGTTTTAAATATAACTATTAATATATTAGAAAAAAATTATGTAACAACTAATATTATATTAATATATGTTAACATAAAAAATATAATTATATAAATATAAAATATTATGGCTATTATTATTTATACAATTATTAATAATAAGAAATAGTAACATATCAACCACATTGGTAAATGTTATTGCTTTATATCAACAACATTGGTAAATGTAGTTGTGTTAATTATATTTACTATCATATAAATCATTTTTTAAATTATATTTTTTTAAATAATTTTAAAAAAATAACATAAATCCTTTAAAAAAAATGGTCATGCTCACTCCACCACTCTCCCTGTCTAACTCTCGCCTCCAACATAATTATGGGACTCCTCTACTTCTTCCCTCCCACATAATGATGAGACTCTTCGTGGCCCGATGAGAAGTAAGTTAGCTGAAATGCATGTGAAGAGATCCCTGCAACTTGGTCGAATCTAGTTATCTATAGATTTCTAGTCAAGTATGTTAAAGATCTTCTCTTGAAGGCCAAAGGGCTTGCGGCCAAGCTTCTAATTATCTTGAAGACCTTGTTAAATGGTATCGACACTATCTATTAAGGAACTTTAAGCAACCTCTCGTTCCTCTCCCTTGATTGTAAAAAATTCAGTGTAGAAGAAAGAGGATCTAACTGATTGTCACATACCATCTATTGTTTTATGAAATTTCATATCTATATGTGGTTGAATTAGTGGATGAAAGGAGCATATTTTATTGGTTTAAGTGATTAGGTTGTTCAATCAATAACCACAATTTATGTGGTGTCGTTAATTTGGAAGTGGATGGTGATTTTTTAAATTAATTTTTAAGACTTATTTTTATTGTTAATTTGGAAATGTAGATTTCTTAATTTCTCTTTGTAGATTTATTTGTTTTTATTTTTAAAATCAAAAATAAAAATAAAAATAAATCATTATAGTTTTTTTTAACATAATAATAAATAAAAATAAACCACTACATTACTTTTAGTAGTGATATGCTTTATTATTATTATTATTATTTTTAATTTGTAATTTTTTTAAAAATATATTCTAAGCAATAAATCCATTCAAATTATCAAAACAAACTAATAAAATTATAACTTTCTATTACTTATGCTGATAATTATATAAAATATATATACTTAGCTTTGTATTAAATATGTATATTTATTGTTTATATTCTACCTTCATTTACCTACTGATGTGTGTTAGAATATATAACTAGCGCAACCACATTTACTAATGTGGTTGATATACTCCAATAGGTATATATAAAGTGCATCTACAACCATATTAGTAAATGTAGTTTATATTCCTGATAGGACTATATCAACTAAATTAATAATTATTTAGTGTATCTTGTTAAATGATAACTATGAATAATTACCAATATCTATATAAATAATAAAAATATATTTATGGTTATTACTTTATATTATGTCATATATTAATATAAGATTATCTTAATTATAGAATATTATATTAATATATAAAGAGTTATATTTCAAACTATAACATAATAATAACATTGAATAATTATTTATTTCTCATAATAGTTATAGATAATAAGTATTATATATTTATTGATATAATTGTCAATATCTTTTATATATATATAGGTGGAATATATTGATAATGTTAACTATAGACAATATATTAAATGAAATGATATATATATATATATATATATATATATATATATATATATATATATATAAATATAAACTCAATATTAGTGGAATGAATTAACAATATTGTTATTTATTACATTGCAATAAATATTAGTGTTTATAATAATGGAATTAGTATAAGGATTTATCATATTTGTTTTTTAATATAGATTTTTTAATATATAAGATAGTATAAAGAGTTTTAATATAGTACTTATATAGAATTTACATAGGGCTTATATTAAGGAAAAAGAGTAGTAATGATTGAAGTTCATGTCATTGTAACATATATATCTTAAACAAACTTAAATAAATTTCCATAGTTTTCAAATTATATGAATATTTTTTAGCATTTTGTATTATAGCTTTTAATAATTTTAATAGATTACAATAAGTTTTTCTTTTTATTTCTCAATAAATTGAATAGAATTTTCATCCGTCTAATTTCATTTTGGAATAGATCATCTAATGTGTTATATATATATATATATATATATATATATATATATATATATATATATTCTGTTAGACACACATGGAATATGAGTAGACATGAGTGATAAAAAGATGAATTTCTTTTACTATTAACATAACTGTACATTTATAATGCATTCTTGTGACCACTGGATTCATCTTCCAATGTCTCTTGGATTCCTTTAACTATTTAACTTCCACACCATAACCTTTAGAGGATAAGGTGTCTAAGATTCACCCCATTAATCTGTAGGGGTATGTATGAGTCCAAGAAGATAGTAGTAATACTAAATGTGCAAAAATGTGGATTCCAACACTAGGCTGAATGACCACTGGGCTCTCTGAAATGTTAGTATGAGGTGGTGTTTTAAGGATGACCACCAACACTCCAACGCTTAGTGCAGTTCATAGAACTCTTCTAAATATTGCAAGAAGCTGAGGCCTTATGCTATAGGAAGTGCTCCTTAATTCTTTGAAGAGGGAGACCTTGAACTCAGAAAAAGGGAAGTCTCAACCTGTGGTGGTTTAAGGATGACCAACAACTCTAGAGTTCTTAATGCAATTTCTGTAACTCTTCCAGAACTAACAAGAACCTAAAGTCTTCAGCTAGAGGAAGCCTCCCCAATTCTTTGAGGAGGGAGAAGCTCAACCTAAAAAGGGAGGTCTCAACCCCAAATAGATGGTTTAGAGTTGGCCACCAACCAAAGAAATTCTCAAGGGAATTTCTATCTCTAGCTACAACTTTGAATCCAGTATGGCAGATTGTGGATCAAGCTCACTTGATGTGTCTTTGAAACTTGTAGATGGCCATCACCCCCCCAATCCAATACAAGGTGAGATGATGGAGAAAATTCAATTTCAAGACTTTTCAATACTCTATAAGAAATTTTAACATATGACTGAACTATATTGTTGGTTGTCGAAGCCCATTACCAAGGAGTGATCCATCCAAGATGAATATTTTTTCTTGTAGGAGGCTTGTTTTTGAAGCATTTGGGTGAATAATGAGTATGCTTACCATAATGCTTGCACAAATGAAGATCAAAACAATGATCTATCATATGGCCAACTCGATCATAGTGTTGACATTTCACAAATTTTGGTTGCAAATGTGGTGGAGTAGAATTTGGAACAGGTGAAGGTGAACCACCATGAGGAAACCCAACACTTTGAAATTGAATGAGCTTAGAATAGTGTGCAATATGAAAGGAAACCTCCTTATCGTATCCAAGACCTGTTATGTGCTTTTTGTTTGCAAACTCTTCCCAAGGTCTAATGATTGTCTTGGGAAGTACGGATTTAATTTCCACACATGTATTCAAATCTTCTCTGAAATGAGAACTTGATCTGAATCAACATTATTGACGTGATGAATTTCTATTATTGATAGGATCCTCTTTCAAAGTTAGGTAGTGGATTCTTCTGAACTAAAACAATTTTAGAAGGATTTCTTTTTTGTTGTAACTCATCTTGCTAAAGTTGAGATTCAAGCAGCAAAAAATCAATATTTTCTTATGCATTTTACAAGAAAGTTCGAATGTTTGTGATAGTACTTTTGCTGAATTTTACAATATCATCAACAATGGATTGTATCAAGGTATTCAGTAACTCTAAAACATTATTAATTCGGTCCATTTGCAAAAATAATGATTCAAAAAATGAAAAATATACGATTTTATATAAAATAAACCCAACATTGCTCTCAATATGCCTTAGCTATGTATCAGTATTTTGTGTTGACAATGTCAGATATATCATGAAGAGAATTCTAGTCTTTAGAAAAAGAATCTGAAGGAACTGAAGTATGACATCCAAATCCTTTTACCAATAAATTCAAGATATTAATGACCAACTTTATATCCTTCCTGGTAACAATAGATGCTTAGAAGTATTCAAATGTTGGTAGCTCAAAAGAAAATTTCATACCAATGCATCTGCACATACAAGGTTAAATACTCAACACACATACCATTCTCAAACTAAACAAATGAATCACTGCTTCAAGGAAATTAAACACATATATCAACGATGACCTTCCATAAAATCACTACTCACTTCATTCAATGTTTTCTGAAATGTTGCCACCCGTCCAACATTACCATGGGGCCCGTGTAGATCATTGGGTTATGTTCGAATCAGAAGATCACTCGTCTCCCTTTGGAGGACATGGCTTCAAAGGCAACTATTGCTTCAATTTTTTAGGAAATCATGGTAGTGCTTATTACAAGCAACTAGTGGAGCAAAACAAGAAGTATATCCAACGACCAACTACTATGGAGAAATGCAATGAGCTTTCAAAGCATTTATTCTGCACATGATTAGAAAGAATTCCTAACCGATAAGAATCATTTTGGAAGGAAGTGGACGTTAGGAAACTATGTTTGAGTGGTGCCCAAAGCATTGCCACTAAAAAGATTTATTTTTTCTTTACAACATTCAACATATAAGTGAAATCGTGAGGCGGAGAGCATTCAACGTTTACCATTCAATGTAACCAGTCCTTGAGGGAGGTATGACTATGGAGAAATTTTATATGGACAATGTGGACTATGGTATTTTATTGGGGGTAAGGGCATGTAATGAATTCAATTGTGATACATAGACCTAGCCAAAATTTTTGATATTATACCTGCATGTAGATTATAGCCTAACAACTTGCTACCTAGAAATGGCTATGCCAAATGGAATTCTAATAGACCTCGAAGCAGAATGGCTATACCAAATTCTGATGTAGGTATGTAGCCTTACAAACAAGGAAGACAAAACTGACATTTATAGAGGCCACAAAACAAGTGGCTCAAATTAGAGAATGGCCAAAATTCTCTTGAAGCTTTGATACCATGTTAGACACACATGGAACGTGAGAAGACATGAGTGATAAAACAATGAATTGATTTTACTATTAACATAGATGTACATTTATAATACATTCTTATGACTATTGGATTCATCTTCCAACTTCCCTTGGACTCGTTTGACTATTTAACCTCCACATGATAACCCTTAGAGGATTAGGTGTCGAATATCTATATCTATATATATATCAAGGATTAATATTATAATTCCAAGGGACAATAAATCCAAGGGAATTATATTAAACCTTAGGATTTATATTATACACTCTACAATTATAAACTTTAAGGTTAAAAACCTTAAACCCAATATTATAAACCAGAATAAGCCATAAACCCTGAATCCAATATTATAAACGAGAATATTAAACCCTAATTTATTCAATGTCTTAATTACAACACTGAATAAATTGTAGTGTAATGTATAATTGTGATAATGATTGTCACTGTGATTGTCACACTACTTGTCGCATTATGGTTTTAATGTTAATATTAAGTTTTACAATAGGTTTTAATGTTGATATTAAGTTTTACATTACATTTTAATGTTATTAAGTTTTACATTAGGTTTTATAAATCGAGATGATTAATCATCCCAATGTATTAATATCATAAACTAAAGGGATTAATATTATTAACCCTTCGTATTAATAAACCCAAAGGTTTATTATTATTACAAACCTAAGGGATTAATATCATAAACCCAAGGGACTCTAAATCCTAGGAGCAATATTAATCCCAAGTATTAATATATCAAACCTTATATTAATATTATAAACTTAATATTTTAAACCTTAATATATTATTATACATATTATGGATTGATATTATAAACCCAAGGGATTAAAATCCGTAAACTCAATATTATAAACCAAAATTAACGCTAAACCCTGACTCCAATATTATAAACCAAAATATTAAACCCTAATTTATTCAATGTTGCAATGTGATATTGAGTAAATTGCAATGTAATGTACCATTTTGAGAATGATTGTCACACTACTTGGCACATTGCAATGATGTTTATTACATTGCAGCGATAGATTTATGAACCATTCTACTATTGAACATTTCAAACTTTCATAATAAATGCAATATTATAAACCCAATATTAAACCCTTATATTATAAACATAATATTAAACACAATATTGTAATCCCATTATTAAAGACCCTAATATTATAAACCTAATAATAAACCCCAATTTTGTAACATCACAATGTGATGTTGAATAGATTGCAATGCAATAAAACATTACGACAATCATCGTGAAATTAATGTTTGCATTGGGACAATGTTTGTCACAATGCGATGTTGGACACATTTTTGTACCATTCCAACATCATGATATTAAACCTTAATATTAAACTAAATATTACAAAACCTGTCATAAAACCAAATATTATAAATCTAAAGATTAATATTATAAGCCTAAGGGACTAATAATATTATAAACTCAAGGTATTAATAAACGCAATTGATTAACATTATAAAACAAAGGGATAATAAAACCAAGGGAATCATATTAAACTATAGGATTTAGATTATAAACCGAAGGGATTACAAATCGTGGGATTAGTATTATAAACCCAAGGGATTAAAAACACTAGTATTAATATTATAGACCCTAAACCCAATATTATGAAACAGGATAAACCTTGAAGCCTAAACCCAATATTATAAAAAAGAATATTAAACCATAATTTATTCGATGTTGCAATGTGACATTGCATAAATTGCAATGTAATGTATCATTGTGACAATGATTGTCACACCACTTGTGGCATTACGCTGATACCTATTACACTGTGATGTCAATATTATAAACCCAAGGGATTAATATCAGAAACACAAGGGACAATAAACCTAAGGGAATAATATTAAATTTTTTTATATATATTATACACCCTACTAGTATAAACCTTAAACACAATATTATAAACCAAAATAAACCATAAATCCAATATTATAAATGAAAATATTAAACCATAATTTCTTCAATGTCATAATTGCAAGAATGAATAAATTGCAACGTAATGTATAATTGTGATAATGATTGTCACATTGATTATCACACTGCTTGTTGCATTATGGTTTTAATGGTAATATTGAGTTTTACACTAGGTTTTATAAACCCAAGCGATTAATCATCCCAATGGATTAATATTATAAACCGAATGATTAATATTATTAACCCAAGTGATTGCTAAACTCAACAGTTTATTAATATTATAAAGCCAAGGAATTAATGGACCCAAACATTTCTTAATATTGTTAAATAGAGAATCCATACAGGCTAGTAGAATTTTTATTGCTAATGGAAAACCTGTGAGCAATTTAGGAAACCAGAATCCATACAGGCTAGTAGAATTTTTATTGCTAATGGAAAACCTGTGAGCAATTTAGGAAACCAGAATCCATACAGGCTAGTAGAATTTTTATTGCTAATGGAAAACCTGTGAGCAATTTAGGAAACCAGAATCCATACAGGCTAGTAGAATTTTTATTGCTAATGGAAAACCTGTGAGCAATTTAGGAAACCAGAATCCATACAGGCTAGTAGAATTTTTATTGCTAATGGAAAACCTGTGAGCAATTTAGGAAACCAGAATCCATACAGGCTAGTAGAATTTTTATTGCTAATGGAAAACCTGTGAGCAATTTAGGAAACCAGAATCCATACAGGCTAGTAGAATTTTTATTGCTAATGGAAAACCTGTGAGCAATTTAGGAAACCAGAATCCATACAGGCTAGTAGAATTTTTATTGCTAATGGAAAACCTGTGAGCAATTTAGGAAACCAGAATCCATACAGGCTAGTAGAATTTTTATTGCTAATGGAAAACCTGTGAGCAATTTAGGAAACCAGAATCCATACAGGCTAGTAGAATTTTTATTGCTAATGGAAAACCTGTGAGCAATTTAGGAAACCAGAATCCATACAGGCTAGTAGAATTTTTATTGCTAATGGAAAACCTGTGAGCAATTTAGGAAACCAGAATCCATACAGGATAGTAGAATTTTTATTGCTAATGGAAAACCTGTGAGCAATTTAGGAAACCAGAATCCATACAGGCTAGTAGAATTTTTATTGCTAATGGAAAACCTGTGAGCAATTTAGGAAACCAGAATCCATACAGGCTAGTAGAATTTTTATTGCTAATGGAAAACCTGTGAGCAATTTAGGAAACCAGAATCCATACAGGCTAGTAGAATTTTTATTGCTAATGGAAAACCTGTGAGCAATTTAGGAAACCAGAATCCATACAGGCTAGTAGAATTTTTATTGCTAATGGAAAACCTGTGAGCAATTTAGGAAACCAGAATCCATACAGGCTAGTAGAATTTTTATTGCTAATGGAAAACCTGTGAGCAATTTAGGAAACCAGAATCCATACAGGCTAGTAGAATTTTTATTGCTAATGGAAAACCTGTGAGCAATTTAGGAAACCAGAATCCATACAGGCTAGTAGAATTTTTATTGCTAATGGAAAACCTGTGAGCAATTTAGGAAACCAGAATCCATACAGGCTAGTAGGTTTTCCATTAGCAATAAAAATTCTACTAGCCTGTATGGATTCTGGTTTCCTAAATTGCTCACAGGTTTTCCATTAGCAATAAAAATTCTACTAGCCTGTATGGATTCTGGTTTCCTAAATTGCTCACAGGTTTTCCATTAGCAATAAAAATTCTACTAGCCTGTATGGATTCTGGTTTCCTAAATTGCTCACAGGTTTTCCATTAGCAATAAAAATTCTACTAGCCTGTATGGATTCTGGTTTCCTAAATTGCTCACAGGTTTTCCATTAGCAATAAAAATTCTACTAGCCTGTATGGATTCTGGTTTCCTAAATTGCTCACAGGTTTTCCATTAGCAATAAAAATTCTACTAGCCTGTATGGATTCTGGTTTCCTAAATTGCTCACAGGTTTTCCATTAGCAATAAAAATTCTACTAGCCTGTATGGATTCTGGTTTCCTAAATTGCTCACAGGTTTTCCATTAGCAATAAAAATTTCTTAATATTATAAACCCATGGATTATAAACCCAAGGGATTAAAACCCATAAAATTAATATTATAAAGCCATTATTAAAAGCCCCAATATTATAAACCCAATATTAAACCCTTATATTGTAAACCTAATATTAAACAAACTATTATATGCCGAATATTAGAAACCATAATATTATAAACTTATTATTAAGCCCCAATTTTGTAACGTCACATTGTGATGTTGAATAAATTGAAATGCAATGCAACATTGAGACAATCATTGTCAAATTAATTGTTGCATTAAGACAATGTTTGTCACAATATAATTTTGGACACGTTTTTGTACCATTCCAACATCATGAGATTACACCCTAATATTAAATTGAACATTATAAAACCTAACATCATAAAATCCAATATTATAAACGAGAATATCAATATTATAAACTTGAGGGACTAATAATATTATAAACTCAAGGGATTAATAAACATAATGGATTAATTTTATAAAACGAAGGGATAATAAACCCAAGGGAACAATATTAAACACTAGGATTTAGATTATAAATCGAAGGGATTACAAACCTTAGGATTAGTATTATAAACCCAAAACCCAATATTATGAAACAGAATAAACAGTAAACCTGATAATTATAAACCATAATTTAAACCCTAATTTATTCAATGTTACAATGTGACATTGAATAAATTGCAATATAATGGATCATTGTGACAATGACTGCCACACAACTTGTGGTGTTATGATGATTCTTGTCACATTACATTATTGAATAGATTTTCGTTCCATTCCAACATCAGAATATAGAACCCCAATATTACACCAAATATTAGAAACCCCAACTTTATAAAACCCAACATTATAAACCCTAATACTAATATTTTTTTTCTAAGTAAAACTATTCTATTGAAAATAAGCAAAATAATAATAGATCGAGGCTCCAGCCTCTGCGGTGCGTAACAACATTGTGTCATAATTGTCAAAAAAAGAAACTCGACAACCCTTCAAGGGGAAACCAGTACGAGGAGATTACAACAAAAAATCCACACAGGGGTCCTAGTTCAAAATCAATTAAAGAATACTAAAAGGTTTGAAAAAACAAGAGTAAAAACCTCAAACAACAAGCTTGTAAAACCTCCATTGATCTGCATGGCAACACCTGGCAACTAGACATATCGTTTGGGTGCTCTGACCATGGAAGGGACCCCCTCAATGTTGTATGGGTTGGGCTCTTCCACAATGCGACACGCGTACTCATCCTTTGCCAACATGCCACTCGGGATGCCACTTATCGTTTGAATGCTTGCTGGGCTACCCTTCGCTGCATGCTCGCTTCCAGCTAGCTCCTTGCCATGCGAAATTTCAATTCTCCTTGCCTTTTGCTACTTTGATGATTCATTGTCATCCCTGTTCCTCTTAGTCGCCTTCTGCTTTGCACTGTTGTTCTTTTTCCTTGGTCTACAATCGTCGGTTTGAGCATCCTCCTCAACCTATGAACTAGTATCCTCACTGAAGGTTTTGCTAATTGTGGCTAATATTTCTAGCCAAATCAGCAAACTCTGGAAGCAAAATTGGGTGGTATGGTGAGAGCGGTGAGTGGGGGTGAGGGAATTTTCTATTTAGGTAGATGTGTTTGCACTTTGGAAGCCATGGGCCTGTGACTACCCTCTACCATTGCGCGTATCACGGTATCTTCCAGAGAAGGGACCATGGGAATGAGTGATGGATGGGGAGGAGAATGGAGCAGTAGAATCAGGGTTGGGCATTGCGGGGGGGTGTATGATTCCACCTCAACTACCCCCGCGTCTACAACACTTGCGATGTCGAGTGTGCACCATGACTGTGATGTTATTTGGATTTGTAGGTGGGGAGGAGGAGGTTTCTCGGGGATTGAATTGGTTATGCTGAGGAAGAACAGAGGAATTCTGAGCATGATTTAGCACACAGTGTGTTGTTTGGGAAAAATGGAAGCCATTTCCCAAGTCGACACAGCTAAGTATCCAACACCTCCTGCCAGTGATGGTGCATGAGCTTGGCTCCACTACGTGAGGGGGACAAGAATAGTTTAGCAAGGGAGGGATGAACGAAATGTGGCTTGCTTCCACCATTGCCTTATGCTTGCTACGTATTTCCCGACTGAAGCACCAGAGTAAATGTGCCTACAGGTCGACTGGAAATTTCCATAAATTGGCGTGGGGAGGGATGCGGGTGGCCATGTATCCTAGTCACCCACCGTCTTGTCACCTATTCTTCATTAATGGCCTCATTATCACCCACATCTGGGTATGCCTCTTCACTCTATACCATTTCATGAAATTCCTTTATTTGGGAAGCAGTGGCCAAAGTATTGAGAAAACCTGTATGTACAGTCCGATCACTGTCCACCCCTGAATTAGCCAAGAAATCAACCAATTTGTTGCCTTCTCTTCTGATATGTTGGAAGGTGACTACTCTGTTGGTGGTGAGCCATTGTTCGATGAGCTCTAATCTTGCTGCCAATCTCCAACTGCTGACTACTTTGTATGCCGGGGTCCCCTGTAGGATCTGATTAACCATGTTAATGAGAATTTGAGAGTCACCTTCAATTACTAGTGGGAGGAAGTTGTGTTGTTGAGCTAAAATAAGCCCTTGCCATAGCCCTTCTAGCTCTACAGAGTTGTCTGTGTCCCATCTTATGGAGCCTAGGAAGATTAGAAGAGGTTTCCAATTGTGATCCCTGAATGCTAATCCATAGCCTGCTTTGCCTGGGTTACCTTTGGAGGCACCATCGAAGTTTAATTGGATCATATTATGTGGTGGAGGAATCCATTTGTTTGGTATAGTTTGATGTAAAGAGGATTTACTTTGTTTTGCCTGTACCTGGTTCATCCGAATATTCCAATTTGTCCATATATTCTGCTCCTGAGGAATGGAAGGAAAATCCTCTTCAATCCATGTTTAAAGCTTTAATGTTTCCTAAAGGTTTTTGCAAAGGTTGTTCCATAGGACTTATAATGGTGTAGATTGATCTTTAAAGATGCGCCGATTTCTTTCTTTCCATATAGTCCACATAAGAAGACTTGGGATGATTTTCCATAAAGAGTTTAACAGTTTGCTCTTGTACGGATTGTTTGTGCAACTACGAATGGTGTTAGTAATATCCTCTTTAATTCTTCCTTCTTTTTGGCAGCTGAAACTTGTTTTTTCCCAAAGTCTGTTTGCTAAATGACATGAGTTCATGAGATGCAGAATTGTTTCTTCCCATTGTTTACAATTGGGGCATATGAAGAGCCCTTGGAAGCTCCTTTTCCTTAAATTATCCCAAGTAAGTATTTTGTTTTGACATAACAACTAGAGGAAAGTTGAATCTTTTGGCCATATGTTTGGCGACCATATTTTGTTCCATAGAGGATCTTTGACTATTTGTTGGCCGAGTAATAGATTGTAAGCCTCTTGAGTGGTGAACGTTCCTCGTGCCTTGTAACCCCATAGTATTATATCTTTCTTGTCAGAAAAACGTATTTTCCTATTGATGAGCTCTGTCTCCAGCTTCTTGTGAATAGATTTTGTTCCTTGTTGGATGATGTTGTCCATGCTTATCCACTATCTGTATCCCTACGTGGTATTAGGCGTCCAATGCTAGGTAACTTTATCCATCTCATGCTCTTCCAATTCTTGTATTTGGTGAGCTCTAATCAGTTCACTTAGGTTGGGTCTCTGCTGCCATGAATCATCCCAAAAACATGCATTGTTGCCATCCCTTATTTCCCAGCAACTATGCTGCTGGATTAGAACTTTGTGTTGACTAGCCACATTCCAGATTAAGGAACCTTTTCCCACTTCTGTGAGGCAAATTAACTTATCTGTCGGCCGGTGGTTTGCATATTTAGCATTCCAAAGGATGGCCCATGGTGTGTGTGGAGAAGAAATCCATTTCCACCATAAACGTGCTCCCATAACTGCATTGCTATGCTCAAGATCACAAAGACCAGTGCCCCTTGAAATTTTTGGACAGCAAATCGTAGCCCATTTAACAGTGCCCATTTTTTGTTTTGTCTCGATGATCCCCATAAAAAATTTCTCTGAATATTTTTTATTTTCTTAGGCACCCATTTTGGGGTTGCTAATATAGAGAATAGATAAAGAGGCATGGATTACAGGACAACTTTGACTAATATTAGACGACTGGCCATATTGAGGGCTCTATAAGTCAAGGAGGAAAGGTGATCTTCCATTTTCTCGAGGAGCAATTGCTAGGTGGAGTGCTTTAGAGCAGAGTTGGTCATGGGTGTACCCAAATATTTAGAGGGGAGAGAGGCAACTAAGAATCCAAAAATGCGTACTATAGAAGATTGAGTGATGGAAGGGGTATGAGAGAAGAAAATTTGGGATCTTGCATTGTTAATGCTGGCACCAGAGGCTTCAGAGAACTCAATCAGAAGGGATTTTAATTTACAAGCTTCTTGAACCGAGGGATGGACAAACAGCATATTATCGTCCACAAATTTTTGGTATGTAAAAGGAGGGATGTTGGGGAAAGAGAGAACTCTGAGCTACTGGGATTGAAGAGGATTTTTGATACTTCGTCCAAGCCCTTCCGCCATTAAAACGAACAAAAAGGGGCAAAGAGGATCACCTTGTCGTATACCTCTAGAGGGGTGAAAGGGGGTGGAAGGTAAGCCATTAATCAGAATGGAGAAAAAAGTGGAGGATATAAGACTCATAACCCACCTAACCCAGGGTTGGGAGAATCCAAAGGCTATTAGCATCTTTTGAATGTAAGTCCAACTTAGTTTATTGAAAGCTTTTGAAAGGTCAATTTTAAGGAGCATACCTACTTTTTTGAGCTGCTTCATGGAGTGTATGATCTCATGGGTGAGAATAATGCCATCTGTGATTTGTCGTCCTTCCACATATCCCAATTTCTCTGGCGAGATGAGCAGAGGTAGCAACGGCTTCATGAGGGAGGAAATAACTTCAGATATGATTTTGTAAGTAACATTATAGAGAGCGATAGGCCTGAAATTGTCCTGTGTTAAATATTATGCTTCTTTGGGGATGAGGGCAATAAAAGTCGCGTTGAGTGAGGGAAGCATCCATCGTGAAGTCTGGGATTCTTCAAAAACTTTCCAGACTTCCTCTTTTGTGACATCCCAGAAATTATGAAATAAATTTGAGGTAAAACCATATGGACCAGGTGCTTTTCCTTCCTTGAGCTGTCACATAGAGGACTCAACTTCCTGTAGAGTTTTTGGACGAAGAAGGAGCTGATTGTGTTCTTCAGTGATAATTTTTGGAATGTTCTGTATAATCTTCTCTATAACTAGCTGTCGATTGACTTGTGGTTCTTGATGCATTTGTTTGAAATAATTAAGAAGCTCTTGCTCTATGTCCTCATGTTTTTCCAGGCATGCTCCTTGCTAATTCTGAATATGATTGATATTGTTATGCTTTCTTCTCTGTATGGTGGTTTGATGGGAAAATTTCGTATTTCTCTCTCCCTCCTTAAGCCATCCGACTCTAGATTTTTGCTTCCATAGTGTTTCCTCTTGTTTTTCTCTTTTTGTTATTTGTATTTGAAGGAGCTTTTCCTACTCTGAGAGGGTTTGAGTTCTTCCCTCCATGATGATAGTCTACTGGATTTTGTTCATTCCCTAAGCTAGAGCATTTTGAGCTTGGAAGATATTGCTAAAGGTCAGTTGATTCCATTGCTTAATGTTATTTTTGAGATCCTTGAGTTTTTGTTCGAATTGATGCATTTTTAAACCTTCCAGTCAATTGAAGCTTCTCCAAGCTGTGTGTATCAGGTTGTTGAAGTCTGGATGCATTAACTAGAAAGCCTCAAACCAAAAATGTCTCCTAGTGGTGTTCCCAGCCCTTTGCCATTGGAGCGAAATAGGCCAGTGATCTGAAGCAGTGAGAGGTAAGATCGAGGCAGAAAGATCTCCTCCAAGATGAATGGCATTGTCTGACAGAAAAAATCTATCCAGTCGGGAGGCGATTTGATGAGTTCCAGTTCTTCTATTATTCCATGTGTAGATACCATTATTGAATGGCATATCTATGAGCCAGTTATTTTGGATGAAGTTCTTTAGATGGATACTTTCACCATCCAGTTTGTTCCTACCTATTTTTTTTCTTCGAGTTTAGGAATCATATTGAAGTCTCCTCCTATAATCCAGATTGGATGAATTATGTTGGAGTTGATCAGAGTTAATGTATTCAGAATGTCTATTTTATTCACAGCCTCCTAGGGGAAGTAGACATTGGTGAGGTAACCCTGCACATTTGTTCCTATTATATGAAATGTGGCCTGAATGAAATGATGATTTGCATGGATATTAGTTAGCATGATCGCTCATTCATCCCAGGCTATCGCAAGTCCCCTGAAGCTCCTAAGGCATCCACTACTACTGCTTTACTGCCTGGGCAAGCTTTGGTGAGAATTTGGCCCAGTGTGGTAGAGTTACATTTTGTTTCTTGCATGAAGAATATTTTGGGGTTCTCCTGTTGAATCATGTTTTTTATCATTCTATATTTCCTGGGCTATTTAGCCCTCTTATATTCCAAGATGTGATCTTCATATTTCATTAATGGGAAGGGGACTGCAATACTTTGTAAGTGTAGAATATCTTCCTAATTCCACCAGCATTTCTCCAATACGAATGGTTCTTTGGAGGTCTGTCTTTCTCTCACACTTTTTATTGTATTTTAGAATGCTTTTTCCATCCCATTGACTTCTAGGTTGGATACCTAGAGATCGTTGCTGGTGCACTCTGGATAGGATGACTTCCAAACTTTCGAACTGTCTTTCTGGGATCATGTCGAATTATTTTTTCCTACCAGCTTGTTCTAATCCCATTATGTCTAGATCTCCTATGTCTATAATTTTGGGCTCTTCTTCCATATGCTTGGCCTCACTACTTTCCGCTGCAAAGTCTGTTGCTACGGTAGTCTCTTGTTGCAAATTGTCTATGTCCATGCCATGAGGTTTCCAAATCAGTTTCAGACTGGGCATGGAGATGTTTAAATTAATGGGTTGTGAGGGCTTTTGAGATTTCCCTGGGCCCAAGGGGTTTAGCTTAGAGGTTGCCTTGGGAGGCTCCTCAGAGAGTAAGGGGGACTCAGATGCTTTTTTCTCAAGTTGAGCTAAGATATCAAAGTTGTTACTGGTGGACGGTATTGAGGCGTTGGCAAAAGGCTTTTTAGAGTTTGATGCAGGTTTTTTGTGGTTCTTTTTGGGATTATTTACCCTGGTGAAACTGTCTGAATCAGGTTTTTTTGAGGAGGACTGAGTTGGGGGTTTCATATTTAACGCGCAATCATGAAAGAGATGGCCAAGGACATGACATTTTATGCATCTGGAAGGCACATGCTCATAATATATTGACTAAATCCACTCAAAATCTTCATGATATAAACTTACTGCATCTGGAAGAGCTTTGCTTTGATGCATGTAGACACAAATGCTGGCGTAGGAAGTGTATCTTCTGAGTTTTGTCTCCTCTGCGATCTTGATGAACTCTCCCAGGCCATTTCCAATATCTGTCAGTGATTCTTCATCCCAATATTCCAGAGGAAGGGAATAAAGATGGATCCAGACTGGTGCCCAACTTAGATCCTCTTTGTCCAGGTTGAATCGCTCGATCCAGTCTCTCAGGTAAAGACCAACTGCATTGAAGAAGTATGGACCTCCATCTATGATCCTATTTCAGTATTCTATGCAGTTGAAGATTGCCCTGAAAAAACCTTTTGGTCCTAGCTACAAGGTGATGTGCCCTTTTGGTTTCCATTTGGTTGCGATCCAACTGTGTAGGGCTTTCTCAGTGGGCCAGAAGCTGATAAATTTTCCTATTAAAGCGTGATCCTTCATGTACTGGATTTGGGTATTGATTCTTTGACTTGGTAGTTCAATCTTAGGTCTTTCTACTGCAGCAGGTTTGTAGGTTGTTGAGGTTGCTTTGGGGTCTTCATCCCTTCCTGTGTTATCTATTTGTGCTTTATGAGTCATTTCTGCTTCTTCCTATGGCTTCTTCCCATTACTTCCTATGTGCATCTGAGTTTTGTCCTAATCATTGGAGAGAGGCCCCGTGTCCTCCCCCTAAAGGTCTTCCATGGTGGGTACTCTAGTCAGTGTTCTAAATTATTGCCAGTATTGCTGAGGAATAGTTGCAGGGTTGTCATTGTCCAAGCGGGTCCCCCGTCATAGAGTTTTTCAAAAACCATAAATCGCCATTGTCGCAGAGTTCCGTTCTGTCAAACCCTAATACTAATATTATACTCCCTATGATTAATATTATAAATCCTACAATAAATATTATAAAGCATAAGACTTATATTATAAACATTAAGATTATTATTATAAACCCTTGCATTAATATTATAAGCCATGTGATTATAAAAATCAGTAGTAAACCATATTATTAACGTCAATATTTTAAACCCGAATATTTAAAACCCAACGTTTCAAAACAAAAAGATTAATATTGTAAACATGAGAGAATAATAATATTATAAACCTAAGAGATTAAGAAACAAAATAAATTAATATTATAAAACAAATTGATAATAAACCAAAGGGAATAATATTAGACCATAGGATTTACATTATAAAACAAAGGGATTACAAACCCTTGGATTAGTATTATAAAACCAAGGGATTAAAACTACTAATATTAAAATTATAAACCCTAAACTCAATATTATGAAATAAAATAAACCGTAAACCTAATATTATAAACCAAAATATTAAACTCTAATTTATTCAATGTCACAATGCGACATTGAATAAATTGCAATGTAATGTATGATTTTGACAATGATTGTCACACTCCTTGTGGCATTGCAATGATGCTCTTGATACTGTGACAATCGATAGATTTTTTTACCATTCCAAAGTCATGGTATCAAACCCAATATTAAACCAAATATTATAAGCCCTAACATTATAAAACTCAACGTTATAAAACCTAGTATTAATATAATAATATCTCGTATTAATGTTATAGACCCTATGATAAATATTATAAACTGAAGGATTAATGTTATAAATGTTAAGAGTCATATTATAAACCCTTTCATTAATATTATAATTCATATGATTATAAAACTCAATATTAAACCCTATTATTAAACCTAATATTATAAGCCCGAATATTAAAAACCAAACATTTCAAACCTAACACTAAACACAATATTAAACCCTTGTAAACCTTAATATTATAAAACCTAAACCCAATATTATAAACTAGAATAAATTCTAAACCATAAGATTATAAACGCTAATCAATATTAAACCCAAGGTATTACTAATGTTATATACCCAAGGAATCAATAAACCCAAGGGATTATTAATAATATAATCTTGGGATATTAATGAACCCAATGGATAAATATTATAAAATCGAGGAATTAATATTAAAAATCCAAGCACTTCATATTATAAACCTAAGTTTTCATAGTTTTTTTCTTGTTGCTTGGCTCTAAGACCCTATTCTCTCCATTGCGAAGATCTTGATTACAAGTGCATGGATGCCACTATAGGGGGGATTTTCCCCCTCCTCATGACAATATTGAGGCCTTCATATCCATGGTGGTGTCACTCTAAGGGAAACCCAAGGATTAGAACTCTCACTTCATGGAAAACGCTAAATAAATTCCTTCACTGGTGCTTCCATCTATATTTCGAAGAACATCATTGACTTATGCAGAGTCAGCCATAGTAGGAAATTTTATGGGAATGTGGCCATCTCCAAAGTCAATCGATATGTGGGTTGAGAATATCTGGAGGCCATAAATGAAAGGGAAAAAAATCCTTCTTCACTTGTGGGAATGGCTACTTTTATTTTATCTTCAGTCTTAAGGAGGATAGATACGTCATATTTAGAAATGGGTCATATTTTCTGGGATCTATATGGATGTATCTTAATTCCTGGTCACTATACATTGATCCTAATGAAGATGTACCTAATGTAGTCCTTGTGTGGGTTGAGTTACCCATATTACCTTTGGCTTTCCAGAGTGATGATTTCCTTAGCTCAATCAAAAATGGAATTGACAAGTACATAGATCGAGTTGAACCCAAAGGCCAACAATCCACCTGTTCCGGGATTTGTGTTGAGATATATTTGGAGAAAGGTATTCCTATAGAGATCATCCTAACACAAGAACGATGGAAACAGTGTCAAATAATTGACTATGAGAAGATGCCTTCCAAGTGGGATGTATGCCATGAATATGGGCACGTTGTTGGGGACTACAAAAAAATAACTAATGGAAAAGAAGAAATTAAGGCCCCTCAGTAGGGAGAATCTTGGAAAACACAAAATCGCAAGGGAGGATACACTAGGGGAAGGAACAATTCCAACTCTAATTATCTTAGTCCAAACCCCAACACTCCCTTTAGCTCAAAAAAATAGTTTGAGGCCCTTCAAAATAATGATGAAGAAGCTACAAATCAAGAGAAAAACCATGAGGAGGATCGATAAATTTTGCAACAGGTCGAAGATTCCTTGCCCAATTTAGTGGTGCGACCAAAGGGAATGTTAGCTGGTAACTTTATTTTGAATGGCTACGAGACTGTGATGGTACAGAAGCATCCTTCAGTCTAAATCTAGTCAGATAGCTCTCGTGAACGCCACGGGGATGGTGGGAAAGAGAGTGGTAAAATTATAACAAGGAGTGTTTTGAAAAATGGGTCTCTAAAGGAGATTCTATAAGCTACGAGGATGAGATTCTGAACATGAAAGGGCATAATACCAATAGATAGCATCAAGAATTTGAAACTAAGCAAAACATCAAACTTGACATGCAACCTCAGATCCCAAAAATTCTTTGAAATAATGTGTAGGGTGACAAATGCAGTTGATACATGTGGATATTGGCGGCCACCATCCTATTTCAACTAGACCCCCTAGTCAATTTCATTTATTTCCTTATTCATTTCAGCATTCACTATTTTTAGCATTTTTTCAGGTCCTGAACTTTCGGAGCAGTTTTGACCCCCTAAACAACATTTTTTTTGGGTCCGTTGTAGGCCCATAGCCATAGGTAGGGGCCTACACTGAAACCTGTAGTAATTTTCGAGACCTTTCAAACAAGGTATCATATACGCCAAATGGAGATAATATGACCAAGTTACGACGCCGCGAAGTTGTCAACCCAACTAACCCCAATAGGGCCCACAAACTGTTCGTGTTACATCTCCTCGGGTTAGATTTTTGGTTGTTTATGGTTTTCTCATGTTTTCCAATAATAAATAGGTGCTTGAGCCTCATTGTAACACAATTCATAGGCATGTGGCCACCACATCTCTTCTGAGAGATAAGCTACCGTCTTCCAAGGTAGTTTATTTCCATTATGCTTGGAAGAATATGAACTAGTACTCTGATATTAATGAAATGAAGTGTTATTTCTATAGAATTTCTATATTTATGGGTATATGTGTAAATTTTTGTGTTCTCGTTTATGTTTCAATCAGTGGTATCACAACGGTTTGCTCTTTCTCTTTTTTTCTTTGGATGTCCCCAAGAAGGTTAGGGTATAAGGAGTTAGGACTTGATATGGTTGAACCATTACAAGATCAACCTCGCAAAACTTGATGACCTCCCATGGTGTAAGAAAAGAAAGAGGAGGGGCCAGGAGATCCTTTCAAGATGTTGCTTAAGGAAGCCCTTGAGCAACGAAGGGATGCAATGATGGATAAATTTTACGAAATCCTTTGATGACTACCCACAATCAATGCATATTCATCCGACAGCCAATATAGAGGTGCCACTCCTTTAAAGGTCCAAGTTAACTTCGATATTACAATATTTGAAGGCCTGATAGATGCAGATGTTGTAGATAAATGGTTAAATCTGTTGGAATGATATTCTTCAGTTCATGACTTTTCCAATCGGGAAAATATTACTTTTACACTTATCAAAGCCACCTTAGATGTCAAGAACTAGTGGGAAACCTACTGTGAATAAAAGGACAAGAGTAAACCCTCGTTATTTTCATCCGCACCCACTTGAAATTATTTCTGAGATGCCATCAAGGAACAATACTACCTTGTCGGGAACTATGAAGACAAATACATAAAGTGGACCATGCTACGACAGGGGAGGGTCCAAGATGTGCTAGAGTTCACAAATATTTTCCATACGCTTCGCATGAAGCTGTGTGTCAAGGATACTGAGCGACATTTGATTCTCAAGTACCGTGACTATCTACACAAGTACATCCAGGACAAGATGGAGGTCCAGGACATTTCCTCGCTTGGCATGTGGTATCTGTTAAGATTGAGTCGAAGTTTAAATAGAAGAAGAGGGACTTTGGATCTCCAAATCGAAAGCAAGGAAAAGGTGTCCCAAAACCATAGGACAAATGACGAAGCCAAGGCAGGGCTACCTAGGACAACTTGCTGAAGCTACAAGCAAAGAACAACATCACAAAGACAAAGAAGGAAACTAGAAAATTGTATGAGTTCCATAAGATCTCCCCTCACAATACAAGTGAGTGTTGGGCCAAGCAGCCACTCGTGGTAGAGTTGAAGGCTTTCGAATCAGACATAGGTTCTGACTATGAATCAGAACCTAATAAGTGAACTAAAGAAGGGAAGATGATCCTTGATGCAGAGTCCAGTGCCATCATGGCCACCACCAAGATCCAGAAGATTGAGCCTAAAGATCTAGAGGAGGCGGAACACCTCTTCCACTCACATATATGGGTGAAAATTTCTCCACTGTGATTCATTGTCAATAGAAGGAGCCAAAATAACCTCATTTCAGCAGAGGTCATGAAGTGGCTTGGCCTAAAGACTAAAATACATCCACAGTCATACACCATCAGTTAGCTTCACCAAGAATGAGATCTTCGCATCAACCAGTAGTGTTTCCTTCCCTAAAGCATCAAGCCCTTCGCAGATGAGGAATTGTGTGGTGTTTCTCCTCTTGAAGTTTGTGATGTATTGTTAGGACAATCATACTTATGGAAGCGAGATGTTGTATATGAGTCTAGACCTCACTATGTGATTATTACTTTGGCCAATAATTTTTACATGATACCAGAGGTAGCCTTGCCTACTTCCATCTTTTTGATCACTACAAAGCAATGTAGTAAGATTATTTCCAAGACTAGGAAATTTTCTTTCCTTATGTTTTGCCCCGAGGGCAAGAAGAAGGTTGTGGCCACGACTTCCAGGAAGGGCCCCTCTACACAACACCAATAGATGGACAAGGTCATGAAGGATTACAGGGATATTTTCACCTCACCCACAAGGGTACCTTTGCACTATCAATTCAAGCACTCCATCGATCTGACTCTAGGCACACTGCTTCCCAATGGAATTATCTATCGAGGCTCTATTCTAGAGAATGATGAGATGAAGAGGCAGATTCAGGAACTATTGCAGAAAGGGCACATCAGGCCAAATTCATCACCTTGTGGGAGCCTAATTGTACTGGTACACAAGAAGGATTGGACCTTGAGGCTTTGTGTTGACTATTAGGCGATAAACAAGATCACTCTCCGGAATAAGTACCCAATCCCATAGATTGATGACCTTTTAGACCAACTCAAAAGTGCCAAATATTTCAGCAAGATTGACTTGAAGTCATGTTATCACCAGGTTACTATCAAACCCTCCAATTTGTGGAAGACTACATTCAAATCCAAGGAGGGCCTTTTTGAATGGTTGGTGATGTTGTTCAGATTGACGAACACCCCTGCACCCTTCATGAGACTGATGGATGACATCTTCGGATCATTCACCAATGCATTCATGGTGTTGTATTTAGATGACATCTTGATCTTCAAGCAGAGTTGGGAAGAGCACTTTCCAGATACTTCCATTACCAAGGAATAAGAAGGAAATTCAGGCTTTTCATAGTAAAATCAATTTTTTAAGACGATTTATACCTAATTATGTTGAAATAGTTAAGGATATCACTGATATGTTGAGGAAAGATCATGAAATTAAATGGAAAATTCCAGCAATATATGCTTTCGACCAAATTAAAAAGGCCATTTCAGAAGCCCCCATACTGGTTAGTCCAAACTATTCTGAACCATTTGGCATCTTTTCCTTTACCTCTAAAACTACATTAGTTGTTGTTCTTTTGCAAATTAATGGGAATGGAGATGACCAACCTATTGCCTTTTTCACTAAAGTCATGAGAGATGTTGAACTTAAATATGATATCATTTGAAAACAGGCCTATTCCTTAGTTCAATCACTCAAATCTTTTAGCGTCTATGTCCTCCACTCTTCCATCATTTCCTATGTCTCCAATAGTGTTGTCAAAATTGTGTTAACACAACTTGATACCGATGGAAGAAAAGGGAGATGGATTACCAAGATATTGGAATTTTATCTTATTATCAAAATGATAAAGTTAGTAAAAGTTCAAGGCTTGGCTAAACTCTTAACTGAGACAAATTGTAAAGTCTTGGGAATTAATTATGTTTTTGAAATTCCAGCAGAGAAGAATCCACAAGAACCTTCTTAGATTTTAGCAGAGAAGAATCCATAAGAACCTTCATCTTCAATCCAATCAACTCCGATTCATATTGATAAGAATTTTTTGTTATCTGAATGGTACACTGATATTGTGAATTTTCTTAGATATTTTGAGTGTCCATATAAATTTACAAAGAATCAATGTAAAATACTGATGTTGAAGGCCTTAAAATATTGTATTATCAATGCAAATCTGTATTGGAATTTCCCACTCAACATCATTTTGCTTTTCTTGACAGAAAGTGAGACAAAAAGAATCATTGATCAATTTCATGCAGGTATTTGTGGAGGACACTATGCTTGGAGGGCTACAACATATAAGATTTTAAGAGCAGGATTTTATTGGCCCACATTGTTTGCATGAGTAGGAGAAAAGGTTAGAAGTTGTACCCAATGCCAAATGTTTGCTAGAAAGAAGAGATTAATCGTACTTCCTCTAGTTCCATTACGAGTTCAAGAACCTTTCCTACAGTGGGGATTGGATTTCATTGGGGAAATTCATCCACCATCAAGTATCCAACATAGATGGATATTGACTATCACATATTACTCTACAAAATGGGTAGAGGAAATTCCAGTTAGAAATGCAACTCACATTGCAGTTATTAAATTTATCGAAGAAAATATATTGTCTAGGTTTGGATGCCACCAATAGATAGGTAGAGATAATGTAGCAGCATTCAAGAGTGTCAAGATGATTGAATTTTGTCAGAAATACCAAATTTGGTTGCATCATTCTACCCCTTACTCTCCATAAGAAAATGAACTGGCAGAGTCCTCAAATAAGAGTATGGTTAAGGTCATTAAGAAAAGACTGGAGGACCTTGAAATGAGTTGGGACAACTATCTCATATATGGAGTTTGGGCAAATAGGATCTCTCCAAAAAGGTCAACAGGTAAATCTTGTTTTCAGCTTGTTTATGGTAAGGAAGCCATATTTCCTACACATCTAGCTTTTCCTGTCATGAGGTTTTCACAAGAAGCAAATGGAGAACCTGACGATTTTTCTAGAAGAATAAGTCAGATTATAGAACTTAAAGAAAATAAAGATGAAGTTCATTATAAGCTTCGGAAATATCAGAAAAAAATGAAAACTATGTTTGATAGAAAGGCTAGAGAAAGATATTTTAAAGGATATTTAGTATTAAATGGGATGCTATAAGGGAATATAAAGCAAAATATGGAAAGTTTGATAACATCTTGTTTGGACCTTTTAACATTGCAGAGGTTAAAGGAAATAATAATTTTATCTTGCAGAACTTGGAAGGACAATATTCTTCATTTCATTTCAATGGGAAATATTTGAAGACTTATATCCAATATTTATTTTCCTTCATTCATTCATCATTTGTACATCACCTGATTGTTTTATTTTGTATGCAGTGTGTAATTGTTTTCAATATAGATCCCATTAGCCTGAGGAGAAGGCACATGGATCTGCAAGTTCTCTACATCTTGCAGGAGGAAGTATTCCCCAATTGGAAATGATGTTGTAACATATTTGGTTTTCATAAGTTAGTATTTTTTACTAAAAGAGGGTAAGAAAAAAATAGAATATAAGTATCAAAATTCAATAAAAACATGATGAAAAGAAACCCCATAAAAAGAAAAAAAAACAATTGCTAAGTGAGAAAATTTAAATTGCACTAGAAAAGGATAATATGTGCATTAGAAATAAATTAGGGTTTTTGTGTACAACTTGTTTAAATTCCATGACCTAATATTCTAGTTTGAATCATACAGTTTAACCATGATCAAATCATTTAAATTTTTGTCTCTAGATTAAAGAATAAGTTAACAAAATTGTTTAATCATGGTTGAACATGAATTAGATAGGACATAATAGGAAGAAAATTGACCAAACATACTCAAAACTTGGCTAAATGAAAAATATATACTAGATTTGGGTTAAAATAGAATTAGAAAAAATAAAATGGATGGTAGATCAAATGCACCTATTCATAATTCTACTTTAATTAGGATTTAATCATGTTTTGTAGGGTGATTAATTATATGTAATAAATTTATAAAATGTTTTTATTCCATAGTCACAAAATGAGAAAAGTTTCTTGTCACCAAGAGCTATTAAGCAACTTGTTTTTAACGGTGATCCTCTTCTCCGCCCAGATCAATGGTGGGGAAGTCGTTTCACACCCCGTTCCCCCATTTCATGTTAACAGGAAAGGAAGGGGTTTCGAAAAGTGTTATTCTTTTCGACAAGCAACTTGCGATGTGTCATCCCCTCATAGCTTCACACCCCCATGCTCAATATTGCTTACCACTACCGCCCACCCTCCCGTCTGAAATCCGCTCATCCTTCTCACATCAACATGTCATTTCATCAACGATTAACACACCACTTCCTACACTTTCCCTCTACTAATCATATTCTCCCACATGTCCATACTCGTTGCTACATGCATGTTACACTCTTGCCTGTTACTAGGATCACGTTGTCCATTAATGCTCCCAAATCTCATTTGGTAATGGTTTAATATTAATGGTAATTCATTTATATTTATAAATAAATTCTCCATTCCTTTCGTGTGATTACCCTAACTTGATCGCCACTGTTTGAAATTGCAGGTTTTAAAGCTCGACTCTGGTAAAACTTTGTTTCTAACCATGCCTACTTTTTCAAGCAGATACTAAGCTCACCAGTGTCTATAGATATTTCTCTCTATTTGGGTATCTATCCTATCAAAATCATGTTACTCTTCCTCCCTATTTTATTAGAATATGGCACCAAAGTGAAAAGACCAACCCTCCGGCAACAAAACCCCAACTCAGGAAAATCCTAAGACTTCTGATACCCTAGACCTTGACCATATCCCCTTAGCAAACCAGTTCTTTAGAATCACTGATACAGAGTGTGAATTTGATTTGTTCAAATTATGACACTGGATAAAACAAAATTACCAGGATTCAGAGGATGATATTAATCTATGGGAATCCATGTTTGCCATGTTTATGTTCCCTCAAACCCACTTATTCCCTGATTTGGCCATGTGGTGTCAAGCTAAGTATAATCCCCTCCAAAGAACCAGCATGGCCTAGAATGGAGACATTATGATCTTTATTACACCTGAAACCATAAAAAATGTCGTTAATTCCCGATAATGACTCCCTTAGCCATTTATTTGCTATTGTCCTCATGGATTTATATCATAAACTCACTTTGCCCCAAAGAGCTAAAATTTTCGAAATATTTCTTCCAAAATATGTTGATCCTCCCAAAAATAATCCTCCATATCCAGCCTCTATGTTCCCCAATACATCCAAACAAATCATCTCCCCCATTTCTTACCTGTTAGGTTACGAGACAGACCAATGGGTAGATGAACCTATTCTAGGTTATCTATCCAACTTCTCCAAAGAGCACAAGCAATCATTCATGTATAATTACAGTCAATTTTTGGCTTAAAATATGCATGAATAGATAATGAAGATCACTATTGAGGGTGTGTTCAAATACTCTTCTGTACTGGTTCATATGTTCATTTTTAAACAAGGAGACATGCTGTGAATAACTTTACATAAGCAAGATGATCAACAAATCAATCAGTCGGTTATAAAGTGGACCTCATTGGTCAGAAGAAACACAATTGAGTTTAATTATACAAATTTTATTGGTTGTTTCATTCATCCAGTTGCACATCGTCTTAATAGCTAGAGTCAAACTATAATCAACTAAGAGATAAAAAGGGTCCTGCAACTGAGTGACCAAGCCAAAACTAAAGACTTGTATCTTCACCAAAATTTTATAGAGATAATGGTATATGGTTGTGAGCTATCTCGTTATAAGCTGCCTAAATATATTCCAATGAGAATTTTCTCTCTCGAATATATAAGGAAAATTGTTAACATGGATGGGCTTCATTTTGTTTTAGGTAAGAGGAAGTATCAGTTTAAGATCAAGTCCTAAGTGGGACCTTTTATATGTAATACCAAAGTAGCAGGGATTGAAATAGATTCAATTCTCAAGTAAATGAGATTCCAGCCAAGCTTTACCTAGTCATATGACCAATTCAACATAATCTCTAATTTAAGGGTGGAACTCAAAAAAATGCCTTATAATCAGACTCCTAGATGAGAGATTGAGAAATACAAGAATCAAGAATAGTGGAAGGAGAAGACACTTCAGAAAGTAGTAGAGCAAATTCTACTTGCTTCTACCCTCCAAACTCCCATTTCTCAAAGCAAACAGGAAAAGAGGACAAGAGAAGAAGCATCATCTCCAGAAAAGAGTGCAAAAGAGTTTATCATCTATTAGATGAAACAAAAGGCTGATCCTAAAGATACCATTGTTCAGGGTCAGAAAGAGCCAATAATTATTAATTTGGAGGATTCACAGGTTTCTACATGATCAGAGGAAAATGTCCTTAATACTCCATCCTCCTCTTCAACTTCACAAAATCTATTGGATATTACACAATCAATAGGAGTAAGTGAACAAGATGAACCGAAAACTTTCACTAATGTTCTAGAAATTAGGCCAAAGAATGAAACTCTTAAGGCCAATGTTCATGCTCAGTTTTGGAAAAATACATCTACCTCAAAGCATATATTGTTGACAACATTTGATAGTAAAAATGGAAGGATGAAAATGGAATTCTCGCAGGCCAAAGTGCCTTTTCCAAAGAATTCTTCATACTATAGGAAAACAATATTTTCTTTTGATGTAAAACAAATACATCCTATCGACTAAATGGGCATGCATAGATAGTCTAGAGAGATGGTTTTATCCACCATGAATTACATTGCCATGGCATTGTCAAAGTTAAGAACATCTCTTTCAAATGTGCAGTCACAGTTGAAAATTAATATATCCGCCTAGGTAAAGCATAATAGGGTCAAATCATTATAAGATTTAGTGATCAAGATTGGGTATGATCATGCCGATGTTAAAGCTATAGAGGACATCATCATGAAAAATAATGCAAACATTCCGACACTTAGGAAACAGCTCAAATTACCTTCTACAGAGGATCCTCAAACCAAGGAGATAGAAGAAAGCGAGGAACATAAAGAAGAAATGCCAAAACTAATCATTGAGTAGAATATACAAATATAGAAGATGGAGGAGAAGATAGAATGTTTGCTCAAGGAAAAGGAAGAGTCTAGAAGAGTGGCCATAACTCCAATCATAGCTATTCCCATCACAATTGCAGGGACATTAGGTGAATCAAAATTAGCAAAAACAGGTGATCTAAATAAAGTCATACAGGAATTGTCTCTCCAGATATAGGAAAATGGAAAACTTCAGCAGAAATTCAGAAATATAGAGGCACAAAAAATAAAGATTGACACTCTTTATGTAGAAGAGATGCAGAATACCCACAGACTGACCAAGAAGATTGAAGAATTGGAAAATGAGACACTAATGGATCAAACATTGGCCCAAGCCAAGGAAAACATTTGGGTAGATATAAGTCAAGGTATAACTGAAGTTTGGCCCTCCATACAAATTATTTTTGAATAGGAAGATATTATTACTAAATGCCAAACAACCATTGAAGAAGTCAGAGTAGCACTAAACAAAAGCCAGATGAGGCCACATATATGATTAAAATGCTAAAATAAACAACTAGAGTTGAATTAGAAGAGATTCAGATTGTAGACAGAACAAAAACCATTTTAGATATTAGGAAAGTTTTGCAGAAGAAGAATCTTATGACTTAGTTGGAGACGAAGTGCCAAATTTTCAGAACGTTTGTCCAGAGATTTCATTTTAAGTTTAACTTACTTAATCAAAGAGGATTGCTAGGACTAGTAGTACGAAATGACAAATTGATCAGTTTGGAGGAATATTTCAAAAATCATATATACAATTGCAATTGATAGAGCCAAATTTGCAAGTATCAAAGTCATATTATAGGTAACGCTTTCTTAGAGGCTTTAAACTTTGATTTAATGATCAAGCATGAAATTAAACATATATTTGTCAATAAGCCTACTTTTGAAAGGTATATCGAGGTGGATTAAGTTTATAGAAAACTAATTAATCTTTTTATAACAAGTGAAGACAAATGGGATCATTTGTGTGAAATCATTGAGTAACTTTCACCTCCAACTGATAGACAACGAGGCAGCACATTCTGGGTCTAGATCATCAACAACTTCCTAGAAGACACTGCGAACATCTCAACAATTGTTTGGATTCCTAAATTTTTTTACTATTTCTGTAATTTGTTTCTATAAAATCAAGTGTGTTTGTATAAATAACTCCTCATTTGAGTTATTAAGGGTTGAACACTTTGATGAGATTTTCAAAGTAGAATTTTAATCAAACTAGAGATTTGCTTCGGATTAATGAAAGGATTGTGGATTTGCCTCAAAAGGTTTGTCTCCTTGTGAGTATTTCTCATGTTTTCATTTATTTATGTTATTCTACATGTATTTAAGTTTTAATGAAGAAATATGGGTAAGATTAAACTGAATACAAGTCTATCTTAAATCCCCTGTGAAGTTATAAATAATATTACATAATATTTTATAATATTGTCTGTTATTATAAACTCCTCTACATTTATAAATTGTCACGCCAATCTTCATAGAATTAAATATCTTTTGTTTGAGATGTAAACATCGTTTACCTGTATTCTATCTTATAATTAGCAAAATACTCAATTTGAATATTTAGTGAGTTATAAAATTTTCATAATATTCATGCGATTATAAATCAATTTACTGTTTAGAGACAAAGAATCATCCCTTTCATTATATTCAACATTGTTGAGGTTTAAGCACCTGTCTTTAACTGTTCATAACTTTGGTCATCAAAAAACCTTAAAAGAACAAAATATTTTAGATGCTATGGCATGATTAATTAACCTAGAATTATCGTAGAAGACGATAATCACCACATATCCTTTTTGGTGCCTCCGTAATCCAAGATTCATCTCTTGTTTACTGACCATAGGTTTGAGTCTCCTTACTAACCACACGTCTGAGCATCAATCCTTCTTGTAGGTGATTGTTATGTGGTTTTATTTGTAGTCTGAGATTTAAACAAATGTGACTATCCAAGCCTCTTCATGGGACTGAAGTTTGAGTCCTGAAACTGTCACTGGTATGAAGTTTAGTATTCACAAGATTGTGTCTTTGGTGTTCTAAAGGCAGTATAAACACAATTTTGAATCTCCACACATGTCTATCACATGTCACAAATGTGCTGAGGTTCGAGCATAATATCACGCCTGTCCGACTCAGGAATATTATTATTTTTCACTTCTTCTAGGTCCGAGATATCTTTGTGATTAGACCAAGAGGTATGTTCTTTGTAGTGGCAACAAATATGAGCTTATTTATAAGACTTCCTAAATGATAAACCACAAAATTGTTCACTTCTTTGCGGTATGTAACTCCAAGGTCCGAAGTGTTGTAGGATAGTATTACAACAAGTCTCTGGCATAATGTATCACTGCCCAAACGATATACTAGTGAGTTTACCATATGTGGTTAGACAAATATAGTTTGTTTTCCAGGCTTGAGGAAGAATAAGATAGTTTGATGTTTTAGCTTGAGGAAGAATAACCCAAACAATAAATATTTTCAGCCTCAGTTCATGAGATGTGAACTCTCCTTGTTGTTTTGTATTCCTCAGATATTATTCACCGAATTGATACCATGAAATGAAGTGTTTAACCTTGTATTTATACATATTTGAAATTTGATGAAGAGATATGGCAATTGGCCATGGAGCCGACTTACATATGTTGGCTTAGGTTGGCTAGGAAAAGGGATGTAATATTTCATCAATCAAAAATCATTCTCTTGGTCTATGAGGAGTTAGAGAGTGAGTAATATCTCGTTGGAATTGGATTGACCTCCTCTACAGTGCTATTCCAATTCCACCCTTAGATAAGGTCATTTTATCATCAATAAAATAATATTTGTGAAAATTTCATCAATATTCCATTTAAGGCAGCCTTTAGGATTTTATTTCTAGGGCTCCTTCTTCATAGATTTTAGGCCTTCAGGTTTTTAGGATTAGGGCATATAATTATTCATCATTAGAGATCCAAATGTGACCTTCAACAACCATCATGCCATTATTATCTTCAATAAGGATAAGTGCTAGGGTTCTACACATGTGTTCTTGATTTATAAGGATAAGGGAATCTTCAAAGGCTAAGGCTTAGGGAATCCTATTTGTCAATCATTTATCATTAGATCATTCAAGATCATGCATTAGCTTCTAGGGCTGCATAGTTCATCATGTAGATAGGGATATAGCTAGGGTTTGTTATTATGATTCAATATTCATGCTTAGGGGACCCTATTAGGGTTTGCATAATAAGGTTAGGGAAACAAGGGTTATTCATGTATCACAAACATATTTTCCATCTCCAACAATTCTATATTGAAATAAATGACAACTTTGACTAACATATCATATAATATAGAGATGCCAAGTTCAATTTCATGTTTTGGAAGGATCTATTTGCAGGTTTGGGTACAGAGTTCGCCTTCAGTACAACTTATCATCTCCAGACAGATGGACAGACCAAGAGGGTCAATCAAATATTGGAGGACATGTTCAGGATATATGTTATGCACCAACATAGGAGGAGGGAGGAGTATCCTCTATTGGTTGAGTTTGATTACAACAACGGGAATTTGGAGACACCAAGGAGGAGTCTGTTTGAGGCACTCTATAGGTGGAGTTATAATACTTCCATCAACTAGAGTGATCAAGTGAACATGGTACGTATTGGACCGGAAATGTTGGTAGATATCGAACAAGAAATGTAGATTATGAATAAGAATCTAAAGGCAACACAAGATAGACAAAAGAATTATGCATATCAGCACAAGGAATTTAAGGAGTTTTAGGGTGGGGATCATGTGTACTTATGTATCAAGCCTAAGAAGAGCTCTTTTAGAATTGGATCATGTGTGAAGTTGGCACTCAGTATTGCAAGCCTTTCAAGATCCTTGAGAGGATTAGACCAGTGGCCAACAGGCTTGCATTGCCTCAAATAGTGAAATTCCATGATGTTTTCCATGTTTCATTGCTTAAAAGATATGTAAAATATGTTGATGATGTGATTCATTGGTCTGTATTGTAGGTGGAGCCAGAAGGACCATTCCAGCCAAAACCTCAGTGCATATTGTGGAAAAAATGTCTCATCCTCCAGAAAAAACTAATCGAGCAAGTTAAAGTGCACTCAAAGTGTATTGAGGTACTTGTTTGACCAATCCAATTTGAGTGCAAGGAAAGCTAGATGGTTGGCTACTATCGTTGACTTTTATTTTGAGATCAGGTATATCAAAGGTAAAGAGAACTGGGTTGCGGATGCTCTTAGTAGGAGAGTTGTTATAGAAATTTTTGTGCCTTACAGCTCTGAGCATGAAATGTCCATAAACCAAGGGCTCCTAAGTCCTTAAAAGTGTTTTTATTACTCCTAAAGGAACAAGGTCAACAAATTACAGCTTCTCCCAGAAGTTCTCCACCAGAAACTGCTCAGAACTAGTCAAATCAGGATCATTTCAGCTGCTCCACTAGCTAGCTGCGTTGCAAAGCACCCAAATACACTAGCTAGGTGCATTGCAACGCACCTAAATGCACTACCAGGGTGCGTTGAGCGGGAAATGACAAGTGGCAGAGTCATTCCACGAGGTGGAGAGACAATGGAAGCTTCCAGAATCTTCTCCAATGACACTTGCCTCACTGAATTCGACCAGTGATGAGTAAGAGGCTCTCAGTCTCCAAGTGGAAGCAAGAACTGACAGAGAGAAGCCACTAATCAATTCATGAGCTGACTCATCCTCTTTGCATACATCTATATATGGATCCCTCATCCCAGAGATCCAGGAGGCTGGAATTTTGTACATTGCAGAGAATTGCTGTTGGTTTTGAGATAGATATCAGAGTATTGGGTGATTTATGATTTGTTAGAGGTGAAGAGGGGACTTCTATGCTGGGAGGTTGATGCTGGATCAGGAATCATCGGTTGTAACTCCTCCTCGACCTTCTTGTTATATCAATAAAACTATTTGAGTTTCTCCTACATGCTTGTGTATCATTGATGTTTGTTACATTTGTATGTTTAGCTTAAATCTGATCCTAAGCTATTTATGAATATAAATCCATGTCTTTGTGTAGTTTTCTTCTTCTGTGATCTTACAGGAACTTGGTGAAGATGGGCAAGTAAGGGAGCAGGTAGCTGGAAGCTGTCAAAGAGGAGAGAGATTGGATCAAAATACTAGCGCAAGACACAGGTTGGTTCATCCTATTCCTCTTCGTTTATAGTTCATAAAGAAGAATACGAAAGTAGTTTTCCTTGTTTGTTTCTAAGGTACTGTCACACCTTAGTGGGATAGGGTCGTTCTGAATAGACACTTTTCCCATTAACAAGAGTGCCAGTGAGTCATATTTTAGCTATGATCTCTTTTGGGATAAATTTACAATAGTGGATCTTACATGTAGGGAAACATGAAGAGAAGTACCAAAAAATAAAGTAGATATTGTAGCAACGAGGTGACAAGGATGACGAGTATCACTTGACAGTTTATGGTTGGTCAAATTTAGGAGGAGGATATATGTGCCTGATAGTAATTAATTGAAGAAGCTTATGTTGAGATAGTTTCATGTCAAGCCATATTCATGCCACCCAAAATACTAGAAGACTTTGACAACTATTAAGAAGTTCTACTATTGGCCAAATTTGAAGAAAGAGGTGGCTGAGTTTGTTGCTAAGAGCTTCGAATGTTAACACATGAAAGTTGAATGCAAACATCTAGCTGGTTTGTTGTAGCCGATTCTGATTCCAGAATGGAAATGGGAGGTCATTACCATGGACTTCATTACAGAGTTTCCAAGGACATCAAGGCAACATGATTCCATCATGGTTTTGGTTGATAGGTTGAGTAAAGTAGCTCACTTCTTGCAATCAATTCTACTAATTCAACGAGTGGGTCATTTGAGATCCTATAGAGGATCGACCTGGTTGCATATAGGATTTCATTTTGTGCATCTATGCATGTTCATTATTTCTTTCATGTTTCTTTGATTGAAATGTATGTTTCTGGTACTAACCATGTAATTGATTGGCATATGATTTAGGTGGAGCCCAATGGAGAATTCTAGGTCCAATCGATGTAGATTTTGGACAATAAGATCAAAGTGCTTCGAAATTGAGCCATAAGCATGGTAAAGATGCAATGGACGATGCTCAACCTTGACGATGCCACTTAAGTGTAGGAAGATGCGATGAGGGAGGAATACCCTCACCTCTCTATCTAAACATATTGTTTGTCTGTGTGATGCACTAAGAACAATGCATAAAGAAGGGGTGAGGAATTTAATACCCTACCCAACCGTAGTGAGGTAAATGTATGTACATATGATATCTAGGTTGATGAGTGAAGTACATGTGATTAATAGGCCAGTGAGCTAAGATATATTTTTGGGATCTGCTTGTCGATGTATATATGATATCTTTATATTTTGGGGCTGTCAAGATAAAAATCAGATTTGAATTAAAAAGAAGGAGTTACAACTCACAGGTGAGTACTGCACCTGGAGACTGCACTCATACAAAGAGAACTCTCCGTACACTCTACTATTCATCAAATGAATGATTACATTATTAAGTACATCACTAGAAATCAGGTAGTTGCAAACAAACTCCTAAACTCTAGGAACAAATCCTAAACTAAGGAGATATGTTACAACTTATGTAACCATTTCTCCATTAATACAAAATAATATTAATTATTTTCAACTCCCCCGCTTAATGGAGAAAGGATTATCCTGAACTCCTAGCATCCATCTAAACAATTCAAACTTTACACGCCCAAGAGGCTTAGTAAAAATATCAGCCATGTTATCACAAGTTTTACAATATTCAACACATATCTCTTTTGATTGTTGCTTCTCTCGAACAAAATGAACTTGAGTATCAATATGCTTGGTATTTTTATGAAAGACTGGATTGTTTGCAAGCTTGATGGTACTCTGGTTGTCAGTTTTGATAATAGTTGATTCTTTCTTCTCTTCTCCTGCATCGTTGAGAAGTCTTCTCAACTAGATAGCTTCACATGTGGCTGCACACAATGCTTGGTACTTAGCTTCACATGAAGATATAGCTACAGTGTGCTACTTTTTGCTGCTCCATGCTATGACCCCGAATCCAATGCTGAATGCATAACCTGTGATAGATCTTCAATCATCCAAGTTACCTGCCCAATCAGAATCTGAAAAACCTGCTAGAATAACATTAGAAGTGTCAGTGTACAAAATTCCATAATTACTAGTACCACTAAGATACCTCAACACACTTTTTGCTCCGACCCAGTGACTTTCGAGTGGTTTTGACATGAACTAGCTCAACACACTAACAGAATATGCCAAATCTGGTCTAGCTGTAGTCAAATATATCAAACTGCCAACTAGCTGTCTGTACATAGTGGCATCCACCTCTTTAGTGCCATCGTCACTGCTCAACTTTAAATTCTACTGTAATGGTGTTGCTACTAATCTGCACTGCTCCATTTTGAACCTTTCCAACAAGCTTCTGACATACTTCCCTTGAGTAAGAAAATTTTGTCCAGAGTCTCTCCATACCTCCAATCCCAAACAATAATGAAGGTTTCCGAGATCTTTCATCTCAAACACTTGTGACATCTGCTATTTGATTTCTTTGGTCAGATTGTTAGCATTCCCTGTTATGATCATATCACCTACATACAAAGAAATCAAAATAATTTGCCTCTGTTTATTAAACTTGGTATACAGATTTGGATCATTCAAGCTCCTATGAAAGCCATGCTGAACAAAAAATTGTCAATTTTCTCATACCACGACCTGGGTGCCTGTTTTAAACCATAAAGTGCCTTTTCCAATTTACACACAAGATGTTCCTATCCCTTTTTCACAAAACCTTCATGCTGTACTAAATAAATTTCTTCTTTCAAGTCACCATTCAAAAATGTAGACTTGACATCTAGCTGGTGTAGCTGCCATTAGTGTTTTGTTGCTAAGGAAATTAGCATTCTAATGGTGTTTAATTTGGCTACAGGAGCAAAGGTGTCATCAAAATCTATTTCCTCTTGCTGTGAGTAACCCTTTGCTACCAGTCTAGCTTTAAGTTTCTCTATACTCCCATCTGCATTTATTTTTGGTTTATACAGCCATTTACATCCTATGTGGGCTTTACCTTCAGGCAATTCAACCAAATCCCAAGTATGGTTTCTATTTATTGATTCAATTTCCTCATACATTGCAGCCATCTATGCATCAGATTTACTTGCTTCCTCATAATTTGCAGGTTCTACAATGTTTAAAATCTTTGACATTAATGCATAGCCTTTCAATTTATATGATAATCGAGTCTTCCTACCTGATCTCCTTGGTAGGGGACTTACCTCAATTTCAACCTTTTCTGAGCTTGCATCTTCATTGATTACATCATTTGTTACTTCTTCTTCTTGTTTCTCCTCCTGCTCTTCATCTTCCTCACTATTTTCTTCCAATAGCAATTGAATGTGCCAGTCATTGTTAGAGTCATTCTTTCCTTCTTCAACTTGTTCATGAAATATGACATCTCTGCTTGCAAAAACTTTGTGAGTCACAGGATTAAATAACTTATATGCCTTGAACTCAGTGCCATATCCAACAAATATACCTTTAAGGGCTTTAGGATCTAACTTCTTCCTATCTGCCTTAGGTATATGAGCATAAGCTTTTGACAAAAATATTCTTAAATGACTAACTGCTGGTTTGAATCCAAACATTGCTTCAAAAGGGGTTTTGAAGCCTAAACATCTAGTAGGACTCCTATTCTTTAAATGTACAGCAGTGTTAATAGCTTCTGCCCAAAGACCATTTGATAGACCCTTACCTTGAAGCATGCTCCTTGCGCACTCCACAAGAGTTCTGTTCTTTTGTTCTTCCACTCCATTCTGCTGTGGAGTGTGAGGCACTGTAAACTGTTGCACAATCCCATGAGGCTTACAGAAATCCATGAACTCTCCCAACCTGTATTCCCCCCCTAGATCTGAGCGGAGAATTTTTATCCTTTTTCCTGTCTGATTTTCTACCATGGATTTAAACTCTTTAAAATACTGAAAAGCTTGACTCTTTTTACTCAGAAAGTATACCCATGAGAATCTAGTGCAATCATCTGTAAATAAGAGAAAGTAGTATGCTCCTCCTAATGACCTGGTTTGCATGGGTCCACAGATGTCTATATGCACCAGTTCTAAAATATCTCTTTCCTTTCTATTAACATGCAAAGGGAACTCTTCTCTATGAATTTTCCCTAATGCACATCCATCACAATCCAGCTTAAGATTACGGAAAATAGGGAGTCCATCGACCATACCTTTTCTATGAAGTAGGATGAGGTCTTGCAGATTAAGATGGCCGAATCTCTGATGCCAGAGATTTTCGGCTATCGATCCAGCTACAACCATTGCTTTCTGTGGCATACTCTTCACATCTAGTCTGTACAAGTTCCCCACGCGCACTCCTGTTGCAACTGTTTCCATCTGGCTATCCTTAATGACACAATTAGTCTTAAAGAATTGAACTTGCATGTCCTGATCAGTAATCATTGAGACAAAGACCAAATTTTTCTTAATTCCTGGAACATACAATACATTTTTAAGATGTCTAATGTCACCGCTAGGTAGTTTTACAGGAATGTCACCATGTCCTTTGATCTCATGTCCACTATCATATCCTAAATATATTTTTGACCCACATGAAGTTTCTTCAAGAAATTCAAACCAATCCTTCTTACCAGTCATATGTGAGGATGCGCTAGAGTCGACATACCATATGTCGTCCTCATCTTCCTTTGAAGCTGAAAGAGAACAATCGACTATAACTAGTCGAGGTTCATGGCTATGATCCTCCTCTTCATTAACGAAGTAACCCTTATGTTTTCTCTATTTATTTCTTCCTTCGTCTCCCTGCCTCTTATAACAATCTCAATCTCATGTCCAGGTTTTCCACAGTAAGAACATTTCTTGATGGGAAAATTATTAGTAGACATACCTTTAAACAATCTCTTCTGAAATGTGTTGGCTCCTCTCTGCTGTTGCTGCTACGGTTGCTGATGCTACTTCCCTTTAAGCTATCTCCTTTTTGCCATCAGAGCAAGATCATTGCTTTGTGATTTCAAATTTTGTCGTCGCTCTTCTTCTTGTATCAGAATCCCTGTCAGCTCTTCAAATGAAGGGGCTTTCTCCCTTGCCGACAGCCCTGTGATAAATGTCTGGTAATCATCAATCATTCCATTCAAAGTGATCGTGACCAGATCTAAATCGGAAACTTTTTCTCCGATAGCTCCCAATATGTTCTTCAGGTCTTTGACTCTCGCAATGAATCTAGCAGCAGATTCATTCTCCTCCATCTTCAATGCAAACAGCTTGCCTTTTAGTGACAAGATACGATTTGAATTCTGCGTCTGGTATAGATTTTTAATGGTCGTCCAAATGTCAGCGGCCGATTTACAGTCTCTAATGTGTGGAATAACATTGTCCTTGACGGACATCTTCAATATGACCTTTTCTTTTGTCTCCCTTTTATCCCAATCTTGTCCTTGTGTGGCTGATCCCGATCTCAGCTCATTTCCGGTCATGATCGACCACGCATTTGCACTTTCAGGTAAAGTGTGCATCTTGAATTTCCAGTTGTTGAAATTTGATCCATCGAGTTTGCTAGACTCGTGGAGATATGATTCTAAACTGTTATTCATATTGACTTATACTAGATCCGATCCTCTGTTTTGGAGAAAAAAATTGTACCTTCAATGCGCCACCACCGGGCAAGTCCGATCTGTTGCCACCGAACAGATCCGGAACTCCAATGCGCCACCACTGGGCAAATCCGATCTGCTGCCACTGAACAGATCTGGAACTCCAATGCGCCACCACCGGGCAAGTCCGATCTGCTGCCACTGAGTAGATCAGGAACTTCAACGTGCCACCACCGGGCAAGTTCGATCTGCTACCACTGAGTAGATTAGGAACTCCAATACGCCACCACAGGGCTACTCCGCTCTGCTGCCACCGAACAGAGCCGGAAATTCAAAGTGCCACCACCGGGCAACTCCAATCTGCAAAAATCACAGATTTTTCAAAGAGAAAGAGGTTGGCGCTCCTTCGACAACAAAATACCCGCGCCCGAAATTGGCGCAATTAATCCTGGATTTTCCACACTAGTTGTATTTTGTGGCACGCTGACGCGATTATCACCCTCAGAACCATGCCAAGTGGCGCAACTGTTCCTTAAAAACCCACGCCAACTCTTCTTTCCGCTCAAAAATGGCGCGATTGTTCGCGTCAAAACCACGATAACACTTTCTTGCACTCAGAGATGATCAGTCATCTGAGACTTATGCTCCAGGTGTTACTGCAGTTCACTTGATTCTACAAATACACCAGTACAGTTCTGTAATCAATGATGCATCCTAAAAAAAAAATTAAGGCTATCCCTACTTTGAGCTCTGATACCAAGATAAAAATCAGATTTGAATTAAAAAGAAGGAGTTACAGCTCACAGGTGAGTACTACACCTGGAGACTGCACTCATACAAAGAGAACTCCCCGTACACTCTACTATTCATCAAATGAATGATTACATTATTAAGTACATCACTAGAAATCAGGTAGTTGCGAACAAACTCCTAAACTCTAGGAACAAATCCTAAACTAAGGAGATACGTTACAACTTATGTAACAATTTCTCCATTAATACAAAATAATATTAATTATTTTCATTGGGACCCCCTACATTGGGGAAACTGGTCGCTCCATTAATCAGAGGATTAGTGAGCATGCAGCAGACCTTAAGCATAGGCGAACTAAGTCTTCCGCTTTAGCTGAGCATGCTGAGAAAACCAATCATCATGTTTGTATTGAGGAAGCTAGTGTTATTGCTAAGGTTTCGCGCTTCCATCATTGGAAATTTAGGGAGGCGCTGGAGATTGAAAAGAGGTCGAATAATCTCAATAGAGATGATGGCTGGAAAATCAGTCGGTGTTGGGTCCCAGCACTCTCGTCCTAGTCGCTTTTCTTCTTCTTCTTTTTTTTTACTTTATTTATTTATTTATTTTTTTTTATTAATTTTTTATTTATTTATTTATGTATTTATTTAATTTCATTTAATTTTATTTTATTTAAATATTTATTTAATTTTTTATTTAATTTTTAATTTTAATTTTAATTTTTATTATTATTTTATTATTATTATTGTTTTTTTTGTTTTCTTTGTTTTTTTTTTTTTTAAAGTTGACTTTTATAATAAAATATTTTTCATTCATACCTTCTCCTTCTTTTATTTATCTTTATAGTCCTGTTTTTAATTCCTCTATTACTAATTTAACTTACTTTTTTTTTTTTTTAACATAAATTTTTTTATTTATTTATTAATAATTTTTAACTAACTATTATCATTAAATTATTTTTATTTATTTTATTCCTCCCCTAGGGTAATTTTTATTTTTATTTTTATTTTTTATTTTATTTTTATTTTTATTATTATTATTATTATTATTATTATTATTTTTTTTTTTTAAATAAAATTTTTAATTATTTATTTCAACTAACTATTATCATGAATTATTTTAATTACTAATTATTTAACTAACTATCATCATAAAATTAGTTATTTATAATAATTTTTACTAAATTAATAATTATTTATTAATAATTTTATTCATAAAATTATTTTTATTTATTTTATTTTAGGGATTGGTCCCCCTAGGGTAATTTTCTCCCTTAAATATAATTTTTAATTATTTATCTTAACTAACTATTATCATGAATTAATTTTTTAATTATTTATTAATATTTTTAACTAACTATTATCTTGATATTATTTTTATTTTAAGGGATTGGTCCCCCAGAGTAACTTTTTCCTTAAATTATTAAAAAAAGGGTTTTGATCCTGGTACCGAGTCCAAAGTAGCTGTTGGTCTTTTTAGCCGTTGGAGGCTCTGCTCTATCTATTTAACTTGCTAAGCTGGATTTGTTTCTTCAACTTGTTCTGACGATGAACCACACTGGTTAGTTCGAAACGCGTCGACAAATGTATCTCTTTATGTGATTTACGCCGAAGCTCTACGTATTAATATTTTCAACTTGTCATGCCCAACTATATATGCCTTAATGGTTGTGAGGTCAAAGAGCCTAGAAATGTAATTATGATGTAAATAACGTACATATAATAACAAAATAATGACTCATTCTAGACCAACTCCATGGAAAAGAGTATGGGGGGTGCTCAACTCCAAGGAAAAGGGGGCAATAGTTTTGGTGGTGATGTTTGGGTGAAAAGGCACTAAATCCCAAATAGCTTTAAAGAGTGTCATATGGTAAGATAAAATCATGCACATATAAAGTGAGTGTTTTTACTATGAAGGGATTCATTCATTCAGTGACACATTATTGTTTTAATTGTTGTGCATGGCATTAATTATGCATTTTAGTTATGCATTTCATTACTTGGAAAAATACAATTCAAGGGTTATTGCGAGGCATAGACAAAGGTTGGGGCAATGCTGATATTAACAGGTTTAAAGGAACTAAATAATTCAAGGTTGTCACCCAGGCCACTCATCGTGATTCCATAGTGAGTGAATTAAATTAACAAGTCGTGAGCGTGAGCTGGAGCTTCTGGTTCAAGAAGCCGACAATTGGCCGAGATGTAGCAGCATTCTATCAAACCTATATATTTTGCTAAAATTTGTAATTGTTCGATATGGTTATTATTTAATGTCACCTAGTAGGAGGCTGGATACTTTACATGCCATGTTTAACCTAGGCTGATCTTCAAAATAAATAAAAGTAAGACTGTAAGATGGAATTAGGCAAGTAAGACTGTAAGATGGAATTGGGCGCGTGGATGAGAGGGTTTGACTTTAAAAATCCATTTAAAGTAATGACAGTACCACTAAAAATCAGGAATTGTGTGGAGTAGCAGACAAAACCAATGGAATATAGGAAATCTGAGATGGTATTTAAACATTATTGAACCAAAGAACTTCCAAGAACTTAGAAACATTTACTTCTGCGCATATATTTTATTTAACGTTTTTAACGTTTTCATTTATATTGGTAAACAATCGCTATTATGTATATTACATTTACTTCTTCGCATATATTTTATTTAACGTTTTTAACGTTTTCATTTATATTAGTAAACAATCGCTATTATGTATATATTTTAATATACATAATTACCATTGGAAACATATTTTATTTAACGTTCTCATTTATATTCATAAACAATCGCTATTATGTAATATTTCAATATACATAATTACCATTGGAAACATATTTTATTTAACGTTCTCATTCATTTATATTGGTAAACAATCTATATTATGTAATATTTAATATACATAATTACCATTGGAAACATATTTTATTTAACATTCTTATTTATATTGGTAAACAATCGCTATTATGTATATATTTTAATATACTCAATTACCATTGGAATCATATTTTATTTAACGTCCTCATTTATATTCGTAAACAATCCTTTGGAAACAATCGCTGTGAGATATATAAATATGTATATACCATACGATAGAGTTGCACAAGAACAGTTTTGGCCATGGACGTGGCTGCATTTTTCACAGTTTCGCATGGCTTTATTATCCACCAGCTTCCATGTCTCTGGCCTCTCTTATTCATTCTTACAGTTAGCCTGCTCTGCCTTTTCCTGCACATTAGGCTTTCGAAAGAGCAACACAATAATAGCCCATCAATGGCCCGAACGTCTCTGTTTGAATTTCTGAGAAATCGCCACAGGCTTCTAGAGTGGCTAACAGAAATTCTGTCCTCATCACCATCTCAGACCGTGAGGGTACCAGTTGTGCCAGGAGGACTCCCGGGAGTCGTCACTTCGAATCCTGCAAATGTGGAGCATGTGCTCAAAACCAATTTCGACAATTATCCAAAGGGGCAGCGTTTCAGATTCCTTTTCCACGATTTCTTGGGCAGAGGAATCTTCAACGCCGACGGGGAGCTATGGAAGATGCAGAGGAAGCTTACCACCTACGAATTCAATATCAAGTCACTCAGGAGTTTCATGGTGGAGACGGTGCAGTGGGAGATTCAGAATCGCCTCATGGTTGTGCTTCACAATGCCTGCCAACAAGGGGAGCCTGTGGATCTACAGGATATTCTACAAAGGTTTTCATTTGACAACATTTGCAGAGTTGCGTTCGGGGTCGATCCCGGTTGCCTCCATCCTTCTCTGCCTGCTACGCGGATTGCAGAAGCCTTTGACTGTGCCACAGAGATTTCATTCGGGAGATTCCTTTCGATAGCTCCCGAGGTCATGGTGGGGATCAAGCGGCTGCTCAACGTTGGATCCGAGAGGCGCCTTCGCGAAGCGCTCCGTGTGGTGGATGAATTCGTTGAAGATGTTATTAGATCAAGAAAGGATTCAGATGGTGATATTGAGATTGAAGAAGAACATCACGACCTTCTTTCCAGATTCATGGCAGCTGTCGATGACAAGGGATTTAATCATGAGCTCAATTTCCTGAAGGAAATGGTGATTAGCATTATGTTGGCGGGCAGAGATAGTAGTGCCGCCGCTCTGACATGGTTTTTCTGGCTTCTTTCTTCTCATCCCCTTGTAGAAGAAGCCATTCGGCGTGAAATTCTCAGCGTCTTAGCCAAACGTGGGGTCAATAAAGGGGAAGAAGAGAAATTAAACAGAGTAGCTCTGTTTAATTTCGAGGAAGTGAAGGGCATGCCATATCTCCATGCTGCCCTGTGCGAGTCAATGAGATTGTACCCTCCCATCCCTGTCGACGCCAAAATTGCCTCTAGGGATGACGTGTTACCGGACGGAACATGTATGAGAAAGGGGTGGTTTGTGTGTTACAATATTTATTCAATGGGAAGGATGGAAAGTATCTGGGGCAAAGATTTCATGGAGTTCAAGCCAGAGAGATGGCTGGACGTGGAGGGGAACTTTGTAGTGGAGAGCTCATTCAAGTTTCCAGTATTCAACGCGGGACCTCGTATTTGCATCGGGAAAGAAATGGCCTTCATACAGATGAAGTCCATAGTTGCCTCTCTTCTTCATCGCTTTACTCTTAAGATAGATAAGGAATACCATCCACAGCATACTCTTTCAATAACTCTGCGCATGAAGGGTGGGTTGCCAGTTATTGTTAATAGTTTAGAGATACCAATATTTATAGGGTAGAGATGATTACATTTATAATAGCTAGTTACACGAGGGCATTGGTGTACTTTGTTTTTCAAAATCAGCAGATTTTGGAAATATTTTAGCTAGTTAGTTTTTCTGAAATATTTTAGCTAGTTAAATTTTATAATAGATTTTGGAAATATTTTAAAATCTCAACGATTCACCAAAGTCAATGATTTTTTTAAAATATTTTCTAAATAAAGAGTTCAGTAGGCTCGACGGTCCTTAGAAACAGTTGAGTACGTACTTTCTTAGATTGCGTCTCAATAAGGGTTTGACAGAATGCTGTTTATTTGGGTTCTGGAGGAGTGGCATCTATCCTCTAAGTTTTTTAGTGTAAGTTCTATGGTCTTGTATAAGTGGTGCCTGTGTATTACAAATTTATTTTATTAATTAATATTTATCATTTCAATATTAGGAATTCTTTCTGATTCCTCGTCTCTTTCTAAGCTTCCCTATTTTGAATGAATCAAAGCCACTTTCGCTAATTTCACGCCAAAACATTTATTTTGTTACAAAAGTTTATAGCAATAAAATAGAATTCCTGTTGAAGATTTATGTTGAGCTATTTGCAATTTTAGCATTGGAGATTGTTAACACAGGTCAAAATACATCATGTAAAAGTCGTCGAATGTGGAGCTTTAAGTTCTCTTCATCTTTGGAAGGTACCGAACCAACAAAAAACTTATCGAACTGGATGAAATTGACATCATAACTCTTGAAACTCTACCTAGCTATTGAATTTATAAAAATCAAATGTGCCATGTATTAGCAAATTAGCGCTGGGTTTCATGCATAATAACTATATAAATAATAAAAATATATTTATAATTATTGCATTAATATTATATTATGTATTAACTAATATTATCTTTATTATATAATATTATATGAATATATAAAGAGTTATATTTTAAACTATAATATAATTAGCATAATAATAATATTGAGTTATTATTATTATTAATTATTTATGTTATGTACAATAATTAATATATATTTATTAATATAATCATTAATTTATTTGGTATATATAGTTGGAATATACTAATCATATTAACTATATATAGACCATATATTAAATTAAATTATAATATAATATTATTTATGTGTGTCCGGAATGAATTAACCCTATAGTTATTTATTACATTGCAATTAATAAAAGGGTTTATAATATCAGTTTTTTAATATATAAGATTAGTATAAAAGTTTTCAAATATAAAAATTATATAGGACTTATACTTAGTAAAAAGAGTAGCAATAATTTATATAAGGTTTATACTTAAGAAAAAAAGACTAGTAATAATTGAAGTTCATATCATTTTAACATATAAATTTTAATTAGATTTAAATAAATTTCTATAATTTTCAAATTATATGAATATTTTTTAACATTTTGTATTATAAATTTCAATAATTTCAATAAATTTATAGTAATTATTCATTTTATTTCTCAATAAATTTAATAAATTTATCATTAATTTTATTTCAATTTAAAATGAATAATTTAATATTATAACTTCATGGTAGAACAAAACTTGATGAGTTCATTATGCACCTTAACTCTATCTTTTCGGAAATAAAATTTACTATGGAGGTGGAGGAAGACAATAGTATCCCTTTCTTAGATTTCCTTATCATCACAAAAGAGGATGGCTGTTTGGGACATAGAGTTTTTAGGAAATCAACTCACACAGAAGGCTACCTCCATGCTGAATCATACCATCACACGTCCTAAAAGCTTAGTGTCCTTAACACTCTTTCCATTAGAGCCTTTGGAATTTCTCACTCTGAACATCTTGAAGAAGAGAAGAACTATTTGTCTTCAGTATCTAAAGGTATAGGATATAAAGAAAAGGATATTAGGAGACCTATAGAAAGAGCAGAAAGGAGAGTGTTTTCACAAGAACCTAAAGCTCAAAACCTACCTGAGTGTGGTAGAGATTTCCTATCATATATTCAATGGGTGATAGATAAGATGGCGAAAATATTGAAAAGGAAGGACATAGTCATTGAGTTCCTGGAACAATTAAACAAGGTATGAGGCCTGTCAAGGATGATATTGATAGAAAGCAACTCAAAGGACTATATAAAATTGATTGTTCTTGTGAAAAAAGTTACATTGGTGAAACATGGCACTCTCTACAGAAAAGACTAAAGGAACACGGAGCTGATGTTAAGAATAGATGGTCTCGTACATCCGCCCTTGCAAAGCATTCCTCAAAAACGAAACATCGAGGTGCATTTGGAGAGCGCCTCAATTATCGCAAGAGAAAAGAAATATCATAAACTGAAGATGAGGGAGGCTCTTGAAATTATAAAACATCCAAAAAAGCTCAATAGAGACAATGGTATCCAGATTAGAGGAAGTTGGCTTCCTTTAATCAAAGCCATTAGGACCAATAGTACATCTTAGGTATTCAGGTAATTGCTCCTCTCCTATTAAAAGTAAGTTTATGATCTCATACTAAGGATAAAATCAAAATAAGAATAAAAATTAAAATAAAAAAAAAATAGTTACTATTATAATTCTTAATAATTATTATTAAGTATTTATAATAATAATTACAATAAAGATTAGTTATAGTAATAATATGAATAATTCATTTATAAGAATTAATTTATAATAATTCATTTAATCAATTAATTAGTTAATATATATTAAGTAATAATAATAATTATTATTTAAAGATTGGTTATAAGAATAATAGGAATAATTAATTTATAATAATAATAATAATTATTAATATCATTAAATATATATAATGGCAAATAAATTATTATAATATCCTTTAGGTTACTATTAAATTATTTTAAAATTAACAATTAATGAATCATCTTATACTAAAAATAAAATAATTAACAATAGTAATTATAATATCGAGTAATCAATTAATTAATTAAATCTAGTAAAATAAGTTATATTATTTCTCTTTTATTAATTATAATAATATACAAATTATTTATCATTATTAAATATAAATTTGATTATTATAACATTTATGAATCAATTAATTAACTTATTAAGTAAGAATTTAGATATAATAATAAATTAATTTTTTTTAATAAAATTTATTTAATTAATTAAGTTAATTAAAAATTACAAAATTTGGAACATTATAGTAACATATACATAAAAATAAAAACTAATCTTTTAATTACAAGAATAAATATATTTAAATACAATTTATAAAAATTATAATAAAACTTTAAACTAGGTTAATAATTATTATAGAAAAAAATAAAATGAATAAATAATAAAAATATAAAACATAAGAAAATTAAAAAACCTACCTCATTTCTCTAGAAATCAAATTATCTTAATACTATTTATATTATCGCTAAGCTATTTTTCTATCATCATTTAGTAAGTGTCTTGATGATGATAGATTCTTGTTAAGATTTAAAACTTCCAGAAATATGATTTTTACTGTAGACACTCACATTCAATTAAAATTTAATATTATTTATATATATTTCTTTTAGTGTAAATTCTAATATCTTTCTTTTATTGTAAATTCTAAGGTGTTGTTATATATATCTATCCTGGGGATTCCTGTGTATGTCCATGTTCGTCCGTTTAAATTACTCCTTTTAATACGTTTTACCATTCGATGCCCGGCAGAGAATATTGACCTATCTTTTCCTGAAATTCTTTCTCCCTCTTTTTCAGTGTAAATTCTACGGTGTTGTTATATATATATATATATATATATATATATATATATATATCCTAGGGATTCCTGTGTATGTCCATGTTCGTCCGTTTAAATTACTCACATTTAATATTTACTCTCTCTCTTAGTGTAAATTCTACGGTATTGTTATATATATATATATATATATATATATATATATATATATATATCCTAGGGATTCCTGTGTATGTCCATGTTCGTCCGTTTAAATTACTCACTTTTAATACGTTTTACCATTCGATGCCCGGCAGAGAATATTGACCTATCTTTTCCTGAAATTCTTTGTCTCTCTTTTTTAGTGTAAATTCTACGGTGTTGTTTTATATATATATATCCTAGGGATTCCTGTGCATGTCCATGTTCGTCCGTTTAAATTACTCACTTTTAATACGTTTTACCATTCGATGCCCGGCAGAGAATATTGACCTATTTTCCTGAAACTCTTTCTCTCTCTCTTTTTTAGTGTATATTCTACGGTGTTGTTTTATATATATATATAGATATCCTAGTGTTCGTCCGTTTAAATTACTCACTTTTAATATTTACTCTCTCTCTTAGTGTAAATTCTACGGCGTATATATATATATATATCCTAGGGATTCCTGTGTATGTCCATGTTCGTCCGTTTAAATTACTCACTTTTAATATTTAGTCATTTTTATGCTGTTATTATTTACGTTTTACCATTCGATGCCCGGCAGAGAGTATCTATTTTTTTCAAAACTATTTGTTAAATTTTTTCAATTTTAAAAACATAATTTCAAATGTAAAACATCGGTCAGATTTGACACTTTAATATTCGAAAATCTAATTATTTTAATGAAAAATTTATAAATCAAGTTTCTTCCCTATCTATCACGTACACTTGTGTAAATAGCTAAGACACAATGTCACTTATACTTGTGATATTTCCATCTTAAGGAAAAAGTCTACTGCCATCTTCGATTTCAGTATTTGGTAGATTGATTTTCATTTATACTAGTCAACTAATCAGAGAGCAATACTTTCTAGAGATACATTTTTGAATAGAATATTTGAACAAATTTCAATATATATGTAATTGTATAATTATAAATAAAATTAAATTAATTAAATTTTTGGTATAATTTAATTAATATATGAAATATTTTTATTGGTGCATGTTTTCAAGTTAATATTGCTTAAAATTTAATATTGATTTTTAAAAACTATAAATTTATGTTGTTTAATTTATAAAAATAAAATATTTTAAATATTTTTTTGAAATATTATATTTATTTATACATTGAAATTGCATTTTAAACAATAAAAAAACAAATATTACTAAAAATTATATTTTCAAAATTATGTTCTCAATATAAAAAAACCACCCTTTCATATATAAAAATTAATTTAATCCCCAAACAATACCCACCTACTTAACGAATTAGCCCAAACAAACCGCCACTTATTATTGAAATGAAAATACGGAATGAAAATGTAAATGGTTTAAGCCTTTTATGTACGCGCTAGACTGCTGCAACAAAGGTAAAGGAGAGTTCGAGACACTCTGCAATGGAGGTGTTGGGTAAACTAGAATTTCGATTGGGTCAACTCATACCTATAATGGGCGGGGTTTTCATCTCCTTTTCGATAAGCGATAACTAATACCTCACGACAGATATGACTTGATTTGTTTTTTAATAAAGGAATTGTAATGACCCCGTAAAACATGTAATTATGAAAGTTACTATGGTAAGAAACTTATGTGAACTGTTAATTACTGTGTTAAATGATATTATTTTATTTATGAAATATATGGAAGATATTTTGGAAAAAATGCTCGCAGTCTCCTAAGGGAGGATTTCTAAAGAAAAGAAACAGTTATAAAACTGAAAAAGAAAACTAACCCTTCAGCGAGGAAAAGTCCTGGGAGGGAAACCCCTGGTCTGTTGTGACAGAGAGGGAGAAAAATTCCAAGAAAGGAAAAACAAGAGAAAAGAGGGTTAAGTCTGGTAAAGACCAGATAACCCAAGCACGTAGGTGCTGGAGTCTTGTTGAGGGCTGCAGGCCTACAAGACAGCTCGGGGGGAGAATCCAACGTACTGATGGATCTCATGGCTGGGTGGATAAGAGCAATTATGTAAATGCAGGTGAACTTCTGGAGCATTAACTCCTGTAGCTGGTAGACCAGGTACGAATTATTCACCAGATTGAGATTTCCTTAATCAGTATACTGGGTATATAGAAGGAGTTGCTAACTAGAGGTAAAAGAATGTTTAATATTAGAAACAGTACTATGAGCATTCTAGAACTGGTTATTAAAGCAAAAGAACAGAGACTATCTGCTGTAAGCATTGCAAGTTAAATGTATGAAAACCGATGCATATTAAGAGCATAGAAACCAATGCATGCCATCTCTATAGAAACTGAAACATGCTATTTACATAAAAATCGTACAAGTCCTGAAAGATCATAACTGTATGCAGGATAGTGAAGGGCATGATAAAGAATGCCTTAAACTGTATAACAGCGGAAAGATTCACTGAAAACTGTAGCAGTAGAATGTTATAGAGAACCAGAACGGCCAAGGGAATCATTGTGATTCTAGAGCAAACAAGAATAACATACTGAGACAGTACTGTTGTTTATAACATATAATGAAGCCGTAACCAGAGATTTAGCCAAACCCTGTACCGAGGGTTTACATTTCATGTATTTGAAATAAGGGTTACATTTCATGTATTTGAAACAAGGGTTTACATGTCATATACATTCGAAATAAGTATAAAGCCATCAACTGTATTACCACTCGTCTGAACGCATTCGGCTCAGAGTGCGGGGTTGATACTATTATCCATAAGGCGACATGATGTCCCCGGACAATAGAACCCCACTGTGGTAAACGGCCGCGCAACCGCCGTATTAAAAGACATGTCCAATGAGCAATTATGTGACTGTTACTATAAACCCTTAACTAAAACTAATGCCAATCTGTGAGCTGAAGGAAATAAAATAACTGTAAATACAAAACGAGCTCAGACATGTCTATGAATCGATGTAATATGCGTATAAACAAACAGATCTAGTGCCAACAGTATTATATGAACAAATGTACCCATTGTATTCAAAGGGAAAAGTATATTAACTTTATGATAACAGAAACCCGGATGGGTATAAACAGTAAGATAACCAAGTATCCCGAGAGCCGAAGGGAACTCTCATTCCTTCATAATTACAGACAAAAGCTTGTGAATCATTATTCAACATTCTCGACAATGTGAGAAGACAGAAGGGAGTAAATAGCCTGAGTTCCTTGAGTCGATTCGGTTCCAGCTATGAGGACGTGGATTCTTAACAAATATACACGCAACCCTGGCATAATGCCCAAACAACTATTTAACATAAGATGGTAGAAACCTTGAGAACGCAGGTACCGACATGGAAGGGCCGACCGCGTTTCGAGTCCAGGGTTTGTCCGAGTGTATAAACCCTGAGCCATTAAAGGAAAACCGCCATGAGGAACTCCTCAGGCTAAAAGAATCAACCTATAACATTGCACAAGAATAAACCCTCACCCATCAACTGAAATGCAAGCTCTGCATCAAGTTACGATGGGGTAAATACCTGGAGGTGCCACGGTCGCTTATTATCTGCTTGAATGGCTGAAGATTCGTAGTATAAACCCTAACACAGTAAAAGCATTGAGATTAGTTCAAACAGAGGTATACAGAACTAATGAACCGGCAGTAAACAAAAGTACTGTGCATATATTTATAAATCCAAATAGCTGAGGAAGAAACTGTAATCGGCGGACTTTGGTTATGGAGGATACCTGGTAATTGAAGCGAGGGGGTCACCGTCGAGCTGAGCAGCATCCAACCTTCCGAAACATGTGCAAATGAACTAAATGAAATAGCTCAGTGGTATATAAACCACCATTAAACCCTTGGGTGCATTGGGACCCTTAGATCTTAACTTATCATCCACACCGTTCAATCGATTGAGAGCTTGGCGCGTAAACTCTAGCGCTTCAACCAAAGAATCACGTGGTCTCAGCACGGCATTAGCCACCTAGCGATGGTAGGTGAGGTGAGTTAAGATCCTGTTCACCATCTGGCACCGGAGCCGACCGGAGCAGCAACCGGTGACGGGATTAACCATTAACTTAGCCTTCAATTTCGTAAAGGTTGCCAATTGGGTCATGAATGTTAACTTAAGGGAGGAACCTTAGTATAGTAGGAATTGATATACATATGTGTAATTACAGCAGGACCTTTATACCCTGGAGAGCGATGCTTTGCATCATAATTATTTTATATTCGGCTGGATGAATGGTAAAAGTAGTAAGTCTGTGATATTTATTTAAATTTTTTTTATTATAACTGTGGATAGATCGTGACAATGTGGTATCAGAGCAGAGGTTTCAAAACTGTGGCCTCTGGAGCAGTAAGATCCTGCTGCATGAAAGATTATCATATAGTACATATATGAGGAAGAATCAATTCAGCTGACTGATTTTCTATTTATTAATTAGGAGATAAAAACAGAAACAACAATTCGTTAACAGACAGCAATAAAGATGGAGGAAACGCAGGGAGCTGACAGTATTCTTCAAGAAAATCCAGAGCTGTGGATACAGCTTGGCGCAGAGACACGCAGTACCAATCTAGCGATACTAGAAACTGTTCGAGAACTGAAAAGTGAGATGGCACGTCTGTGAGAAGACAACGCGCGATTGACAGTAGAGAAGGAAAGAATTTTGAAGAGCTTGTCGGACAGACAAAACCCTCCATTAGCCAATCCCAGTGCGGAACAGCAAAGGGGAACTGAAGAACGAAATTACCCAACTGCACCTAAAATTTCAGAGGAAAAGGAGGACCATTCTGATAACATACTGGAACAACAAACCTCAAAACGGCAGAAAATGGAATTATAGGGGGAATTCCGAAAAATTAAACCCCCACATTTCGATGGGGAACAAGAGGAAGCAGCAGAAGCATGGTTAATTAACATGTACAAGTATTTCCAGTTGTATGAGTATGATCAGAATCTGAAGGCACGGTTGGCCATCTTCCAGCTGCAAGGTAAGGCAACCCTGTGGTGGGAAGAAACCAAGATTGTAAAAGGAGTAAGTGAGCAGAACATAATATGGGAAAAATTTCAGAAATACTTCAAGGAGAGATATCTAACAGAGTGATTCTATGATGAGAAGGCACGAGAGTTCCATGACTTAAGGCTAGGATAGCAGTCTATGGACGAGTTTATTAATCGCTTCACTTCCCTGCTTCGCTACGTGCCCTATATTAAGGAGGAAAAGGCCAAGGTGCAGAGATTTGTAAGTAGTCTACCTGCCTACATAAGGGAACGCATTGAGTTTGATAATCCCAGAACAATGGATGAGGCGATTCGTAAGGCAAGAATCTGTTACCAGCAAAACAAACAAAAAAGAGACATTTCAAATAAAAGATGGAATGAAAGGAAGGGCAACAGAATTGTTGGTAATAATAAAGGGAGTCGCAGCAATGGCAGCAAGGGTGCTGGTAAGGGGCAGATTAGCAGAAATGTAGCAAAGAGTACCTTTCGGACTAAACCAAGTGAGAGCAGAATCAGTGAACCACCTGTCAGGTCAGACCTTGAGGGGATGACCAGACCTCCAGTCCAATGTTGGGGTTGTGGAGGACCACACTACGTTAAGAACTGCCCTCAGCGTAAAGGAGTGGACCAAATATCTCAGATCCAGGAAGCATCGACTGTTGGAGAAGTGGCGCGCAGCATGCCAAGAATTAACGCAGCTTTGGATGACCGTCAAGCGGAATACCAGCCAACCATGGTGGAGTTTGAAGGTAAAATTTCAAACCTTTCTATAGCTGTTCTTATTGACCCAGGAGCTACTTTAAGTTATGTTAGCCCAAAAATAGTAGAACAGTGTAAGTTACTTTCTAAAAAGTTTAGGAGTCCATGGCTGGTACAGCTAGCCACGGGAGCTAAGAGACGAGTCTCAACTAAAATTAGTAACTTCTCTTTCAGCATATCTGGACAGCCAATTACAGCCGATCTGAATGTACTTCCATTGGGGTCCTACGACATTCTGATTGGTATGGATTGGCTGGAAAAACATTGGTCGTTGGTAAATTGCAAAACCAAAACCATTTATTACAAGGATGACCTGGGGCAACAACAAGAGTTGCAGGGGATTAAACACCCTGTACAGATCCGACCTATCACTGCTTCTCAGCTAGCTAAATGTCTCAGAAAGAAGTGTCAGATTTACGCTATTCAAGTGGGTTATGCAAACCAGAAAGACAAAATATCTGCATTGGATGGCATTCCGGTAGTACAGGAATTTGTGGATGTTTTTCCGGAAGAGGTACCAGGACTGCCCCCGAAAAGGGATATAGATTTTACTATAGAGTTAACAACAGGGGCAGCCCCAGTGTCAAGGGCACCATACCGAATGAGCGTGCCCGAGTTAACAGAATTAAAAATGCAACTGCAAGAGCTGCTGGATAAGAATTATATCCGCCCCAGCGTGTCACCGTGGGGAGCTCCAGTGTTATTTGTCAAAAAGAAAGATGGAACTCTCCGTATGTGTATAGACTATCGTCAATTGAACAAACTCACGATAAAAAACAAATACCCCTTGCCTCGGATTGACGAACTCTTTGATCAAGTGAAGGGGGCAAAGGTATTCTCCAAGATCGATTTGCGATCTGGTTATCATCAGATCAGAATTAAAGAAGAGGACATTGCCAAAACCGCTTTCAGAACACGCTACGGGCACTACGAATTCGTGGTGCTGCCCTTTGGTTTGACCAATGCACCTGCCACCTTTATGTGTTTGATGAACAGCGTGTTTCACAGGTTTTTGGACAAATTCGTGCTGATATTTATTGATGATATTCTGATATATTCTCGTTCCCATGAGGAACACAAAGAACATCTTAGGATGGTGTTGCAAACTCTTCGGGAACACCAGCTCTATGCTAAGTTTAGTAAGTGTGACTTTTTCAAGGAGGAAATCCAATATTTGGGCCATGTGATTACTAAAGAAGGAATAGCAGTAGATCCTGAGAAGATAAGGACTATTATGGAATGGCCCATACCCAAGGATGTAGCTGATATCAGATCCTTTATGGGACTAGCTGGCTATTATCGAAGGTTTGTGGAAGGTTTCTCAAGGATAGCCTACCCTATCACTTCTTTGCAGAAAAAGGGAAAGGCGTTTAAGTGGACAACGGAATGTCAACAGAGCTTTGATCGGTTGAAGCACCTACTCACCACTGCACCCATCTTGAGTATAGCTGATCCTAATAAGGATTACGTTGTGTGTACTGATGCAAGTAAAGAGGGTGTAGGAGGAGTATTAATGCAGGAAGGGAAAGTAATTGCGTATGAATCAAGAAAATTAAAAGATCATGAGCAGAAATATTCTGCTTACGATCTAGAATTAACAGCTGTTATTCATGCACTGAAAATGTGGCGACATTACCTCCTGGGGAGGAAATTTCTGTTGTTGACAGATCACCACAGCTTGACCAATTATTTCAGTCAACCTACCTTGAATGCAAGACAAGGTCGTTGGGCAGATTTCCTAAGTGGGTTCGACTTCGAGATTAAGCACTTAAAAGGCAAAGAGAACCGGGTGGCTGATGCATTGAGTCGAAAGGTGCAGTGTTTGTGTGAACTTTCAGTCAGCAAGTGGCGAAACTCTCTGTTTGAGCAGATTAAATCAGCAGCAAATCAGGATGCTGAATACCAACAGTTAAAACAGCAGGTACAACAATCAGTTAATGAAAAATTACAGCAAGGATATACACTGGACAGTGCTGGCATGTTGTATTTTAATAAAAGATTATATGTACCTGATTCAAATGACCTTAAGAACCTGATTTTGGACGAGTTCCATACCAGCCACTACACTGGCCATCCAGGGTACCAAAAGATGGTCACTGCACTTAGGAAGGAATATTTCTGGCCCAGAATGAAGAAGCAAGTGGTTGAGTATTTGGCAAAGTGTTTAGAGTGGCAGCAGATTAAGGCAGAACATCAGCATCCGGCTGGGCTATTGCAACCTTTGCCTATCCCAGAATGGAAATGGGAAACCATTTCCATGGATTTTATAACCGGTCTGCCACGAACGAAGAAAAACCATGATTCCATCATGGTGGTGGTTGATAAGTTGAGTAAAGCGGCACACTTCATACCAGTGCAGTCCAATTATAAGGCGGTGCAAATTGCTCACCTTTTTATGCAGAATGTGTTCAGACTGCATGGACTGCCGAAAGTAATCATTTCAGACCGGGATGTAAAGTTCACATCCACCTTTTGGAGGACGTTGTTTGCTGAGTTAGGAACACAGCTGAACTTTAGCACAACCTACCACCCGCAGACCGATAGTCAAACTGAGCGAGTAAATCAAGTGTTAGAAGATATGTTGAGGGCGTATGTGATGCTGAAACCAAACAAATGGGAAGAATATTTACACCTGGTTGAATTCGCATATAACAATGGATATCATACCTCGACACAGTTAAGCCCCTTTGAGGTTCTGTATGGGCGAAAGTGCCGCACACCCTCAAGTTGGGGTGGACCTGAGGATAAGCTGAGTTTGGGTCCGGAAATGCTTAAAGAAATGGAAGACATGGTGAAAAGGGTGCGTGCCAATTTGAAGGCTGCACAGGACAGGCAGAAAATTTTTGCAGACAAGAAAAGAAGTTTTAAAGAATATCAGGTTGGTGACCATGTGTTTGTGAGGATCCAAGCCAGAAGAAGCACACTGCAATGGAGCGGATGTGCCAAGCTGGCTCCTCGGTACTTTGGACCTTTTCAGATCTTGGCTAGAGTGGGGCCGGTGGCTTACCAACTCGCCTTGCCAAGCCATATTAGAATTCACAACGTGTTCCACGTTTCTGTTCTAAAGAAATATGTATACGATCCTAAACATGTGATCAAATGGCAAGATGTTCGGGTAAGAGTTAATCCCGTTGTTTTGAACATGTGGATATATTTAATGTAAACTGATTAAAAATATTGATTGTCTGCAGGTCGAACCGGAAGGCGAGGTTCTGGTCGAACCACAGAGCATTCTCGACCGGAGAGAAGTGCGGCTGCGGAAACAGGTTATTACCCAAATTAAAGTGCTGTGGCAGCACTATGGGCCTGAGGAGGCTACTTGGGAAGACGAGGAACTTATGAGGAAAGTTTACCCGGACTTATTTAAAGGGAATAGACATCGGGACGATGTCCAATCCCAGGGGGGGAAGATGTGATGACCCCGTAAAACATGTAATTATGAAAGTTACTATGGTAAGAAACTTATGTGAACTGTTAATTACTATGTTAAATGATATTATTTTATTTATGAAATGGAAGATATTTTGGAAAAAATGCTGGCAGTCTCCTAAGGGAGGATTTCTAAAGAAAAGAAACAGTTATAAAACTGAAAAGAAAACTAACCCTTCAGCCAGGAAAAGTCCTGGGAGGGAAACCCCTGGTCTGTTGTGACAGAGAGGGAGAAAAATTCCAAGAAAGGAAAAACAAGAGAAAAGAGGGTTAAGTCTGGTAAAGACCAGATAACCCAAGCACATAGGTGCTAGAGTCTTGTTGAGGGCTGCAGGCCTGCAAGACAGCTCGGGGGGAGAATCCAACGTACTGATGGATCTCATGGCTGGGTGGATAAGAGCAATTATGTAAATGCAGGTGAACTTCTGGAGCATTAACTCCTGTAGCTGGTAGACCAGGTACGAATTATTCACCAGATTCAAATTTCCTTAATCAGTATACTGGGTATATAGAAGGAAAGTAGATGAATCCAAGTCTCTGTTGCTAACTAGAGGTAAAAGAATGTTTAATATTAGAAACAGTACTATGAGCATTCTAGAACTGGTTATTAAAGCAAAAGAACAGAGACTATCTGCTGTAAGCATTGCAAGTTAAATGTATGAAAACCGATGCATATTAACAGCATAGAAACCAATGCATGCCATCTGTATAGAAACTGAAACATGCTATTTACATAAAAATCGTACAAGTCCTGAAAGATCATAACTGTATGCAGGATAGTGAAGGGCATGATAAAGAATGCCTTAAACTGTATAACAGCGGAAAGATTCACTGAAAACTGTAGCAGTAGAATGTTATAGAGAACCAGAATGGCCAAGGGAATCATTGCGATTCTAGAGCAAACAAGAATAACATACTGAGACAGTACTGTTGTTTATAACATATAATGAAGCCGTAACCAGAGATTTAGCCAAACCCTGTACCGAGGGTTTACATTTCATGTATTTGAAATAAGGGTTACATTTCATGTATTTGAAACAAGGGTTTACATGTCATATACATTCGAAATAAGTATAAAGCCATCAACTGTATTACCACTCGTCTGAACGCATTCGGCTCAGAGTGCGGGGTTGATACTATTATCCATAAGGCAACATGACGTCCCCGGACAATTGAACCCCACTGTGGTAAACGGCCGCGCAACCGCCGTATTAAAAGACATGTCCAATGAGCAATTATGTGACTGTTACTATAAACCCTTAACTAAAACTAATGCCAATCTGTGAGCTGAAGGAAATACAATAACTGTGAATACAAAACGAGCTCAGACATGTCTATGAATCGATGTAATATGCGTATAAACAAACAGATCTAGTGCCAACAGTATTATATGAACAAATGTACCCATTGTATTCAAAGGGAAAAGTATATTAACTTTATGATAACAGAAACCCGGATGGGTATAAACAGTAAGATAACCAAGTATCCCGAGAGCCGAAGGGAACTCTCATTCCTTCATAATTACAGACAAAAGCTTGTGAATCATTATTCAACATTCTCGACAATGTGAGAAGACAGAAGGGAGTAAATAGCCTGAGTTCCTTGAGTCGATTCGGTTCCAGCTATGAGGCCGTGGATTCTTAACAAATATAGATGCAACCCTGGCATAATGCCCAAACAGCTATTTAACATAAGATGGTAGAAACCTTGAGAACGCAAGTACCGGCATGGAAGGGCCGACCGCGTTTCGAGTCCAGGGTTTGTCCGAGTGTATAAACCCTGAGGCATTAAAGGAAAACTGCCATGAGGAACTCCTCAGGCTAAAAGAATCAACCTATAACATTGCACAAGAATAAACCCTCACCCATCAACTGAAAACGCAAGATCTGCATGAAGTTACGATGGGGTAAATACCTGGAGGTGCCTCGGTCGCTTATTATCTGCTTGAATGGCTGAAGATTCGTAGTATAAACCCTAACACAGTAAAAGCATTGAGATTAGTTCAAACAGAGGTATAAAGAACTAATGAACCGACAGTAAACAAAAGTACTGTGCATATATTTATAAATCCAAATAGCTGAGGAAGAAACTGTAATCGGCGAACTTTGGTTATGGAGGATACCTGGTAATTGAAGCGAGGGGGTCACCGCCGAGCTGAGCAGCATCCAACCTTCCGAAACATGTGCAAATGAACTAAATGAAATAGCTCAGTGGTATATAAACCACCATTAAACCCTTGGGTGCATTGGGACCCTTAGATCTTAACTTATCATCCACACCGTTCAATCGATTGAGAGCTTGGCGCGTAAACTCTAGCGCTTCAACCAAAGAATCACGTGGTCTCAGCACGGCATTAGCCACCTGGCGATGGTAGGTGAGGTGAGTTAAGATCCTGTTCACCATCTGGCACCGAAGCCTACCAGAGCAGCAACCGGTGACGGGATTAACCATTAACTTAGCCTTCAATTTCGTAAAGGTTGCCAATTGGGTCATGAATGTTAACTTAAGGGAGGAACCTTAGTATAGTAGGAATTGATATACATATGTGAAATTACAGCAGCACCTTTATACCCTGGAGAGCGATGCTTTGCATCATAATTATTTTATATTCGGATGGATGAATGGTAAAAGTAGTAAGTCTGTGATATTTATTTAATTTTTTTTATTATAACTGTGGATAGATCGTGACAGGAATTTTGTTTATTGGTAGAGTTTTATTGTTGAACTATTTTTGTTATTGAGAAGTTTTTTCAATATTTTTTGGGTTAGATTTTATGGTTGAATTAGTTGGAAGTATTTTTTTAAGATAGATTTGAGTTTCGGTTGTTAAAGTATTTTTGTTATTAAAAATTTTCCTTCAGATTGAAATTAAATTTTATAATTAAACTAAAAAAATAATCATTTTAAATAAATTTACTTAATATAAATATGGAGTAAACGTAATAATCAGGAATATTCATAAAGCATATAAAAAATCAATAAAAAAATATTATGAATAAAAATCAATAAAAAAATTATGAATACAGTTTTTTTAGACTTAGAATGGATTTTATGTCACTTTACCTTCCAAGCTTATAATTCAATTATACATCCATTAAGTTTCGCACATTCCAGAATCTGAAAGTTACATATATTCAAGTGCTTGGTTATATTACAGTTATTGGTTGTAAATTTGAAAATATTCCCAAAAATGCAATCCCAACAGTTATCATTAACAGTGGATAACTAGCCCGACTGTTAGTGCGCTTTCTTGAACTTGCTTAGCATGGACTTTATTCCACTAGAGGCCGAGACTGAATGTTCATCGCTTATCGCACGTGAAATTAGGCCAAAGCAATATTAAGGAAAAGTGGTAATTACAATGGGTAGAATTATAGTTTTATTAATTTTTTTATTAATGTCTAAAACAATATATGTCATTTATTAGATTTTGTACTTGGTTAAATTTAAAAGTTTGGTTAATTTTAAAAGTTGATATATACTGCCTCATATATTAATAGAGTTATAATTCCACCAATATTAATAACCAGCAAAAACAAAATCACCAGAAAACAGTTTTAAACATTTTCTTAGATATGTAATTGTAATACAGTTGGCAACATTCTTGTAGCTCTTGAGTGGGCTATTTGTAAATATGATAAAGATGTAGATTATGATATTTTATAAGAAAGTAAATTATTTATATATAATTGATTTATTGTTTTTATATATTATTTGTTCGATAAGTGATATTTAATATATAATATGCCAAGTTAGTAAGTCGACAGATCCCTCCACTTTGGTCGAATCTAGTTATCTATAGATTTCTAGTCAGTTATGCTAAAGATTTCTCTTACAGGCCAAAGGGCTTGAGGCCGAGCTTCTAATTATCTTGAAGACCTTGTTAAAGGAGATCGACCCTATCTATTAAGGAACTTTAAACAAGCTCTGGTTCTTCTCCATACGTTGTAAAAGGTGCAGTGTAGAAGAGAAGGGATCTAGCTGATTGTCACATACCATCTATTGTTTTATGAAATTTCATATCTCTGTGGTTGAATGAGCGGATGAAAAGAGCATATTTTATCGGTTTCAAAATAAACCACTACCCTTTGATTTTTAAAATAAAAAATAAAAATAAAATAAAATAAAAACAAAAACAAAAACAAAAATAAACTATTATTTTATTTTAAGTAATGATTTAATTATTAATATTTTGAAAATACATATGTTTTAATTTTTTTTGAATTTGTAATCTTTAAAAAAACAACAATTAAATCTACTTAAACTATGAAAACACAATACTAATATTATAACTTTCTACTATTTATTTTAGTGATCATTATATTAAACATATATATTTATCTTTATATTAAATATGTATATTTATTCTTTGTACTTTCGTTTATCTATTCATCTGTGTTAGAATATATAACTAGAGAAACATTTAGCACTGATAGATGTATATAAAGTACATTTACAACTACTTTAGTAAATATGGTTGATATAGGTGAATAGACTTACATAACCCAAATTAATAATTAGTAAATGTATTTTATTAAAAAATAACTACTAATTATCAATAATTATATTTAAAAAAATGTATTTATAGTTATTAAGTTAATATTATGTCATATATTAATGTAATACCATATTTATTATATAATATTATATGAATATACTATAATATAATTAACATATAACATAATAGTAGCATTGAATTGTTATTATTAATAATTATTTATCTCATGGACAATTTATTAGTGGAATGAATTAACTTTATGGTTATTTATTACATTGCAATAAAAATTAGGGTTTATAATATTCAATTTATACCATTGGATTTAGTATAAGGATTTATAATATTAGTTTTTTAATATAGAGTTTTTAATATATAGGATTAGTATAAAGGATTTTTAATATAGGACTTATATAGCATTTATATATGGATTATACTTGGGAAAAAAGAGAAGAAATGATTGAAGTTCATAACATATATATCTTAAGTACATTTAAATAAATTTCCACAGTTTTCCAACTATCTGAATATTTTTTAGTATTTTGTGTTATAGCTTTTAATAATTTAAATAGATCACAATAAGTTTTTCTTTTTATTTCTCAACAAATTCAATAGATTTATCATCAATCTAGTTACATTTTGAAATAGATAGTTTAATGTTATATATATATATATATATATATATAGGATTAATATTATAAACTCAAGGGACAATAATCCTAAGGGAATATATATCCAAATGATTAACATTATAAATTTAAGGGACAATAAGCCTATGGAAATAATATTAAATCTTAGGATCTATATTATATCTAGAAACCTAAGGTTAACAACTTTAAACCCAAATATTATAAACCCAAATAAGCCATAAACCCTAAATCCAATATTATAAATCAGAATATTAAACCCTAATTTATTCAATGTTGTGATTGCAACACTGAATAAATAAATTATACTCTAATGTATTATTATGATAATGATTGTCACACTCCTTGTCACATTATGGTTTTAATGTCAATATTAATTTTTACAATAGTTTTTAATGTTGATATTAAGTTCTACATTATGTTTTATAAACCCAACTCATTAATCATCCAAATGTATGAATATTATCAACCCGAGGGATTATAAACCTAAGGAATTAATATTAAACTCTATGATTAATATTATAAGCCCAACGGACTCTAAATCCTAGGAACAATATTCAACGAAAGGTTTAATATATCAAACCTAATATTTTAAAACTTAATATATTATTATACATATTATGGATTAATATTATAAACCCAAGAGATTAATAAACACAAGGGAATGCTATAAAACCCTAGAATTTATATTATAAACCCAAGGGATTACAAAACCATATAATTAATATTATAAACCCAAGGGATTAAGAACCCTAGGATTAATATTATAAACCCTAAACTCAATATTATAAACCAAAATAAACCCTAAACCCTAAATCCAATATTATAAACTAGAATATTAAACCCTAATTTACTCAATGTTGCAATGCGACATTGAATAAATTGCAATGTAATGTATCATTGTGAAAATGATTGTCACATTGCTAGTCACATTGCTGTGATGCTTGTTACACTGCAGCACTAGATAGATTTATGAACTATTCTACTCTTGAACATTTCAAACATTTCCAACCCTCATACTAAATGCAATATTATAAACCCAATATTAAAAAATCAATATTAGGCCATTATATTACAAACCTAATATTAAACACAATATTATAATCTCATTATTAGAAACCCTAATATCAAACCCCAATTTTGTAACATCACATTGTGATGTTGGATAAATTGTAATGCAATGCAACATTGCAACAATCATTGTCAAATTATTATTGCATTGAGACATTGTTTGTCACAATGCAATGTTTGACACATTTTTGTACCATTCCAACAACATGATATTAAACCCTAATATTAAACTAAACATTATAAAACCTAACATCTTAAAACCCAATATTATAAACTCGAAGATTAATATTATAAACTTGAGGGGCTAATAATATTATAAACTGAAGAGATTAATAAACCCAATGGTTTAACATTATAGAAAAAGGGATAATAAACACAAGGGAATCATATTAAACACTAGGATTTAGATTAGAAATCGAAGGGATTACAAACCGTGGGATTAGTATTATAAACCAAAATGATTAAAAACACTAGTATTAATAGTATCAACCATAAACCCAATATTATGAAACAGAATAAACCGTAAACCCAATATTATAGACTAGAATATTAAACCCAATTTTATTAAATGTTGTAATGCAGCATTGAATAAATTGCAATGTAATTTATCGTTGTGACAATGATTGTCATACTACTTGTGGCATTACGATGACGCTTGTCACACTGCAATGTTAATATTATATACCCTAAGGAAAATAAACCCAAGGGACAATAAATCCAAGGGTGTAACATACCTCAGTCCCTTCAACAATTTTTTATTTATTTTTTTGTTTCAAAGTACCTCTTTCTTTATTGAATTATGTATTTAATCAATATAGGGAAATTTAACATTGTAACACCTTACCACAGGTCCCTAATTATTTTGTTGTTTCTTATTAAATAAAAAGAGTCATTCCAGCTAGGAGGTGTAATTTTGAGCCTATGGCTTTCTCACATCCTGTCATTATATTTCCTTACCGGTTTCTATGAGGTTTCTATGACTATCAATGCTATTAGACTATGGTGGAGGGAAATATCCCCATCCACCCTACTAACAATCATAAAACCTAAAGGTTAGGGCATTGATACTTCACTTGAGAAAGGCTACTTGGGAGCGCATTACACACATATTATGCCATATAATAATGACCTACCTCACTTTCGTAAGTTCTAACTAATACATGGAATGTGTTGTACCCATGGTACCACACCATGGCGCCATACCTTAAAGTGACTCCATTTGCATTGCACCATTTCCCCTTGGAATTATGGTCACCCTCTCATACACCTCCACGTTGGTTGTTATCCTATGTAGATCACGTGACCATGGCAACGTTGGAATTGATGGTGATATGTGGACGGTGGAGATGATAGATGGGACATCAACGAGCCGAATCCATTCTTCTAACCCTAAATCCTTGGCAACCCTATCGCCTTGTTCATTTTGTTCATTTAGTTGTTGGATATTCCTTCTAGTGGAAACGATGCATCCTTCAGCTCCTCCCCTACACTTTGGACCTCAATGTTAGCATAAATGCCATGATATTGTACAACCACAACCCTCCTCTAGGTATATATATTCACTGTAATGGTTTCAATGTTCGATGATTTTTTTTTCTATTTGTTTTGTGAATCCCCTAACATATTTAATACTTGTTGCTTTTCTATTGCAGGTTGATGTTAGAATGTCACTAGGGTTTTTCCTTCCTCTACAAATGAAAATCACAACTCCAAGGTTGAGTTTTGTCACAACATTTCTACGACAGGGTAATTTTCTCTCAGCTTCAATTCCCTTTCCAACCACTGTTTCAATTTGTTTCCATTCATCAGTTTATGTTATTTTCTTTGTTTAAGACCTAATACGTTGGCATCTCTTGCAGGAAACACCGAAACTCCCAAGTCGTCGACGCATCTTCTTGGTTGTTGGGTTACCCACTTGTTTTCTAACTGTGTCCCTCAATTTTACCATGTATGCCATTCATAACATGAATATTGGGTAAATGAAGGGATTTTCGGTTTGTTTCACTATCTGATTAGCAATGACTCTTCATTAATATTTATTGAAAATTTAATTCTTATTTCTTCCCGATAGATAGTATGCGTTCCCCCTTTACTAAATCTAGGGACATGGAGAATACCAATGAATTTGTTCTACCGACCTAACCTTTGCGCCCTCAATTGTTTATTTATGGAAGAATAGGAATGTTAAAGTCATTTCCCTGAGTTGTTTATTTATGGTGGAATAGGAATGTTAGAGTTGTTTGGGTGAATTCTTTGGGTTTCCACTCGGTTAACTTGCCCCCTTCACAGCTCTCTGCTATCGCTTTGTTCAAAAAAAATTCCTTCGTAAGTAAGCTTTTTTTCACACAGCAATTTTTATCTTTTATTCACATAATTATGTCGAGCCTCAATTGACCACTCATGAGCACAGTTTGATTTGGAAATTCAAGGTAGAAGGGTAACCATCCTATAGCTTATGCAAACAGGGTTAACAACCCTTCTCTGGCCTTTTCCCACAACATTATTAAAGCATCTTCCCCCTTATTGAGTATTGGGAGTTCATAGGTTGCTATGTGGGTTTTTTTTTCCAACTTCCTATAATTAAGATAATTCCTCTTGCAAGGGTTTCTAATGTCCTATCATACATTCTCTTTTCCTTTGGTTAAATGCTATAGGGCTTCTTCCCTACTCACATCCCTCATTCGTTCAAATATATTTTTCCATGGCTACACAGATGAATACTCTGGTTCGAGCTCATTTTAGCTTCTGGCTTCTCGATTGAGAGAAACATTTCTACAGTCTTTCTCGCAGATGAATTCCCAGGTTTGGGTTCAACGCTTTCACTAGGTACAAGGGTGTCATTCCATTTTGTTCTTAGATTTATGTTTCGGTTACTATGAGCGTGATCACAAGATATATCCAGTTACTAGACATTTTATTTTTCTAAAGATGTTGGGATGAAATGATTCGCTATTGGATTTATATGAAAAATTCAGTGTGTCGTTATGCACAGTTCAATTATTTTGGTTAAGGGTCACTGCGTTATTCCCTCCCCCTATGATTTTGTGGGAGATGTGTAATGGTGTAAACGTTATGTATAACTTTGTCAATAAGAAAGGTGTTTACATTTTGACATGTTTGTCTCAGTTTGTTGATAATCCATCGCACTTAGTTTTTTGTTTTGGTGTTTTTTCTTTTACGCTAATATAAAACAGAGCACGCATTTCGAACTATGTATATTATTTCAAATTTCAGTTTCTCATTATCTTCGGTTTCAATTTCTCTCAAGACATATGTTGTCTCAAAGAATTTGTGCCAAGATTAAGATTTATATGTATATTTCTCAAGTCCATAGATCTCTCGTACTGATACAATTTTTATAATTGAATAGCACCAATGTTGTTACTAAACCAAAACGCATATTGTTTTCCTGTACTTCTCGATCAACTATTAAATGTTCTTATTTAACAGTTCCATATATGTGATGTAAGCTCCAGCCCTAGTTTTGTCTTTTTATTAAGGAATTTGTAAAACATACATTTATTGATATGAGTGTAGTGATAGCATGCGCAAGGATTTTCTAAATGTACTTTTGTTCTCTTTAATAACAGAATTGTGATGCTTTGCTTGTTCCTAGTTTCTCTTATTCCTAGTTCATTTTTTTTGAAATATCCAGTAGTGCCAGACTTGCTTATATATATATGTATATGTACTACATTAAAAGATTATGTCTTTATAAAACTTAATCGACATTTAGCAGAAGCTCTTAGATGTATTTTCCCACGTTCCATACTTGGCGTACCCTCACATATTCTACTATACGAATTGGTTTCAACCACAAGATTATATTACAGATGGAAACTTTGATCCTACAGATTTTCTATAACCCCTAATTGTTGTGCCGCTCATATAACTTTCCATGCCTGATTTAGTAGAGGAAGTTTTATCTAACAATCCGTGCACAAAGGATTTACATAAGAGATTAGATTGATTAGATCTATTCTATCACCTCTGCAATCATGTTTTTTTTTTTCACTCATAACAAAGACAAATAATTCTCCACTTATCATAACATTCCAAACCTATAACTTTCAGCTAACAATTTAATAGTCCCCAATTAACTCTGAATATTCCTTGATGCACATGCATAGATTCACCAATTATTTTGGGCTACATAGATTCCTATAAAAGAACACAAAATTCATTAACATTTGTAGATCAACCAGAAAATTGAGGTCATGCTCACTACAAAATATACACTGGAGTATGACACTAGCCACCCAACCTTGAACTTCCCTCCAATTCAACCTGAGCCAAGATTTCTTTTTCCAAATAATCAACAACCCCATTGATTCCCTCTGTGGTAGCTTATACCCATTTTCGTGATATTGTTTCCTTTTCAGCAGAGTCTTGTTTTGATGGGCTTTATTGCTCACTTTCCTAGGATTTTCCCTTAAAAGCCCGCATTTTTCTCCTACGGTTCTTTAAGTGAAACCAATTTAGCATATTTCTGCAATTTAGCACTTTTAAGGGATTTTATCTCCCATCCCTTTGTCTTATCTAAAATTTTTTTAGAATCATTATCATGAAGAATTTATCCAATCTCATTTACCAATGATACTTGTTTTTGTATTTGGCGACCAATCTCATTCTCGAGTGTCTTCTACAAGTACTTAAGGTTCCTTCATTTTCTTTTATTAATAATGAAATACTTATTTACAAAACTTTATCCAAAGTATCTTCGTAGCTTTACTTCCTTTCTTACCAACACAAATAATTAAAAACAACATTACATAATAGAGGGATATTACATCCTTTCCCCTTTATATTCACACCATCCTTGGTGTTTAATTCATAGGAACTTTTTGTTGAAGCAATGTTGGAAATGTTTTTTGCATTTCATCTTCTCACTCCCAAGTAGCCTCCTCGGGGGTATAGTGCTTCCATCACACTTTAACCTGAGTAATGACTCGATTCTAGAGCCAAATCTCTTTCTGATCAAGAATGAAAACTGATTATGGCATGAAGTATCCTTCGAGTTCCACCTTTAACATTTTCCAGTCAATAATATGAGATTTATAATGTACATACTTCTTATTCATGTATTCATGAAAAACGTTGTGAATTTTGATGTGACTGGGTAGCGCTAACTGATAACTTACAAGTCCTACTTTAACCACAATCTCAAATGGCCCGCAAAACTAGGGCACTAATTTTGGACAAGTGCGCATTCTTAATGTACTACTTCTGGGTTTTATTTTTGTATGCATAACTTTTTTGTCAATCTTGTGTTGCTTTAATATTCTATTGAATACTTCGAAATGTTTGCTCCATTCCCTGTAATGCATCCGTCCTAAAAATCCATCTATTCTCTCGTTGACTCCAACTAAGGGGTGTATGCAATTCTTTTCCATACAAGGCTTCAAAAGGGCTCATTTCTATGGATTACTGGTAACTGTTATTATAGAAAAATTGGCCAAAGGCAAAAGGTCCTCCCATTTTGCTCATTGATCCATAACATACATTATGAGCATCTTTTCTAGAATCTGGTTGGTGTTTGGCGATGGTATGTTGTAGTGAATTTCAATTTGCTACCCATGCCTCCAAATAGCACCTTCTAGAAGTTGGAATTAAATTTTGCATCCATTATCATCTTGGGTATTCCGTGAAGTCGAAAAATTTCCTTCATGAATATCTAAGCAATTTGTGTTTTACAAACATACATTGCACAGGAAAACAGTGACTTGCTTTACTTAACGTATCCACCACCAGCATGATGGAATCATGTCGCCTTTCTTGTCTAGGTAGCCCTGTAATAAAGTCTAAGGAAATGATTTCCCATTTCCATTCGGGAACAAGTAAGGGATTCAGCAACCCAACTAAGTGTTGATTCTCAATATTTATCTATTGACACTCCAAACACTTTGTTAAATATTTATCCACTTCCTTCTTCATTCTCGGTTAAAAGAATTTTGTCTTAATTTTGTTATAGATCTAACCCAAAAATATTATAGATCTGATATGAAAATATACGACAATGCAAATAAACCCAGAAATAATATGAAATGCTTCTTTATTGATCAAACCCTTAAGGTAGGGTAACACCATAAATTCACTCCTTAAGGAAGGAGAGCACTCCACAAGCCATACGCCTGTTCATACAATAATCCTTCACACCCCTCAATGTGGAGTCTCTAGCCTCTTTATAGGCCTCATACATACAATACCATGGGTCATTACCATGGTTCCCTCAATACCATCTATCTAATACCATGGGCCCATTACATTATTAATAACTACTTGTGGTCCCTTACATGATATGGGTTAACCACCTTATTTATTACTATGGCCCATCCAATTATTACATTATTCCCTTGGATACCTCCCTTTGTACCCCATGTTATCCCCCCTAGGTATATAACATTCCACCCCCCTTAACATGTTTCATCCCCGAAACATGAGAAGAACACAAATAATAAGATCTACTCAAAAGAGTAGTCCACTGGTACCATGCACATGGATCTAGCCATCCAAGAGAAAAGTGAACCCTCGATCTTGCTGGTGCCTTGCTCTCTTGAGATGGAAGTTGACCGTGGTAACTCTTCTGTGTTGATGTGTAGTAGGTGGATCTTCGCTCCTCTCTATCTGTCATGCGGGGGTTGTTGTCCTTGTGGCTAATTGGTTGCCATTTTGTTGGTTGTTTTCTTGCGGGGTGATGTGGGTGATGATATGTTGAATTTTTAACCCACGGTGTCTTTTTATTTAATTCACCCTACTGTGGTGCCTGCTGTGGTGTCTTATCTTCCAATATTACTTCAACCACTGAGCCCTCATCTGATGTATCAACACCTGTATCCTTTTCTGCTTCAGCCTCTGTTTGTGTTTGATTGTCGATCATCAATGGCTCATCATCTGATATGTTAGTCCCTGGAACATCTTCTACATCAACCTTAATGGACTCTACTTGTTTATTGATGGAAATATCCTGTAATGTAATTTTCTTCTTTTTATACCAGAGCTTCAGGAATTTCTTCTGCACATTAATATTGATAGTACCCATGGATTCCATCGAAGGATATTCTAAAACAACATCCATATTATCCATCTCTGAAGTATAAAAATCACCATGCCACACATACTTATCCATAGAAATCTTCAAATTCTTATACACTTGAACATCCTCATCATCCACTTGCATGTTTTCAATGTGTTTTGCTGGAACTTGCAACTTTTTTACCAAATTAACATTCATAAAATTGTGCTTGCAACTAGGATTTATAGATACAACGATTTTCTCCTTCTGAATCAATCCATGAACTTGCAATAAGGAGACACCCGTAGAAAATATCCCTTTATGCGTCTCATTCTCCTTTTTTCTAGTCCGAGACCATTTGTTTAAAAGGACACTTTCAAATTCTGCATCTGAAAGTTTGGACAACTGCTTCTTGTCAAGTGAGAAATACCATTTGTAAGCCTCATCTCTGAAATTAAGCCACACTGAATCCTTCCAATTTTTTTCCCATACTAACTTAGTTTGTTTTATGTATTCTTCAATAGTAGGGCTATCATCTTTTCCAGTAAAATTTTCCATGAAGAGGGTTTGAGAAAAATTGACTTACTTGGCGACAATTTGAAATGGCCACAATTTCGTCAATATTGCTCAGAATGACCTGTTTTTGGAAATGGAACAACCATTCTGTATCTACCCATGTGATAGAAATCCTGATCCAGGCACTGGAAATTTCATATCTGCACTACAACTCTCCCGTCGTCACCAAAATTTCTGCAACAATGAGCTGATTTTAAATCAGCGATATCTCCCTCATCCGGACTCCGATTTGACTGATTTTTTTTTTGAAATTGGGTAATTTTTCCCAAAAAAATCAGATTTACAATTAGATTTTGTATATCTTGCACTAGGACATCCAGATTTGCGCCGCAAACTCGCTTCCCTGAAAAATTGTCTGCAACACCATTGATTTTTAGATCAGCGATATCTCCTTCATCCGGACTCCGATTCGACTGATTTTTTTTTTTAAATAGAGTATTTTTTCACAAAGAATTCAGATCTACAATTATATTTTATAAATCTTGCACTAGGACATCTAGATCTGTGCCGCAAACTCGCTGCCCCGAAAAATTATCTGCAACCCCACTGATTTTTAAATCAGCGATATCTCCTTCATCCGGACTCCGATTCGGCCGATTTTTTTTTTTGAAATCGGGTATTTTTTCACATAGAATCCAGATATACAATTAGATTTTGCAAATCTTGCACCAAGACGTCGAGATCTGCGCCGCAAACTCGCTGCCCTGAAAAATTGTCTGCAACCCCACTGATTTTTAGATCAACGATATCTCCTTCATCTGGACTCCAATTCAACCGATTTTGTTTTTGAAATTGGCTATTTTTTCACAAATAATCCAGATCTGCAATTAGATTTAGTAGATCATGCACCAAAACATACGGATCTGATCTGCAAACTCGCCACCCCTAAAATCCTGCAAAAATAAAAAAAATTCTCCACTTTTGTGCCCAAGAAAGTGCTCTGATACCACTTCTTATAGATCTAACCCAAAAATATTATAGATCTGATAAGAAAATATACGACAATGGAAATAAACCCAGAAATAATATGAAATTCTTCTTTATTGATCAAACCCTTAAGGTAGGGTAACACCATAAATTCACTCCTTAAGGAAGGAGAGCACTCCACAAGCCATACGCATGTTCATACAATAATCCTTCACACCCCTCAATGTGGAGTCTCTAGCCTCGTTATAGGCCTCATACATACAATACCATGGGTCATTACCATGGTTCCCTCAATACCATCTATCTAATACCATGGGCCCATTACATTATTAATAACTACTTGTGGTCCCTTACATGATATGGGTTAACCACCTTATTTATTACTATGGCCCATCCCATTATTACATTATTCCCTTGGATACCTACCTTTGTACCCCATGTTATCCCCCCTAGGTATATAACAAATTTTGTGACCATCTTTATGTAACCTGGGTTTCCAGCATAAGGTTTTCTATGATATTCATCAAAATCAATTGTTTCAAATCATGAACATCATGAATATACAATCTGTTCTTATAAATTAGAAAATTTTCAACATTTTGAACATAACAAAGAACATCGGTTTGCTGTAATTTTCATTGGATTTCCAAATATTTTGGGTTTGTATAACTCATAGTTGTTGTATTAAGCATACATGTGATTTTCTCTTAATGTTTGCAACACCAATTTTATGTGTTCCTTATACCCATCCTCATTTTTGCAATATATTAATATATCATAAGTAGTACAAAGTTACCCAAAAAAATTGCTACGTATGTTGTTCATTAGGCGCATAAAAGTTGTTGGGGTGTTAGTAAGGAAAAATGGTTACACTACAAACTCATAGTGTCCATATCTTGTTCTAAACCTTGTTTTATGAACATCCTCCTCTTTAATTCTCAGTTGATGATATCCTGTGCTCAAATCAATCTTTGAGAATATGGTTGCCCCTCTTAATTGATCAAATAAATTATCAATATATGGCAATGAATACTTTTTCTTTATATTAAACTTGTTCAACTATCTGTAATCGATGCACATTCTAAATGTTGCATATTTTTTCCTAACAAACAATATAGGTGCCCCCCCATGGTAACATAATGGGCCTGATGTATCCTTTATCAAATATCTCTTGTCATTGCATTTTTAGTTCCAACAACTTAGGTGGATTCATCCGATAAGGTACTCTGGACACTGGGGCTGCCCTGGGTACCAAATCGATGGTAAAGTCTATGTCCCAGTGTGGCGGTAAGATGGGCATATCCTACAGAAAAGCATTTTGGAAATCCTTAATGATGGGTAGAGTATCTAAGGTTCTTTGCTAGCTACCCTCTTCTACATGAATCATAAATAATTAGCATATTTTTCATGCACCTTTTTTTATTTCCACAGGTGAAATTTGCCATACTGATATGGGCTTGGGCAGCCCTTGAATGATCTGTGTTTTTCCTTGACGATTCACAAGACTCATTGTTTTTGCTAAGAAATTTATTATTGCTCTGTGTTTCTCAATCCAATCCATACCTATTAATATGTCATAAGACCCTAGGGGAAGAACATTTAGATTTATTGTGGTCAAATTTCCATTTAGGTCTAGGGGACATTATCTGACTTGGCTAGTTACTTTTCTCTTGGTTCCATTTGCTAGCTATACCAGCCATGTAGTTTTATATTTCGTAGTTGTAAGTTCACATTTTTCCACCATCTGAGGTCCAATATAACTTGAACTAGGCCCAGGATCAATTAAAATAGAAACTAATCGGTTGGAGAGAATACCTTTTAAGTCAATCATGGTTGATTGATGTTTTGCTTCTCTGTCCTCCAAGGCAATGCTCATCTTGGGAATATTCTTGGAAATATCGTTCACTTTGGTAGCCTCCTACATAACATGAATATGGTGAACAGATCTAGGATTATGGGGCCAATCTCTCAAGAGACTAGGTTCATTGCATCCCCAACATTTCAATGGTTCTCTTTATTTCCCCGCACTATTCTTTCTCCCACCCAGATTCATGGTTTTTGATACAACCTTATACTTTATTGGCTAATTTGTATTCCCCTTGCTAAATTTTTCCATTGATGATCCTTCCCAAAAAATTTCATATATATTGATTTCTACTGTTTTGTGCCAATTATAGATTTACCTTTGTTCCTATTTAGCCAAAATTTAAAATTTTCCCCTTTGCTTATGAACTGCTGGTAACACAATCCGACTTTTCTAACAACCTCTTCCATTGTCTTCGGATTTTCAAATTCAATCCATTATTTGTGTATTGTAGTTAGATAGTTCACGAACCATTGTACCTTAGCTTTTTCTTCTTTAATACAGGGTATATACCACAATAAATTTGTAGACTTTGCCACAAACTCATCCATCATCAGTTATCTCAACCTAAGTGCATGGAATTCCTTGGCATGGTCATCATACTATTGTTCACTCAAATATCAATTTTTAAACTGTTTTTAGAACTCCTGCCATCACATGGTCCTTTCCTCAAGTAAATGCACACCTTTAACCTCTTCCCACCAGAGAAAAGCCTTACATTGTAGTTGGAAAATGGCTAATATGGCCTTCAAGTTTCTCTCATACTCGTAGACTTAAAAGTATTTGGTCATGTTCAATAACCATGCTTCAACTTCTTCTTCATTTTTCCCATCAAATGTAGTTTAATTTTCCATAATTCGCCTTGCAATTCAATTTCCTTCTTTTTCTTCTAAATTTTGGGGTATGTCCTATCGGACTTCCCCCCACTTCCAGATAGTTCAGACCATGCGCCCATTTTTCCACTTTTCTCCATTTCATGTTCCACTCTCCTATTGCTCAATTTTTCAGTCAGCCCTCTAATCATTCTCTCTTGTTCCTTAGTGGATTTTAGCAATCATTTATTTGTTTTCCTTAAATGTGCCAATTCCTACTACAAATTCCTAATGACCTCCAGGAATTGGGCATTTACTGCGGTGATCCCATCTCCAATTTCAACATACACAACTTACTCTTTGGTGATGGCTAGAATTTCCTCAGCCATTATGTTGTTGAATCTGATCACTCTTTTACCTTGAAATTACACAGAGTTCAAGTTTAGTTATCCGGTGTAATTTCGTTAATTGTTTTTTTACAAGAAACGTACTAGTGTTATTTTAACTCCTATTACGGTCCCTGGGCCTAGTGGTGTTGCTGGGCTTTGATACCGTATGTAACATACCTCAGTCCCTTCAACAATTTATTTTTTATTTTCAAAAGTAACTCTTTCTTTTCTGAATTATGTATTTAATCAATATAGGGAAATTAACATTGTAACACCTTACCACAATTCCCTAAGTAATTTTTTGTTTCTTGTTAATTAAAAAAAATCATTCTAGCTAGGATGTGTAATTCTAAGCTTATGGCTTTCTGACATCCTTCCATTTATTTCCTTACCCATTCCGGTGACTATCGATATCATACTACGGTTGAGGGAAATATCCCTATCCACCCTACTAACAATCATACAACCTAATTGTTGTGGAATCAATACTTCCTTTGGGCATGGCTACTTTGCAACACATTACAAACATATTATACCTTATAGTCATAACCTACCTCACCTCCCTAAGTTCTAACTAATACATGGAATGTATTGTACCAATGGTACCACACCATGGTGCCAAACCTTAAAGTGACCCCATTTGCTCTGTGCCATTTCCCCTTGGAATTTTGGTCACCTTGTCATCCACCTCCATGTTGGCTGATATCCTATCTAGATCACATGACCATGGTAGTGTTGGGATTGATGGCAATTTGTAGATGGTGGATATGGTAGATGGGACATCAACAACCTGGATCCATTGTTCTAATGCTAAACCATTGGTAACCCTATTGCCTCACTCATTTCATTCATTTCAATTTTGGATCATCCTCTTGAAAGAAATGATGTGTCCTTCAACTCCTCCCTAGCACCTAGCCCTCGATGTAAGCACAGATGCCATGTTATTCTATAACCATAACCCTCCCCCTAGTATATGTATTCACTGTCATGGTTTAAGTGTTCGGTGTTTTTTTCTATTTGTTTTGTGAATCCCCTAACATCTTCAATCCTTGTCACTTTCCTGCTGTAGGTTCATCTCAGAGCGCTGACAGGTTTTTTTGTTCCTCTCCAAGTGTAAATGATAATTCTAGGGTTGAGCTTCATCACGTTATTTCCACAGTGGGGTAATTTTCTCTCGACTTCAATTTCCTTTGCAACCACTATTTTAATTTTTTTCCATTCATGGGTTTAAGTTTTTTTCGTTCTTTAATTTCTAATGTGTTGGAATCTCTTGCAGGAAACACCGAAACCCCTAGGTCATCAACATGGGTTCTTGGTTGCGGGGTTACCCACTTGTTTTCTGATTGTGTCCATCCATTTTACTGGGTATGACATTCATAACTTGAATGATGTGTAAAATAAGGGATTTTAGTTTTGGTTCACTATCTGGTTAGAAATGACTCTGTGTTAATATTTATTGGAAAAATAATTCTTAATTCTTCCCCATAGATGGTCTGCTTTCCCACTTTAATAAATCTAGGGACAGGGATAATACAGGTGAATTAGTTCTATAGACCTAACCTATGCACCCTCACTCATTGATTTACGACAAAATAGGAATGTCAAAGTCATTTCCCTAACTTGTTTATTTATGGTAGAATAGGAATGTTATAGTCATTTGGGTGAGTTCTTTAGGTTTACACTTGGTTAACTTGCCTCCATCACACCTCTCTAGTGTCGCTCTGTTCGAAAAGTTTCACTTAGTAAGTCAACATTTTTTTCACACCGTAATTGTTTCTTTTATTCACATAATTATGTCGAGCTTCAATGCACCACTCTCCAACAAACTATGATTGGGAAATTCGAGCTAGACGGGTAACCATCATGTACCTTACACAAACATGGTTAACCTTCCTTCTTTGGTTATTTCCCACAGCACGCTTAAAGCATCTTCCCCCTTATTGCATACAAGGAGTTCATAGGTTTTTGTGTGGTTTTTTTTTGTAGCTTCCTGCAATTAAGGTAATTCCTATTGTAAGGGTTTCTACTGTCGTGTCATACATTCTCTTTTATTTTGGTTAAATTCTAGACGGATTATGCCAAGCTCACATCCATCATTCATTCACGCATATTTTTTCATGGCTACACAAGTGAATTCTCTGGTTCGAGCTCCTTTTAGCTTCTGGCTTCCCCACTGAGAGTAACTTTTATACATTCTTTCTCTGAGATGAAATCCCAGTTCTGGGTTCAATTCTTTTATCAGGCACGGGGTTATTGTTCCATTTTCTTCTTAGATTTATGTTCCAGTTACTCTAAGCATAATCACATGATCTCTACAGTTACTAGATATTTTATGTTTACAAATATGTTGGGATGAACTAACTCACTATTTGATGAATATGACAAATCAAGTGTACTGTTATGTACTATTCAATTATTTTGGCTAAGGGTCGTTGGGTTATTCCCTTCCCCTATTATTTAATGGTAGATGTGTAATGGTATAAATGCAATATATACCATTGTCAATTTGAGAGGTTTTTACATTTTCACATGAATGTCTGAGTTTGTTGATAATCCATGGCACTTCATTTTTTTAAGGAAATATAACACAAAGAACACAGTTTGCACTATGTATGCTATTTTAAATTTTTGTTTCTCATTATATTCAGTTTTAATTTTTGTTACTTAAGACATATATTTTCTCAAAGCATTCGTGCCAAGCTTAAGATTTGTATATATATTTTCTTAATTGCATTGAGCTCTCATACTGATACAATGTTTATGATTTAATAGTGCCGATGTTTGTTACCAAATTGAAGTGAATATTGTTTTCCTATACTTCTGGATCAAAGACTAAATTTTATTATTTAAGAGTTCCATTTATGCGATGTAAGCTCCAGTGCCAGTTTTGTCTCTTTCTTAACGAATTTGTAAAACGCACATTTATTGATATCATTGTAGTGATAGATTACGTAGGAATTTTATAAATGTGCTTCTATTCCTTTTAATTCCAAAATTTTGATGCTTCGATTGTTCCTAGTTTCTATTATTCCTAGTATTTTTTCCTTGAAATCTCTCATAGTACGAGACTTGTTTATATATATGTATATGCATTGTATTAAATGATTTTGTCTTAATAAAACTTAATCTACATTTACCGTAGGCACTTAGATGTATTTTCCCACCTTCCATACATGGTGTACCCTCACATATTCTACTATATGCATCAGTTTTCATCCACATCATTAGATTACATATGGCAACTCTCGTCGTACAAAATTTCTATAACCCCTAATTGTTGTGCCACTCATATAAATTTCCATGCCTAATTTAACAAACCATAGAAGTAATGTTATAAACCCAAGGAATTTAAAACCATGGGATTAATATTATAAACCATAAACCCAATATTATAAATTAGAATAAACCCTAAACCCTAACTCCAATATTATAAAAATAATATTAAACCCTAATGTATTAAATGTTGCAATGTGAGATTGAATAAATTGGAATGTAATTTATCATTGTGACAATGATTATCATACTACTTGTCATATTGTCATGATGTTTGTTACACTACACTATTCGATAGATTTCTTAACCATTCTAATGTTGTACATTTCAAACATTTCAAACCCTACTACTAAATGTAATATTATAAACCCAATATTAAACCCTTATATTACAAACCTAATATTAAAGACAATATTATATGCCCAATATTTGAAATCCTAATATTATAAACTTAATATTGCACCCCAATTTTGTAACGTCGCATTGTGATGTTGAATAAATTGGAATGCAATACAACATTGTGACAATTCATTCTCAAATTAATTGTTACATTGAGACCATGTTTTTCACAATACAATTTTGGACATATTTTTGTACCATTCCAACATCACAATATCAAACCCAAATACTATAAACCTTAACATTATAAAACCTAACATTAGAAACCCTAATATTAATATCATAGTTCTTAGGATTAATATTATAAACCCTATGATAAATATTATAAAGCATAAGTTTAATGTTATAAACATTAAGATTAGTATTATAAACCTTTTCATCATTATTATAAACCTGAATATTAAAAACCCAACATTTAAAAACGTGGAGATTAATATTATAACACTAAGGGAGTAATAATATTATAAACCTAAGAGATTAATAACTCTAATAAATTAATATAATAATCCAAAGGGAATAATATTAAACCCTAGGATTTATATTATAAAATGAAGGGACTACAAACCCTCCTCTTAGTATTATAAACCCAAGGGATTAAAAATCATGGTATTAATATTATAAAACCTAAACTGAATATTAAGAAACCAAATAAACCCCAAACATAATATTATAAAACAAAATATTAAACTTTAATTTATTCAAGGTTACAATGTGACATTGAATAAATTGCAATGCAATGTATCATTATGACAATGATTGTGACACTGCTTATGGCATTGCAGTGATGCTTGTCACACTACGACATTTGATAGTTTTCTATACCATTCCAAAGTCCCGATATCAAACTCCAATATTAAACCAAATATTATAGGCCTTAACATTATAATACTCAATCTTATAAGCCCTAATATTAATATTATTGTTAGGTTCCTATACCAATAGGAGTCATAATTATGAATGACTAAGGTTAAGCCTTGTAATATTGTACATACTTTTGCTCTTTGCTTTCTGCAAATGGTTTCCATATTAAAAAATTAAAAAATGTAAAGTGGGTATGTCCTAAAAGAAAAATCAAATGACAAGAAGAATGAGAAAAGGTCAAAAAAAGAAAATATATGAACCCCAAAAAACAAAAAGAGACCATGAAAGTGAGCAAGTCTAAATGCCACTACTATTTACTTTTATGCATAATAATGATTGTGTGTAGCTCGTTATTGATGCTACAATCCATGGTAATCAAATTTTTTAACCTTGATTATATCATGCTTTGAATTTTATGTTGATAGTTAGAGAATAAAATCTGACCAAATATTTTAATCTTGGCAGATCATCAGATAGGTAGAGAAAATAAAAGGAGCTCATCAGTCTAATTTGAGCCCTTGGATGATATAAGGTTAGAAATAGATGGTTTGTTTTATTAAATAAAACATAGAATAAGGGTTTTGTAGCCTAAATTCACCCAAATAAATGAAGGAAAAATATTAGAATAGATAAATGGGTAAGTAGAAGAAAGGTTGCTGAAGTATAAAGTTAATTAGGTCAAAATACATGCATCATCCTTAGACTCATATTTCAATATGTATGATCAATTATGAAAAAAAAAACAAAGCTTTGCAAGTTAATGTGATTAACTCCCCGTCATTCATTTCTCCCATTACTAATTTCCTATCCACAAATCCTCCAAGTCAAGTAGGCTCGGAGCATTTCTCTAACTTATGGTGAGACCAGACCCTCGGCTTAATGACTTAAGTACATCAAGTGATAGAATCCCCCTCATGAAATTCATCTCCCCCTCATTACCCTAATAAAACCCCTTTTTCTAAGGTTAAAACTATTTTGCCTAGGAAAAGTAAAAACAACTCCATATTAAAGCCCTTTTCATTCAAAAAACCCAAAAAAACATTGTATCCTAAGTATAAAGCGTAAGAACAAATATTACACTTTACACTATACTTAGGGCGATATCCACTCTGCCCATCACATTTCACATCAATTATTAACTTTATTATATAATTCCCCGATAAAACCTTTTCCCATATATTAATTAAATCCCATAAGTAAATACCCCAACCCTTAATTTTAATAAAAACTATACATTTACCCCTTATCCCGACAAAACAAACAAATCCCATCATTAACCTTATATAATCCCAATCCTTCATGATTAAAGTCCTGCCCCCCCCCCCCCCCCCCCCCCCCCCCCCCACCAAACCTAAGTTCATTTATTCTGTGCTATTTCACCACTCGACCATCGTCTGATCATTTGTGCCAAAATCCAACAATGCACAGCCATATCGGCCACGCCTGATGGCTGACTGTTACCCACCCGATAGATCGGTTTTCTCTGGTCCCCTGACTGTTACATGTTGCACTCTGGAGTAGATTGTGCGACCCCTCCGAAATACCGCCCAACCTCCATAAGTGGTGCGATGGCATAGGAAACTGCCTCCTCTCTCAACCTGCCAAACCACCTACTGTTCATTTGAAATCACCCACCAAAAATTAATCGTTGCTCCATAAAAAGGTTGAGAAACCATTTTTCACCTTTTTCACTTGTTTTCTCTATGAACCTTTGTGAACCAATGTGATTCCTACAAACGGTAAATTCATCATTTGAATTGTGAATTCACTCCCGAAGAAAGTTGCGGAGACCCCAGTCGGCCTCTCAATCAACCCCATATTCATTCGAACCTCTGCACCTTCTGTGAACTCTAAACTTACAGATAATTCACCCTTCTAGGTATTTCACCAAAAATTACTACTCACCCTTTCAAATTTGGAAAACGTTCAGTACTATGAAGTATTTTAATTAACTAAAATTAATTAAAAAATACTTTAAATTTGAAGAGTCGCGACCAAAACCTCTAAAAAATCCCAGTTTCCTTGAAAACCCTCTAAATTAAACATTTAAAGCCAAATTTAAATCTACAAGAACTAAATTATGGCTGCCCCTATTGCCATGGATGTTAGACCTATCACAACTCCACATTTGGACTTGGACCACCTTCCCCTAGCTGACAAGGATTTCCAAATTAAGAACACAACTACCCTGACCCACTGGCTTGAAATGCATTATTTAAGTAGGGACAAATACCTCAATCATGTTGATGATATTGGCCTTTGGGAGTCAAATATGCCCAAATACCAGTTCCCAGGGGTACATGCTTTCCCTGAAATTGTCAACCAATGCCATGCTTCTTACATTCCCAGCCTGAGAGCTATTATGTCCCCTAACCAAAAGATTTTTTTCACCATTATAGTTGATTCCATTAATGAAATGTTGCAAATCCAACCAAGTCAAAGCTAACCCCACTCCCCATTCTAGATTTTCTAGACCAGTCCTCCAAGTTGAGCCTACCCAGGTTAGCCCAAATATTCCATACATTCATTGTAGAAGAGTGGTATATTCGAAAAGATCCCCCTCTATATGTTTCTGCCATGTTCACTGAAAGGGGAAAACAAATCATCACCATGATATCATGTGTTCTTGGTTGCACCACTGATGAATTTGTTGATGAGCTTGTTCTAGCCTTCATGTCAATTTATACCTGAGGACAGCCTCCTGCTATTTTGTACAATTATTCTCAGTTCATAGCAGAGAGAATGCATGAATAATTCACCAGGATTCATAATGAGAGAGTGTTTAAATACTCATATGTCCTCTACTAGATGTTCCTATACGATCAACAAGACAAATTTCCTTTTTCCCTTCAGAAGCTGGATACCAAAGGCAAGCCGAGGTCTGTCATTTTTTGGACCCCACTATTCAATAAGTTTTAGTCACCATATACCTATTCAGATTTCATAGATTCTTTTGTTCATGCAGTCATGACTATGCTGACAGGAAGACCCTCCACCCAAGATAAGTCCAGAGATCAAAAGGGTCCTTTAGTTGTCTAAACAAGGTAAAGTGGCAGATTGGTATCTTTACCAAAACCACACAAAGATAAGAATTTATGGTTGCGAGGTTGCACCATATAAACTACCCAAATACCTCCACATGAGGTTATTTTCTCTGGAGTAGACAAATAATGAACTCTGATGAGATAAATTTTGTCTCGGCCAAGAAAAGATCACAATTCAAAGAAAATAACCAGTTAGACCCCTTCATCTGCAATTCTAGAGAAGCAGGGGCAGTGGGAGATGAAATTTTGCAGCAAATGAAGTACCAAAAGAGATTCATGTGGAGGTATGACCCTCAAGAAATTATGAAAAGATTGAGAAAGAAGGTCAAGTTAGGAACTTATATTCACCACCCCATGCCAGAGATAGAAAGATATGCCAATCAATTTGAGTGGGTGGAAAATACTCTTGTAGACAAAGAAAGTACAAAGGTAGATGTGGAGAATACCTTATGCGACTTAGACAGACAATTTGATGAGAGCTAGTTCCTGCAGGTACCAAATAGCAAGAAGCATCCATGAGAACCCCTCATATCATGGAGACTCCTCAGAATGACGTAAAGAACCCCAAAAGAACCAGGGAGTAACCATCAAGTTTGGAAATGGGCACATCAAATATATAATACGACACCAGTCAGAGAAAAATACCTAGGCTAAATTATCTTTAAGAGTTGGAAGACACAGAAGGCTCAGTAGAAATAATTGATAGTATGTTGGACAAAAGTAAAGGCACAACTCCATCTGAGGAAACACAGGGACCATCCACATCACAGACCTAGATTTTGGAAAGGAAGCAAGCAGGCTAGAATGATGATATACTCCACCCTCACAAGTAAAGCCATAGGTGCTCATCAGTTACAAATTTCATTGAGAAATATATCAGCTCAATATCAATTAGACAAGGCCTCCTCATAGGCCAAGGATACTAGAATCAAGTCTTTGGAAGACTTAGTGATTGAATTGGGACATGATCCCAAACATATCAAAGCCACTGAACACTTGATAAAGAAGAAAAATGATGACATTACTGCACCAAAAAAAATTTGAAGATACCTCAGCTGCAACATCCCCAAACACTAGAATTTTTAGAGAACCAGACTAAACATGCAGAATTAATGGACCTAGTCCTGAAATTGAATGATAAATTAAGGGAGATAGAGAAGGAATTAGACACTTTAATTCAATTGAAGCAAAGTGATATTGCCACTACGTCTCCAAATGTCATCCCAACAGTCTCAACAGCAGTCCCTTCCATGTTAGAAGCCTCATTGGCTCCCACAGCTCCCATAACTACAACACAACAAGTTTCAATAGAGTCGACATCAGTAGCAAGTGCATTAGGAGAAGAAGCAACAAAGTTGGTCAGATCCATGCAGGAAATGTCTATTCAGGCTATAGAAATGAACAAAGAAAATGTGACAAGCCTGGAAACAGATTACAAGCTTTCCAAAATTATGCACAAGGAAGAAGTGTGGAAGGCTGCCAGAATGAATGAAAGATTAAAGGCCATGGAGAAAGATCTAACACTAAAGGAACCCCTTCGGCAAGCCAAGGAACTATTATGGGCCAATGTCATTGACTCTATCAATGATATTTTTCCATCCATTCAAGTGATTTTTGAATAGATAGATATGATAAAGATAGCTACAGAAGCTATCCAAAAAGTCAAGAAAGAACTAGGGGACATGCTTAAAGATGCTACCAAACTTATCCACTTCCTCAACAGTAAAAACAAGTATAAGCTTAAGGAATTAGATATAGAAGATAGGATAGAAACAATTTTGGAGGTAAGAAAGGTCCTTTCCAAGATAAACTTAATGTTAAACTTGGAGGACAAGTGTCAAAATATGCAGGTAACAATCGATAGATTTATGGCAAAGCTTCAAATTTTGAGAGAGAAAGGGTTACGTAGTCCCTTGGTCATAAATGACAAGCTCATGACACAACAATATTATGACAACAAAATCAGAGAGCTAGCTAAAGAATAGGCCACTACATCATCGATAAAGGCATTGCCCATAGGAAAAGTTCTTTACCAGACATTTGAAAACCTATTTTTCTCTAGCATGAAGTGAAACACCTATTCATCACTAGGCCTACTCTTGCTGAGTACACTGAGGAAAATTAGATATATAGGAGGATGTTGAAAATCAAGCTACCTCATGCTAAATTATGGGAAAAATTAACTGAATTACTATAGTAAAATGTAGCAAAAAATTTAATGTACAATCAACATGGTAAAGGTTAAAGACAAGTCAGCATGATAAATAGTATCAATGCCAAAGGGTATCAGATGAAATCCAAAAGTGAATGCATCTTCCAGCGTAAAAAAAAAAACAGCAAGGTAGCATAAAATGCTAGAAACAAAACTATAAAGGCGAGCAACACCAAAATACTAGGGACAACATGAAGTAGTTCAATAGATTTCTCTAGCTTCTAGCAAGAAGATATTTTTATTTCCTAGATTGAATCTCAAATTAGTTTGGAATATTTTGTAATAAGATTTTGTATAAATATTTCACAATTCGAAGTATCTTGTGTGGATTCTGAGACATTTCTATAGACTTCTTGATCAAAAGAATGTAAAGCTATTGTACTGCTGACTAGGCCAGCAAGCTGGATTGATGAATAAAGTCAAGATATTTCATAGGATTCATGTGTGAAGTGAAGTGAAGGCAAGTATTTTCTCATGTTGTTGTTATATTTCTTAAAGTTTTACCGCAATCTTTGATGTATTTCTGAATCTGAATGCTATAACTGGAACAATATCTCAGAATTTGTTTAATTACACTATGTTCTAACACTTAGGGATTTAAATGTTTTCAGTTGATATCTAAGTTATGGAATTCTTAATTGCTCCTTAGTTTAGGTAGTTTCTTTCCAGTCCATATCAAAGGATGCTTAATTGCCCTTTGTTTTGATTACCCTCTATTCCTCCTTTATATCGCGGTCTTAGAATTCTTAATTTCTCTATCACCCTTATTAAAACCATTTCACCCTCCTGTTCCAAAGACCTGCACTTTACTCTGCTAGCTTGCCCTCCAAACATTCCCTTTAGTGAGTCGATTGAGTCTGGCTACCCTTCTATTGAATCGATAGCCCAATGGTCTAAAGACATCATTCTATCCATCTGTTTTAAGGATCCCACGATCCAATCTTCAATACAAATGAGAAACCCCTCAACATTTGTAACTAGCCTAAAATCCTAGCAAACAAAGCTAAATCACATAGACAGAGCCCTCTCTAAGCCTAGGTTGGCTAGAGCCTATGCTAAAAAGTTGTTTTGTGGCTACCTTGGTCACTTTCGTTCTTCTAATAACTTATAGAGAAAATTCTGAGTGATAACATAGTGATGACCATACTGGGGACATCGAATCCTCAATCCTAATAAGGCTTTAATAAAATTCTAAATCTACATTCTGAGCCTTTTAAAGTCATTTTTTTGAAGTTATCTTGAAAAAATCTCATAGAAACAGTTGAAAAATTAGAAATTCTGGCTTCCAGGAAGACTCATTTTACTAGGGCTAATCCAGACCCAAACCCTACCTCAGTAGTTGATAATCCAAACCTAATTTCAAGAAAATCTAAAAAAGAAGAAAGTTCAATTAGCCAGATACCATTAGTTAAACCTAACTCATGTCCTAATGAGTGGTTATTTTTAGAAGAACTTCCCTTTGATGTGTCATTTGAACATTCATTATTTAGAAAAAAGTCCGAAAATGCAGTCAGTGAAACTATTCTAGATCTTGATTTTATTGCAGACCTTGAAGTTCGATAGGCCACAAATCCATTGATGAATACATTTTGAAATCTCCACAATCATCCATTAATACTACCACAACCCTTGATCTTTTTGAATAATTGTCCATTACTTTGAGCTCACCATTATTCCCTTCAACTTCATCAATAATACCTTTTGAAGTCCATTCTTCACCACCATTTATACCTACACTCCCTCACCAACCTATCATTACCCATTAATCAGCTACTAGTCCTGATTCTTCATCCACTACTGCATCATCTCCAAGTACCTCAACCCCACATCTTAGCCCCTCTAAGCTTACAACCATGGCAAATAGATATGCTCCTCTTGTTTTACCTACCTAACTTGGCGCTATGCCAGTAGTCTACCAAAGTAAAATTGTTCAATTTGATGGCACAGGACATTACACTACACAACAACATGTCAACAAGATAACATATTACTTTGAGTTGCAGGACATTGACACAGATAATGTTCAGATGAGACTCTTTGCCCAGACTTTAGCTGGTGATGTTAGGAAATGGTTTAGAGAATTTCCTGCTAATAGTGTTGATAGTTTAGATGCATTTTACCAGCAATTTTTGAATAGATGGGAAAACAAGAGGAATCCCCTACAAATCCTTTAAGAATATGAGAATATTAGAAGAGGACTTAATGAAATTGTTCAAGATTACTGCACTAAATTCAATAGTATATATAACGCCATCCCAGTTAATCTTAGACCCCCACCTGACTTAGTATTAATAAAGTTCCCTGGTGATTTTGACACAGATATGGAATACCTAATTAGGGAAAGAAATGCCCCAACATTAGAATAAATGCAAAGTGTAGCTGTTAGTGTTGGAGCTAATTTGTTAGCTAAAAGGTCTGGAGTCAGAAATGAAAGAAGACGAACTGCTAAGGATGAAGCTTCACCATCTGACATTAAAATATTTAGTTTAGCCAAAAGTATGGAAAAACTAATGGATATAATAGAGAATATGGAGTGGAAAGCTCAATCGGATAACCAACAAGCATCTCCAGTTAGAAATCCAAATTTTAGAAAAAACCAAAACATTGGGAAAAATGAACCAGATCACAACATGAGGCCTCCTTTTCAAGAAAATTATGTAGGGACATCCTAGTCACAAGATCCAAAACAAGATACACAAATTAACCTAATGGGAATAAATGATGAGGACACTGTTTTTCTAACCTAAGAAGACCAAGAACTGTATATCCTACAACAATTACAAATACAATCTGGAGAATCATTTGATTACAAACAAGGATATGATTCTACCATATTTGAAGTACATAAAGAGTATAATCTAAGAAGAAAAAAGAATGTTCATGTCCCTAACCAAACCAAGAAAACAGTACAAAGTCAACCCAAGAAAATAAAAGAAGCCCCTATTTCAAAGATCCTCTGAATTCTCTCTAGGTAGAACCCAAATCCTTCTGGACCCACCATTGTAGATATAACCTCTAATCAACCTTCTACTAATAATCCATCCACTTTGATTCCACCTAAGGAACCAGTGGATAAAGCTCAAAACATTAGATTTGAAAATACACATAAGCAAGTCCCCAATAGAGGAAAAGAAGAAAAACCTACTCAAGTCCCTATTGCAAAAATTCGAAGCCTACAAATAGAAAAAGTCTCTTTTCCGTTCGATCTGGGAGTATAGATAGAAAAGATAAAGACTTCAATTCCTTTAACAGAACTAATCAAGAATGAAACTTACAAATCACAGATAAACCAGACCTTAAACATTGTTGAAAATGAGGATTGAGACAACTTTTTTGACGACCAACTAGAACTCATATTTGGTCCAGGTGTTAATGGAAAACCAATAGTAGGAGTTCCACCTTTTTACATCAACCTTAGTATCCATGAAAAAATTCTACACAATGCAATGTTAGATTCTGATGCCTTGCACAAATTAATACCCAAATCAGTGATGGAGAAATTAAACCTAGACATTACAAGGCCTTACAAAAACTTATTCTCATTTGACTCGAGTCATGTATAGTGTCTAGGATTGAACAAAGACCTGTGTGTCACTTTAGTCCAATATCCTGCCAAAATAATCCTTATAGATATTGTAGTTGCTGACATCCCACAAAAATATGACATGTTTTTATCGAGATCATGGGGAGCCAAACTTTAGGGATCCTTACAACTAGATATGTCATATGTAGCAATCTCTGTTTTTGGACAACCTAAGAAATTATACCGTGAAACCTTAATGAAATGTATGGTAAGTAGCTAGGATCGACCTCAAAACTTTCCCATCTACTCCATACACTCAGAAATAGACTCTTTTATCCTGTATAATGCTGATCAAACACAAGAAAAATTTCAGACAACATTAATACAAAACCAAAAGAAATTGTAGTTTCTACACAAAATGAAACTAAACAAACTACAAAAATTTTCAATGAACAAGATGGTCAAATTGGTGTAAATAATGAAAAATTTGTTGCACGAGATAGTGAAAATTATGATAATGAGATATTATGGCAGCTAGAATTTGATGGGTCAATCAATAGGTTAGGAGCAGGAGCAGAAGTGTGGATATATAATTTGGAAAAGAGTCACTCAGAAGGCCATGCATAGAGATTGAATTTTAAATGTACCAGTAATATCGCCAAGTATGAAGCATTACTTTTAGGTCTTAAGTTAGTTAGGAATCTAGGAGCTAAAAGAGTTTCTGTCATGGGAGAATCTAAACTAATTATAAAATAGATTGATGTTGTATATATGACAAAGGACCCTAGATTAAGTTGTTATAGAGGAACCATCGTAGAAATACTTAACACTTTCCTAGAAACAAAGCTTGCAGTAATCCCTAGAAAACACAATATGCAAGCCCATATTTTAGGAATGTTTGCCAGCACCTGCAAATTACCTTTTGAACCTAACCATCAGTACAATGCTGAAGTTAGTCACAAACCTACAATCCTGGATAATTTGAAAAATTGATAAATATTTTCTGATGACAAACAGATAAATAACTTTTTACTTTTAGAAGAAGAGTTTGTAAATAACAATATAGATATTGATACATCCATAGATCGTGACACTAAGCATAAGATAGAAATAAATGAGATAGAAGGTGACAAACTAGATAGACTCAACCGAACTAAATTTTCCAAATTAGATGTAGATAACTTAGAGAAAATTGAGATTCATGAAATAATTAGTGAAGAAACCGAAGCAATTAATCTCAAGGATAATTTCTTACCAAAGAGATTAACCCCTCTGGAATATTTATTCGATTCAAATGATGTTCCTAGGAAAACTAAAATGGAACCATTAACGTCTGATATAGAGGAATGTAATATAGGAACTGATGAAAATCCTAAACTGATCAAACTTTGAAAATTATTACCCCCAACTGAAAAAGTGAAATACTTTGAGTTGTTGAAAGAATTTCACGGTGTCTTTGCCTGGAGTTATGAGGACTTCAAATCCTATGAAACCAACTCATCTAGCACACAATTACTATTAAATAAAATCAAAAGCCTTTCAAAAAAAAACTTAGAAGGATTAACCCTATCTTATTACCTTCAATTGAAAAAGAAATTCAGAGGATGTCTGATGCCAAAATAATTTCACCAATTGGATTGTTTGATTGGGTCTCAAAATTGGTGCCAACTAGAAAGAAAACTGGTGAGATCAAAATCTGTGTGGATGTCAGAAACATCAACAAAGTGTCACTAAAAGACAATTACCCTCTCCGCAAAATGGACCACATTTTACAGAGAGTAGTTGGATCAACCAGAATCTCATTGTCGGATGGGTTTTTTGGTTACAATCAAATCTTGATTCATCTTGATGACCAACCCAAAACTGCTTTTACTACTCCTTGGGGAACATTTATGTATGTGAAAATGCCTTTTGGGCTAATGAATGTAGGAGCCACTTTCCAAAGGGCCATGGACATAGCCTTTGCAAAAGAAATTCATGATTTCCTTGTGATATATCTAGATGATATTACTGTATTTTCAAAATCTAACAATCAACATTTGGATCATCTAAGACAATTTTTTATTAAATGTAGGAAATTTCGAATCTCCTTGAACCATAAAAAGTCCTTGCTTGAGTTAGAAGAAGGAAAGCTGTTAGGTCACATAATTTCAAAAGATGGTATAAGAATAGACCCTGTGAAAATAGAAGCCATCTTGCAAATACAACACCCTAGGAACATTAAAGAGCTACATGCTTTCTTGGGAGAAATTAATTTTCTTAGAAGGTTTATATCTAATCTAGTAGAATTAATTAGTTCACTAAAAAACATGCCAAAAAAAGACTCCACCATAAAATGGACTGTTGAGGCTAAAAAATCCTTTGAAGACATTAAACTAGCCTTGAATAAAACACTTGTGTTAATCAGTCCTAAATTTGACGGAGATTTCATCTTGTTTTCCTTTGCTTCCAAGCACATAATTGTTGCAGTTCTATTGCAGAAAAATGACCAGGGCTATGAACAACCCATTGCTTTCTTTAGCAAAGCCTTGAGACATTCCCCCTTGAAATATAATATAATGGAAAAACAAGCATTGGCTTTACTCAAATCCATTAAGGACTTTAGGGTATACATATTATATTCTCATACAGTAGCCTACGTTCCAAATTTAGTAGTTAAAGACATCCTAACTCAGTATGGTCCTGAAGGAAAGAGGGGAAAGTGGATTGCTACTATTTTAGAGTATGATATAGAAATCAAACCTACTAAGTTAATCAAGGGCCAAGGTTTTCCAAGCTCATGGCTGGATCGAACTGTTAGGCCTTGGATATAAACTTTACTGCAACAATAGATAATAAAGAGGAGATGGCGACTCCACTAATCAGTTAGGCCTTTATTGAATCACCTTGGTATCCTAACATTATTTATGTTTTACTAAACTTACAAACTCCTCCTGAATTATCTAGGACTAAAAGCAAGTTTTTGAAGATGAAATCCTTGAAATTTTGTGTATTAGACAATGCTCTGTTTTGGATAGATCATGAAGGTATTCTTCTCAAGTGCTTATTAAAAGAGGAATCTGACAAATGCCAAATTTTTGAGGGGAAGAAAAATCTCTTACCTTTACCCCTCAAGCGAATCTCTGTAGAAATACCTTTTCAACAATGGGGTTTAGACTTCATTGGTGAAATTCACCCACCCTCATATGCCTGGCACAAATGGATCATGACAGCCACAGACTACTTCACAAAATGGATAGAGGCCATACCTTCAAGGCAAGCTAGATATACTATTACCATAACCTTCCTTGAAACCAATTTCTATCAAGATTTGGATGTCCAACTAAGCTCATTACTAATAATGAAACAACCTTTAAATCCAAAAGAATGATAGATTTTTGCAATAAGTATCATATCACCCTAGGCCATTCTATAGTCTATTGCCCTTAAGGTAATGGATTGGTAGAATCCTCAAACAAAAGCCTGGTAAACATCATCAAGAAGTTACTAGAAGACAATAACAAAACTTGGAATAAAGAGCTAGTCAATACCTGATGGGCAGATAGATTGACTACTAAGAAATCAATTAGTACTTCTCGCTATAAATTAGTTTATGGGATGGAAGTTGTCTTTCCGTCCTATTTAGGTGTACCAATAATGAATATACTTTAAGAATTGCAGGTTGAACCAAATAGTATGCAAAGAATAATCAACCAAACTATTCATTTACAACAAACTAGAGAAGAGGTCTATATAAGTTCTCATGTTATGCAAGAAAGGGTTAAAAGCATTTTTGATAAGAGAACCAAGGCTAAATATTTCTACCTTGGTGACAAGGTACTCCAGTCGGATTCAAGGAGGGAAGACAAAGGTAAATGTTGGGAATTTCATTTCCTATTGAAAGGTCACTATGTCATTTATGCTTACAGAGGAAATAATGCTTTCTTCTTGAGAGAAATTAACAGTATAGATGCAGAAGGTGGGTCAGTGAATGGTCGAATGCTAAAACATTACTTTGAACCAAATTACTAATTTTCATTTCCTATGTTGTAAATACTTCATTTACAAATCCTAGTTTCGATCGGGTGGTGAGCTTTGAAGTTGAAGCCTGAAGAGAAGGCCCTAAGCTTTAAAAGATTTACCGTCATAAGTATCAGTAATATAGATGCATAGAAGAACACTTTGCAAGGTAAAATCAGCAACGAGTCAAAGGCTACTGATCTTCATTAGTTCTTGACATTGTTTCAAAAGATGCCATCCCCAAGTGGACCCACTCTTAGGTTCCTATACCAATAGGAGTTATAACTTTAAATGACTAAGGTTAAGCATTGTAATATTGTACATACCTTTGCGTTTTGCAAATTTCTTCCATATTGAAAGATTAAAAAATGTAAAGAGGGTATGTCCTAAAATAAAAATCAAAGGACAAAATCAATGAGAAAAGGTGAAAAAATGAAAATATATGAACCCCAAAAAAGAGAAAGAGACCATGAAAGTGAGCAAGTCTAAATTCCACTACTATTTACTTTTATGCATAATAATGATTGTGTGCAGCTTGTTATTCATGCCACAATCCATGGTAATCAAATTGTTTAATCTTGATTATATCATGCTTTGAATTTTATGTTTATAGTTATAGAATAAAATCTGACCAAACAATTTAATCTTGGCAGATCATTAGATAGGTAGAGAAAGTGAAATGAGCTCATCAACGTAATTTAAGTCGTTGGATGATATAAGGTTAGAAATAGATAGTTTGTTTTATTAAAGAATAGATAGAATAAGGGTTTTCTAGCCTAAATGCACCCAAATGAATGAAGAAAAAATGTTAGAGTAGGTAAATGGGTAAGTAGAAGAAAGGTTGCTGAAGAATAAAGTTAATTGCATCAAAATACATGCAACATGCTTGGTCTAATGTTTTAATATGTATGATCAATTATGGAAGAAAAAAAAAAAGGTTTGCAAGTTAATGTGATTAAATCCCCATCATTCACTTTTCCCCTTACTAATTTCCTATCCACAAGTATGTTCTACCACTTTAAATCCTCCAAGTCAAAGAGGCTCAAATAATTTCTCTGACTTTCGGTTGGACCAGACCCTCGGTTTAATGACTTAAGGACATAAAGTGATAGAATCCCCCTCATGAAATTCATATCCCCCTCATTACCCTAATAAAACCCCTTTTCCTAAGGTTAAAAATCTTTTGCCTATTAAAAGTAAAAATAACTCCATGTTAAATACATTTTCATTAAAAAAATCCACATAAACATTTTATCCTAAGTATAAAGAATAAGCACAAATATTACACTTTACACTATGCTTAGGATGATATCCACTTTGCCCATCACATCTCACATTAATTATTAACTTTATTATATAATTCCCCGATAAACCATTTTCCTGTATATTAATTAAATCCCATAAGTAAATATCCACCATGATTAATGTCCTGCCCCCCCTCCCTAAAACTCAATTCATTTTGTCGGTGCTATTTCACCACCCGACCACTGTCCGATCATCTGCGACCAAATCCAACTATGCATAGCAATATCGGCCATGCCCAATGCCCGACTGTTACCCACCCTACTACTACGTGTGGTGCTCTAGAGTAGATCAGGTGACCCCTCTGAAATACCACGCAAACTCCAAAAGTGGTGCGATGGCCTGGGAAACCGCCTCTTTGCTCAACTCGCCAAACTACCTACTGTTCATTTGAAGTCACCCGCCAAAATATATTCGTTGCTCCATAAAAAGGTCAAGAAACCCTTTTTCACTTTTTTTTTCTCATTTTCTCTGTGAACCTTTGCGAACCAGTGTGATTTCTGGAAATGCCGAATTCACTCCTAAAGAAAGTTGTAGAGACCCCAGTCAACCACTTATTCTGCCCGAGATCCATTTGAACCTCTGTTGCTGCCGTGAACTCCAAAATTATAGATAATTCACCCAATTCCAGGTATTTCACTATGAATTACCATTCACCCTTTCAAATTTCAAAAACATTTAGCCAGTGAATTATTTTAATTAAGTAAAATTAATTGAAAAATACTTTAAACTTGAAGACCCATGACCAAACCCTCTGAAAAATCCTAGTTTCCATGAAAATAACTTTAAATTAAACCTTTAAATCCATATTTAAATCCAGAAGAACTAAATTGTGTCTGCCCCTGTTGCCATGGATGTTAGACCTATCACAACTCCACATTTGGACTTGGACCACCTTCCCATGACTGACATGGGTTTCCAAATTAAGGATACATCTACCCAGACCCTCCGGCTTGAAATCCATTGTTTAAGTATGGACAGATACCTCAGTCATGTTGATGATATTGGCCTTTGGGAGTCAAATATGCCCAAATACCAGTTCCCACAGGTACATTTTTTCCCTAAAATTGTCCACTAGTGACATGCCTGTTACATTCCCAGCCAGAGAGCTATTATGTCCCCTGAGCAAAAGATTTTGTTCACCATTACAGCTCATTCCATTAATGAAATGTTGCAAATCCAACCAGGTTAAAAACTAACCCCACTCTCCATTGGGGATTTTCTAGACTAGTACTCCAAGTTGAACTTGTCTAGGTTAACCCAAATATTCCAGACATTCATTTTACAAGAGCGGTATATTCCCAAAGATCCCCCTCCATTTGTTTCTGCCATGTTCTCCGAAAGGGGCAAACAAATAATCACCATCATATCATGTGTTATTGGCTGCAACATCGATGAATTTGTTGATGAACTTGTCCTAGCCTTCATGTCAATTTATACCCCAGGACAACCTCTTGTTGTTTTGTACAATTATGCTGAGTTGATAGCTAAGAGAATGTATGAGTAGTTCACCAGGATGCACAATGAGAGAGTGTTTAAATGCTCATCTGTCCTCTACCATATGTTCCTATATGATCAACCAGATAGATTTCCTTTTTCCCTTCAGAAGCTGCATACCAAAGGCCAGCCTAGGTCTATCATTTTTTGGACCCCACTATTCCGTAAGTTTCAGTCACCATATAACTATTTAGATTTCATAGATTCGTTTGTTCATCCAGTCATGACTATGCTAACAGGAATCCATCCACCTACGATAAGTCCAGAGATCAAAAGGGTCACTTAGTTGTCTAAACAAAGAAAAGTGGGAGATTGGTACCTTTACCAAAACCACACAGAGACACGAATTTATGGTTGTGAGCTTGCACCATATAAACTACCCAAATACCTTCCTATGAGGTTATTTTATGTAGAGTACTATAGACAAATAATGAACTCTTATAAGATAAATTTTGTCTCGCCAAAGAAAAGATCAAAATTCAATGTAAAAAATGAGTTAGGCTCCTTCATCTGCAATTCTAGAGAGGAAGAGGAGGAGGTAGAACAAGTATTGCAGCAAATTAAGTTCCAGAAGAGTTTAATGTGTAGGTTTTACCCTCAAGAATTTATGACAAGATTGAGAAAGAAGGTCAATTTGGGACCTTATATTCACCACCCCATGTGAGAGATAGAAAGATATGCCAATTAATTTGAGAAGGTGGAAAATACTCTTGTAGGCACAGACAGTAGAAAGGTAGATGTGGAGAATACCTTATGTGACTTGGAAAGACAATTTGATGAGAGCTTATTCCTGCAGGTACCTGAATAGCAAGAAGCAGCCATGAGAACCCCTCCTATAATGAAAACTCCTTAGAATGAGGAAAAGAACCCCAAAATGACCAGGGAGGAAACGTCAAGTTAGGAAATGGGCACATCAAATGTACAATATGAGACTAGTCAGAGAAAAAGACCTAGGCTAAATCATGTTTTAGAGCAGGAAGATACAGAAGGCTCAGTAGAAATAACTGCTATTGAGTTGGACAGAAGTAAAGGCACAAATCCATCTGAGGAAACACAGGATCCATCCACATCGTAGACCCTGATTTTGGAAAGGAAGCTAAGTGTAGAAGTATCCTCATTCCATAGGCCTACTGATAAGGATAAGGATATAAAAGATAGATATAAAGAGATCAAGATGAGAAATGACAAACTAAAGGCCCAAGCTTATGCTCAGTATCTCAAACACACACCTACTAATCAGACCAGGCTGATGTCTACTTTTGACATCAAAGAAGGAAAACTACAGATGTCCTTCATAAAACCAACTACAGAACAACCAAGGACATCAACAGATTACAAGAGAATTGATTCTAAAGTGATGGCAAGGGATATTCTTTTTTTTTTTATAAAGCAAGAGTCATACCTTCTATTAACTTGTGATTGAAAATATGTTACATAAGTTACAATAAGCGTTAAGAGGAAGCAATTCCTCCAACAAAGGGAAGAATTAAATAAGCACTTAGTACCCATACAAAAATTTATGCCCCAACAAAACACTTGGCGGACATAAAGATGGGAATAGAGATTGTAACTAAGAGATTTCGGGTCCGCTGAGGTTAACTCGGACCCACTAACATGCTCGTTGAACCTTAACCATAGATCTATCGCTTCCTGATCCAATGGCTGAGAACAGTATCGGGTGGAGAAGTAGTAGACGGGATAACCACCCGATGTGTGCGGTATTCTCTTTCCTCCAAGTGCCACTTGTTGATCGCTGGGTGGCATCGCTGACTTTTCTAGGAAACCACTTCGGGTTTTGAGGGTGCCCAATGAGGGTGGTATTCCAGAAACTGTTTTAACTACCTCTGGCACTAAACCATTAAGTGGACTTAAGAGGTAATCAGATACATTATCCAAAATATTTCGGGTCCGCTGACCTTCTCCAGGACCCACTAACCTGCTCGATAGCTTATAGCTATCAATCTGCTCCCTCATGATCAAATGACTAGTGGCCATATCATACGTAGCAAAAGCCCGATGAATACCCGCCCGATGAGGGTGGTATTCTCTCTCCACCCCAAGCCACGTGTTGACAGTTGAGTGGCATTGCATGCAATTCATAGATACCACTTTTGGTTTTACGAGCGCCTGAAAAGGGTGGTAAATCAGAAGTTGTTTTGACTCCCACTGACTATCTCCCAGACCCACCAACCTGCTCATTGGCCTGTAGCTTTTGATCTGCCGCTCCATGATCCCACGGGATTCACTACCCTCACAGAGCCACGTGGTGGATAGTGAGTGGCATCGTTTGCTTTTCATGAAGACCATTTTAGGTTTTGAGGGTGCCCGGGGACTTGGAAACCACTTTGACCCACTATGGTGCCAAGCCACAGAGACTCTATGTCTACTGCCCTCCATACTTCTAAGCCATCTACTGGAACTGATTGTTACCATGTTCCTAGTTACCCATTCTCTGGCCAAGCTTCCAATACCACCAATGCAAAGGCAAACTATGGTGATGTCCTTTGAGACCCACAAGTTCCCATACTCAATGTATCTTCCTAACATACTCTTATTCTTCATTGATGAAATGTGATAGATAGTTTTCCTGTCTGTTCTAGTATTGCTCCATGTCTTTGAGGGCCCGAGATGAACAACCTTCATGCAATTGGCTATGTGGTACCTCCTCCCACTTGTAGTAGATGTTATCTTGTCTGCATCTTACCCCTTCATTGACTAGCCAGTCTACTACTCTGTTGGCTTCCTTGCGTACATGCAAAAAACTGAGAGTTCTTAGAATTATTAGGTGTGATTGAATTCTATGATAGACCTGTAGAAGCCTCCAATGGCTTGAGATTTTATTTGATGTTGTTCCTGTGCCTATCCGCTTGATCGAATTGATGACTGATTCTAAGTCAGCATTGATGATAACATTATGTGTATTGTTCTCTATTAGAATCTCCAAGAATTGCTCCATATCCATGAGTTCTACCATATTGTTGGTGGCTTTTCCCAGATGACTATGAAATATGACTTTTATGTTGCCCTCCTCATCTCTTATGACTCCTCCATAACAAGCGTCTCCAGGGTTACCTTTTGAGGCTCCATCTATGTTGAATTTTAAAAAACCCTGTGAAGGGTGTTTCTAGAAAGCCTTTCCCTCTGAAGTATGATTTGTGGTATGAATTAGACTCTAAGGGATATTTGTCTAAAGTTCCAACCTTTCCAGAATGCGAGCCTCTCTATGGCCCGTGTGCTTTCCTATAGAAAATCCCCCAAGGGTGTTGACCGTCTCCTTGAGATGTTTTAGGATTAGCACTATGATGCTTCTAAATGGGCCATTTTTTTCTTTGAAGATCCTGTTGTTGCACTCTTTCCATACATTCTAGATCAAGAACCCTAGAATTAGAGCCCAGGCTGTGTTTATTGTCTCATTGTCCGAGAAATATCTTCTCCAATTTTTCAACGTAACAGTGATATTATTTTCATTCCTGTCTGTCTGCTTGAAGACATCTACTACCCAATTCCATACGGTTGAGGTGAAGGAGCAGAGTTTGAGAAGATGATTTGTGGTTTCTTCCTACTGTTCACATAGGTGACATCTTGAGGGGCCAACAAAACCTCGCTTTCTAAGATTCTCCCAAGTTAGAATCTTGTCTTGTTGAACCAACCGCCTGAATACTTTGATCTTCATCCAATGTGGGTTATTCCATAGGTCTTCCCATGTCTTGTCAGTGTTTGGAAAATTAAGACTTGTGGCTATTCTCTTGGCTTGTTTGAGGTTGAAAACACCCTCATTATTTTTGCCCCATCTTACTAGGTCATCTGAAGTTGAGGTAAAAATTTGTCTCTTTTCCAGAATAGCTTCCAGAGCTTTAGCCTGCACTTTTAGTGAGGTCAGCTCACTGTAGTCTGGTATCTTCCAAATTCTCCATTTGTCATTGTCCCTTGATTGATCCCAATAGTCACTTATTTTCTTTAATCCTTTGTTAATGGTACCAGTTTGGATGCTTGCTAATTTCTCTTTGCTAAGGTTACCTTCCTGTTGCGAGTTGTCCTCCTAGAGCCAGGCAATATTTCCATTTCTGATCTCCCAGAAGCTATGTTTTTGTACTAAAGCTTTGTTCTCCTAGGCTTTTTTCCAAATATGGGAACCTTTTATGTGTCCTGTCATTCTTATGAGGTCTGTTTCTTTCCAGTTCACTGCACATTTTTGTTTCGAGAGTTTTGCCCAGTGTTTTCATATTTCCTTTAGCCAAATCCACCACAATTTTGCTCCCAGAACTTTGTTCAAAATATCCGGGTCATGAAGACCCAAACCACAGTGGGATTTGGGTTTGTAGATCTGGTCCCAAGCTACCAAAGCTCATTTCTTTTTCTCTTCCCCTTTTCCCCAGAGAAGGCCTCTTTGAATATTTCTGATTTGCTGAAGGACTCTTGTTGGTGCCGTAAGGGCTGATAGCATGTAGATAGGGATATTTTAGAGTATCATCTTAGTGAGGACCAGCCTCCCTGCTAGGTTCAAGGCTTTGCTTGTCCACTTTCTAACCTTGTCTTTCAATTTATTTGTTGCAGACTCCCAGATGTCCTTGTTCAGTGGTTTGTCGGTGAGGGGAACTCCCAAATACTTTGAGGGTAGTGAATCTCTTTGAAAGCCTAGAATTTTGGAGAGATTTATTTGAATAGAAATATTAGTATTGAAGAAGAATATCTTTGATTTTGTGAGGCTTACCTCAGTACCAGCTGCCATTGCAAACTCATATAGAATTTGCTTGAATGCTTTGGCTTCCTTAACTATTGGTATGCCCTGCAGCATAGTATCGTCCACAAATTGTTGATGTGTCACAGTGTTTCTATTTGTCTGAGTCTCAGTACTTGTATTCTTCCTTCCTCCTTAGCTGCAATGATCGCTTTACCCAACCCTTCCATCATGAGAATGAAGAGGAATGGGGAGAGAGGATCTCCTTATCTAAGACCTCTCATAGGCTTGAAGGTTCTGGATGGAGAGCCATTGAGAAGAATTGAACAACTAGCAGTGGTAACAAGAGCCATGACACATCTTATCCAATCGTGGTCAAAGCCATATGCTTTGAGAACATCCCTAATGTAAGCCCAACTTAGTTTATCATAAGATTTCGCTATGTCCAGTTGTATTATCAATCTTGCTTGCTTACTGGTTTTAAGGGAATGTACCACTTCATGAGCTTGAATGATGTTATTGAGAATTTGCCTCCCTTCCACATAACCTGTTTGCTCCTCTAACACCAGAGTTGGGAGGAGGGGTTTGAGTCTATTGGCAATGACTTTGGAAATGATTTTGTACACCACATTGCATAATGCTATGGGTCTGAATCTGTCAGGAGAGGTGGCTTTTTCGTCTTTGGGAATTAAGGCAGTGAAGGATTTGTTAAGTGCCCTTAAAACTGATTTAGAGTTTCTCGAGTCCTCCACTACCTCCAGAATGCCTTGTTTGACAATCTTCCAACATATTTTGAAGAAGTCCACATTGAAACCATCTGGGCTTGGAGCTTTTCCATTATGCATTTCTTTGATAATTAGACTGACCTCTTCCTCCGTTGTTATATACATTTTTGGGCACTGCAACCCCAAGGATCAATGTCCATAAACCAAGGGCTCCTAAGTCCCTAAAGGTGTTGTTCCACCCCCTAAAAGAACAAGGTCAACTGATTACAGCTTCTCCCAGAAGTTCTCCATGAAAAACCACTCAAAACTAGTCAAAAATGGACCATTTCACCTACTCTGTAGGCAAAGTGCATTGCATCCCACCTAAATACACACAGTAGGTGTGTTGCATGTCAAAAATCCCTTCTATGGGGTGCGATGGGCGAGAAGAGACAAATGGCAGGGTCAATCCGCAAGGTGGAGAAGCATGGAATCTTCCAGAAACTTCTCCTGTGACACTTTCCTCTCTGAATTCGACCAGGGATGAGTAAAAGATCATCAATCTCCAAGTGGAATCAAGAACTATCAGAGGGAAGACACTAATCAAATCTCAAGCTGACTCACCTCCCTTGCAGACATCTATATATGGATCCCTCATCCCAGAGATCCAGAGGCTGGAATTTTATATCTTGTAAGGAAGTGTTGTTGGTTTATAGGTGCAATATCATAGTGTTGGGTGATCTAAGCTTTTCATGAGGTGAAGAAGGGCTTCTTGCTGAGAGGATGATGCTGGGTTAGAACAATTGGTTGTAATTCTCTTAGCTCTTTCTTGATTATCAATAGAGCTATTCAAGTTTTCCTCCATACTCTTGTATGATTTATGTTTTATGCATTTCTATGGTCAATTTACATCTAATCCTATATTGTTTATGATAATAGATCTATGTTCTCGTATAGTGTTATGCTGCTTTGATTCTACAGGTACTCTATGAAGCTGGGTACACAAGAAAGCAAGTCGCAAAAGACTATCAGAAGAGAGAGGAATCGAGCAAGGAACCAAGCGCAAGACAAAGGTTGGTCTCCTTTATTCTTCTCTCATCTATCTCTCATAAAAGAAAACGAAAGTAGTTTTAGTTTTGTTTGTTTCTAAGGTAGCTACCAGCCTTAGTGGGATTAGCAGCTCTGCATAGACATTATTCCCGGTAACAAAATGGCGATTCCACTGGGGAGCAAGTAGATTGTTTGTTCATCTACATTTGTTTACTTTATAAACTTACAGATGGAGCCTGAAGTCAAGCCAGCTAGCCTTCGAACTGTATTTGCTATGCAAGTGCAAAGTAGATCAACGCTGCTTCAGTCAATCTCTGGGTTTTGTTTATGAATTAAACAATTGATTCACAAGCTCTCTAATTACCCTCGTGGTGGCTCTAGTAACCTCCTTAGATCTACCCCTGTGATCGATTTACTGATTACCACTTGCTCGGCCTAAATCCTTGAACTGAACTACAAACTGTGACCCGGAACCCAATTAAAGTCTCGTCCCTGGTCCAGTGCACTGTCTGTTCTTTGAACTTCAAACGCAGCACACTTCCCAAGTGTAGTAGGTGCGTTGCATTTCAGTTTCACTGTGTTACAGGTGCGCTGATCAGACAAGGCCTTGTTCCTAAATTTTGGTTTTTGTGTCCACTCTTTTCAGATCTATTCACGAGTTTTGCTGGCTGTAGTCAGTACACCTCTGTTTGAAACCCCTTTCCTTGCTGTTATTCCACCTCCATTGTGCAAAGAACTGTAAATGTTTTTATGTATTTTTTGAGTCATTTTCAGTTCTCCTTTACAAAGAAGTAGCGTAGTTGTACTGTTGTTTCTTGATTTGAAAGTGTCGCAAGTGTCGTTTTCAGTCATAGAAGAGAATCTGATTGTTCTTGATAGTCGATTAACCTGTTACTATTGTATTCGATCTGATTTAGTAGTTTTTCTAGTGTCAAAAGCAAGTTTTCAATTCCAAATCACAAAGTGTTGTCATTGTCCTCATTTTGTCTTGAAAAGAAACTTGTTAGTAATTGTCGCTTTGAAAAATAATTCAGATTTGCGCATTGGCTTTCTTTTTATCATTTACACATTAAGAAGGCTGAAAACAAATACATGCATGTGCATTTGCATTTAGACTATTTGTCGGTTTGATTTATGACAATGCATTTAGTGTGTGCTCTTTGCTCTTTGTTGAAATAACGCCATCTCTCTTTCCTTAGTAGCTAATATTTTCATTTACAAAAAGAAGACTAAACGACTGTTTATCATCTTTGATTGGATTTTAGAAATTGTACATCTACATCATGAGGTGAACCTGAAAGGCAAATTTCTTAAGAAAGATCAACCATAAAATAAATTTAAAAAATTTAAAAACGCTTTGGAACCTAACGCACAACATCTAGAAGTCTAGGCTAGAGACGTATTCCGGCGTCGTAAAGCCTAGTAACTGTTGCTTTCACTGTTGGTTGGGTGATTCCTCCACTTTCAGACGATATGTGCCAGTATGGACTTGTGCTCCCATGTACCGTCGAGTATATTTTGCGAGACCACAATAGGCTTAATCCTTTATCCATAGGAAGCCGTGTCCGCCGCCCTATCGATCAAAATGCACTGAACACAGCATTCGGGAAGATTGACTGCCATACGGTAAAAAGTATTCTGCAGTTTTGCGGTTGGTTTCGTAATCCCTCTTTCTAGATTTCCAGAGCAGTCCCTTTCATTCCTTTTCAGACTCCTTAACGGGAAAGGTCCATCTGAGCACTTGTCACTTCAGGCTCATTAAAAATCAAAGGTGACTAGATTCATCTTTTGTTTTTTATCGACTATTAAAAATTGAAAAAACAAGTTGTGTCAAAGCGTCTAAAATTTATTTTAAACGAAATAATTATCACCTTTCGTACATTGGTCTTAGGTTGAAGAAAATGGAGTCCACCAACCAAGGAGTTCCCCTTGGAGGAAATCCTAGTCCTTTCTCCTCTTGGGAAGATGTTGGTGCAGCCCATATGGCCACATTATCACTTCCAGGATTGACAATTGGTTTGCCCGTATGGCTCTTCTCAACCTCCGCTGTTTAGAACACCGCAATTCCTGAACAATCAAGTCAGCAACTAAATGATTCCAGAGTTGCCCCCCAACCATCTACTTCGTCCAATTCTTCCTCTCCTCCTTCCTCTTCGCCTGATGAAGCTGGTAAAGCCAAAAATCAAGTACCTGAGAAGAATAAGGAAAAGAAGAAGAAAGAGAAGAAGAAGAAGGAGCCAAAGGTGAAAAGGGGCAACCAAGCGTCGTCTAGCGAAAATCCACACACTGCACCGACCAGGCCTAAATCACCATGTGTCATTTGCAAAGGAGACCACTATCATCGAGATTGTCCTTGCAGCCCTCGGATCTTAAGGGACTGGTCTCCTCGTTTGCACAACCCGGTGCCGTCAACCTCTGATGATCATGTTAAAAATACACCGTCAACTAGTGAAAGTGAAGCCCCTGGAAAAAAAGGAAAATGTAAATTTCCTTGTAAGCTATGTAAAGGCGATCACGCCGTCCACCGTTGTCCCTTCTTAGATGATGCTAAAAGTGTTTTGGATGACCATCTGGTTTCACCGTTACGGCTCCCTCCTGGATATAAGAAACTCTTGCCGAGTCCGTCACTAGTTGAAAATTCGGCTAACACGCCCTTGTGGTCGGAAGAAGTATCTATCATTGAAGAAAAACCATCTGAATCCATACCAGATGAAAGTCAAAAGGTCGAGGCGGTAGTTGACCTGGTCTTGCCTTCAGAGGTTCCATCTTCAGATGATACAATCACCGAAGAGAACAAAGATGACACCATCCAAATTCTTTTCGTAAGCACAGACTCCAATGAACATGGGGGCAACTTACCCGTTCCTTTAGTGCAGGAAGGAAGTTCGTCAGAGTCGTACCTGGCCGTCTATTCGGTCCCACCTCCAAGCAACCTAGTTGTTTCCTTTGACTGGAACCTACTAGGCAGACCCCGTTTACTGACTAGTGTACCATTCCAAATCATTGCTCAAGTATATAGAATGGTCATGGCCAGTACCATCATAGATGAAGGGGATTCTGTGAGTATCCTTTCCTCAGCTGCTTGGAAAGCACTTCGTTAGCCATCGCTTTTGCCTGAGATGAGAAATCTAACAGGCTTTGACAAAGGAACCAGTCGACCGTTAGGGATCCTTCCCAATGTGCCCATAACATTGAGAGGGAAAACCGTTCACATGAACGTAATGGTAGTCCAAGGACCCCTGGATTATAATCTACTCCCTGGACGAGACTATATTTATTGCATGGGAGCCATTGTCTCCTCACTCTTTAGAGTAATGTGTTTTCCGCACGAAGGAAGAGTGGTCAAGCTCGTAGACCAGCTTTCATTCCCCGGTTCGCGCATAGCAAATAGTCATATGCCATCCTGAATGGTCTTTTCACGCAAGGAATGTCTCATAAATCCCCAGTCCTTCCTCCTGATGAGCGCGAGTGATTCGGAGGATATGACTGAAACCCAGGGGGCATGCACCCTGGTCTGCTTCAGCAAGAGAACCTTGGGTATAGGGTTGATTTTTGCGAGGGATATATGACTAATCTGGCGAGCCTGTCCTTACAGGAAAATGGGAACAGACTGGAATAAGATACCTTCGTTAAGGTTATGCCGGGTGACACCACTCCCCTTTGCCTATTTCGATAGGCATCGCCGAGAAATAATTTTATCCGCTATGCGGATGAAACTTTCTTGGTAACCTGAAAATTTATCTCTATACCTGGGGGCATGCAAACCTTTTGGTGTGCAAGCGAAGAGCGACTATTTATTTTTTAAATTTGTAGGTCCTCTAACCCTTTAAACTCGTACGATTGGTCATTTCCTAACTTGCATAAAGAAAGGATTGGAAGCAAAGATTTGTAAGGTGCAAGCTCCACAAAAATGGCATCTTAGATGAGACATCCTTATTACACGACTGGATCGAGCAGTTTTATTGCGGAATTCAAGCTCGTTAAAAAATAAACATAAGCAATGAGCAAGTGTTTCCCCTAGCATTTAAGCTCATTAAAAAATGAACCAATTTCCGGTAAATAACCGTCGTGAATGTAGTACTTCAGCCTTTAAAGCCTTGGTCGTGTTCTCATCATCACCTCCACTCTGTATTCGCCGATCATTCACCTCCACTTTATTGTTTACCCCTTTTGAGGAACAACTGCGAAGAGTGATCCTGTTAGCCATCCTTGTAACACTGTCGTGATTCGAAAATTCCAAACCTTACCTAGAATTAGCTGCTACCCGAATTTATCACTCGTTCCTCAAAGACGAGTCTCCTTTAAGCTCTTTTCAACTGACTCGTAAAATATGAAAAGATTGCCAAGCCATTGGCCTCTCCAGCTCGTTAAAGTGACCGGAAGTGCTACCCCTCCTTTATACTTTAATCGTTTTGGACCTGAGGGATTATTACACAAAAAGATCGAGCTCTTGCTTTGTTCGGCTCGTTAAAAGTACCGAAAATTCATCCCTTATGTATTATTTTGTACTTTTTCGGACTTAAGGGATTAGATGACGAAAAAGAATTTTTTGGAGTTTCCTTTACGTCCCTTTTTGAGACTCTCTAAAATTGAAAAGGATCGAGTTATCTTTGTCGTTAAACTCGTTAAAACCTAATAGCGACAAACTTGTCCATAACAGACAAGAACGAGTTTCACTATCGCTAGGCTCGTTAAAACATAGCGATGGGTTTGCGTGAAGGAAAATTATAGAACAAGCATATGTTATCCTCCTCAAGCTTGACAAAAATAAAGAGGTACTGGTCAGCAATGACTGGGGAAAAATTCGGAAGAAAACTTGAAGAAACTTTGTTGGTAGCAAGTCGCTCTTGAACATGACACTTTCACTCCGCATCCAAGTCGGGTTGGGTTGTTCCATTCACTGGTCACATCACCATGGTTCCATCACACCATCCACATTTGGGGTTAATGCTACCGATCCATCATGTCAGTGTCGCCGATATGTTCAAGAGAAGTCGCTCAGAGAATTCACCTGTGTCTCACCCACCGCAATACATTACACTCCATTCTTTCATGATCGCCACCCTGATCGTTATATCACCAGATCATTTTCACCTCCATTAAAATCATTTGCTCCATTCCGTGTCATTGATGTGGGATTCATTAAGGCCCTCGTATGACGGATTGCTTCTTGTCGACATTAGCTCATTATCCAAGAAGTCAATCTAGGAACAACCCTTTCAGTACTTTGAAGCTAGCATGCCTCAATGGCAAGTTTCTCACTTCCGGCGACAGGTTTACATCAATGGACTTCGACCGAAAGATTTTGTGTGGTGTTCGATGCCAAGCCCCTTATTCACACCACGTGAATTGTACTGCAGTACCTTGAGGATCATTATCATTATCAGTGATTCCTCTCGCGCTATTAACAGCTTACATCATTGGCTGGTAATCAGGCGATGTCTTTCCATGTTCGACTCAAGAACATCTCTCACATGGATCGACATGTACTTTGAGTGAAGATTGAACAAGATTGAAGACCCCAGATCTAGTTTCATCTATCCGGGCTACGAATTATATTCAGGAAAATAAAGAAATCAAATGTACATCATTGCTGCATAGATAATCATCCAATCTAAGGGATGATGGCTCTATCAGAATCATCAGTCTACACTCAGATGATTGGCTCTCTCATGTACATGAAAAATGAATTTATAAAGCTGAGCATGGGAATGCCTGCCTCAGCTAGATCATGAAAATATTATGAAGATAATACATTGTATTGTATCTTATTACAGGTCTCCTTCCAGCTTGAAAGAACTTCGGATCCTCATGATAAAGGATTTCACCTGACATCAAAAAGATTAACGACCTCATGCTTTAGGGGGCAACTGTTATAGACATTTTTGGGCACTGCAACCCCAAGCATAAATTTCCATAAACCAAGGGCTCATAAGTCCCTAAAGGTTTTGTTCCAACCCCTAAAAGAACAAGGTCAACTGATTACAGCTTCTCCCAGAAGTTCTCCATGAAAAACCACTCAGAACTGGTCAAAACTTGACCATTTCACCTGCTCCATAGGCAAAGTGCGTTGCATCCCACCTAAATACACAAAGTAGGTGCGTTGCATGTCAAAAATACCTTCTATGGGGTGCGATGGGCGAGAAGATACAAATGGCAGGGTCAATCCGCAAGGTGGAGAAGCATGGAATCTTCCAGAAACTTCTCCTGTGACACTTACCTCTCTGAATTCAACTAGGGATGAGTAAGAGATCATCAATCTCCAAGTGGAATCAAGAACTATCAGAGGGAAGACACTAATCAAATCTCAAGCTGACTCACCTCCCTTGTGGACATCTATATATGGATCCCTCATCCCAGAGATCCAGAGGCTGGAATTTTGTATCTTGTAAGGAAGTGCTGCTGGTTTATAGGTGCAATATCATAGTGTTGGGTGATCTAAGCTTTTCATGAGGTGAAGAAGGGCTTCTTGCTGAGAGGATGATGCTGGGTCAGAATAATTGGTTGTAATTCTCTTGGATCTTTCTTGATTATCAATAAAACTATTCAAGTTTTCCTCCATACTCTTGTATTATTTATGTTTTATGCATTTGTATGGTCAATTTACATCTGATCCTATATTGTTAATGATAATATATCTATGTTCTCGTATAGTGTTATGCTACTTTGATTCTACAGGTCCTATGTGAAGTTGGGTACACAAGAAAGCAAGTAGCAAAGGACTATCAGAAGAGAGAGGAATCGAGCAAGGAACCAAGCGCAAGACAGAGGTTGGTCTCCTTTATTCTTCTCTCATCTATCTCTCATAAAAGAAAATGAAAGTAGTTTTAGTTTTTTTTTGTTTCTAAGGTAGCTACCAGCCTTAGTGGGTTTAGAAGCTCTGCATAGACACTATTCCTGGTAACATCCATTACTAGCCTATTGAGATTATGATTGTCTTCACGGGAAACCATCTTAGGAATGTGCTGAGTAAATATTTTCGTGAATTGGGATCTGTCTGCTATGGTTTCCTCAAAAATGCTTTGAAAATGTTGGACCAGTACATCTTCCATTTCTTCATGAGTATTTTTCTTTGTTCCTTGAGGATCTGTGAGTTTCGAAATCCTATTGTTAGTTCTGTGTGCTATGGTGGATTTGTGAAAGAATTTGGTGTTTCTCTCCCCTTCCTTAATCCATTGTACTCTGGATTTCTATCTCCAGAAGATTTCCTCTTGGAGACATCTGCTGTCCCATTCTTGTTGAAGTGAGTTTGCTAGCTCTTTTATTTCCTCTGTGACGCCTTCAATGATGAGAATTTGGTTAATTTACTGTAATTGCTTTCCCACTTCTCCTTTAGCTTTGAAGATATTTCCAAACTCATTTTTATTCCATTCTTTTAGTTTTCGCTTGATGTGTTTGAGTCTAAGATGTATAAGGAACATCTTCGTGCCTTGGGAGTGTAACTCTTCTTTCCACCACTTTTCAATGTTTGTGAGGAAATCAGAGTGAGTGAGCTAGACATTCTCAAACCTGAAGGTTTTGTTTCTTGGTGTACCAATTAAGGAAGCTTCCATTTGGATGGGCTAGTGGTTTGAGCCTCCAAAAGGGAGGATGAACGATGTCAAGCACCGTCCAATGAGCAGAAGTTCTTCTGAGACTATGAATCTGTCTAATATTGAGGCTACTTGGGTAGTACCCCCTATTTTTTTATTCCATGTGAAAATGCCATTTCTTGTGTCCATATCCACCAATCTCATATTGGTGAGCAAGTTCTCGAAGGCAGCTAAGTCTCTAACAAGAATTCTGGTTCCTCCTTTCTTTTCTATGAGAGATTTAATCATATTGAAGTCTCCCCCCAAAATCCAGGGTATTGTTGGGTGTCTTTTTTTCATTTCCTCCAAAGAGGTCAGGAGCCTGATTTTATCTTCTAGTAGTTGAGAACCATAGACATTGGTGATCATGTAACACTCCTTGTCCCCCACAGGTTGAATAATCAAAGAAAGGTGGTGCCTGGACTCCTCCGCATCAAGTATACCAAATTTTTGGGGATTCCATAAAGTGAGAATTCCACTAGCTGATTTAGTTGCTTTGAATTCAAGATACTCATACTTACTTAACCATTTACTATGCTTTTATCTGATCTTCTCTACTAAGCATTTGGTTTCTTGTATGAACACCATGTCTGGTTTTTCTTCTTTGATTATGTTAATTAGATTTCTTTGTTTTCTTCTACTCCCAAGTCCTCTAATGTTCCAGGTTGTGAGATTCATTGAGGGGGGTTTGTAAAGGAGTAACAGGACATATATTTCATCTTTCCTGAGTTAATAATGAGATTTCCACATTCTAACAATAGTTCTTTCTATCTCTTCCTTCCTCTTTTCTTACCTGTGTTTTTGGCGGATTTCCCTAATATTAATCCCATTGATGTAACCCCTCTGTTTTCTTGGTTATCATGGCCTCTTTTGACTCCTAGAGCTTTTTGATGTGACTTGTTGAAGAATAACTATTGAACCCTATCAACTTCCTCCTGTGGTAGAGAGTTAATTCCTTTATTGCTTCCTTGTTCTAGAAACTTTTCTAGTTCAAGGTTCTCATTCTCAAGGATCTCCTATAAGTCTTGGTCCTCCATACCACTTTCACTTAGGGTCATATCATGGTCCCCTTCTAGCTGCATGGTACTCAATGGGTCTATTTTGTTTTCATTCTGTTCCTGTGTGATCTCCATGCTAGCCTATTTTCCTTTTCTGCTTTGCTGGTCCTCTGGTTTCTTTTGTATTCCTTCCTCTTCTACTTCTTCTTCTAAAATTTCAAAATTGTTGTGACTTGATGCTTTGCTTTCACTAGGTTTCGTTTGGGTCTTTTTCCCCCTCCTTTCCCTTTTCCTCCATCTTTAGTAAAACCTGTAGGGTCTTTTCCTTTCTTGGTTTTCTGGTGTTCCTCCCTTTTATTAAGTTGGCAGTCTCTGAATAGGTGTCCATGTTCATGACATTTGCAGCATCTGAATGGTATGTGTTCATAGTGAACTTCCTAAACCCATTCCTCATCATAAACTTCTAGGATGACTTCATCTGGAAGTGCTCCTGATAAGTCCATCTCTACACATATGTGAGCAAAGGAGGTATATTTTCCTCGTAGAGTCGCCTCTGATATATTTATGAAATGACCTAATTTGTTACCTATAGATTTTAAATATTCTGTCATCCAATAATCTAAAGGTAAGGAGTATAGTCTAATCCATACCAAGACCGATGTGAACGTTTCTTGCTCTAAAACAAAGTTCATCGTCTAAGGTCGCATATAGAGACCAACAACCACATAGAAGTATGGTCCTCCTTCAAAAATTTTGTCCTTGTCCTCCAGGTTCATGAATACCACAGTAAAAAAACCCTTGGATCCAAGATGAATATTTAACTCTCCTTTTGGTTTCCAGGTGTTTTTTATCCAAGTGTACAGTGCTTTCTCCGTCGGTCAGATGCACATAAACATGCATATGATCACATAGTTTGTCATATGATCTCTGTGCTCTTGCAGAGCTGGATCATTTACGATTACCCACGGTTTAATGTTAGACTTTGGTTTGCAAGTCCCCATCTTAGTTCTATTCTCAGATCCCTGAGCACTGTCTTTTACTTTCTCCTCCTGTCGGACATCAAATCTTTTTGTCTTGTTCCCTGAGGAGTTTTGAGGCTTGTTTCTATTCACTGCTCTGCCTCTGTTTGAAACCACATTACTATAGGAGGGAGTGGAGCTCCCTCCTCCTTGCCCCTCTATGGTTACCAGCTTGTTTTTGTTGCCTCGTATGTCAAACCCTAGTTTTTTCCACCGCCGGCTCCCATCTTGTTTTCTCCAAAGGACTGTTGGCCGCTGGCAAGGGATATGCATCCCATTAACAAAATAGAATTACACAAGTAAGATGGAAAGATGATATACTCCACCCTCACAGGTAAATCCATATCTACTCATCAATTACAGAGTTCATTGAGCAATATCTCAGCTCAATCTCAATTAGAGGAGGCCACCTCATAGTCCAAGAATGTTAGAATCAAGTCTTTGGAAGACCGAGTGATTGAATTGGGACATCATCCCAAAGATATCAAAGCCATTGAACAACTGATAAAGAAGAAAAATGATGACATTACTACACTGATAAAAATTGAAGATACCTCAGCTACAACATCGCCAAACATTGGAAGTTTTCGAGAACCAGACTAAACATGAAGAATTAATGGACCTAGTCCTAAAATTGAATGATCAATTAAGTGAGACAAAGAAGGAATTAGACACTTTAATTCAATTGAAGCAAATGATATTTCCACTACATCTATAAATGACATCCAAATAGTCTCAACAGTAGTCCCTTCCATGTTGGCAGCCTCATTGGCTCCCACAGCTCCCATCCCTATAGCACATCCAGTTTCAATAGAGTCTACATCAGCAGTAGGTGCATCAGGAGAAGAAGCAGTAAAGCTGGTCAGAGCCATGGAGGAAATGTCTATTCAGGCTATAGAAATGAACAAACTCAAAGAAAAGGTGACAATCTTGGAAGTAGATTACAAGCTTGCCAAAATTATGCATAAGGAAGAAGTGTTAAAGAGAGAGTCCATACAGGTTGGTAGAAATTTTATGTTTGTGGCAAAACCTGTGAACAATTTTTGAAACCAACATTTCGGACTAGCTTAGTGATTCCATCATCAGGGCAATGAGATTTGTAATTGAGAAGAGAGAGCATGAAATCATGGAGCTATTAATAGTTAATAGAAAAATATTTGATGTCTCATCTCTACATTGTTTTAGAAATATGAGATTCGATAGGTGTCTAGCTCTGAAGATTCTCATCTTCTCAAATTTTAGATTATTGTTCATTATGTCCCTTCCATGGTGGGACTTAATGGTGTTAAAGAGAGAGTCCATACAGGTTGGTAGAATTTTTATGTTTGTGGAAGAACCTGTGAACAATTTTTGAAACCAACGTTTCGGACTAGCTTAGTGAGTCCATCATCAGGGCAATGAGATTTGTATTTGAGAAGAGAAAGCGTGAAATCATGGAGCTATTAATAGTTAATAGAAAAATATTTAATGTTTCATCTCTACATTGCTTTAGAAATATGAGATTCGATAGGTTTCTAGCTCTGGAGATTCTCATCTTCTCAAATTCTAGAGCATTGTTCATTATGTCCCTTCCATGGTGGGACTTAATGGTGTTAAAGAGAGAGTCCATACAGGTTTGTAGAATTTTTATGTTTGTGGAAAAACCTGTGAACAATTTTTGAAACCAACGTTTCGGACTAGCTTAGTGAATCCATCATCAGGGCAATGAGATTTGTATTTGAGAAGAGAGAGCGTGAAATCATGGAGCTATTAATAGTTAATAGAAAAATATTTGATGTTTCATCTCTACATTGTTCTAGAAATATGAGATTTGATAGGTTTCTAGCTCTGGAGATTCTCATCTTCTCAAATTTTAGAGCATTGTTCATTATGTCCCTTCCATGGTGGGACTTAATGGTGTTGAAGAGAGAGTCCATACATGTTGGTAGAATTTTTATGTTTCTGGAAAAACCTGTGAACAATTTTTGAAACCAACGTTTTAGACTAGCTTAGAAGTGCAGAAGGCTACAAGAATGAATGAAAGTTTAAAGGCCATGGAGAAAGATATAAGACTAAAGGAGCCCCTTTGGCAAGCCAAGGAACTATTATAGGTAAATATCACTGACTCTACTAATGATATTTGACCATCCATTCAAGTGAATTTTTGAATAGATAGATATGATAAAGATAGCTACAAAAGTTATCCAAAAAGTCAAGGAAGAACTAGGAGACATGCCTGAAGATGTTACCAGACTTATCCACTTCCTCAACAGTAAACACAAGTATGAACTTTAGGATTTAGATATAGAAGATAAGACAAAAATAGTTTTGGAGGTAAGAAAGGTCCTTTCCAAGAGAAACTTAATGTTAAACTTGGAGGACAAATGTCAAAATATGCAGGTAGCAACCGATAGATTTATGGCCAAGTTTCAAATTTTGAGAGAGAAAGGGATACCCAGTCAATTTGTCATAAATGACGATCTCATGAAACAACACGATTATGACAACAAAATCAGAGAGCTCGATAAATAACAGGCCACCACATCATCGATAAAGCCATTTCCAACAGGCAAAGTTCTTTACCAGAGATTTGAAAACCTATTTTTCTCTAGCATGAGGTGAAACACCTATTCATCACTAGGCCTAGTTTTGCTAAGTACACTGAGGCAGATGAGATATATAGGAGGATGTTGAAAATCAAGTTACTTGATGTTGAATTACAGGAAAAATTGACTGATTTACTATTGTAAAATGTAGTAAAAATGTTAATGTACAGTCAACAGGGTAGAGGGTAAAGACAGGTTAGCATTATTACAGAGTATCAGTTCCAAAGGGTATTAGTTGAAAGCGAAAAGTGAATGCAGCTTCCAGCATAGAAAACCAAATAGAAAGGCAATGTAAAACACTAGAAACAAAACTATAAAGGCTAGCAACACCAAAATACTAGGAATAGCATGAAGCAGTTCAATAGTTGTCTCTACCTTCTAGAAAGAAGATATTTTTATTTCTTAGATTAAATCTCAAATTAGTTTGGGATATTTTGTAATAAAATTTTCTATAAATACTTCACATTTCGAATTATGTAGTGTGGATTCTTATACATTTCTATAGACTTCTTGATCAAAAGACTATAAATCTATTGTACCACTGACTAGGCAAGCAAGCTGGATTGATGAATAAAGACAAGATATTTCACAGGATTCATGTTGTTGTTATCTTTCTTAAAGTTTTTCAACAATATTTGATGTATATCTGAATTTGAATGCTATAACTGGAACAATATCTCAAAATTTGTTTAATTACACTCTATTTTAACTATTAGGTATATAAATGTTTTCAATTGATATCTCAGTTAAGGAATTCTTAATTGCTTCTTAGTTTAGGTAGTTTCTTGCTAATCCATATCAAAAGATTCTTAATTTCCCTTTGTTTTGATTACCCTCTATTCCTCCTTTATATCTCGGTCTTAGAATTCTTAATTGCTCTATCACCCCGATTAAAACCATTTGACCCTCCTATTCCAAAGACCTACGCTTTAGTGAGTTGATCAAGCCTGGCTACCCTTTTGTTGACTCCATAGCCCAATGGTCTAAAGAAATCATTCTATCCATTTGTTTTAAGGATCCCACCATCCAATCTTCAATACAAATCAAAAACCCCCCTAAACATTCATAACTAGCCTGAAATCCCAACAAACAAAGCTAAATCAGATAGAGGGAGCCCTCTCTGAGCCTAGGTTAGCTAGATCCTATGCCGAAAAGTTGGTTTGTGGTTACCTCGGTGATTTTCTTGCTTCTAATAAATTCTAGAGAAAATTCCAAGTGATAACAATTACAATCCTTCATATTAATATTAAAAACCCTAAAATAAATATTATAAGTCTTAGAATTAATGTTATAAATGTTAAGATTAGCATTATAAACCCTAACATTAATATTATAAACCCTATGATTAAAGAAATCAATATTAAACCCTATTATTAAACCCAATATTATAAATCCAAATATTTAAAACCCAACATTTCAAACCCTGATACCAAACACAATATTAAATCCTTGTGAATCTTAAGATTATAAAACCTAAACCAAATATTATAAATGAGAATAGATGTTGAATCTTGAGACTATAAAACCTAATTAACATTAAACCCAAGTTATTATTAATGTTATAAACCCAAAGATTCAATAAACTCAAGGGATTATTAATATTATAAGCTCAAAGGATTAATGAACCAAATGGATAAATATTATAAACCTAAGGAATTCATATTAAAAACCAAAGAAATTAATATTATAAACCTAAGGTTTCATAGATTTTTTCTTGCTTCTTGGCTCTAATACCCTAGCCTCTCATCGTAAAGATCTTGATTGCACATGCATGAATTCTACTCTTAGGGGGGTTCACCCCATCCTCATGACAATATTGAGGACTTCAGATCCATGGTGGAATTTCTCCTAGGGAAACCCCGCTCCAAGGATTAGAACTCTCTCTTCATAAAAGAAGTAGAATAAACACCTTTAGTGGCACTTCCATCTAGATTTCAAAGAACATCATTGACTTATGTGGAGTGAGCCATAAAATGAAAGTTTATGCGCATGTGGTCATCTCTAAAGTCAATTGATCTTTGGATTGTGAAAATGTGGAAGCCAAAAATGAAAGGGAAAAAATCCTTCTTCGCCTGTGGGAATGGTTACTTTTCTCTTCTCTTTGATCTTAAGGAGGACAAAGACGTCATATTCAAAAATGGGTCATATTTTCTAGGATCTAGAGGGATTTATATTAATCCGTAGTCATTGGACTTCGATCGAGATGAAGATGTGCCTAATGTATTCCATATGTGGGTTAAGTTACCCATATTACCTCTGGCTTGTTGGAGTGATGATTTCCTAAGAGCAATAAAAAATAGAATCGACAAGTACATAGATCGAGTTGAAACCAAAGGCAAAAAGTTTTCTTGTGCTATGATTTGTGTTGAGATATATTTTGAGAAAGGGCTTCCTCCAGAGATCATCCTGGAACAATAAGGATGGAAACACTATCAAATAATTGACTATGAGAAGATCCCTTACATGTGGAAGGTATGCCATGAATATGGGAACATTGCTAGGCACTAAAAAAAAAGAGATGATGTCAAAAAAGAAAATAGGGCCCCTTGGTAGGGAGAATCTTGGAAAACACAGAAGCACAAGGGAGAATCGATGAGGGGAAGGCAATTCCAACTCTACTTCTCTTAGTCCAAATCCCAACACTTCCTCGAATAGAAAAAATTAGTTTGGGGACCTTCAAAACAATGATGACGAAGCTCTATACTAAGAGCAGAACGATGAGGAGCATCCATAAATTTTGTAAAAGGTTGAAGTGTCCTTACTCAATCCAGTCGTGCCACCAAAGGGAACACTTGCTGGTTACTTTAGTTTGAATGATCAAGAGCCTATGATGGTACGTGTGCATCCTTTAGTCCAAATCTAGTCAGATTGCCCGCATGCACGCTGTGGGTGTGATGGTCAAGAGAAAGTTAAAATTATAACAAGGAGTGTTTCAAGAAAAAGGGTCTCCAAAGGTGATTCTATAAGCCATGAGGATGGGATTCCGAACACGAAAGGGCATAAGACCAATAGAGAGCATCGAGAAATATGAATTTGAGGAAAACATCAAAAGTGACAAGGAACCTTTGATCTTAAAAATTCTTTGAAATAATGTGCATGGCAACAAAGGTTGTGGAAATCCAGGTAACACCATTCAGATCCCTAAACCTTGATGAAATAGATTTCATGGAATATAATGGGTATGGGACACCTGATAAAGTCCCATTCTATGAAAGAAATGATAAAGCAGGAAAAGCCACACATTTTATCTCTACAAAAAACAAAATCTGGAGAATATGAGCTATTGGGGTTGTCAAATCAATTTTGGAGAAACAAATCCGGTGTAGTGTAGGGGTTGGTTGGAGCCTGAGGAGATCAAGGAAATTTGTAGGCCTCGATTTAGTTTTCTCTAATATCATGTACACCAAATGCTGATAATGGATAACAGTATTGCTGGAGAAAACGAATACGAAAGAAAAGTTCTTTGTAGTCAATGTTTATACCCCACAAACATACGGGGAAAAAATAGAGTTTTTGGACACTTTAACCAATCTGAAGGAATATTTGTGGAACGTTGACTACCTAATCAATGAGGACTTTAACACCACATTCTTCAAAAAAGTAAGAAGAGGGAGGCACTATGGTGAGAGATCCATTTCGTGAAAGAATGGAAGATCTAGTTTCAGATTGGGATCTAATTGACATCATTCCAAAGAAAGTCCAATTTACTTGTGAAAATAGAAGAAGTGGGAAGGACCATATTGTAGTATGTCTTGATCACTTTCTCTTAAACAACTCTTGGCTTCTTAAGGGCCTCTTCTATTTCTTTTGAATCCCCTCTGGATGCAAGAGAAAGTAGTGTTAGTTTTGGTCACCCAAGAATGGTCATTTGAGATTTGGGGTTCACCATCTTTCATGTGGGATCCAAAGCTTCAATTAGTCAAAAAGTTATGTAATCATGGGTTAGATCTCCCTTTATACCCCTGAATCTTACATGTCAATCTATCATTCAATAACTAGACTCGCTCCAGTACATGATGGATACCAATCTTGTGGAAAGCCAACATATAGGAAAATAAAATGAGCTAGATTAGAAATTTTATAAACGTGGTTGAGAAGAGGAGGAATATTGGAAGTTAAAGTTTCAAAGTTTATGGTTATGATCAAGTGAGAAGAATATGGTTATGATCAAGTGAGAAGAATACTTATTTCTTCCACAAACAATTTACAACCTAAATACTTTGAAAGCGGGTGAAGGGGGTATCCCCTGAAGTTAAGGCAAAAACATATTTTCTTGAAATTAAAATGGAATCTTGTAGGCACTTTCAATCCCTCTATTCTAAATCGAGTACATTTGGTGCTACACAAGTTGATTAGTTCATTTTTGACCTCGCGCATAATGTCTCTGAATTAGACAAATACCTTCTTATATAGATAAATTGAGGAAGACAAATTATAAGAGGAAATTTGGTCTTTGGTCACTAACAAGGCTCTAGGAACCGATGGCTTCTCGATTAGCTTCTTCAGATCTTTCTAGTTGCTCATCAAAAGGGATATTTTAAGAATGCTCAACCATTCTTAGACTAAGGCTAGGTTTGGAGGCAACACCAGTTCCTCTTTCTTAGTGGTCATCTCGAAAGAGGAAAATACGACATCCTTTGCTCGATTGACCTATCTCTTTATGCACCTTTTCATATATAATTCTTACTAAAATTATTTCTAGCTTACTAAAGAAGGTCCTTCGAAATTTAATCTCTCAACAATCAAGGTGGATTCATGTAAAATAGACATATTTTAGACAACATCATTCTAATACAGGAGGAAATTCACACTAGCAAGAATAATGGGGTGCTAGGTATGGTGATAAAGTTGGCGATGGAAAACACATTTGAAAAAGTGAATCATTCCTTTTTAAATGCCATGATTGGAAAATTTATATTTTTCTCTCGATTTATCCAATGGATAAGTGAATACACTGGATTACCATGGATAACCCCTTTAATCAATGGTTTTCCAACTTATTTTTTCAGAGCATCTCGAGGTTTTCATCATGGGTGTCCCCTATCGCTTTTCCTCTATGTCTTAGTAAAGTATGGATCCCATATTTTATTCCAAAAGTTAATAATTTTTTCTAGCTCTTGGTTCATAAAAAATAATTAATTGTGGAGAATATTCACAAAAGGAACATCCATGGCCCTTCAAAATGCATCTCCTGCAAAGAAGCAAAGGAAACCATAACACATCTTTTCTGCCAATGTTCCTTCACCTTGGATGCATGGAGACTAGCATATTCACCCATTACCATTCATAATTTTCTAGCACCTTTTGAAGACATGTTTGAAAACTTGTAGAATTATATTCTTGCTTACCTATCTAGCTCTTCCTTAGGAAAGCCTTATTGGACCTCGCCACCCAAAAACATGTGTTGGCTGATTGGGATAAGTCGTAACAAGGAAATTTTCAAGGATAAGACAACACCATTTAGTAGAGTAGTAGCAAAAGCCTCCATGCTTTTATTTGAAACAATTGAATCTAGTGGCTACAAGTTAAAAAATTAGATACACTCCCTTTTGAGTATAGAGGATGGTTCACACTTTCACAATCTTCAACTCAGTGACAGGTGAATCATAAACCTTAAGTGGCGTCATGCTCAAGGACATCACTCTTTATTTTTTGATCGGGCAACTAAAGGTAATCTAGTAGTAGTAGGAGCAGGGGGAGTGATTCATATCCCTAATGATAAAATTGAAGAAACATTCGCATGGGATGTAGGGAATGTAACCGATAATCAAGTCGAATATTGGGCTTTATGGCAAGGGCTTGAACTAGCTAGGAAGAAAAACATTTCTAATATAAATTTATTTGGGGATTCTATCTTGGTCACTCAACACTACCAAAAAGATATGGTTTCACAGCACTCCTTTCACTCCTCCATCCTTCTTCGGATTGGCATTCTTCTCTTATTTTTTTAAATTGTTGAATTTTATCATGTAAGGAGAAGGTATAATCATCACATTGACACCTTGGCCAACCATGGAGCATTGTTGGAACATGGATTCTTAGAAATAGGTAGAAACACACCATTTTGGTCACCCATCCTATTATTGCCTATGTATTGTCACTTTCGGTCATTTCTGGGGGTTTCTCTAGAATTTATAGTCGTCACACATATAGTATATGTGTAGGAAGTAAGAAAATGGGTAGCTATAAGAATTTTAAAAAGTTGATCAACTTTGAACACTAGTGGAATGTAGATGTAAAGGGTTGTAGCCCTAAAACGAGTCTTTAGAATTAATATAAGTTACACATCATGTTCAAAAGAAAAATATTATAAGCCTAAGGTATTAATATTATAAACCCAATGGATTAATAAACCCAATGGAGTATTGATATTAGAAGGTGGGATTAGTATTACAAACCGAAGATATTAAAAACCCTAGTATTACTATTATAAACCCTAAATCCAATATTATGAAACAAAATAAACCCTAAACACTAAACCTAATATAATAAACCATAATATTAAATCCTAATTTATTCAATGTTGCAATGCAACATTGAACAAATTGCGATGTAATATATCATTGTGAGAATGATTTTTACATAGATTGTGGCATTGTGATGATGCTTGTCACACTGCTATGTTGGATATTTTTTTGTACCATTCCAATGTCACAACATCAAACCTCAATATTAAACTAAATATTATAAACCCTAACATTATAAAAATCAACATTATAAACCCTAATATTAATATTATAATCGTGAGTGTTAATATTATAAACCCTATGATTAATATTATAAGCCCTACGATAAATATTATAAATCTTAGAATTAATATTATAAGCATTAATATTATTATTATAAACCCTTTCATTAATATTATAAACCTTATGATTATAAAACCAAATATTAAGCATTATTATTAAAGCCAATATCACAAACCCTAATATGAAAAACCCAACATTTCAAACCCTAATACTAAAAATAATATTAAACCCTTGTAAACGTTACGATTATAAAATATAAACCCATTATTATAAACCAAAACAAACGAGAGACCTTGAGATTATAAACCCTAATTAATATTAAAACCAAGGTATTATTAGTATTATAAACCCAAAGGATTATTAATATTGTAAGCCGAGGGGATTAAAAAACCCAATCACCAAATGTTATAAACCTGAGGCATGAATATGAAAAACCCGAGAAATTAATATTATAAACCTAAGGGATTAATATTATAAATCTTAAGATTATAAAACTAAAAGCCAAAGTTATAAAACCAAGGGATTAATAAACCCAAGCGAATATTGATATTATAGACCAAGATTAGTATTATAAACCCAATGGATTAGAAACGATGCTATTAATATTATAAACCCTAAACCCAATATTATGAAACAAAATAAAGTATAAACTCTAAACCTAATATTATAAACAAGAATATTAAACTTTAATTTATTCAATGTCGCAATGGATGATTGAATAAATTGCAATGTAATGTATCATTGTGACAATGATTGTAACATTTCTTGTGGCATTGCAATGAAACTTGTCACACTATGATGTTGGATAGATTTACGTATCATCCCAACGTCACAATATCAAACCTCAATATTAAACCATATATTGTAAACATTAACATTATAAAACTCAACATTATAAATCCTAATATTAATATTCTAATACTTTATATTAATATTATAAAAACTATGATTATAAAATTCAATATTAAGCCCAATATTATAAACGTGAATATTAAAAACCAAACATTTCAAATCTTGATACTAAACACAATATTAAACCCTTGTAAACGTTAACATTATAAAACCTAAACCCAATATTATAAACGAGGATTAACCTTAAACCTTAAGATTATAAACCTTAATTAATATTAAATTAAAGGTATTATTAATATGATAAACCCAAGGGATTAATAATATTATAAGCTCAATAGATTAATAAACACAATGGATAAATATTATAAACCTAAGACATTAATATTAAAAACTCAAGAAATTAATATTATAAACCTAATGGATTAATATTATAAACCCAAGGGGTTAATAATCTCATGGGATTATTAATGTTATAAAATCTCATGATTAATAGTATACATGCAGGAAAATAATAAACCAAGGGATTATTAATATTATAAACCGAAAACCCAATATTATAAACCTGAGGGATTCATAAACCCAAGGGAATATTGATATTGTTTTTTTTGTAAACTTGGTAGGTCTCTATTTATCATCTATTTTCCAAAACCTTTTACATCCATTTGTTCCAGGTAGTCACCTCCCCGGAGGAAACCAGGTGACCACCGGTTAGCTTTAAATCCTATCCAAAATTTAAATAAGTTCATTGCAATCCATCCACTATTTCTATGTTGACTATCTCTACTGCTATCTCTAAAGATCAAAATAAACATGTTTGTATCCTTCATCATAGTCAAAATTCAAAGCATTCTAGTTCACTTGATCATTCCTCATCTGAGGATATTACAGGAGCTGGTGCCTTGGCACTGGATCCTAGCATCTTGCTTCTTTGTTCCATTTTATACTTTATCTCTTTCAGGGTCTATTCATTCCTTCCTACGGAAATATTGTTTCAGTAAGTCTGTATCTGTATGGTGACTATTTCTCTTAGAAATTCAGCTTGGACTAGGTCCTTCTTCTTTTTGTCTTTATGCTTTTCAACTTCTTCCCCTACCATGTGCTCGCGGTGGAGAGTCATGGCCCGTGCACTACATTTTTCATAACCCAGTACTGGTGCGGGGTTTTTTTGAACAAGGATTGTCTTCCATTAGTAGTCCTAGGGTCTGAGACCATTATTTCCCATTCATCCATAGGTATATCTCTGTACCTATGATTATCTCTTAGGTCTCTCTCTCAGCTTGCTATCTGATGTCTGACTTCCTTTGGGTTTCCTTCCATGCAGTAGTCAATAATTGTCTTCATTTGATCTCCATCTATCTTCATGCCCCTTTTCTTTGTCTGACCACTTGTTCCTTCTTCCTTATTAGCTATTCTCTTTCCCCTTCTGGGAGTCGTTCTGCTTGCAGGTTGGCAGTTGTTGTGTGTATTCTTGTGCTCTTTGACCTGTTCTAAGTGCCTTCCCTATTATGATATTGAACCTATCATAGAATCAAAGCAAATGTCAGACATATTGTTTTAGTTTAAAAATATTTCCCCAGTTTCTTTCTCCTTCCTCCTTCTTGAGCTTCCTACCTTCTGGTTTCACAACAGTCTGGGTTTTGCTCCCTCTCCTTTTATTCCCAAGGTCAAGTGGTATTGATAGGCTCTTCTCTTATCCCGTCCCACATAGTAGTTCAACTCCTACCTTTTTTGCCTCCTCACTCTCGGGGACTCACCCTTAGTTAATGATAGGTGAAAGAGGTATCCCCTGGACCTAGGTTTCTCAAAATTTTTTACAGGGTTTCTGCTGGCTACACTCTCACCCCCCCCCTAGATTGCAATGTCGCCACCATGGAAATTGGGGATTTCCTTTCCCAGCTTCCTTCTCTCAGGTCTTCAGGCACTCTGCCTTTCATACCTATGGGGCTAGCTATGACCCAGATTCACGAGGTGGAACTGTTGAATTTTTGCTCAGGGTGGCCCTCTTTCTCATAGGTTTTTATGCCTCTCCTCTCACTCTCTCTGCCATGGGTAGACGTAATCTCTTCGGGACTATTTTTCCCCATTCCACTGGAACTGCTAGAGGAACTGATATGAAGATGCTAGATTTGATTGCAAAACCAATTTCCTAAACGCCTACTTGTCAAATATTCAGAGCTTTCAGAAGTTAGAGCACGAGGTATTACATACCAGCTTGCCAAGCTTCACCTTTCTTTTGCCTTCTGCACCTTCTCACTTCCGCCACTTCCTTTCTCGTCACCTTTCCTCATCTCCACCTGCACGCATAATACCTTTTTCCTATTTTCCTTGAGATTTATCTCTTTTTTGTTCCCGGCTCTTGTCTTTACTGCCAGTTGTCCTATTTTATTCCCATCAAAGATGCCTTCCTTCCTGTCTCAAGATGTTGCCCTCCTGTCCTATATACCATTGTCTTTCATTAATTTCTTTCCTCTCCTGGCTACTCTTGTCATACTAATTCTAGCTCTATTCTACCACTTGTATTTATTCCTCTGCTTGCCTTTGTTTTCTCTGTCCTGCCCTTTCCTCTGATATTACTTTCTGGCTCCTCCCCCGTACTCTCAGGAGTTGTACCTCCTCTTCCCTACTCTGTCATCCTTCCGATCACCTGTCTACTCTTGTCCTATTCCTCCCCTGTCCTTCCCTACCTCTGTCCTTTTCCCTCTCCGCTCCGGTCATCTCTCTTTGATTTCTCTAGATTTTCGCTTGTATTCATATCTTGTTCTATGAGTTGTATTAGGTGTGCAATTTCCTCCTTTTGGTTTAGCTCTACCCCGCTTACATCCATCTACTGGTCTTCATTCTTTCATCCCCAATTCGCTAGGTAGTTTGCTGGCTCATTACCTCTTCTTCTCACATGGGATGGTAGTGTGTATGCTATATTTCTTAGCAATTTTCTTATCTCCTTGACTATCCATGCTGTCTGCCAGCTATGACTTAGCTTTTCTACTATTGTTCTGTTCTGTAGCTGTTTAAATATGTCTATTTCTAGCTTCGAATCTCCTTCTACCTGGAATTTCTGGTGCCCCTCTCATATATCTATTTCTATCCCCTTTTTCAGTGCATGGAATTCTTCTTCGTTATTCGATGCATTGCCACAGTCCATCGCATATACCCTTATCATCCTTCCCCTATCATCTCTAAATATTCCTCCAATGCCTGCCTCCCTTGGGTTTCCTTTTGCAGCTCCATCAAAATTTAACTTTATTAATCCCTGCTAGGGATTCCTGTAGTAATTGTTGTCCTCTACTTCTTTGGCCTGGTGTTTCCTTGCAGCCTTATGTATTTTGCTTATTTCTAGTTGCAGTGGGTTTAGAATTCGTGTCTCTGTTTGGTTTGCTTTCCAATCTTCCTCATTCCACTTCTCTATAATTATGGTTTCTCTTATGTTCTGGATTGTTTGGTTCCATATATCATTTGTTTCTCTACTATCTTCGTTAAAAATCAACTGATTCCTTTATTTCCATATGTTCAACAGGATGAACCCTATGGAATGATTCCAAGCTCTATTCAGGACTTCATTTTAGTATGGTTTACTCCTCCATTTTTCTACTGTTACTTTCATACTATTTATGTCTCTATCACTGATTTCAAAGAGTTGCTGGTGGTGTTGCCACAGGTTATTGTTGACTTGGATGGTGTTAGTCAGGTGTTCCATCGTTTCTTGTTGTTCCTGGCATAGCACACAGTGCAAGGGGCCTTGCGTCCCCTTCCTTCACAACTCGTTCCAAGATAAAGCTCACCCATGGGTGATAATCCAGGTAAAAAATGCTATCTTCGGCCATGTTTTCATTTTCCAAATTTTATCCCATTTTTTTGTTTCAAGGTTTCTAGTATTACCTAATTTTATGTAGTATCCTTATGCTATCGTGAACAACCATTTAATTATTTTTCCCCATCTTATGATGTATGTCCCTTCTTTGACCGCTATTCTTCTTGTCACCATCTCCTTTTTGTAGTTTGCCCATTGTTTTGTTTCTAGTTCTTCTTGCTAGTTTTCCTTTTTTTTTCCATTTTCTCCATATCCGTCCGTTTCAAGGAGCCAGTAGTTCTTGAATGTGTTTTCCTCCGTTTCAGTGGTGAACTGGTGAATTTCTTGGAGTTGAGGTTGCTGACGAAGTTTTTCTCTTTGTTGCCATGCCTCATCCCATAATTTTTCTTTATCACCCTCCCTTATTTCCGAGAATCTATGTTCTCTTATTAGGTCACTATTTGATCTTGCCAAGTTCCATATTGCAGAACCTTTATTTTTTGATTTGCTTCTCAGTTTTCCTTCTGAAGATCTAGCCATCTCGTATTTTTTCTCCCATAGCTTTTTCCACAAGTCTTCTCCTCCTTATATCCATCTCCGCCACAATTTTGACCCATTAGCTAGTTTAGGATATATGGGTCTCACAGCCCTAGTCCTCCTTTTGTTAATGTTTTACTTAGCCATTTCCAAGATAACAACGCCCATTTTTAGCTTTGCTTGTCCCTTTCCATAGGAATTTTTTGAAAATATCCCCCAATTTTTGACATATTGTCTTTAATATAGCTTGGCTAGTCATTTGATAAATTGGAATGGATTGGAGAACCGATTTGAGGAGGAGGATGTAGCTCAGGGTGTTCAGAGCCCAGAAAGTCCAGTTGTCCTTTCATTTCTGTATCCTTCACATTAAGCCTTCCTAGTTAGCAATTCTATTTTGCTTATCACTTAGTTGAATGCCTAGATATTTAGTGGGGAATTTCCCTACTCTAGATCCCATGGTTCTTGCTAGGAATGATTGGGAAGTCATTTGAGTGTTGAAGAAGTAAATTTTTTATTTTTCTTTATGTTATCTCAGTATCTGTTGCTTTTGTGAATTTGCCGAGGATTTACATTAATTGCTTTGCTTCTTTGAGGTTGGCCTGTCCATACAACATGACATCATCCAAAAATTGTTCATGGGTTAGGGGTAGTTCATCTCCCCACAATCTGAGTCCTTTTAGTTGTTCGTTATTCACTTTAGCTTTTATCAGTCTTCCTAGACCATCAGCAGCCAGGATGAATAGAAACGAGGATAATGGATCCCCCTGCTTGAGTCCTCTGGACGGGTTAAAGGCTTCCAAAGGTGTCCCGTTTAGCAGTATGGAAATGATTGGCGCAGTTATCATGGACGTTACCAAATCTATCCATCTGTAATCAAAACCATAAGCTTTGAGGATTTTCTGAAGATATTCCCAGCCTAGCCTATCATACGCTTTAGCTAAGTCTAGTTTGATCATCATTCCCTTGTTTTTTGAGTTCTTCAGTGAATGGATTGATTCTTGAGCTACTATAATTCCGTCCACTATTTTTCTCCCTTTGACAAACCCCGTCCGTTCCTGTGAAATCAGCACTAGTATTATAGATTTTAGTCTATTCACCATTATAGTAGCTAGGATTTTGTAAATTACATTACATAGTGCTATTAGTCTGAATCCTTGTGGTTCCTCAACCTTTTCTATCTTCCGAATTAGGGCAAGGAAGGTAGCATTCAAAGATGGGTGCATTCTTTTCACGCATCTGGCTTCTTCCACTGCATTTACAATATCTTTTCTCATGAAGATCCATGTGGCTTCGAAGAATTCCATGGTTTATCCATCCAGTCCTAGTGCTTTGTTCTTTGCCATCGCCTTCATTGTCTCTTCTACTTTTGTTTATGTTATAACCCTTAGGAGTACCATGTTCTATTCTCTATTCACCATTTTGGGTATATGTTGGCTTATTTTAGCTATATCTTCCTCTCTATTGCTTTGCATTTCGGTCAAGATTCCTTTGAAGTGTTGTACCAACAGGGTCTCCATTTCCTCTTTCTGAGTTAACATGTTGCCTTGGCTATCATTTAGAGAGAATATTCTGTTTTGCTATATGTGTTGTTGCATAGCCTTATGGAAGAATTTCGTATTTCTCTCCCCCTCTTTTAGCCATTGTATTCTAAATTTTTGTCTCCATAAGATTTCCTCTTGTTTTCTTCTTTCCTCCAACCTATTTAGTACCATTCGTTCTTCCTTTGCTAATTCCTTAGTTCTCCCATCTTCTATGATTTTTTGTTGGATTCTTTTCATTTCTATCTGAAGCTTTTATTGATCTTTTTTAATATTTCTGAATTCCTCTCTGTTCCACTTCTTTATTTTACCTTTGAGATCTTTTAATATTAGTTGTAGAGTGTGCATTTTGTTTCTTTCGTTTATTCAAGTCTCATTCTCCTTCCACCAATTTTTCTTTTTTTTTATGAATGTTGGATCTCTAAACCAGAATGCCTTGAACCTGAAGGGTCTATTCTGATTTTTTTGGGTCATGGTGATTTCTAATTTTATGGGCCAATGATCGGACCCTTGACAGGGTAGGATTGTTGCTTCATAGAAAATGTCCTTCCCTATGAATTGTTCTGTTGCAAGGAACCTATCTAGCCTGGAAGCTATTTGCTTGCTTTGTCCTTGACGGTTGTTCCAAGTGTATTTTCCATTAATGGTATGGATGTCTATCATTTTCAGTTATGATTGTATGTCCCCATATCTTTCCATGTCCGATTCATCTGTTTGAAGTCCACCTTTCTTTTCACCTTTTGAGGTTATCATATTAAAGCCTCCGGCTATCACCCACAACTTTTCTTTGTGCAGGAGTCCTAGCTGTTGTAGTTGAAGGAGGAAACTTCCTCTTTCCACTGGTATATGGGGTCCATATACTGCTGAAACCAAGAACCACTCTCCGTGGCCTATAAGCTGGAACCTCCTGGTGAGTATCCTTTTCAATCCTATCTAGTAATCTACAGTCACTTCTCTAGGGTTCCATAAAGTTGCAATTCCCCTCAGTGCTGCCTTTTGCAGCAATTGTCATACATTCATATGTAGGTTTGATTTTGGTTAATATTTCCTCCATTTTCTTCCCTATTATTTTTGTTCCCTGTAACAACATTATTTGGTGTCTTTCTCTTTTTATTATTTTTGCTAGGTATCTCTATTTACCTTTGCTGTTAGGTCCTCGTATATTCTAGGATGTAATTATCATTGGTTGTTTATGCTTGTTTTATGGAATACTGCTGAGAGCCGAACTGCTCCTCCAATGTTTACTAACATTTCATCCATAATCTGTTTCGAATATTGAATATTCCACCTGCCTCTTTTTTTTCCTCCTTTCACTTTACTTTGTTGATATTGATTATTTTCTAGTTGGATGCATAGGTGTTCAACCATTTTTGTCTTTCCCTAATCTTGTTTTTCTTTGTATTTTTGAAAGGTTTCTCTGTATAATTTTTTTTCCTCTTCTGGGATGAACCTTTCATCCAAGTGTCTCCATTCATCTAGCAGTCTCCTCGGGATTTCTTCTTCTAACATTGGATCTTCCCCTCTGTTGATATCGATTTCCATTACTTCATTTTCGATTTTCTCTCCCTTTTCCTTTCTTTCCTTTTTCATTGATTCACTTTGGATTTTTCTCTTAGTATGTTTTGTGCCTTGGCTTGTGCTACCCTTCTATTCTTTCTCCTCCAGATAGTCCATTATTCACATTTCCTTATCTTCTTCTTCTTCATGTAGAACTTCAAATCTATTTGACTTATTCGGTTTGGTTTGTTGTTCATTTCTTCCTTCATTGGGGTTTTCCTTTGTAGGTCTTTTTTTGTTTTTTATCTCCTGAAACCCTTCTTTATCTTCTTGATTTTTCCTCTGTTGCTTGTTTCTCTGTTCTTCCTCTTCTGTGTTTAGAGGGAATTCCTTGAAAATATGTCCATATTCATGACACCTTCTGCATCTGAAAGGTATATGCTCGTAGTCCAATGTTTGTTGCCATACCTCCTCATGGTATTTTAGCTCAACTGACCCCACGATAGGGTCGGCTATGTTCATATAGACATAGATTCTTGCATATGAAGTGTATCTTCCCTTATTTGTTGACTAAACTATTTTAACAAAGCTTCCTATGGTATTTCCTATTCCCTCTAGGATCTCTGGATCCCAGAAATCCATTGGTAATCCGAACAGTCTTACCCAAACCGGGGTTGCTAAGAATTTTTCTTTATCAGGGTTATAACATTCCTCCCAGTATCTCATGAACAATCCTCCATTATAATGGAAATAGGGACCATTTTAAAACACTCTTTCTTTGTCTTGCGGGTTTGAGAAAATTATCATAAGGAAGCCTCTTTCTCCTAGCTTTAGCTCTATGTGGCCTCGAGGTTGCCACTTTTGCTCAATCCATCTAGTGAGGTCCTTTTCCAATGGCCAAACTCCAATAAACATGCATATTAATGCATGGACCTTCATGTAGCTTCTATAGTGCTCCAATTTATTCATTGGAATAATGAATCTTGGTTTTTCCACTACGCATGGTAAGCTCTTTCCTCTACTTCCTGCCTACCATCTTGCTCCAAGAACAGGTCCCTGTATCTTCATCTCCTCATCTGGATTACTGTTGCTTGGTCCTTCTCCTGCTGTTGCGTCTCTATAGGAGGGGATCTCTCCCCTCCTGTCTTCCTCTATCATTGTTGTAATCTCTTGGTTTCAGTGCCACTTTTTGACTGCGATTTGTGGTTTCTGCACTGCCTACCTCATGGCCGCATGACCATTAGGGTTGTAGAGCTCCAAAAAAACTAGTTCCCAAAATATAACCAATTTCTAATTCAGGAATATTGCTATTATAACCCTAAGAGATTAATGATATTATATACCTTATGATTATAAATCCTAAGAACAATATTATAAATGAGATATTGAAACCAAAAGATTAATATTATAAACCCAATATTGTAGGCCAGAATAAACAGTAAACCTTAATAGTATAAATTCTAATTAACATTATATCGAAGGGATTATTAATATTATAGCCTAAGGGATTAATAAATCTAAGAGTTTATTAATATTATAAGCCCAAGGGATCAATAAACCCAAGTGGTTAATAAGATAGAATAGTAAATCCTAATTTATTCAATGTCGCAGTGGAATATTAAATAAACTACAATGTAATGTATAATTTTTACAATGATTGTAATAGGGTTGTTGCATTGAAGGGCCTCCAAATTAGACACCAATTAAGGTCGATATAATATTTTATAGACACATAAAGGTTATATTCAATCTCTCCTTCTACAATTAATATTTTTTTGTTTAGCTTTAATATGTTCTTAGGAAGGTTTATACATAATTTCATATTATGTGCCTAATATTATGAGAATATTGGGAATATTATGAAGATTAGGAGGATGAGATAATCTAGGGACTTTCTCCCTACTAGATGAGGACCAAGATTGGATAATAAATGAATAATATATTACGAAATTATTTCTTAAATTCTAGAGTTGCACTTATTGAGAAAACATAGGAATGTGCTCCCTCGCATTTAATGCAAATTCTTAGTGTTGGGAACTTGATCCACTATTTGAGGAATTTTGGAGGGGAAAAATTACTCCTTTGAAGGAGAATTCTTTCTCATTACTTTATATAAGTACGAGTTAGAATTTTCCTCTAGGGGCATGTATTTCTTAGTCTTCTTGTGGAGAAAACTTGTTTAGCAGCTCCATTATCATTTCTAGTAGGGATGTTCTTTGATTGATTCAAATAATGAATTTTGGTGCCATTTTTAGCTTCTAAAGCTTTTTTTCCTTCATATTAATATGATTATCATATGTCTTGGCCATATAGCAGCCTCAGATCCCTCTTGTACAATTTCTTTATTTTCTTTGAATGTCTTTCTCACTTGCATCTCTTAATTCTCTATTTAGTGTTCATGCCACTTTTTTTGTAGTCTACATTAGATAAACGATTGAAGTGATTTTTTTTGTAGTTTATTTAGAAATTCCAAGTATGATTCATCCTTATAAAAACTTTGAAAAATAATATTCATCATTGAGCTACTTGGATTGTTCTACTAGTTCACAAATCTAGAATTTCTGGAAGTCCCTTCTAACAAAATAGTAGTAGTTTTATGTTATATTTTAGAATATGTTGATGAGATTCATTTGAGTTGATTCAATTTGTATTGGGTCATAAAAAAATGCAGTTTAATATAAAAAATTAATCGATAGAAATTTCACTTTATTAGGTTAGTCACTTGGTATGTTAACTAGCACTCTAGTTCATGAATTTTTCGTTTTTAGAGTAGTAATTTTTTTTCTATTTTTTAGGACATGTTAAAGGGATATTATAGGGTGATTCTTCTTGGAACAGAGTACTAGGACACCCTACTTAATATCAAAAAAATTTCCATCTCATTTTAATTTTATTTATTTCGCCATTCAACAAGTTATCTCCCTCCTATATCAAACATTACCTCGTGTAGCACCTCCTATAGCACTCATGTGGCACGTGTAAAACTGACTAGAAGTTGTCCAAAAGATTGTTTTTAATTTTTCTGTTAGGCTTGAATATTCACCCCTAGTCTTTAAATACATGATTTAGTAAGACCAAGAAACTTCTTAAGCCTTGCCTCTTCTCCATTGAAATTCACCTGTATAGTTTGTATTAGTGGAAAAATTCATGGCTTGAAGAGCATAATAATGATTTTCATGATTGCTTTATGAAGAACCTTGTGAACTCTATTGAAAAATTCTATCTCGAATGCAATGATTGAATAATGCTTTCATTTTGTTTCATACATCGTAAGTTGTGGTCTCCATTTCCAACATTGTTATTTTTATTGCATAAACAAGGATTCTTTTTGATGTACCATTTACACTTTTCAAATAGGTTGATGTTTACATTTCTACAAATAGGATTAACATTCAAATAATTTCAAAGTAAAATACCCTTTCCTTTCTGCAAAAACAACTACGATTACCTTTCTGCAAAAGTAACTAGGATCTCCTCTCTGCAAAAGTAATTAGGTTTCCTTTATGCAAATAGAGTAATATTTCCACTTTTTCAATTAGTTTAGGCTTGGATTTCATGGAATTTACTTCATTACATCATATAAATTAAATAAGGAAACATTACATACTTCACATATAGTGGTGACACCTCCTAAGTTTGTACTAACCCTGGATTGATAATTTAAGTTGGTAGCCTTGGGAGTTGCAAAATTCTTGTTGTAATAATGGGGCTCGACACTTTTTGGTGCCGTTGACAGGGAGATGTGAATGTATGAATTTTTTCCTTCCTTATTTGATTCATTTATTTTACTTTCTACAAAAAAAAAAAAAAAAAAAAAAAAAAAAAAAAAAAAAAACCATTAGGCATCTTTCATTTCAAAAACATAAATTTGCATTGCAATAGCATTCTCATTCAATTTTCTTTTATAAAAAAAAAAAAACTTCTCCAGCACCAACCCCCCCACTTTATCACATGGTGTATTAAGAACCACATCACCATCCACTTTTGTAGGTAGAAGAAGAAGAGGTGGCAGAAAAGGTAGAAAAAATGGATGGAGATTATGACAATGAGGAAGATCATCTTGGATTTCCCATTCAAGATACTAATATTAGTGTTCATATGAAGAACATCAATCCATATTTCCTTCCTAAATTCCATGGTATGAGGTCAAAGGATCTAAAATCATTTCTCTTTGAATTTAAAATCCTTTATAGATATTATGGTTTCTTACTAAGCACTCAAAAATTGAGATTGCTTGATGCGACATTGAAGGGTAGAGCTCTTAAATGGTTCAAGAGTTTAGGGACTAGTTCAATAAGATCATGAAATGATATGCAAAATATATTTATAGAAAAATATAAAGATCATGATCTTAAAGAATATATCTTTAGAATAAATAAAAAATAATATGAGAGCCTTCAAGATCTAATAGACATATTCATGTATAATTTTAAGAAGGAAAAATTACATCATCTAGGATCTGACAACTAAAAACCCTCTTAGAACAATTGTGGATGAGTGGATTGATCTCCATGATCTCATGAGTATGGGGTGATGTATACCAATTATCATTTGCAGAAATTTGTGAAACATTCAAGTGCATATCAAGAGGAAGGGAAAGAGTAAGTAAATCAACATGAAGGTCGGTAAGTCAAGGTGAAATTGGAAATTTGTTTGATGACTATAAAATAGATATTCTTAGAAATGTAAGCGAACAATTAGAAATGTTAAGAATGAAAAATGAGAAAAAATAAGATGTTTATATATGTGTTATCCATGCAGAATCACATTTCCCATCATTACCAAGGTTGAAGGAATTTTACCAAGAAGACAACGGAGCAAGTCAATCACCAAAGAAGCTCTATTATGTAGCTCCAAGAAGGCCATGAAATCCTAGTCAACCTGGTATGATGCAAAAACCTAATTCAAAATTTCAAGGATATGTGAAACCATCTCAAAGTAACTGGAACACACTCTTTCCTTAGCAAAAATGGCCATATCAACCCCAAAAGAAATCTTGGAAGCAAGGTTAGCAAGGACCTTATGGGAAAAATCCACAATATCCTAAAAATTTTGCTAAATAACCTCAATATCCAACTCCATAATATCCCTACCATCCACCTTCACCACAATGACAACCCCAACAACATCCATCTCAAATATCCACTCCCACTCAACTACAAGTACTACCATTTACGAATCCAAACAACGTAGTAACTCAACCCACTTACAATGTTGTAGTACAATAATTCCAAACAACTCCTTGTGATGTCAATAATATTCACCTTATATCGAGATGTATATTGCAAAAAGGAGATTCTCTTGATGTCATTGAAGGACAACATTAAGAAAAAGAAGATTCAAGTGAGGAGATCAAAGAATCATGGGTAGCACTTGATGAAGAGAAGAAATAATAATCAGAGTTTGAGAAAGTTCCCTCATGTTTATCATCAGGTCATCCATGTCTTCAAGATAACAATAAAAAAAAAGAGGAAGACTTGAATTTCATGGTGGAAGAGGATGCAAAAAGAGATCCAAATGTATAAGAGGACCAGGGGCATCACAACTATATTTAAATAATGTTCCAAATAATCACTAATATGCAACAACACACTCTTCTTTAACAATTCCCGATCTCATCTTAGTCAAAGCAGTTGGCCTCTCACATTCAAGTAGATTTCAAAGCATATATTTCGGTCCTACACATGAGTTTATTTTTCATCTTGATGTGCAAATGTATCCATTGGAATTATTCTTATAGTTGAAAGAAATTTCATTTTTTCAAGAAGAGTAGAATAGAAAAAAATTAATAATAAATGAGAAAAAGGAAGAAAAATAAAATCTTAGGTGAAAACCTACTTTGAGGCACCTAAGATTGTCCCATTGATTGAAAACCTTCATGAGGTGGTCAATGTGTTGGAAAAAAGGAGAAAAAGGAGAAAAAGATCCTCGTTGAAAATCTTGTAAGGCACCTAAGTAGACCTAATAGTTGAAAACCTTATTGAGGCAGCTAGTAGGCCTAAGAAAAAAATAAAAAAATGAAAAGAAATAAATTATTTTCTCCATGTATATCTCTTTGATTAATTTAGGTTCTTTCCAACTTTGCAAGAAAACAGAACAATTTAGCACCAAAAGAAAAAATTGATCAAAAACCTAGTCAAAGAAAGTCAAACTTGGGATTTCTCCTCCTTTTCCCAAATGCTCTAGCAAGACCAAGGAAATACTAATCCTTCACCCTCATCCATTTACAATATCCACCCTTCATTCCCAAGAATTTCCCATTCATTTCTCCGTTATCCTAAAATGATACAAGAAGGTTTAGTTTTGCTACAGGAGGCCAAAATATAGAGGGAAGAAAATTGTTTTTACCATATCTCAAATAACGTGCATCCATTGGCTGATTTGTTTCATTAGGAGATGCATATGGATTATGGTAACATGATCAAGGAATTTTAGCAAATTCTAGTGCACACTTTTCGATAAATCGGCCTCCATCACCTACAACCATTTTTTATTTTTCTTGAGATTAGTGTATCCATTGGACAAGATTTTTTATGGGGAGGTACATAAGGGTGATGGAAACATGCTAAAAAATGTTCAAGTCAATCCAATATATTATTTGAGATATATGGATAAATCAATTATGTTATAGGAGCATTCCAGAATTTCTATAGGAGTGACCATAATTGCTACAAGATTGTGATTGGGATGGAAATGGGTTTAGATCTTATGCTTTTCTTCTAGGAATAATGATTAGGGTCCACCATAACCTTATCATTAATTTTCTACACCACTTGACCTCTTCTCCACTCTCATTTTCATCATTTTCCATGAAAATAACCCATTTTCACCCCTTCCTCCATCCCCTCCACCACAAAAAAGGCCTTTGATTCTTGTCAATAGATTACTCTTGAATTATCAATATTTTTAAAAGAAGAACCTAAAGGAAATTGTGATATTAGCAGGGTCTATGTGTAATCATGTGATGAGAGGCTAGTTTGATCTTATTTAAGTCCCCATGTATAGTTAAGGAAGTAGAACTGATAACACACAACCAATATGACCTTCTAGACATGCTGCAAAACCTTGAGGAGCCAACCCACCCTTCCAAGTGACCAACCCCTAAGACAACTTGTCATTTCACTGCCCTAGAGCCTTAGTCGCTCCCATGACATGGACATGAATGTGATTGGGCACCTCTAGTCATTCCCACAACAAGGGCATCTCATCGTCTCGGGACATTTTTAGCTAGTTCTCAGCCCGCGACCTTAGATTGTGTGCCACGTTTTCAGGGCTAGGTCTCAATACACTTCACAAAACTTCATGAGACTTCCACAAATGATAAATAGCATCAAAACAATGATATTGAAGAAAATAATTGAAAAAAGTTGAACTAATCCATACTTTCATGACAAACATTTGGTCAAACATGTCACAAATATGTAATCTATAGGTCATAACAACACATCTAAGAATAGGGGTCTCATACTTATATGAGAATCACTGAGAAGCATTGATGCCTATTAACAATAGTTTCATTATCATCTATTAGTCATATATTCATTGTTCATTCGTTTAAAAATAAAAAATTGACGAAAGGAATACTTCACGAATGCCAAACATGCTCATAACCAACATATAACCAACATAAATAACAAGGATATAACCACCCTAAAAATTACATATAAACATGTGTATTTGCCAACCAGATACAAGAGGATAGAATATCTTATTAACATGTGAAAAATGAAACCAGGTCTGGTATTTCCACGAATTACCCAACCATAAACTAGGCTATAACTAATCTCTCTTTTAGCTAGTCACCCCTATGCCATATTCCAATCCTGAATGTGGGATCTCATGGAACAAATCTAACAAAACAAAACCAAGGCTTCTAGAGGAAAAACCACCTCAACCCTCAACCAATGATTCCATCTGATGGTTGGACATCATTAACCATCACCAGATTGGTATCTAAACAAGTTGTTCAGGGCTCTAGAGCATTTGTTCCAATGAGGGCTTCTATTACTAGTAACTCAACCCACAGTTGTTTCCAGGACTCCATAGCGTTTGTCTAACTAGTGCTTTTAGGACTGTTAACTCAACCCACCAAGGGATTCTAGATAGTTTTTCCAACCAAGGCTTCTAGGACCAACAACTCAACCTATGTTGTTACATGGCTTCCAAATAGTTTGTCCAACCAAGGCTTCCAAGAACTAGTAAGTCAATCCACAACCATAAGGAACATGAGAACCAACAACAAAACAAAATGAAATGCATCCACAACACCATGGCTATATATGAAATGGAAAGGATAGGAAAATCTGCCATCAATCTAGGAAATCCTCCATGCTAATGACATATCATAAAAAAGAAACCACATGCATTTGTCATGCATGCCAAAACTAGCAAAGAAATCATACATGCAACTCAGTACGTGAAAGAAAAAACTAGTGTAGTTGTTGATCCCAATGTATCTTCATTCTCCTTCTTGCTCCAAATCACAACTATGCCACACTCCTCCAAGAGTGTTCCAAAAAAAAATCAAAGTGTCCAAGAGTATGACAGAGACAGTAGAAAATGAGAGCTACCAAAGCCAAACTAACAAAAGCTACAAATTTATCATCAAAATATTTTTTATTAATGAGGGATTTATTTTCCTCATTTTCCTCCTCACATGCAACCTATGTCCTTTCACCTCCCTTTTATCCTAATTTCCATTATTTTCATAAATAAATGCCAATAAATGCCTCTTTGCCTTTGGTAATTTCCAAAGCCACTAATTAATAACAAGTGATCCCCATCACTATCTTTTCTCCCAACATTCATCTTGTAATATGTGTCCTATGAGCTTGGTTATTGTTTTTCACTTATTAACTTTATTACATGGATTTTTGACCAGGTTTATTACACTATGTGACTCCTACAAGAAGACACACAGTCCTATAGTAGTTTGCACATCCCCTACTAGACCATAGCTAGAGTACCAAATCTTGAAGTCAACCACCATGGAGGATTTAGAGTTGATAACTTTGATCCCCAAGAAACTACAAGACCTTATGTTAGATTCTATAAGATTCTTGATCACTGAACAAATAACAAGATTTGATCCAAAGAAAATCTACATGAAGGACAAACTTGCATCATCAAGCATCAGCTAGCAAGTGAACATAAAAAAATACATATCTTCCTCAAATAGATTGCAGAAGACATGCACAACAAACTTAGCTTTGTTTATAAATGGCATATGATTAGCTATAGCCATCACATCAAGATCATATTAGGGTCAAAGCAACAACAACATCAAGAAAACCTAGAGGACATATAACAAATTATAACGTGAAGCTTTAGGATCATCAAAGGAAGCCTCCACAACTACAAAAACATCCTACACAAAAAAAACACTCATGGAAAGGCACATGTATGCAACTCTCTAACCTCACCCTTCAAACCTATTCTAGCTTGAGGGAATATTAAAAATGTGAGAAGGAAATCCATGTTATAGCTAAAAGTAATAAAAGGAAGCCTCAATCTTATCTAGCAAGTCAATTAAATTTTCTCCAAAGGACAATGACACATGTGGGAGATAAATGAGACAAAACTAAAAATATACTTAAGAAAGTAGGATGTTATCATGGAATTCGACAATTCGTTGGAGGCCAACTCATTTAACAAAAATCACTTTGAGTTTATTTTGCATGCAATGAATAAAGAGAAAAAATATAATAAAAAATAAAAATAAAAGGTGGAACCACTACCTCTTGGTATGCAAAGATTAGTTTCTACAAGATTTGAGTTATGTGCTATAGGAACGAAAAAAAACTTCTACACTAAGAATAGAGTCTCTAAGGAAGGAACATCACTGCTATAGGAAGAAAAAATTTACTACAAGAAACTAATAAGAGTGCTATTGGAAGGAAAAAAATTCCATAAAGCCTTGGGAAGCAAGGAAGTATTCAAAGGAAATGGCAAGGGTGCGAAAAAATATGTTACAGAAGAAAGCATAGCTGCTACATGAAAGACCAAAGGTTCTACACGAAAGAAAAAAAGTACTATGGGAGTACCAACTATGCCACTAGAGTACCAACTATGCTATAGGAGAGTTTCTTTATAAAAAGTCTATTACTAGGGTGTTGGAAAATGATGAATTAATTTGTAAAAGGTACACAGAAACATAATAGAGTTGCAAAGCATTTTCTACAGGCAGTATAGGTTACATATTGGTAAATTCACCAAGAGTGAAAGGTATCGTAGTTAGTAGATTGATAATCACATCATTCCTTTATTTTTGTTTTATCCCTCTATAAGCAGAAGGATCTTTGTCTTAAGTGTTTTCAATTTTATAATTTAATGAGAAAAGTATAATTAGAATGCTAGTCAAGGATGTTCATGAGAATTTGATGGATAAATGTCCATGATTAGCATAAATAAAGCTTGAGACAAAGACAAAGGAATAAATTGAAGAGAGTACATGGTTCTATGCAGTAGAGAATGTTGCATCCACATCAGTGTGGGGCATCAGAAAATTCATTTGAGGCACAAGTAACTAACAATAAGGCAAGAATATGGATAGGTTTCTCAGAGGATGAGCAATAATTTCAGTAGGGGGGCATGATGGGCATCCAAATTAGACAAAAATAAATGCCCATTTAAAACTTACTAGGCACAAAAATGCTATAGTAAATATCTTCTTCTACACTAAATAATGTTCTTTTAGCTTTAATATATTGTTAGGAAGGTTTATAGATAATTTCATATTATGTACTTAATATTATTTATTTTTGTAGAATATTATGAGAGTATTGGGAAGATTATGAAGATTTGGAAGATGATATAATCTAGTGATTTTGTCCCTACTACAGGAGGACCAAGATTGGATAATAAATTAACAATATGTTATGAAATTATTTCTCAAATTCTAGAGTTGTAATGATTGATAAAATCTAGGAATGCGCTCCTTGTCATTTAATGCATATTCCTAGTGTTGGGAACTAGATCCACTATTTGAGGGATTTTTTAGGGGAAATATTACTAATTTAAAGGATAATTGTTCCTCATCAATTTGTATAAGTACTAATTCGAATTGGCCTCCAGGACCATGTATCTCTTAGTCTTCTTGTGGAGAAAACTTGTTTGGCACCTCCACTTTCATTTCTAGCATGGATGTACTTGGATTAATTCAAATAATGAATTTTGATGTCATTTTTAGCTTCTAAAGCTTGGTTTCCTTAATAGGACCATGAGTGTCCTTGGGCATAGCCATCCTAGCAGCATTAAAGCCATCTTGTACAATTTCTTTATTTTCTTTGAATGCCTTTTTCAATCGCATCCCTTATTTCTACATTTAGTATTGATTCATGTTTTGTTGTAGGTTACAATGGTTAAATGATTGAAAATTATTTACATATTCAAAATAATTATTCATCTTTAAAATAGATTTTAAAAGTCATATTCATCATTCTACTACTTGGATTGGTCTACTAGTTCACAAATCTAGAATTTCTCGAAGTTCTTTGTAGAAAAATAGTAGTAATTTTTGTCTATATTTTAGAATGTGTAAATGATATTCATTTGAGTTTACTACAATTTTATTGGTTCATAAAAAAATTAATGTTGATAAAAAAATTTACCCCATATTATTTTCACTTGATTAGGCTGGGCATTTGGTATGTTAACTACCACATTATGTCTTGAATTTACAGTTTTTATAGTAGTAATTTTCTGCTATTTTTGAGCACATGTTAACATGGGTATTTTGGAATGATTCCACTTGGAATGATCTCATAAGAAATCCTACATAATAACACAATTTTTCCCATCTCATTTTCTTTTGACTTACTTGGAATTTTGGCAAGTTATCTCACTCCTGCAGTAAAACATGGCCTCCTATAGCACCTCCTATAGCACATCTTGTATCACTCCTCTAGCACGTCTAAACTTAACCATTTCTACTTGGAAAGCTTGGTTTTTTCCCATAGGCTTGAATAATTACCCCTAGGCTCTCAATTGGTGATTGAGAAACACCAAAACACCTCTTAATCCTTTCCTCTTTCCATTAAAATTCATCTATGAATTTTTTATTAATGGACACATTCATGACTTGAAGAGAACAATGATTATTTTCATGATTAATTTATGAATAACCTTTAAGATATATTGAAATAACATATCTTGAATGTAGTGATTGAAGAATTACTTCATTTCGTTTCATACATCTTAAGTTATGGTTTCAATTTCCAACATTGTTATTTCTATTGCATACACTAGGATTCCTTTTGATGTATCATTTACACTCTTCAAATAGGCTAATGTTTACATCTCTACAAATATGATTAAAATTTACATTCTTGTAAATTAGAATAGCCTTTCATTTCTTCAAAAGTAATTAGGATTTCCTTTCTACAAAAGTAACTAGGATTTCCTCTATGCAAAAGTAATTAGGTTTCCTTTTTGGAAATAGAGTAACATTTCCATTTCTGCAATTAGTTTAGACTTGGATTTCATGAAATTCAATTCATTGCATCGTATCAATGAATTAAGGATACATTTCATGTTGCACATATAGTGTCAACACCTCTTAAGTTTGTACAAACTCTGGGCTGATAATTTAAGTTGGTAGACTTGTGAGTTGCAACATTCTTGTCGCAGTAGTGGGGCTCATCAGGCATTGCAACAATTCTTGTCAAAATGATGTTGGATATATTTTTGTATAATTCCAATGTTACAATATTAATGTTTGATATCATATCAAATATTATAAACCTTATCATTATAAAATCGAAAATTTCAAGCTGGGATACTAAAGACAATATTATAAACCCAATATTAAAAACCACAATATTATAAACCGAGTGTTAAACCCATAATATTATAAAACCAATATTAAACAAAATATTATAAACCCCAATATTATAAACCCTAATATTATGAATCCTAATATGAAACCCCAATTTTGTAATGTGACATTATGACATTGAATAAATTGCAATGTAATGTAACATTGTGATAATCATTGCGAAATATATTGTGACGTCAAGATAATGTTTATCACAACATAAAATTCTTAAAAACCCTTAAGGTTATAGACCAAACATTGTCACAATGTATCAACATTGTAATGCCACATTGTGAGGTTAGCTAAATTGTAATGTAATGTAACATTGCATTAATGTTTGTTACATTATGATGTTGGGTAGAGTTATGTTCCATTCCAATGTTACATGTTAGATTATTAATATTAATCAACGATAATAATAGGAAATTATGTGAACGAAGTTGGAAATTATCTATTATTAAACATAGACAAACATACTTGAATATAGTCAACCACATTATTAAATATGGTTAACCACATTTTGTAATTTCAAATTTCAATGTTGGATAAATTGAAATGCAATGTAACATTGTGACAATCGCTCTAAAATTCCAACAATGTTTTTCACATTACAATGCTAGATAGGTTTCTATACGGTTTTGATGTAACAATATTATTATGATTGTTAGTTAAAAATACTAATATCAATATTTTTATTATTAGACATTTTTAAAAATTGATTTTGACTGACTAAGGATGACCATAGTTAACTAAGGTTGATCATTAACGGTTTTGGTCAACCATGGTTGACTATAATTGGATATGGTTGACCTACACTAAGTGAGGATGTCTTTGAGTGAACAAGGTTGGCTATTGTCAAATATAGTAAACATTGGGTTGACCAAGTTTAATTATGGTCAACTATTTAAACATTAACAAAAAAGGGTCTCTTTGTTAAACCCAATATTGGCCAACGATGGTATATATCAACCACATTATTAAATGTGGTTATGCTAGTTATAACTGATGTGTGTGGGGTCAATTCATTGGCCATGTTTGATGATGTTTGATGAAGATTGATGTGGTTGAATGGCATATATCAATCACATTAGTAATTTTAATTGGCCATGGTTGATCTTGGTTGACCATGATTGATCATGACTAACCGTATTATGTTGTTAATAATATTACATTTTTAATATTATTTGCATACATATTTTTATGAATGATATGCATATTGATATTACTATTATTATTATTGTTAATAATCTTAATATAAATGATAATAGTAAAATTACTATTATATTATGTTTTTAATAACTTAACATATTAAATGTTACTAATAATATTTTTAACAACATTAATATTAATATAAAGTAATAATATATATCATTATTACATTAATGATGCAATATTGTTAATGTAATAAAGTATTAATGCAACATTATTATAATTACTAATAATACTATTAGTAATATTATTAATTAATATTAATTTATTTGTTTTTTTTTAAGGAACATATTAGTAATAATTGGTATTAGTATTATATAATTTTTATTAATGTTATATAAATATTAATCTTAGAACAAGTGATATTTTGTATTAAAATATTATTAACAATAATATATAATAATGTTATTAACCGTTTTATAATAAATAAAATATAAATTTATTATTAGGCTTACTATTATCATTAATATTATCAATAATTAATATTATTATATTATTCTTAATATAAATAATAATATTATGAAACATTATCTTAAAACATTGTAACAATATTTTTCATATTTATATTGGATAAATTTCTGAATATTATTAATATTAATATTAATCTTAATCTTATGATTATCTATTTATGAAAAATATTAATAATAATTAATATTATTATTATATAATTATTATTAATTTTATTTAAGTATTAATATTGCTTTTTTTGTTAAGCTTGGTACATCCTCCTTTTTCATTGATTATAAGGCAAAGTTACACCACATAGGTTGGCTAGGTGGCCTCAACTTGCCCAGCGGGAAACCAAGTCTATTGGCAACCTATATGCATTGTATACCATCGAGTAAGAAATAAATTTCAACCTTTCTATCCAAGTTATATAAGTATCAGTTTCTTGTCCATGCTCTAGAGATCTACATACATATATATTTGCATAAGGAAATGTAAAAGTTATCTGGATATATAAACAAAACCATTAAAATAAGGCTTTTTAATTATGTTGTTAAGAAAAACCTGATTCCACAGGTGTTGGGTCTTTGGCATTCGTCCCCGACATCTTGGTATCAACCAAGATACAAGGCAAGTGCCTCTCAATTTCGCCAAGTTGAACATCTTGTTTGTGTAGTTGAAACTGCACCTTCTCGAATTCATGTTTGTAATTTGGCATGCCTTGGAAACTAACAACCATGAGAACCGAAATCCACTCCATAGCCTTACCCAACAAGCTTTTCATCAACCAATACAGGTATAGGGTTCACTTGAATTGAGTGAGTCTACCCCTTGTGTTTCCAGGGTCTAGAAGAAGGGTTCTCCAATCCTCCATTTCCATGTTCATCTCACTCTCTTACTTCACTTCCTATTACCAATCCTCTAATAGTTTGTGAATTTCCTCATTTGTACCTTCATGGTATGCTACAACCGCTTCACTTATTAACCTTTCCACAAATTTCTTCCCTCTGCGACCCTCTAACGGGCCTGGTTCCATGTACTTCCTGTTTTTTTGGGGCCTCCTTGCATGACCATGGGCCCAACCCTATTCATTGCAACAAACAATTAACCAATTAAAATTTAACGTAATGCACCAGGGTGATTGCACACAGGTGTTAGCATTACAATGCACCAACCCACGTTCATCATATCGTCCCTATTTAGTGGTAGTGCCTGGCCCTTCGGGGTTGCAGGTCAATTCCCTAGATGGGGCCATGATCCGGATTTAAACAGGAACGCAATAAAATACAGAGATAACCATAAAGACAGAAATGCAGCAGAAATAATACCTCAATTCATTACTGTAAAATAATGAAATATGCTTACAAACAGAAATGGAAATAAACCAGCTAGGGCGATGGTAGCTTATCTCTGAGAAGAGATGTGGTGGCTACATGCCTCTGAACTGTCTTACAATGAGGCTCAAAGACCTATTTATTGTTGAGAAACAATGGAAAACCCTTCATATTCCAAAACCTAACCCTAGAAGATGAAACGCCAAATTGTGGGCCCCGTTTTTGGGTAAGTTGGTACATCAACTTCCCGGGGTCGCAAATTGGTCGTACTATCTCCGTTTGACGTGCATGATAGCCCGTTGGAAATATCTCTCCGAGGAATACGATGGAAAAGACGATTTTTATAAAAAAAATCACTGGCGGTGGATTTCCCAAAAGACGTCGTATAGGGCCTCAAAACGGCTCCGGAAGTTTAGGACCCGAAAAACTGCTAAAAATAGTAAACTGTGCTATAATTAAGGAAACTGAAAAAAAAATGTAAGAAGCATTAGGGGGGATCCAAGTGGAATTAGCGGGTGGCCACCAATATCCACCTGGATCATTCCTCCCCCCTTAGGAAGCAATGGTCCCCATTGCGTTGAGTTCCTCCATGAGATGAGGGAACTTCTGCTGCACTTGGTCCTTGGTGAGCCACTTGCCCTGGTGAAGGAGTTGTCCTGCTTTGACAACTTGATACAGTTGGATATTCTGCTGGCGAGTGTGCTTGATCTGTGTGTCCATGATCCGATCAGTTGCAGCTTGTTCCATGCAAGCTGGATTTAACTCTTTGGGTGTGAGTTGTTCTACAATGTCGGACGTGTCTAGTAATGGTGGAAAGTATGGCCGAAGGCGGTCGACATTGAACACCAGGTGCAGGCCAAGGAATGGGGGAATGCTGAGCTCAAATGCATTCTCTCCCACAGCCTTGGTAATGGTGTAAGGGCCATATCGGAGTGGTCTGAGTTTCTGATAGGCTTCGGTAAGGCGTTCCTTTTGCAAATGCAACCAGACTTTGTCGCCCACTCGAAACTTGTGTAGCACCCGATGTTGATCATGTCGCTGCTTGTACTTGGCATTTGATTTCTCCAGAATGTCATGGACCTGCTGGCGAGTATGTTGGATGTGCTCAATGAAGTTGTTTGCCTTATCTGTTTCAGACTGGACATGAGCAGAATCCGCGTGAGTAGCTGCAAATGGCATGGCCACATCGATGGGACATAGTGGCTGGAATCCCAATCCCACCTGAAAAGGGTTGTGGCCAGTCGAGCTGTGGAGAGCCCGGTTGTAGCTGTGGTGAACATAGGGGAGGCTCTCGTCCCATGTGTGTGGATGCTTTGAGTTGTACATGCGTAGAATGTGTACAATCATCCTATTGACGACCTCAGTCTGGCCATCAGTTTGAGGATGGAAGGTTGTGGACTTAGTGACTTTGGTGTCCAGCATCGACCAGAGGCTAGACCAAAATGTACTGAGGAACCTGCTGTCCCTATCCGAAATGATAGACTGTGGGATCCCAAAGTGTACCCATACTCGTTCAAAGAAGAGTTTAGCAGTGGCTTCTGCTGTGATATTCTTCTTGCAGGCCGCCATAATGGCCATCTTTGAGAACCTGTCGACGACCACAAAACACAGTCATTTCCATGCCTAGTGGAAGGGAGGCCTGACATGTAATCCATGGAGATGGATTCCCAAGGTCGACTAGGGTTAGGCAGCGGGGTATAGAGGCCTTACTTCCCGACATCCTGTCGAAGATTCGGCCAATAGAAATATTTATGCAGTACAGCCACTGTTTTTTCAACCCCAAAATGCCCAATGGCCCAACTGTAGTGTGCTTCCCAGATCATCTTGGCACGCTCGCTTGAAGGAACACAAAGGTGACCCAGGTGGCATAACAAGTTGTCCTGGAGGTGAAAATATTGAACATGTTGACCCTCCAAGAGTGTCTGGTATGTGTGGCCGAATTCCAGGTCGCTTTTGTAGAGCAGTGGCCAATCAGAAGTCTCGTGCCCACAAGAGTTGAGCACGGTGGTTAATGCCATGATCGGTGTTCGACTGAGGCAACTGCGACATTATTGGTGCTGCCCTTCTTATACTTGATATTCAAATGGAACTGTTGAAGGTATGTGGACCACTTCTGATGGCGATCATTCTGCAATTTCCCTTGGGTCTGTATGAACTGCAGGGGTTAGTGGTCTGTGTGGATGACCGTTTCCTTCCCCAAAATGTAATGCTTCCATTGTCGACAAGCCTGCACAATGGAATACATCTCTTTGTCATAAGTGGGATACTTCCGGACTGTGTCTGAAAGTGTCTCACTGTGATATGCCACTGGATGCTCGTGTTGAGTAAGGACTGCCCCAATAGCATAGTCAGAGGCATCTGTCTCGACCTCAAATGGTTGTTGCAAGTCTGGTAATGTAAGAACTGGTGCTGTGCAGAGTCGATCTTTCAACTCTGTGAATGCCTTCTGTTGAGATTCGGACCAAATTTTTTTGCTTTCGCTCCTCCCTTGGTGACCTGACTCAAGGGCCAAGTGATATGAGAAAATCCCAACACGAACCTGCGGTAGAAGTTGGCAAGGCCTAGAAAGCTGTGAAGCTCTGTCATAGTTGTTGGAGATGGCCAATCCCGAATGACTTGGATCTTGGCTGGATCCACATGCACCCCCCGTTCATCAATAATGTATCCCAGATACTGAACCTGGGTCATGCCAAAAGTGCATTTCTCCAAATTGGCACATAACTTGTGTTGTCGCAGTGTTTGGAAAACCTGTCGGATGTGGTGGAGGTGCTCTTCCCAAGTCTTGCTAAAGATCAAGATGTCATCCAAGTATACCACTACAAATGAGTTGGTGAATGGCCGCAATATGTCGTCCATTAGCCTCATGAAGGTTGCAGGAGCATTCGTCAATCCGAAAGGCATAACCAACCATTCGAAAAGGCCCTCCTTGGCTTTGAAGGCAGTCTTCCACACATCAGAGGGTTCGATTGGTGCCTGGTGATATCCTGACTTCAAATCAATCTTGCTGAAATATTTTGCCCCCTTTAGTTGGTCCAGGAGGTCATCAATCCGTGGGATTGGGTACCTATTACAGACAGTGATCTTGTTCAGCGCCCGATAGTCAATACAGAGTCTCCAAGTCCCATTCTTCTTTTGTACCAGCACGATCGGGCTCCCACAGGGCGATGAACTCGGACGGATGTGACCTTTTTGCAGCAGCTCCTGAATCTGCCTCTTGATTTCATCATTCTCCAGAACAGAGCACCGATAGATTGGTCCATTGGGCAGCGGCGAACCTGGGGTTAGATCAATGGAGTGCTTGACCTGACAGTGCAGAGGAACCCCTGCGGGGGAGGTGAAGATGTCCTCATACTCCTCCACGACCTTGTCCATTTGTAGTTGTCGTGCGGAGGGGCCCTGTCTAGAGGTCGTGGCCACCGTCTTCTTCTTTTCTTGAGGGCGTATCATCAGGAAAACAAACTTCCTGGTTTTGGAAATGAGCTTACTGCATTGTTTTGCAGTAACCAAAGAGATGGCGGTAGGCGGTGCTACCTCTGGTATCCTATACAACTTATTTCCCAAAGTAACAATAACAGCACGGGCCTTGACTCATACATAGCATGTCGCTTCCACAAGTATGGTTGTCCTAATAACACATCACAAACTTCAAGGGGTGCAATGTCACACAATACCTCATCCGTGAAGGGCTTGATGTTGTATGGAAGGCGACACTGTTGGCTCACGCGAAGATCTCGTCCTTGGTGCAGCCACCCAATGGTGTATGGTTGTGGATGCGCTGTGGTCGGTAAGCCCAGCCCTTTCACAACCTCTGCCGAAATGAGGTTCTTTTGGCTCCCGCTGTTGACAATGAACTGTAGCGGGGAGCCCTTTACCCACATCTGGGAGTGGAAGAGACGCTCCTCCTCCTCTGGATCTTCAGGTTCCTCCTTCTGGATCTTTGTGGTGGCAACAGTGGCGTTGGGCTCCGCATTGATAATCTGCTTCCCTTTGTCATTCCCCTTATCGAGTTCTGACTCAGAGTCAGAACATGCATCTGATTCTGAAACCTTTAGCTCGGCCACCAGTGACTGCTTGGCCCGACACTCACTTGTGTTGTGAGTGGAGCTCTTATGGAACTCACACCACATTCCAGTGTCCTTTTTCGGCTTCGCGGCGCTGTTCTTTGCTTGCAGCTTTGGCGGGTTGTCTTGGGCCGCCCTGCCTTGGCTTTGTCCTTTGTTCTGCGGTTTGGGGGCACCTTTCCCTTGTTTCGGATTCGCAGATCCAAAGTCTCGCTTCTTCTGTTTAAACTTTTGCTCGACCTTGACGACATATCGGTATGCCATGCCGAGCGAGGAGATGTTCAGAAATTCTATTTCTTCTTGGATGTACTTGTGCAGGCAGCCACGGTATTTTAGTACCAAATGCTGCTCTGTATCCTTGATACCCAACTTTGTTCGAAGGGTATGGAAAATATTGGTAAACTCTGGTACGTCTTGGTCCCTTCCCTGCCGTAGCGTGGTCCACTTTATGTATTGATCCTCATAGCTTCTGATAGGGTAGTACTGCTCCTTGATGGCATCTCGGAATGAATCCCAAGTCGGTGCGACTGAAAATAGTGAGCCTGTACTTTCATCTTTTTGTTCGCAGTAGGTTTCCCACCAATCCTTGACGTGGGGGGCTGCTTTGAGAAGAGCGAAAATAATCTTTTCCCGACTGGAAAAATCATGAACAGAAAAATAATCCTCTAGCACATTTAACCATTTATCGACGGCATCTGCGTCTATCTGACCCTCGAATATGGGGATTTCAAAATTAACTTGTACCTTAAATGGTGTGGCGTTTCCAGAGTTGCTGTTGGAAGCCGATGCGTCGCCCCTGGGTAGCCGCTGAAGGATTTGGGCAAAGTTGTCCATCATCGCGTTCCTTTGTCGCTCGAGGGCTTCTTCGAGCAAGATTTTGATAGGATCTCCTGCCCCCTCATCTTTCTTTTCATCCGCCATGGGAGGCCGTCGGGATTTGCGAGGCTGGTCTTGTAAAGGTTCGACCAGTTCAAGCCCTAACTCCTTATATCCCGACCTCGTTGGGGACATGCAAAGAAAAACAGAGAAGAAAAGCAGACTGCTCTGATACCACTGATCCGGATTTAAACAGGAACGCAATAAAATACAGAGATAACCATAAAGACAGAAATGCAGCGGAAATAATACCTCAATTCATTACTGTAAAATACTGAAATATGCTTACAAACAGAAATGGAAATAAACCAGCTAGGGCGATGGTAGCTTATCTCTGAGAAGAGATGTGGTGGCTACATGCCTCTGAACTATCTTACAATGAGGCTCGAAGGCCTATTTATTGTTGAGAAACAATGGAAAACCCTTCATATTCCAAAACCTAACCCTAGAAGATGAAACGCCAAATTGTGGGCCCCGTTTTTGGGTAAGTTGGTACATCAACTTCCCGGGGTCGCGAATGGGTCGTACTATCTTCGTTTGACATGCATGATAGCCCGTTGGAAAGATCTTTCCGAGGACTACGACGGAAAAGACGATTTTTATCAAAAAAATCGCTGCGGTGGATTTCCCAAAAAACGTCGTTTAGGGCCTCAAAACGGCTCCGGAAGTTTAGGACCCGAAAAACTGCTAGAAATAGTAAACTGTGCTATAATTAAGGAAACTGAAAAAAATGTAAGAAGCATTAGGGGGGATCCAAGTGGAATTAGCGGGTGGCCACCAATATCCACCTGGATCAGGCCAACCCAAAACAAGAACTAGTGGGTACTCTTGGCCTCACATACCTCCTCTGAGCCTCAATGAGGTTAGCTTTCGCTCCCTAGTTCCGGGTTGGTAAGCGCTACCATTTTCCAGCTCTCAGCTCACCTAGGCTAGCATACCCTTCCCCCTCTATCCAAGATGCAAAAGGAGGACCCAACCCAATCATCCACCCATCCCTGAGTCCCCCAACATCGCCATTGGCACTCTGCCATCCATAGCCAATGCCACTTCCTTGCAATACTTCCTGCCCATAATTCTCAACCTTTTCCCTCATGCCAAGATTTCTACCCTCCACCATGCGAATACGCATGGACCTAAAGCAAGGGATGCTACCCAGAATGCAGGTGGACTTTCCAACTCTACCTTGAGGGCCTATCTCCTTAGCTTTACCACCCAGACTCCTACAAACTGCACAACTAGGCGCTCTGTCCAAAGACAATAGAATTCCCACGTGGGAAAGTAGATCTTCAAAGCAAAGAGAAATGGAGAGAATATTGAATGAGTGTAGAGAAAAACACAAAACCAAGAACATGCCACCACCCTACACCCCTGTCTCTTCCAACACTGCTCAATTTTGCAATTCTCAACCATAATTCCTCCCCTCTCCCTCAAACGAAGACTAGCGCAAGTCAACATTACGAGAGCGAAGAGATATCTGAGTACATACCTGTTAACCTTCGCCCAAGGTTGATATTCTTGAAGTTTTTTATGGAGTCGCAGAGCCTATCCACTACACTGGTCTCCTTGTGTGCGATCGATCTAAAAAACACCACCCTTCCCTCCCTCACTACTACTAAAACCAATGTTGTCTTTACTCCCGCTACAACCTTTCCCATATTGACTGTTTGCCATCATGCAACGGGCCATTGCACCCATTGCGTGGTGTGTGGGTTGCAGTGGTACTCTGCTCTCATGTACTAACCATTACTCTCTTGCTTGAGTGCTCAACTACTCGCTCACACCACGATGAGGGTATAAAAGTATTAATATTAATATGAGTGATATTTAACGTCAAAATATTATTCATAATAATAAATAATAATATTATTAACCATTTTAGAACTAATGTTATAATTAATATAATATTTTAAATCTAATAAAATATTAATGTAATATTATTATAAGTAATAATAATGCTATTATTAATGTCAATAGTGTTATATCTAAGACTTTTGTGATCCATAATGTAGATATAAGTCTTTTGGATTAATCACATTGTTACGATTTGGTCAACGTTTCGAACCAAATAATGCGGTTCATCCTCATGACAAGGTGCGAAATCCATCAATCAAAAGGAATAAATAGTATGGATCCATCATTGCCCGGAGTTAGCGATTGGTAAAATAGTTAATAGGTAAAGAAAATAATTATTTAAGAATAAGTGGTAATGAGTTATTTTATTAAAATATTTTATATTTAGTTAAATATAGATGTTATGGAGTAATTAAATATAAAAAAAAATATTTCAATATTATCAATTTATATAAAGTAATTATTTAATAATAACAATTTAAATAATCTTTTTTGTTAGGGGTTGACTTATTCATATTAAATAAAATATATCTTGTTGAAAACTAGTTGTTAGAAATATCTATATATATATAGATATATATATATAATTTATTAATATTATCAATTTCTATATTAAGATTATTTATTAATAATATCAATTTTATATTATTTGTTAAAGGATAGCTTATATAGAAGTATAATCATGATAAGTTATATAAAAATAGAGGCAAAAGTTTATTAGAAAAATATTAATAATTATTTTATATTGTTGCAAACATATTTTAGTGGTATTAACTAATTTAATAAAATTTCAAAAAAATAATAATAACGATAATAGTAATAATAAGGATAATAGGGGATAAAAGTTGAAATGAGAAGAAAATAATGGTAAACTAGAAAGAATTTCCTGCTCTTAATCAATTTCCAACCATCATCCCTACTAAGATTTAAGTATTAACTAATTTACCAATGGCTAATTTTTTATGGCTAACTCTCGGCAATAATGCATCCATACTATTTATTCCTTCTCATTGATAGATTTCTCAACTTGTCTTGAAGATGAATCACATTAATTGGTTCAAAAAGTCTACCAAATCTTAACAATGTGATTAATGAGAAAAACTTATATCTCCATAATGTTATTAGTATTAATTTTAAGCTTATGCATATTATTTGGGAAAATATTAAGAATAAGTAATAATAGTATTATATAATTTTAATTAATTTTAAATAAATATAAATATTAGTATGGATGACATTTAATGTTATAACTACTCTAATAAAAACCTAATAACTAAAACTCTTAATAATAAATCTAAAAGTAAATCTAATAATAAAGAAATATATTCGACTATATTAAAACCTAATAATAAAAAGCCTTATAAAACTTACATTTTAAAACATTAAAATCTTAAAGGTTACCTAAAATTAAAATATGCCTTATAAACAACCTTTGAATGAATACACTTTTTAGTGAATAAGGAACCATGATGATTTACCATGGTTTATATACATTAGCATATTACATTTAAATTAAAGCATTAAAGCATTATATAAATATTGTATATATAAAATATATAACGGTTATATATTATACAACAATTATATATATATATATATATATGAAACCTAAAGCTAAATCAAACCTCTGGTAGTTGTTTTATAATATATAAACAGTTTCGTGTCATATTACATTATAACTTAAAGGGTGTCACAGTTATGGTCACAAACCTCCAACTATAGCTCATGGTCAAGGGGCCAATTGTAAAGTATACATTTTAATTAGTATCTCACTATTTGAATGGTAGATATTCATTTTTCTTTTCCTTAAACTCTTATTATTAGAATTCATTGTAAACCAAATACTAAAATCTAAAATGTAAAAATGTAAAACCTAATGAGGGAAGCGTCGTATAAAAAAGTAAAAGTTAATATTACAAAATTAATTACATTGGGAAAAAATGCAAACTTAATGAAGCAAACAGATCATAATTTAGAAATAGTTAATCAATATATCAACACCAGTAAGCTTTTTCATTAAAAGAAGTCCCGGGTTAGAGAAAACTCACAAGGGAACTAAGAAGAGTATGAGGGCAGTGACATTTCTTGTCAAGAGAGAACATATTCAACATTAAGTAACCTGCAAAGAATTCCATGTGACCCTATATGTATATGAAACTAAACTTTGACAGAGCAAGTATACACATCGAGGACCCCGAAAATGAGATGCGCAATAAACATTTTTGTAGGCTTCTGTGCAATCGGTCGGGTTCTAAATGCAAGAATGAAGCAACAACAACGATTAACGTGGAGTGGATTTGTGAATCCAAATTAATTATAGTTCTTATCGTAGGATATCTATGGGTATTCAAAGTGTAATGGCTTTGATTCCAGGGAGGGGATATGCTAATTGCATTGCATCCACAATATAAAGAAGGATGGTTTTACATATTTTAAGGGTTGAGATTTGATATGTCAAATAATTTTTAGCGGTTATGTATGTTTCAATGCATTTATATTTTTATAATTTCAATAATTTGATGCTTCAAAAGTGTTTAAAATTTCAAAAATTTTGTACTAATTTCAAAACGAAAACGGACATTCCGAGTGCTACACAAAAGGAGGATTATTATGGCCATTAAAATTATAATTTTAAAACAGAAAAGGACGTTCCCCGTGCTACACAAAAGGAGAATTATTATCGCCATTAAAATTACAATTTTAAAACAAAAAAGGACATTCCCAGTGGGACACAAAAGCAGGATTATTATAGCCATTGCATTCATACTTCGAGATAGATGAAAATAAGAGTAATATTCATTACAAACCAACCAGAAGTGGCCAAAAAAAACGTTACATTAATACACACCTGCATCCATTAAAAAAAAAAAGTTCATTGAACATACAAGCGATTGCAGTTGACTCTGTATTTTGGAACAAGGGAATAATGCTTCCGGGCCCGCTTGGCAAGGGCAAAGAATATTGTGATTGATGACCTGACAATTATATTTAACAAAACATTGGATGGGATGGATAGGATTTATGAGTTGCAGCGCATATCTGTGTAGCCTGCTTCAAATCTTGTGCCTCTCATACAAATAATGGTAACCAATCTCCATTTCCTCTTTTCATGTTGTGTTTAACATCTCCATTGCATAATTCACGGAAGTCGATGAAACAATGATTATAATCAAATGTCAGTAAACCTACAATGTTGTACATTACAATTAATACAAAGTTAAGTGATTTGAAAAAAAAAATCAAACCTTGCAAACCTTTAAATTGAGCCAACATGTCTATTAAATCAAGGTTGAGTAATTTGGAAAAGAAATCGAATCAAACATGAATCTAATATATGTATATCGAAACTTGAAAACAACCTAATAGGCATCACATATGAAATCAAAATCTCAATATTTGCAATTGTCAATTTATTCACATATGTGATGAAATTCAACCTAGAGCAAACATAGCAAGAAGAGTTGCAGACCTGCATTTTCTTAAGAATTGCTCTCAAATTAGCTCTTCTTCTATCAAGCATTTAAGTAGTCATGATGATGGATCCAAGTTGAGATTTGAAACGTTAACAGAAAATGGTTCTTACTTTGGATTCTCCGGAAACTAAGTCAAAACAAATAAACCACACAGGTCTTAAATCTAGAATCATAGGGGATACATCGAGTGAAATCATTTTACTCGAGAAATCTAGAGCAAAGATAGCAAGAAGAGCTCAGACCTACATTTTCTTAAGAACTGATCTCAAATTAGCTCTTATTCTATCAAGCATTCAGTTAGTCGTGATGATGGATCCCAATTGGGATTTGAAACTTTGGCAGAAAATACTGTCGATTCTACGGAAACTAAGTCAAAAGAAATAAACCGCAAAGGTCTTAAATCCGGAATAATTTCCATATACGGATACCTCGAGTGAAATCATTTTACTTGAAAAATCTAGAGCAAAAATAGCAAGAACAGCTGTAGACCTGCATTTTCTTAAGAACTGCTCTCAAATTAGCTCTTCTTCTATCAAGCATTCAAGTAGTGGATCCTGGTTGGAATTTGAAACGTTGGCAGAAAATGGTTCTTAATGTGAATTCTCGGAAAACTAAGTCAAAAAAAGTTCAACGTGATTTATCACATAATAAACACATTGGAAGTTGTGTTGACCTCTTTTTGTTGTGAGAATATGAATGGCTATTCGCTAGCATTTTTAGTGCATTTTGTCATTTATCATCCACTACAGTTAACATCAAGTGCTCATACGTTTCAGAATAGATTGCATAGGGACTTATGTACGTTTTTTAAGGTGCATTTTGTTATTTATCATCCACTACGGTTAACATCCAAGTGCTTATACGTTTCTGAATAGATTGGATAGAGACTGGTTCGGGTAATGGAGTAGATATTAGATTCGGCAAATGGTTGAATGTGAATAGTTATCATAATGTTTTAATGTATTTTTTTAAATTTATTTATTATTTTTTTGGTTATAAATAATATAGATAGTAAATTTGTAATTATGTTTTGTATAACAATAAGTATAGATTAAATATTGTTGTGTGTGAAGCATGATTGTTCAGAGGTCTTCGATACATATCCAAGGAAGTTTGTACACCCCTCCACGCGGGGGTCCGGGTGGGCCGATCCCCCTGGGCTGGGGTCCGGGGGCGAGCGTCCCCCGACGGGGGATTGGGTGCAGCGCCCCCAAAGCTAAAAACAAATGTAAACTTTCCTTGTAAAAGTATAGTAATTTCTAGTCAATCTGGGCCGTTCATTAGGCAGATGATCTGACAGTAGAACTTATGTTTAGTTTAGGGTTTTTTGCCCTAGAAGGCAACCCCCTCTTTGTATGAGGGCATTGTATTTGACGCTGAGATATAGATGTGTATTCTGTGAGCGAGAAAGAGAGGTGAGACTGTGAGAGAAAAGAGAAGATATTATAGCGGATTTGCTGTAGGTTGTGTCTCTTCATTTTGCTGCATAATAGAAAAGAAGGATTGGCTTTTCGGGTGGACGTAGGGTGAACCACTATATCTGTGTCTCTCTTGCTTTGTGCGTTTTATGTGTTTATATTTCTGCAATATTTTATGTGTTCCATTACTCCGTAATATATAATTTTCTAACAAATATGTGATATAGATATGCAAAGAAATTAATAGTGTGAATTTTAATTATTGATGGAGTAGACAAAACATTTTTCAATTTACGTTAACAAATTAAAAAAATAAATTAACAAATAAATTAAAATAACCAATTCCAATGAAATCTTATTAGTATAAATATATATAGATATTCATAAATTCTATATTAATTTACGTATTATACTAAAATATATAAAAGATATGTCAATCAATCGTAACTCCTTGGATCATAACTCGTTGGGTGATGATTGGACTGATTTATTCATTTCCTCATAAATCAGCTTGATTAAGTACCCAACAATCCATCCTAACCCAGCGCCATCTCGATTAAGTACTCGAAATCGACCCAACCCAATATGATGAATTACATGATCCCATAGTTAGAATGGGACAATCTAATGCTAAGAGGAGCAAATGACAAGGTTTTCCAGTTAGTGTGTTATCATTGGAGAGCAACCTTGAGTGGCTATTATTAATTGTTTCATTTCATTGTAATGGTATGTCTGGTTCGGAATTATTAATCATCTACAAATATAGGTTTCATTATGTGGTGATGGTGGATTCATTGTAATGGCATGGCTGGTCTGGAATTATTAATGGTCTATAAATATAGGTTTCATTATTTAGTGATGCTATTTTTTATTAAATTAAAGGGTGAGAATGAATATAATTGAAAAATTATTATAACCAAAATATCTAAATTAAAAGATAAACAAAAATGGAAATTAAAAAAAAAAAAAAAAAATCAAATTTTTTAAGACTATATATATACACTCTATATATATACATAATTTAGTTAGTTTAAATAAACTTAAATTAAATTTGAGTATAAGGTTTTACATTCAAATGTTGCATTGCTTATTTGTGTGTTGATCACTTAGAAATTAAAATAAATAATTATATACATTAATGTATATGTATATATTATAAATATAATAATATATATACTTATTTTATATGTGTAAGTGAGATAACAATAATATAAATAAATGACATATATTGATCATATCTTTTACTAGTTGTACAATATTAATAGCTAATAGAAATAAGATTGTATGAATATATTTGATTAAGATGGTGTCAATATCTAATTTATAAGTGATAATTATTTATATGAACTTGTTTTCTTAAAGATTTAAATGTATTCTTTTCTTTTTAGTCATCCTTTTACAAAGAATTCTTTTTACATTTATACTCTACCATATTAAATTTGATTATTCATTTTGTATTGTAGCACTTAAGAGTTGTACCATATCAATAGCTAATATATATGTTATTATATGAAAGTATTTTATTAGGATGGTGTGAATACTCATATGAACTTTCTTTTTATAATATTTACATCTCTTTTTGTTTTTATGATAAATCACTCCATCTCTCCTCTTAAGCTCTATGAGTAAGTAATGTTTTATTATTATTATTATTATTGTCCTCTTTTTGTTTTTATGATAAATTACTCCATCCTTCTTTTTAAGCTCTATGAATGAGTAAATTTATTTATTTTTAATTATTTTTTGACAACCAACAATTGTTATTTGAGCATTTAATCATATTAATTTTGATAATATATAAGAGATATTATGATTATATTACATTAGGATGGTGTCAATAAATCTTTTATAATTGATAAGTGTTCCTATAAATTTTCTTTTTAGAATATTTAAATCTGCTTCAACTATTAGCCTAAATGGTTCAATCTTTCTTTATAATCTCTATGAGTAAATACTTGTTTTTCTTATTTTAGGTATTCTTTGACAAATAACACTTGTTACTTGTGTACTTACTCATTTTAAGTTTTACATTAATTTTTTATTATACCACTTATGAGTTGTATAATATCAATAGCTAACATACATGGGATGGTAGGAATATATTCTATTAAGATGGTATAGTACCTAATTTAATTTATAATTGATAATTATTTAGATTAAATTTCTTTAAAAAATATTTAAATCTTGTTTTACACTTAGGCTAAAGAGTTCAATGTAATTTCCTTGTAAAATTTATAAAGAATAAATATTCTTTTTGTTTTAATTATTCTTTAACAAAGAACACTTATTACTTGTAAATTAATCAAATAAAGCTTAATTATTCATTTGTGTTATAGCATTGACCACCCATTATACCATAACCATAAACTAATATATATGAGATGATATAAATATATTCTATTAAGATGGTGCTAATACCTAATTTATAATGGTTGAATACTCATATGAACTTGATTTTTAGAATATTTGAATATATTTTTTTCCTTTAGGATAAATGGTCCAATCCTTTATGTTAAGCTCTATGAGTAAATAATGTTTTTTTTTATTTTAGCTATCCTTTCACAAAGAAAATTTCATACTATCTAGTTAATCATATTCATTTTGAATATACATTTTGTATTGTAACATTTACTTTTTTGTGATATCACTAACTAATATATATGGGATGGTATTGTTAGTTTTCATGCAAGCCTAATAAAAATAAATCTATTCTCCTAGTAGATTACTAAATTGCTAGATGAATGCACAACTAGATTATTAATAGTGGAAGTAAAAACATAAGGAATATAATATAGGAATGGCACTAAAAAAACGCTGAATTAAATGTTTTAATCATTAAATTGATTCAAAACCTACTTGGGCTCTCGTCTTCGGATATTCTTCCAACTAAGGAAATATATGTATAACAAATTTATTTGAATCTCTTCTTGGTTGATCTAGATTACCGTGTTCACCCTTCCTTGGACCAAGAGCACTAGAATATTACACTCCTATCCTGTCTTAGTCTTTTTTTTTTTTGTATAATGTGTCTTATACCTCTCCTTAACCTTTCTTTTATAACTTTTCATTGAGCTTCAAAGTGATTGAGCCCAAATATTAGATGCCACCTCACTTGATATCAAAATTTGAGATTAAAACATAATAAATATATTAAATATTTAGTTTTTATAATGTTTCTTTAACCCAATAAGCTAACTTAATAATTTTTTGTTTCTAAGTTATACTTAGGTCAAGTTACAAATACAAAACTTCTCAGACTAAAGAAAATTTCTAGGAGATATTGGGGAAATTATACACCCCTAGACACTTACACTTATCTAAAAGTGCATACTTGATCTACAAGAATCAGCAAGTATGAATATATTCTATTAGGATGGTTGTAACACCTAATTTACAATTGATAACTACTCATATGAACTTCCTTTTCAGAATATTTAAATACTCTTTCTTTTCGGATAAATGGTTTAATTCTTTTTTTAAACTTTATGAGTAAATAATATTTTTCTTCTGTTAGTTATTCTTTAACAAAAAAACATTGGTTCACTTTTTAATTTCTAACTTTTCTCAAAAAAACAAAATTTCCATCCAACATTTATCATTTACTCATATGAAGACATTTTATGTTATTATGATTTATGTATGACATGTTTGTATTTAGAGTTATGCATGTGATAAGGTTATTTACATCCATTATTAATTTAAAATTTTCTTATATTAATTCATTAGGTATAAATTAGTTTGATTGAGTGAGATTTTTTTCACCATTTAAAGTTCAAGCCTCATAAAACCTGATTAAAGATGGAAGCCCCAAAAAGTCCAAAATTTACCAACCTTTTCACAATTCCCATTTAAAAAAATGTCTAAAATTATCTTATATCTACTTATTTCCTTTAAATTTTCACTATTCAATCATATAAATGTAAACTATAAACTATAGTATAATATCATTATAATATATTTGACTATAAAAAATATATTGCAATAACATCATTGTTTATATAGTGAATATATACATTTTCAAAAAAACTATTGTAAATACATCCTTGTATAATAACTCCTTTTAAATTGACTTCATTGAACAACATAAAATAGTACAATTTTCGAAAACATTTTACTCTACTACATAGCTTCTTCTAACGGGAGCTCTAAGTATGGTTCTAAGCACCCCACAACAAAATCATAAATGTTGTCGAAGATTCTAGAAATTACATGGGATTTAAAATCACTTTAAATCAACTAACCTCTATTCCATTTATTTATTTATGTAACAACAGAAAACAGTACAATTTTCCAAAACATTTTACTCTACTACATGGTTTCTTCTAACGGGAGTTTTAAGTATGGTTCTAAGCAACCCACAACAAAATCATAAATGTTGTCGAAGATTCTAGAAATTATATGGGATTTAAAATCACTTTAAATCAAATGTAAAATTAGAACTTTAGTTTGATTATATAAAATAATATAATAATAATATTATTTATATAATAAATATGTATATATTTTATTTTTTATAATGTTTTAGCGCTAATACAATGATATTAATAAATTTAATTAAAAAACTTCAATAAATATTAATAATATAAATCTAATATTAATGATAATATTCATATTCATAAATATATAATAATAATAATAATCATATTACAAAAATAAATATTATTATTATTATTGGTGGTAATTTATTCATTCATTTTTTTTTTTTTTTTTAATAAATAAATAAACAATTTATTATTAAAAATCAATTAATTAATCAATAAAAATAATAATTAATTAATTAATATTATATTATTATTATTAAAAATTTAAATATTTTTTTTATAATTTATATTGATTATTGTTAATTAATTAAACTCAAAGGATTTATATTTAACCTAATAAAATAATAAATCTAAGGGTTTTGTAATAAAAACTCAAGAGATTATAAACCCAAAGAAATAATATTAAATTCAAGGGATCCATATTATAAACTCAAGGAATATAAACCTTAAGATAAATATTATAAACTCTAAAATAGACAAGGTTTACCATGCTTGATTTTCATATTGACACAATCTTTGTCACATTGTGACATTGGACCATGGTTAGCCATGATTGATTTTAAAATGGAGACAATATTTTCTACAGGGCAATGTTGGATCATGGTTCATTTACATATCAAAGAATGTTTTGTCACAATGTGACAATGGAACATGGTTGACCATGATTAAAAACCCAATCAATTTATATTAAACCCAAAGATTAATATTATAAACCCTATGAGTAATATGTTACCCTAGGAAGATGAACCCTTAGATTAGTAAACCCAAGAAAATAATAAAAAGAGCAGATTATAAACCCGAGAAAATAATATTAAAGCCAAGGGATAATTATTATAAACCCAAGGTATATAAACCATGAGATAAATATTATAAAACCTTAAATAAACATGGTTGACCACGATTAGTTTTCATATTCAGATAATCTTTGTTGCAGTGAAACATAGGACTATGGTTGACCATGATTTATTTTCATATTGATACAACATTTTTCACAATGCGATGTTGGACAATGGTTGGTCATAGTTAACCATGGTTGTTTTGCATATTGAGACAATCTTTGTCACAATGCGACATTGGACGATGGTTTTCACAATGTGATGTTGGACCAAGAGACAATCTCTGTCATTATGTGACAATGGTTATTGACCATGGTTGACCATTATTGACCATAACTGACCATGGTTGATTTCCATTTTGAGACAATATTTGTCACATTGCGACATTGGAACATGGTTGACCATGGTTTATTTTCATATTGAGACAATCCTTGTCACAATGCGACATTCGTTGATCTTCATATTCATAAAACATTTGTCACAATGTGATGTTCGACCATGGTTGATGTCACGTACCCAAATTTTTTATTATTATTAATCGTATTTAATATTCTATTGCTCGTTATGGTTTCTGGTACGAATGCCTCACTATTCGTTGACTTACCCACATATGGATTTATATGTTGTAATGTATATGAACATATATTGTTTACACAAATGATTGCTGGGAAATTTATTTATCAACGATTATGGTTTTCATAAACCTAGGGTGGCAAGGACCATTGAGCGATTTGGTTGATTGCTTTATTAGAATTGGGCCGCCATATGAACCTTGGGTGTTATCAGAGTTGACAACCCGAGGCATCCGCTGGCATTCCATTGTAATGACAGGTGGGCACGGCATTAAACACGCCGGCTCGATCACGTGAAGGCAGTGGGCTGGCGTTATGTCCCCGCCTAACTCTTTACCGCCATGATCAAGGGTGTGGATGCCCCGGGATGGATCCGAGGGCGGAGATGCCTCCAGATGTCATAGCCAAGGTTTGGATGGTATATGACTTGCCCTTCTCGATTAATCGGGTTATTGTGAAGCTCGGCGCCCCTTTGCTCTACTTCGTGCCACCTCCTTCCAGTCTGAGCTCTTCTGGTAAATTCCTCATGCGCTGAGCGCTCGTTCCTCCGCCGAGCAAGTAATCTTGTGCCGATCATCCGTCGGTTCATTATATATAAACATATACTACTGAACTCTGGAGGTATGTCACGGATTGTAACCTACCGACTCTTTTTTTTTTCTGTTGTTCTTTTGCTTTCGGGTAGATGATTATCTTCCTTCATGTGGCGGTGCTAATTGTTCCTTGCCATGGTGTGTGCATGCAGTAGAACCGGTTCGGAGTTCGTTTAGATGAGGAGGCCCTCCTTCAAAGGCTATGGTGCTCCCGGCTCTATACCAGGTGCGTTTCTCCTGGTTGCACGGTATGCGATTTGGGTTACATTTCTTACTCTTTATTTGGTCTACCCGCAGAGGGTCTCCCCTGCGCCGAGCCGTAGCCCAACCTTACCTCACCGTGGTTGGTCGCAGGTGGCAACGGGAGGCTCCCCACTGTACTATTCCGAGCCTGCCCTTGTGCTGGCCATGGGTTCCGTCGAAACCCTGGCGCTTTCCGTGGTTAAGGCTAGAGATTCCTCCAGAAAGTGGAAACTGTATTCGCATTTTAACCATTTGTAATTTGAACTGTTATGTTAATGTTGTATATCGAATGGTACTCCGGCCACGGCCGTGTGGTTTACAGATGTTGGGGCTTCAGGCCCTTTTTTTTTAATTCCTTTTCTAATGATATGTTACAGATATTGGGGCTACAGACCCTGTTGGTTTTCTTTATTGTGAACTGTTACGACCGTATGGTTTTTTTTATCAATTGACTTTAAATCTCCACCACTGTTTCATGTCGGCTAGGAGATTTCTTTTGCGTCAAGAATGATATGGTTCTGTTGGCCAAAGGCTGTGTAAACTTTCCATATAATGTTCTGGTTAATATTTATACTGTGGTTATGCTTTTGATACATGGTAGAAGTTTTATGTACATTCTAATGCATGAAGTCGCAACTCCCGTTACGGTTCTTGCATGGATATTCTATGGCTGTCCCACTGGCAGAGTATGCGGCCTCGGTTGTCCGGCCCTATGCTTACTCTGTGGACGGGAATGGTCTGAAATTCCGCTCTTACCAAGAGCCAAATGTATTTCTCTGGTTTATAGTTCAGTTACTTTACCATTTGCTGTTACTTTAACCCCGCGGATGATAGCCTAATGCTGTTGGGTTTATGTTCGGGGTTCTGTTTGTTAATGCATTATACATTGATACATTTAACACATCAGCATTCGTATTATTATCACATTAATCTTGGTATTGTTAACACATTATTCTTTGATACACGTTTTGTGGGGTCGCAGTTTGCAGAGGTGTACCGAGGCACTCCCGGTATTCACTATATGTTAGTTACTTCTTTATTAAAATCTCATTGCAGGGTTGTCTTGTATTGCAGGGGTTGCCCGACTCGGAGGGCTTGTCTCCCCTTACCCTTTCTATAATTATTCTATATCATGAGTTTAATGCCACATTCGAAAGACCACTGATCTTTCCTAGTAATAGAATTGAGTTATGGACATTATTGTCTCACTTCCTTGTTTTTCATACCTGTAACTTGTAATTCGGCAAGATTCTCTCTCTGCTTTTCCCAACTACTCGGAATAGTAGTGTTGCGATCGGTCTGCTACAACCAGGGTTTTATTCTTACCCTTGCTCCTGTCATTTGGCAGTGAGACCGAAGCTTAACCGTTCGGGTCTCTGTCTGGAACAAGGCGCAGGCTCCTATACTTAAAGACTAACATCTGCTATCCAGCTAGTATGCAATTAGGAAGTAGCAATGATATTTTTAAGCAACAATTATCTCCTATGTATTACAGATATTTATAGGGTTTAACTTAAATGACTTGCAGATACTTGCAGAGATTTGAGGGTTTCAGTCTTACTTACCTGGCCTCGGCCAGCCCTTAAGTCCCTTAGTAGATCACCCGCACGCAAGCCTGTGCATAACTATTTAGCCGCCCATTCGTGAGTCTCGTCCTTCGAGACCAGAGCCTCCCCCCTTGCATTGCTCTTGCCGGATCACTATCCTCAGCAAGGTTGCACTGTGTGCTCGACTATCTGGTCCTTACCAGACGTAGTCTTTCATTCACTCTTTTCTTGTCCCTCTGCCTGTCTCTACAACGCAGATTTTTGCCATCCTCTCCCTTTTTCCCTGGAAGCTTTTCCAGTTAGGGAAGGTGGTTAAAGTCAGTTCCAATAACCGACTTTCCTCCCAAGAGTTGCCAACACTTATCATGAGTATTCTTTATTAAAATATTTTAATGCACATGTAAAATAAAAGAAATACTCTTAAGATCTTTAAAAAAAAAAAAAACAGACAATAAAATAGTCTTCCAATGTCATTCTTAATCCAGTCTTTTACCGTAGTGAAATTTAAATATTTACATATTCCTGGGGTCATCACATCTCCCCCCCTGAGACTGGACATCGTCCCGATGTCTGTTGTTCACAAACAGCCCCGGATAAGCTTCCTTAAGAAGCTCTTCATCTTCCCAAGTGGCCTCATCAGGCCCATAGTGCTGCCACTGCACTTTAACTTGGGTAATAACTCGCTTCCGCAGCTGCACTTCTCTCCGGTCGAGAATGATCAGTGGTTTGACCAGGACCTCTCCTTCCGGTTCGACCTGCAATCATCAACAATATCAGTCATTTCGCTTCCAAAATTCATATCCAATAATTCAACTGGAATCAGTCCTTACCCGTACATCTTGCCATTTGATCACATGCTTAGGGTCGTAATGTATTTTTTTAGTATAGAAACATGGAAGACATTATGGATTTTAATGTGGCTTGGCAGAGCGAGCTGGTAGGCTACTGGCCCAACTCTTGCCAAGACCTGGAAAGGTCCAAAATAGCGGGGTGCAAGTTTAGCGCAACCGCTCCATTGCAGGGTACTTTTCCTAGCTTGAATTCTTACATAAACATGGTCGCCGACCTGGTACTCTTTGAACCTTCTTTTCCGATTTGCAAATCTCTTTTGCCGATCTTGAGCAGCCTTTAAATTAGTCCGCACCCTTTTTACCATGTCCTCCATTTCCTTAAGCATCTCTGGCCCCAACCTTAGTTTGTCTTCAGGGCCATTCCAACTTGAGGGCGTACGGCACTTCCGTCCGTACAAAGCCTCAAAGGGAGTCATTTGTATGGATGAATGATATCCATTGTTATATGCAAATTCCACCAAATGTAAATAATCTTCCCATTGTGTTGGTTTTTGCATTACACATGCTCTTAACATATCCTCTACAATCTGATTTACTCGTTCCGTCTGTCCATCAGTCTGGGGATGATAAGCTGTACTGAAATTCAGCTGTGTACCCAGTTCTGCAAACAATTCTTTCCAAAAGGCGGATGTAAATTTTACATCTCGGTCTAATATTATCGTCTTCGGAACCCCATGCAGTTTGAACACGTTCTGCATAAAAATGTGTGCAATCTGCACCGCTCTCTAGGTAGATTGCACTGGTATAAAGTGTGCTGCCTTACTCAACTTGTCTACTACTACCATAATAGAGTCATTGTTCTTCTTTGTCCTAGGCAGTCCAGTTATGAAATCCATGGATATGATCTCCCATTTCCATTCTGGAATGGGCAAGGGTTGCAATAACCCTGCCAGATGTAGGTGCTCTGCCTTGATCTGCTGACATTCCAAACACCGCGCTAAATATTCAGCCACATGCTTTTTCATTCCAGGCCAATAGTATTCCCTTCGAAGCGCAGTAAGCATCTTCTGGTATCCGGGATGACCTGCGTAGTGGCTGGTGTGAAATTCGTCCAAAATCAGATTTTTAAGACTGTTGTCGTTAGGTACAAACAACCTTTTTTTATAGAGCAGCATTCCATCCTCACCTATTTCATACCCCTGCTGACTTTCCTTGCTGGAAAGTGGTATTTTCTGTTTCATTTGCTGATATTCGGCATCTTGGTCCGCTGCTGTTTTTATCATTTCTTGCAAGGGATTCTTCCATTTACTGAGCGTAACTTCGTATAAGCATTGCACCTTTCGACTCAGTGCGTCAGCCACGCAGTTTTCCTTTCCTTTCAGATGTTTAATGTCGAAATCAAATCCACTTAAGAAATCTGCCCAACGGGCTTGCCTTGCATTCAGGGTGGGCTGACTGAAATAATTTGTCAAGCTGTGATGGTCTGTCAACAACAGAAATTTCCTTCCTAATAAATAATGCAGCCACATTTTAAGTGCATGTATGACGGCTGCTAATTCCAAGTCATAGGCAGAATATTTCTGCTCATGCTCCTTTAGCTTTCTTGACTCGTAAGCAATCACTTTTCCCTCTTGCATTAACACTCCACCCACACCTTCTTGACTTGCATCGGTACATACCACGTAATCCTTATTAGGATCAACTATACTCAAAATGGGAGCAGAGGTGAGCAAATGCTTAAGTTGCTCAAAGCTTTGCTGACATTCTGAATTCCACTTGAACGCCCTTCCTTTCTTCTGCAAGGAAGTGATAGGATATGCTACCCTTGAGAAGCCTTCCACAAATCTTCTATAATAACCGGCCAATCCCATGAAAGATATGATATCCGCCACATCCTTAGGTACGGGCCAATCCATTATGGTCTTTATTTTCTCAGGGTCCACTGCAATCCCTTCTTTTGTGATTACATGGCCCAAATATTGTATCTCCTATTTGAAGAAATCACACTTGCTGAGTTTAGTGTCCAGTTGATGCTCTCGAAGAGTTTGCAGTACCAACCGGAGGTGTTCCTCGTGCTCCTCCTTAGAACGAGAATAAATCAAAATGTCGTCGATGAATATCAGTACAAATTTATCCAAAAATCGATGGAACACACTGTCCATTAAGCACATGAAAGTGGCGGGTGCATTAGTCAAACCGAAAGGTAGCACTACAAATTCGTAGTGTCCATACCGGGTTCTGAAAGCTGTTTTAGCGATGTCCTCTTCCTTAATTCTGATCTGATGGTAACCAGATCACAAATCAATCTTGGAAAATACTTTCGCGCCCTTGACTTGATCAAAAAGCTCATCGATCCAAGGTAAGGGATATTTGTTTTTGATTGTGAGCTTGTTTAGCTGTCGATAATCGATACACATTCGGAGGGTTCCGTCTTTCTTCCTGACAAATAGCATCGGAGCTCCCCATGGAGACACACTGGGACGGATATAATTTTTGTCTAGCAATTCCTGTAATTGCATTTTCAACTCGGTTAGCTCGGGTACACTCATTCTGTAAGGTGCCCGCGAAACTGGTGCTGCCCCTGGTAGCAATTCAATGGTGAAGTCAATATCCCTTTTTGGGGTAGCTCAGGGATTTCTTCCGGAAACACATCCGCGAATTCTTTTATTACCGGAAGGTTGTCCAGCGTGGCTATTTTGTCCTTGGTTTCTTCATAACCCACCTAAATGGCATATATCTGGCATCTTTTTTTGATGCACTTAGCTAGCTGGGATGCAGTGATTGGCCGGACCTGCACTGGTCGTTTAATCCCTTGCATCTCTTGTTCCTTTCCAACATCATCCTTGTAATGAATGGTTTTCGTCTTGCAGTTCACTAACGCCCAGTGCTTCTCTAGCCAATCCATCCCGATTAGGATGTCATATGAACCAAGTGGAAGCATATTCAGATCTGCTACCACTGGCTGCCCTGCTATTGTTAAGGGGCAGTTATTAACCTTCACCATTACTCGCCTCTTAGCCACCGTAGCTAGCTGTACCAACCAAGGGTTCCTGAATTTTTCAGGTTTTAATTTACACTGTTCAACTATCTTTGGGCTAATATAACTTAAAGTGGCTCCTGGATCAATTAGAACAGTGATAGAAAAGTCTAAAATTTTACCTTCAAATTCTACCATGGTGGGCTGGTACTCTGCCTGGCGGTCGTCCAGAGCTGCGTTAATCCTTGGCACGCTTCGTCCCACATCGCCGACGGTTGATGCCTCATGAATCTGGGATATCTGATCAGTTCCCTTCCGTTGCGGACAGTTCTTGACGTAGTGCGGTCCGCCACAACCCCAGCACTGCACTGGGGGTCTGGTTATTCCTTCGCTGTCCAGCTTGGCAGATTGTTCGCTCATTCTGGTTTCACCGATTGTCTTGGATCTGAACGAACCTCTTGGTGCTGTTCTGCTGTTCTGCCCTTCAGTGTTTCCAGCAGTTTTACTACTCTTTTTCTCACTCCATTTCCTATTGGAAACGTCCCCTTTCTGTTTGTTCTGCTGATAACAGATTCTGGCCTTGCGAATAGCTTCATCCATTGTTCTAGGATTGTCAAATTTAATCCTTTCTCTCATATACATGGGTAAACTACTAACAAATCTTTGCACCTTGGCTTTTTCTTCCTTAAGGTAGGGCACATAGCGAAGCAGGGAGGTAAAACGGTTAATAAACTCATCCATAGTCTGTTGTCCTAATCGCAGATCGTGGAATTCCTTTGCCTTTCCATCATAAAAGCGCTCTGTCAAATATCTTTCTTTAAAATATTTCTGGAACTTTTCCCATGTTATGGTTCGTTCGCTTACCCCTTTAACGATTTTAACCTCCTCCCACCACAGGGTTGCTTTTCCTTGTAACTGAAAGATAGCTAATCGTGCCTTCAGGTTATGGTCATATTCATATAGCTGGAAATATTTGTTCATGTTAATTAACCATGCTTCAGCCGATTCCTCTTGTTCCCCATCAAAGTGTGGGGGTTTGATTTTCCGAAATTCCCCCTGTAATTCCACTCTTTGACGTTTTGAGGTCTGCTGTTCGGATGCATTGCCAGATTGATCCTGTCCTTCCTCCGAATTTTCAGGTTCCGCTTGGTAGTGCTATTCCTCTGTCATCCTCTGCTGTTCTGCACTGGGATTGGCTAACGGCGGGTTCTGTCTTTCAGACAGACTTTTTAAAATTCTTTCTTGCTCCATTGTCAATCGTGCATTATCCTCCCGCAACCGAGCCATCTCATTTTTCAGGTCCTGGACTGTCTCCAATATAGCCAGGTTCGTGCTCCGTGTCTCCTCACCAAGCTGTACCCACAGCTCTGGGTTATCTCTAGGATTTGTTGCAGGTCCCTGTTCGGCCGTGGACCTGTGCGGAGCGCTGCTAGCTCACTGCATATTACTGTTACTATCTATTGTCTTCTGTTATTCTTCTTCCCTTTTTTGCCTGGTATAAAATCAGGGGAATATTTGACACAGTGAGTTACTTTGCACATTTTAGTGAAGAAAAAAAATAATCAAATACTATGATTACTTCCACAATTAACATGTTTAAGCTCGTCCCAGAGGTCACAGTATGGGAACCTCTGCTCTGATACCAATTTGTCACGTACCCGAATTTTTTTTTTATTATTAATCGTATTTAATATTCTATTGCTCGTTATGGTTTCTGGTACGAACGCCTCACTGTTCGTTGACTTACCCACATATGGATTTATATGTTGTAATGTATATGAACATATATTGTTTACACAAATGATTGCTGGGAAATTAATTTATCAACGATTATGGTTTTCATAAACCTAGGGTGGCAAGGACCCTTGAGCGATTTGGTTGATTGCTTTATTAAAATTGGGCCGCCATATGAACCTTGGGTGTTATCAGAGTTGACAACCCGAGTCATCTGCTGGCATTCCATTGTAATGACAGGTGGCCATGGCATTAAACACGTCGGCTCGATCACGTGAAGGGAGTGGGCTGGCGTTAAGTCCCCGCCTAACTCTTTACCGCCATGATCAAGGGTGTGGATGGCCCGGGATGGATCCGAGGGCGGAGATGCCTCCAGATGTCATAGCTGAGGTTTGGATGGTATATGACTTGCCCTTCTCGATTAATCGGGTTATTGTGAAGCTCGGTGCCCCTTTGCTCTGCTCCGCGCCACCTCGTTCCAGTCTGAGCTCTTCTGGTAAATTCCTCATGCGCTGAGCGCTCGTTCCTCCGTCGAGCAAGTAATCTTGCACCGATCATCCAACGGTTCATTATATATAAACATATACTACTGAACTCTGGAGGTATGTCACGGATTGTAACCTACCGGCTCTTTTTTTTTTCTGTTGTTCTTTTGCTTTCGGGTAGATGATTATCTTCCTTCATGTGGCGGTGCTAATTGTTCCTTGCCATGGTGTGTGCATGCAGTAGAACCGGTTCGGAGTTCGTTCAGATGAGGAGGCCCTCCTTCAAAGGCTATGGTGCTCCCGGCTCTATACCAGGTGCGTTTCTCCTGGTTGCACGGTATGCGATTTGGGTTACATTCCTTACTCTTTATTTGGTCTACCCGTAGAGGGTCTCCCCTGCGCTGAGCCGTAGCCCAACCTTACCTCACCGTGGTTGGTCGCAGGTGGCAATGGTTGGCTCCCCACTGTACTATTCCGAGCCTGCCCTTGTGCTGGCCATGGGTTCCATCGAAACCCTGGCGCTTTCCGTGGTTAAGGCTAGAGATTCCTCCAGAAAGTGGAAACTGTATTCGCATTTTAACCATTTGTAATTTGAACTGTTATGTTAATGTTGTATATCGAATGGTACTCCGGCCACGGCCGGGTGGTTTACAGAGGTTGGGGCTTCAGGCCCTTTTTTCTTAATTCCTTTTCTAATGATATGTTACAGATATTGGGGCTACAAACCCTGTTGGTTTTCTTTATTGTGAACTGTTACGACCGTATGGTTTTTTTTATCAATTGACTTTAAATCTCCACCACTGTTTCAAGTCGGCTAGGAGATTTCTTTTGCGTCAAGAATGATATGGTTCTGTTGGCCAAAGGCTGTGTAAACTTTCCATATAATGTTCTGGTTAATATTTATACTACGGTTATGCTTTTGATACATGGTAGAAGTTTTATGTACATTCTAATGCATGAAGTCGCAACTCCCGTTACGGTTCTTGCATGGATATTCTATGGCTATCCCACTGGCAGAGTATGCGGCCTCGGTTGTCCGGCCCTATGCTTACTCTGTGGACGGGAATGGTCTGAAATTCCGCTCTTACCAAGAGCCAAATGTATTTCTCTGGTTTATAGTTCAGTTACTTTACCATTTGCTGTTACTTTAACCCCGTGGATGACAGCCTAATGCTGCTGGGTTTTATGTTCGGGGTTCTGTTTGTTAATGCATTATACATTGATACGGTTAACACATCGGCATTCGTATTATTATCACATTAATCTTGGTATTGTTAACACATTATTCTTTGATACACGTTCTGTGGGGTCGCAGTTTGCAGAGGTGTACCGAGGCACTCCCGGTATTCACTATATGTTAGTTACTTCTTTATTAAAATCTCATTGCAGGGTTGTCTTGTATTGCAGGGGTTGCCCGACTCGGAGGGCTTGTCTCCCCTTACCCTTTATATAATTATTCTATATCATGAGTTTAATGCCACATTCGAAAGACCACTGATCTTTCCTAGTAATAGAATTGAGTTATGGAGATTATTGTCTCACTTCGTTGTTTTTCATACCTTTAACTTGTAATTCGACAAGATTCTCTCTCTGCTTTTCCGAACTACTCGGAATAGTAGTGTTGCGATCGGTCTGCTAAAACCAGGGTTTTATTCTTACCCTTGCTCCTGTCATTTGTCAGTGAGACTGAAGCTTAACCTTTCGGGTCTCTGTCTGGAACAAGGCGCAAGCTCCTATACTTAAAGACTAACATCTGCTATCCAGCTAGTGTGCAATTAGGAAGTAGCAATGATATTTTTAAGCAACAATTATCTCCTATATATTACAGATATTTATAGGGTTTAACTTAAATGACTTGCAGATACTTGCAGAGATTTGAGGGTTTCAGTCTTACTTACCTGGCCTCGGCCAGCCCTTAAGTCCCTTAGTAGATCACCTGCATGCAAGCCTGTGCATAACTATTTAGCCGCCCATCCGTGAGACTCGTCCTTCGAGACCAGAGCCTCCCCCCTTGCATTCCTCTTGCCAGATCACTATCCTCAACAAGGTTGCACTGTGTGCTCGACTATCTGGTCCTTACCAGACGTAGTCTTTCATTCACTCTTTTCTTGTCCCTCTGCCTGTCTCTACAGCGCAGATTTTTGCCATCCTCTCCCTTTTTCCCTGGAAGCTTTTCCAGTTAGGGAAGGTGGTTAAAGTCAGTTCCAATAACCGACTTTCCTCCCAAGAGTTGCCAACACTTATCATGAGTATTCTTTATTAAAATATTTTAATGCACATGTAAAATAAAAGAAATACTCTTAAGATCTTTAAAAAAAAAAAAACAGACAATAAAATAGTCTTCCAATGTCATTCTTAATCCAGTCTTTTACCGTAGTGAAATTTAAATATTTACATATTCCCGGGGTCATCACAGTTGACCATGATTACAAACCTAATGTATTTGTATTCAACTCAATGACTAATATTATAAACCTATGAATAATATTATACCCTAGCTATATGGACTTTTAGATTAATAAACCCTAGGGATTGATATTATAAACCAAAGGGAATAATATTAAACCCAAGGGATAAATAATATAAACCCAAGGTATTAAAAACCTAAGATAAATATTATAAACCCTAAAATAAACATTGTTGACCATGGTTTACCATTGTTGAGTTTGATACTGCGACAATTTTGTCACAATGTGACTTTGGACCATTGTTTAACATGGGTGATTTTCACATTGACACAATCTTTGGCACATTGTGACATTGAACCATTGTTAACCATGGTTGACCATGATTGTAAATCTAAGGGATTTATATTAAACCCTAGGATTAATATTATAAACCCTATGAATACTATGATACCCTAGGAATATCAACCCTTAGATTAAAACACCTAAGGGATTGATATTATAAACCTAATGGATTAATTCTGAAACCCCAAGGTATGATAAACCCAATGGAACAATATTAAACCCAAGAGATTAGTATTATAACACCAAGGTATGTAAACCCTGAGATAAATATTATAAACCCTAAAGTAAACATGGTTGACCATGGTTAATTTTCATATAGAGGCAATCTTTCTCACTAAGCAACATTTGACCATGGATCATCATGGTTGAGCATAATCGATTTTCATATCGAAATAATCTTTGTCACATTGCAACATTGGACCACGTTTGATTTTCATATTGAGAAAATGTTTCTCATGATGTGGTTTTGGACCATTGTTACCATGGTTGACCATGATTATAAACTTAATGGACTTATATTAAAGCCAATGTTTTATATTATAATTCCTATGAATAATACTACACCCTACAAAAATTACCACTTAGATTAATAAACCCGACACATTAATATTATAAACCCAAAGGACTAATACTAAAAACCTAAGGGATTGTAAACCCAAGGGATTAATATTATAAACCCTAGGTATATAAGCCCTAAGATAAATGCTATAAACCATAAAATAAACATGGTTCACCATGTTTTACCATGGTTTATTTTCATATTGAGACAATCTTTGTCACAATTGACATTTGACCATGGTTGATTTTCATATTGAGATAATATTTGTCACAATGTGACATTGGTCAATGGTTGCACATGGTTGACCACGATTATAAACCCAAGGGGTTTATATTAAACCATAGGATTAATATATAAACAACCTTATGAATAATATTATACCCTAGGAATATTAACCCTTACATTGATAAACACAAGGGATTGATATTATAAACCCAAGGGACTAATTTTAAAACTCCAAGGTATTATAAATGCAAGGGAATCATATTAAACCCAGGGGATTAATATTATAAACCCAAGGTATAAACCCTAATATAAATATTGTAAACCCAACGCATAATAAACATGACAGATTAAAACTAAAAATCCAAGGGATTATAAACCCAAGGGATAAATATTATAAACCAAAGGCATATAAACCATAAGATAAATGTTTTAAACCCTAAAATAATCATGGTTGACCATGGTTGATTATCATATTGGCACAATCTTTATCACAAACAATATTGGACTATGTTGACCATGATATATTTTCATATTGAGACAACATTTATCACAATGAGGTGTTGGAAAGTGGTTTACCATAGTTTATTTTTATATTGAGACAATATTTGTCACAATGCCATGTGACACCATGGTTGACCATAGATGACCATGGTTGTCACAATATGACGTTGGACCAAGAGACAATCTTTGTTACAATGTAACCATGTTATTGACCATGATTTACAATGGTTTACCGTGGTTATTAACCATGGTTGGCCATGATTGACCATGGTTGATTTCAACATTGAGACAATATTTGTTGATTTTCCTTTTGAGAGAATCATTGCCACAATGCGGCATTGGTTGATTTTCATATTGAGAAAATATTTGTCACAATGTGATGTTGGACCATGGCTGACAATGATTATAAACCCAAGGAATTTATATTAAACAAAACGATTAATATTTTAAACTCTATGAATAATAATATATCCTTGAAATATGAACCATTAGATTAATAAACCCAAGGGATTGATATTATAAACCTTATGGAATAAAAATCCCAAGGGATAGATATTATAAAACCAAGGTATAAAAAACCTAAGGTAAATGTTATAAACCATAAAATAAATATGGTTTACAATTGTTTACTATCGTTCATTTTCATACTCAGACAATCTTTGTCATAATGCGATGTTGTACCATGGTTGACAATGGTTGAACATGATTGATTTTCATATTGAGACAATATTTGGCACAATGTGACATTGGAACATCATTGAACATGTTTGAACATGATTGTCAACCCAAGGGATTTATATTAAACCTTAGGGTTAATATTATAAACCATATGAATAATATTATAGTATATACCCTAGGAATATGAACCTTTATATTAATAAACTCAAGGGATTGATATTATAAATCCAAGGGATTAGTTATAAATCCACATGGTATTATAAATCCAATGGAATAATATTAAACCCAAGGCATAGTCTAACTTATAGACAAAATATATTTTTTAACAGGAATTCACCAAAATCTGATAATACAATTTTATTTTATTTTTTTTAAAATATATTTTTGAATGCATAAATATATTTAGCACCATGGAAAACCCCAGGGGCACTTGGATTATGAAGATTAAATAATTTAAACTCAAGTTTTTAAAAATCTTTGCCAGATTTTGATTAAAATTACCCAGAAAAATGGTCATAAAAAAGGTCATTTCGTTTATAAGTTAGACTAAGCCTTAGACCCAAGGGATTAATATTATAAACGTAAGATATATAAACCCTAAGATAAATATTATAAACCCAAAAATAAACATGGTTGACCATGATTCATTTTCATATTGAGGCAATCTTTCTCATAAAGTGACACTCAACCATTGTTTAGCATGGTTGAGCATGATTTATTTTCATATCGAGGCAATCTTTGTGACATTGCAATGTTGGACTATGGTTGATCTTCATATTGAGAAAATATTTGTTAAAATGTCACATTGGAGCATGGTTGACCATGGTTGACCATGATTATAAACCCAATGGATTTATATTAAACCTAATGATTTATATTGTAAACCCTATGAATAATATTACACACTAAGAAAAGGAACCCTTAGATTAATAAACCCAACGGATTGATATTATAAACCCAAGGGAATAATATTATACACAAGGAATTAATATTATAAATGCTAGGTATATAAACTGTAATATAAATATTATAAACCCTAAAATAAACATGGTTGACCATGGTTGACCACGATTCATTTTCATATTGAGACAATCTTTTTCATAAATTGACATTTGATCATGGTTTATTATGGTTGAGCATGCTTGATTTTAATATCAAGACAATCTTTGTCACATTGCAATGTGAGACCATGGTTGATATTCATATTGAGATAATCTTTGTCAAAATGTGATATTGTACCATGGCTGGCCATGGTTGATCATGATTACAAGCTCAAGGGATTTATATTAAAGCCAATGATTATAAACCCAATGGATTAATATTATAAACCCAAATGAATAATATTAAACACAAGGGATTAATATTATAAATGCAAGGTATATAAACCCTAAGATAAATATTTTAAGCCCTAAAATAAAAATGGTTGATCGTGGTTGACCACAGTTCATTTTCATATTGAGACAATCTTTGTCATAAAGTGACATTTTAAAATGGTTTATCATGGTTCAACATCATTAATTTTAATATCAATACAATCTTTCTGACATTGCAATGTTGGACCATGGTTGGCCATGGTTGATCATGATTATAAACTCAAGGGATTTATATTAACCCAATTATTTATATTGTAAACCTATGAACAATATTACACATTATGATAATGAACCCTTAGATTAATAAACCCAATGGAGTAATGTTATAATCCCAAGGTATTAATGCTAAAAACCTAAGGGATTAAAAACCCAAGGGAGAAATATTAAACCAAAGGAATGAATATTACAAACCCTAAGTATATAGACCTAAGATAAATATTATAAACCCTAAAATAAACATGGTTGACAAGGTTTTACCATGGTTGATTTTCATATTGAGACAATCTTTATCACAATACGAAACTTGACCATGGTTGATTTTCATATTGGGAAAATATTTATCACAATGTGACATTGGACCATGGTTGCGTATGGTTGACCATGATTATAAACAAGGGATTTATATTAAACCATAGGATTAATATTATAAATCCAAGGGATTAATTATAAAATGCTAAGGTATTATAAACCCAAGGGAATAATACTAAACACAAGGGATTAATATTATAAGCCCATGTATAAAGCCTAAATTAAATATTATAAACCCTAAAATAAACATGGTTGACCATGGTTTATTTTCATATTGGCACAATCTTTGTCACAATGCAATGTTGGACTATGTTTGATCATGGTTGATTTTCATATTGAGACAACCTTTGTCACAATGGGATGTTGGAAAATGGTTGACCATGGTCGGTTTTCATATTGAGACAATATTTGTCACAATGTGACCATTGTTGACCATCATTTACCATGGTTAACTATGGTTTATTTTCATATTGAGACAATATTTTTCACAATGCGATATCGGATCATGGTTGACCATGGTTGATTTTGATATTGAGACAATCCTTGTCACAATGCAACATTGGACCATGGTTGACCATTATTGATTATGATGTCGAGATAATCTTTGTCACAATGTGATGTTGTACCATGGTTGATTTTCATATTAACACAATCTCAGTCACAATGCAACATTGGACCATGGTTGACGATAATTGATTTTCATATTGAGAAAAATCTATCATAAACGCTATGATAAATATTATAAACCAAGATATATAAACCCTATGATAAATATTATAAATGCTAAAATAAATATGGTTGACCATGGTTCACTATGGTTGACCATGGTTGAGAATGATTGACTATAAATAACTATGGCTCACCATGGTTGATTTTTATATTGATACAATATATGTCTCAATGCAACTTTCGACTACAGTTGACCATGATCATGATCAACCATGGTTGACCATGATTATAAACTCAACGGATTTATATTAAACCCTAGGATTGATATTATAAACCATATAAATAATATTATACCCTAAGAATATGAACCCTTAGATTAATAAACCCAAGGGATTGATATTATAAGCCCAAATGAATAATAAAACTAATGGATTAAAACTAAAAACCCAAGGTATTATAAGGCAAAGGGAACAATATTAAACCCAATGGATTAATATTATAAACAAGAGGTATACAGAACCTATGCTAGATATTATAAACCTTAAAAAAAAGATTGTTGACCATGGTTGATTTTCGTATTGAGACAATATTTGTCATGATGCAATGTTGGAGCATGATCGACCATTATTGATTTTCATATCCACACAATCTTTGTCACAACGTGATGGTTGACCACGGTGGATTTTCATATTAAGACAATCTTTGTCACAATGGGATGTTGCGAAATTGAACCATGAAATAATCTTTGTCAAAATATGGAAATGGTTGATCATGACTGACCATGTTTGATTTTCATATTGACACAATCTTTTTTACAATCTAACATTGGACCATGGTTGACTATGGTTGACCATAATTGATCTTCATATTAAAACAATATATGTCACAATGTGGCATTGGACCATGGTTAACCATAGTCCAACCTTTCATATCGAAACAATCTTTAAAAAAACTAATAGAAAAAATAAATAAATACATTTTATAGTTAATTACCTTCTTAAAATATAATCCATCAATATTAATTTCATTATAACTTATATTATTATTTAATAAAAAATTCTTATATCGTCATTATTGTCTAACAATTTTTATTTTTATTTTTTCAAAATAATTTTAATGATCATAAGTTCAAGAACTTATAAATTCAAATATAAGAAAATAAAATATATAATTTTTTATTTTTAAAATAAATCTCTCATTCTAGGGAAATCCTAACTTTAGAAATTTATTATTATCATTAAATAGTAATTAATGAAATTATTGATGTTGACTATCCTCACCATTGATTTAAAAAGTCAGCAAAGGTTCATCCACCATAACTTGATATATAAACACCTTCAATTAACTATCTACATTTATTCTTTACAGTTAAAAATGTATGAAAATTAAAACCATCAAGTTGAAAATGAAAACCATCAAGGTGATGTGGATACCTCTCTAAAGTTTAGAGCATTTCAAATTTCTGCATTAAATTCCATTAAATTTAAATCATTGTTAAATTCCATTGAAGTTCTATGTTTTTGAATTTTTTTATATGATACTGTGAATGTGGACAATGTCATGTTTTTTTATAAAATACATGTTTTTGTCATTTTCACCCGCTTGGAGGATAGGGAAAATTTTAAGAACCCCCCCTAAATTTATAAATATAATAAATGGGCGAATATCCATGGTATATAGGAAAAATGGAAGGCGATTTTATCAATAATATAAATATGTATATATAATTTTTTGGCGAATATCTCACAAGGCATGGCGAATATTTTACTCAATTGTAAAATCTTGTAAGATCTTGGCGAGTATTTCACTAAATAATAAAACTTTGTAAAGTCCTAGTGAATCTTAGCATAGGCTACATGCTGGTTTAATTCCCCCATTTAAATAGGCTACATTCCAGGTGAATACCATGGGTCAATACCATGTGCGTGAATACCATGGGTCAATACCATGTGCCATTTTGGTGAGTACCATGGGTCAATACCATGTGCCATTTTTATTTTTATTAATTCTAATATTAGGGTTAATAATGGTTTTTTGCATGGTATTAATAACAATCTAGTCGATGGTATTTGTCCCATAGTATTTTGGCCATAGGTTTCACCTAAATATGACCCATTTTTTGAGTGTTAGAAATGGACTAAATATAAAAAGAGGTTTTATTTATTTACGATACGTCTAGTTTATTTATATTTTTATTTATTTACCATACCTCCACTTTACTTATATTTTTATTTGTTTACACCCTTACATGTATATAATGTGACTTATGGAGTAAATATAAAAATGTTTTATTTATTTACCATACCTCTCATTTATTTATATTTTTATTAATTTACCATACCTCTTTTATAAATATGGTATTTGGCCCATAGGATTCACTTAAATAAAACCTATTCTTGAAAATGGGCGAATGGATTCACTTAAATAAAACCTATTCTTGAAAATGGGCCAATGGAAGGTTGTAAGTCCTAATTTCAAGGGCTAAATTTACCTTTTTTACCCTCTCCCTTAAAATAAGGTGGGCTATTTGAGGTGATTTGTAAAAATGTACTATGATACAAAATATTCGCCCACTAAAAATTTAAAGCCCCTTAATTTCGCCAAAGGGCGAACATTCGCCCCTAAAATTATCCTTGTTGGAGGAGTATCTACCCAAATGATTTATATTAAATAATGGTCAACGTGACTTTGTAAACCAAGTTTACCGCCTATGGCAAGTGAAATCAAACCTCAATATTTTAATAAATTTTCTATTATTAGTCGCTGCCATCTGGAAATGGCGAGGGACTATAGTAATCCATATGCCATGCTATAGCATTAATTCGAGGCGCTGTGTTGTTAATTTAAGCGGATTATGGCAGGGTGACCAAAGTTTTCGAATGCCGCGGTGTTTACCATTGTCGAGATAACCAAAGTTTTCGAAAGTGACCGTGTTTGCCCTCTTATTTGGCCTCTTCCGGAGGCAGAAGAGGTTAGACCATAGGTTTATTTAGCTTTACCGTGTTTATTATCTGTGGCGGTCGAAGAATTCATATTAATGTTACAGGTATGTTAACATTAGTTCGCGTTTGTTTGCAGGTTTGTTTGCAGGTTGGCTATAATAGGTTTGTTTGCAGGTTGGAAGGTGTTGTGCATGAGGTGGTGTACGTGTCGATGCAAGGTGGTGTAGGTGTTCTGATGGCCTCCCTCCCTTGTTTCCTAACTGAACTGATTGGGTTGGCAAAGCCTTTCGTCAATTGGAAATTGGATGGTCTTTCATGTCGGTTAGAGGAGAGCTCGCAAGCAAGAAAATCATGGCAGGAAAGTTCTTAGTCTCCAGTTCGCAAGAGAACTAGGTATCATCAACAAGGGGGATATCATTCCTGTGCCTGATGTCCTCTCAACTCAGGTTGACTAGTGGTAATGAGGGGAAAGTGATCTTGGGTATGTGAGGCGCAAGCAGCTTCTCTTTCAAATCCAAGATCTAGGACTTCAATACCTGGCTTAATCGCTAAGCCGGGTAGAAGACTACACTACCTATGAACCAACAACATACGAGAGTCTGCAGCACCAGAGTCTTCACCTTTGTGAGTTCACACCCCGTGCGGCAAGGAAGAGTGACTGCAGGGTCTGGCAGACAGACTACTGTGTTCATCAGCGTCCACTCCAGGGGTGGTGGATATGTCAATTGGGATTGTATGGGAAATAGTAGCCAAATTACCCTCCGTAACCATGTCTTCAATATAAATCAGATTTGGGCCACTATGAGAAGCCACCAAGCAAGATGGCGCAAGACCCAAATGAGGAAGTTCAGGAAGAAACAACGACCTATGATGGAAATCATCCTAAAGACGATCCAGCCCTGATGGAACTTCACGAATGGCTTCATCAGATGCCAATACGATGTCCATAGCATCTATACAAGGATCAAGTGCAGCGGACCAAATGGGAGATTTTTACAGTAGAGAAAGAGGCCATTTCATGAAGTTTCTTCCCTGGGGCAAGGTATCTCCTCCGCTTGATGGATCCATCATGAAAAGGCAGAGATGGGAAATTGGTTCGACTCTAAGATAAGACAAGCCCTCAATGAGACCTTTGAATTATGGGTTTGCTACCAGGCCTATTTATCTAAAGTGAGTATCCCCAATGGCGAATATCGACAGGGACCTCCAGTTCCTACTTCGAGCCACTTCCTGCTTCGAACGGACCTAGAACTGGAGACTCTGAAACTAGTTCAGCAACAGGATAAGGGGTTTGCTACCCTTGCTTCTCTCACCCGTGCCTATGCCTAGGTGCCTCCACTACTTGTTCGGTTGCAAATGGATAGGGGAGGGGCAGAACAGGGAGGATAGGTCGGGCAACATTTGTAGAACCTGTTTGCTGCAGAAACCACTACTGTTGCTGCAGAAACCACTACTATTGCTATTGTTGGTGGGGGTTAAGGTAAGTCAGGTCATTTGTACGTGGTAGCTGCTAATTATTCATTGTGTACACATTTCATTCTATTCAGCATTATGCATGCAACGTCCGCTACGTGTAAGTTACTTTTTCTGTTATATAATAAAGTTAGAAATGATTTCGTGGTTACCTCGCTTCGACTTTTATTTTTGCTTCAGCTCCACTACATTGGTCTATATCAGGTACTGTTTATGTTATTACATTGTTTTGATATATTTTAGCCTCTGTAGGATTTGAGTTTTTTACGTTGGCTATGTATGATTTCAGTTGGGTTTGAGTTTTTTACCTAGGCTGTGTATGATTTCATTTTTTATCTTGGCAATGGTTTTTTTTTGTTTGAGAACTGTTTATCTTGCAAACCATGATTTGTTTTTTTCCTTAGTTATCATTATTGTAAGATTTGTCTAAGATAGAAATTCCAGGAAAGCACGAAGATGAAGGATTTCTTGAGGGCAGGAAGATCAGTGGAAGAATCAGAATGGTCACTAGTCTCAGAGGACAAAATGAAATCTAGTTCCTTGATCTATACATTAGAATCTATAGGGGAATGAGTATCAATATTAATATCATTACGATCATTAGATTCTAGAATGAAATCTCAAAATGTAGGTTCTAACATTCCTATTTATAACCTTTCTAGCTAGGAACCTAAACCTTGAGGGCCCAATCTATATCTTCCCCAGATTTAAGTCAGGTTTTCAATGGCTAGGGCACAAATTTCTAAATGTATTTTCAGACCTATTTTTTCACTACTAGCACAGAACTTCTAATCTCATTTTCACCAACAAGGTAATCTTCGGCAAATATTTCAGAGCTGCTTTATGGGACTGAGTTTTCACTACTAGGGCATCATATTTTGCAAAATTGCTAAGCTCATTTTCTGTGCCCCTCCTTTGCGTTTATCTTGTGTTGTGAAACTCCTCTGCGGCTAATGCCCTTTAGCACACCATCCAATAAATGGGCGTAGTTGGGGGAAGTTAGTTGCGACTTACCTGCTCCGCCCCTGTCCTTCGTCACTGATCTCAATAGGTAGGTGAAAAGGTTTCTTTGAATTGCAAGTTGCATAATGACCGAATAAGAAAGATGTTCAGAGCATCTGATTTATTACCATTTTCTGTACTATAGAATCCACTGCCAATTGCATGATGATAAATTGTGGATCAACCATGCAAGCTTACCCTTTTAATAATCCCACTGTGTGGAGACAATATTATAGTGAGGCTATTTGTAATTCCTAGGCAAGTTATGCTATCCACAAGTGTCCCAATTCTTGTAATTGGGGCAGGGGTTCCTCTGGTGCGGGATGGAGGTTTGTGTTTTATATCAGATTAGCTTGCCTTTTCATTTAGATGCAGGAAGGGGAGGCCCTGCAGCCATGGTAGACCCTATGAATCTTCGACGTTAGCTTTTTAGGAGGGGCACTTTTCACATTCTCAACGGTGTGAAGAATACAGAATCTAGTAATTTTGCTTCGCCAACTGTATCTAGGATCATATGTGTATATAATGGTGAAGGCTGACAGTTTGTGGTGTTTATCTATGGCACACGCCACATTCTAAATAAATATAAGCCAGAAAACATGCGTGTTTACATTACTATTTCTCTTTCAAATAGTATTTTTGGTTTCTGCTACATTTATGCTCTTCTTGCAGAGACCACGCCAAGCGCTACACTTGGTGCAACAAGTAAAACAAAGTTTTGATCAAGAAGATCTGTTCTAATCAGGTTACAAGCTTGTATAATGTACACATCATTGATTACGCAAAATACATTAGCTTAAACACTCGTATTAACTAAGCACTACTAGTATAAGGTGTTATGTTATATGAGTTATAAGCTCTACACATTATATAAATAAGAAACACATACGGATTATGCATATTACTAGTACCCGTGTAAGTATTGGTAATGAAAGAGCTTGATCAATACTGCTTCATAGAGTTGTTGTAAGCTATTATGATTAGCTTGAACGAAGAGCTTGAACGGCCCATGTAACTTGTATTCCCATGATAGCTATGACTAAGCTCGTCTTACTGTAACACATCACGTATTAGCTATGAATCAATGGGTTACTCATATTTCATTACCTATGATTCTATCCATAAAGGTTGTGTTAGCTATGATACTAACTTAGTTCAAAGAGGTGTGTATTCTATTAGATTCTACTTCATTTACCATATAGTTTCAAACATAGTTGATTACTTGAATCTCTATACTTATACGGATTCAACAAGGATTAGCAGTGTGTACATAATCAATGGTTCTAGCTTGTACTTAGCTTAGCAACTATACATGCCTTAGCTCTGATTTGAATTGCTTTCAAGGTGGATCAATCATGCAAGCATACCCTTTTAATAATCCCATTGTGTGGAGACACCCTTATAGTGAGGCTATTTTGTAATCCCTAGGCAATTTATGGTATCCACAAATGTCCCAATTCTTGTAATTGTGGCAGGGGTTCCTCTGGTGTGGGCTGGAGGTTTGTGTTTTATATCATATTAGCTTGCCTTTTGATGTAGATGCAGGAAGGGGAGGCCCTACAGCCATGGTAGACCCTCATCTGGTGAAGGCTGACACTTTGTGGTGTTTACATATGGTGCACGCCACATTCTAAATAAATATAAGCTAGAAAACATGCATGTTTACATTACTATTTCTCTTTCAAATAGTATTTTGAAGATTTGTTCCTCAAGATTGATTTTGATAAAGTCCTACACAGAACTTCGAAGCTCATTTTCAGACCTAATTTTTCATTACTCACAGCTGATTTTTAACCCTGAGTTTGTCCCTGAATCTTTTGTTTAGTAAATCAGTCATATATAAAATAATATTGGTTCTTTTTATAACATAATTGTTTTAGTCAATTCCTTTGCTTTATTCACTTATATTTAAAATTTCTATGCACACACTATGACATTGTGCTGTAGTAGTTGTGATAGTTGTGGGTATCTTTCTCAAATTCATAATTGTACTAATAGAATTTTCCCTAATTTTTAGGTAGTCTAATAGGAACTTTCTCCATTTTCATAATTTCCAACCATTTATAGTTAAGGAGGAAATTAGTTGCGACTTACCTGCTCCGCCCCTGTCCTTCGTCACTGATCTCAATAGGTAGGTGGAAAGGTTTCTTTGAATTGCAAGTTGCATAATGACCGAATAAGAAACATGTTAAGCTCATAAGTTATGTGTGTCTAATTGGTTCGAATCCATAGATAACAAGAAAGCATGGTATTCAAGCTTTAAGCTGATTACTAGTATGAACAGGTCATAGTGTTTACATAATCTTTATACCTATCTTATTAGTACAAACAAACAGGCTATGAACACGATACCAGTAAGCTGAACATGTATTGGCATCTTGGTTCCATAAGGCTCAAGCTTAGCCTAAGTAATGGATTTAGTTATGCTTATAGCTCATATGGGCATCTTGATTACACTATTACAATGTGTACAAGCTATGTGAGTGAATTAGGTAAAGTAAGTACACTCTAACCTTTAGTACTAGCTCTATTGATTACACCAATGTAACTCATATTCAATGATTAATATGAGGTTAGTACTCAAGCTGCTAAGGTATAATACTATCTATGTTGGATAAGCAGTTCCATAATCTATACTATCACTGTTGTAATCAGGTTACAAGCTTGTATAATGTACACATCATTGATTACGCAGAATACATTAGCTTAAACACTTGTATTAACTAAGCACTATTAGTATAAGGTGTTCTGTTATATGAGTTATAACCTCTACACATTATATAATTATGATTAGCTTGAACCAACAGCTTGAACAGCCCATGTAACTTGTATTCCCATGATAGCTATGACTAAGCTCGTCTTACTGTAACACATCACGTATAAGGCCGCCATCGACTCACTCATTCATATGGGTGAGGTGATTGAACCAAGGATTGACCTTAACATCAAGGGTGAGCAAGCGAACTCTCGACCAAGGCTTGGTAGGGTAAGCCTGCCAAACTCTCGACTAAAGGCTACCATCGACTCACTATTCATATGGTGAGGATGCGCTTTAAGGCTTGACCACTATTTACCCACCCACCCCAATCCCCAAGGGGCCGCCATCAACCACTATTAGCCAACTCACAATCACAACAATTGCATTCGCAATTGGCACAATAGCTGGTCTTGTAACAGCTGTAAAAGAAATAGGCGGTCAATATGTGATAAATATCAAGGATGGCCAATCTCAAAAAGACAAAGCTACGGTATATACAAATCCAATCATTTATACTTTTTAACATTTACTTAAAAGCAATTACATTTAACACTAGTACATTTTGCAATTCAGGTTTATCTTTTCAGTACATTTCAAGCAATTTTCAAATCCATAAAAAAACAAATTTCGAAACAAGAAGCACCAATGGTGCTGTTTCGGAATGTTGTCAGAGGAAAAGAACATGGATTGCTATTCTCTTGCAAATCCACCTTGATTATAGCCGTCACTTCGAACATAGTACTTGTAGACCTAAGCAAACTAACTGTGTCAACAACAAAGGTTGTTTCATAGTCCACAAAATATAAATTCTAATTCTTTATTTGTTGTTGTCCTAAATTATGCTCCTTCATTTAACGTCCTCCTAGCACTTTTTATTACAATATCTAATGCTAAAATTGTACTAAAACATGAACCAGGTTAAAGGAATGTTGACGATAGCAAATATACATGCAGAACCTTTTGTTACAATCTGCAACAATTGCTCTCTTCCCACAGATACATTTGGAACAGTTTTCACGAATCAACTTAATTGTTCCACATGCAGAGAGTTAACCACGTATCGACGCAGTTTACAATTTCATTTCATTATCCAAACAGAGGCAAATGTTCAGTACAAGTGCATTCTAAAAGACAGTTTGCTGCTAGAACTTTGTTCATCTTTAACAGATCTAACATATGAAAAATATCTAGAAGACATTGCTGATGTTACATACAACTTACGAGATTTCCACGTACACAATAGCTTTGTGTTGGATAGTTTGGATGTCATTGTGCATATAGATTGACATATTTCACCCTCTGTAGGATTTGACTTTTTCAGTTTTCATGGTGTATTTCTCTCTAATCTGAAGTACACTCTAGGAGTGCCTCATCTCCTAGATGGCTTCATAAACACAATTGATGTATAGAGTGACTTTCAGATGCACATTTAACAGTTACAACTAATGTTCTTGTTCTTGTAATAATTAGGCTCTCTTGTAAAGATGTTTTACTGGCAGCAACTTTGTTTTCACTATCAAAAGACAAACTAGGTGAATGGGAGCAATGACTTGATTATTGCATTGTTGAGATATCATGCTGTGAGGGTCATGGTAAAATTCCCTTGTTACAGTTGCATGTTTTCGTTTTGATTCCTGTAGCTGAAACCATAAGGGATAGGTAAACAAGAAATCACAGGCATATAATCATCATTTGGTTGAATGACTTAGTAGTTAATTAACTGATTCGACAAAAAGGCAGGAGAAGCAAGGGTATATGAACCAGTGGCCCTTTTCATAGCTTAGATAGCCACATTACATTTTTGAAAGTGTTTCAATGCAAGATCAAAGCTCTCTTATATCTGAAAAACACTTATATCTTGTCCGTGTTACTGGTAGCCTGCTCCATCAACATATGAGGAAGTTTTTAAGAACATGTTTGACTACATAGACCGCTTATTTTTAATAGTGAGGCCAAGGAAGTTTTTGTACATGGCAATTGGTAATTGAGTTAGTTACCTTAGGTACTCCACCTTTAATATTTGACATTAAATATTTAGTGTTCACATCTTTTGGTAAACTTTTACTGAGCATTGACTTTTTGTAACTGTACATGGTGTTGCACAACGTTTTTGTGCTACAAAAGATGTAGCTGAAGCAATAAGTTTGTCTTCTATTGAAGAACTACTTAATACCCCTTCAAAGCGAGTTGTCTTAAATAAGATTCAAGTAGAAATTCAACATTTCTGATTTACATTGTGCATTTTGCAAAAGAAGTAGCTGAAGCAATAAGTTTGTCTACTATTGAAGAACTACTTAATACCCCTTCAAAGCGAGTTGTCTTAAATAAGATTCAAGTAGAAATTCAACGTTTTTGATTTACATTGTCCATTTCTCAGAGTACAGAAGAAGAAATATTAAGAAAAGAGTTTGAGGCAGAAGGTAAAGTTATGGCCTTAAAAGAGAAATCAGAAGTCCATGACTCAAATGTCATTACCCCTAGGACAAAATTCATGGCCACACTGTCTATAGCTATGTAGTACTATGTACATTTAAGATTAAACAATGACCTGGGATGGCAGAAAATAAAGGTTTGCATTATCCTCCATTTCCCAAGGCAATATTGATATGTTACCGCATAATCTTAAAAGTAACTTTCATCTTTTTTAGGAAGCTAGAATTGCTGATGTCTTGTAATCTTGTTTGCCTTTCATGACTAATTCATATAATTGCGATTCGTTTCTACATTTCATCTCTGATGTGTGCTGAACTGCTTTTTTTAATTCAATCTTGAAGGTTATAGTGTCTGATGCAAATGTTCATGGTGAGGGGGAACACAAAGTCATGTCCTATATACGTCTCCAAAGAAACCTCCCTGGTTCCAATCCAAATACGCGTCACTGCTTGTATGGATTAGTAAGTGCTCTGATTTCTAAAAAGAATGGCATTGCTTGAACCTGACATGTGGTATTTTAGGTTAATTGCTTTATATTTAGCTAATGATGATTTTATTTGATAACATACATTTACTTTTGTGTATAATTTGTATGATTTTAAAAGCTGCTTTTGCAACTCCAGGATGCAGATTTAATTATGTTGGCATTGGAAACTCATGAAATCCACTTCTCAATTTTAAGAGAGGTTTTTGACTTCTTTGCAACATAGACACTGATATTTTGTTTTCGGATATTCTGAGATTACTATGCAAGAGATAGCTCTGCCTCTGAGTATATACCTAGCAGTTTCTCAACATCTGGACCTTGCAAGAGTACTTGGAGTGTGACATGAAGTTTTTGTGGGGAATGATTTCCTTACGCACATGCCTACATTAGAAATCTGTGAGGTTTGTACAGACAAATCACAAAAAATCCTTTACTAATGGCTTTGTTATATTGGTGTTTCCCCTTTAACTAGTCATCATTATTTTATTGGGAAATTATATTCCTTGTTGTGAACTGAATTTTACAGAAAGTGCTAGTGTGGCTGTATTGTATTAAAGAGGATGCAGTGAAACTTGCTGATGGATGTTAACTGACATAAGAAGTCTCAGCAGCTCAGTAGATAGCTACAGTCCCAAAGGTACACACAATCACCTCCTGTTCTATATCCATTTTCATTGTTCAACATGCCATTATGATTTTGTGACTTGTAGTTGCATTGCATTACTAAACATAATATTGAACTCTGGTATCAAAACTGTGCATTGGATCTCAGCTCAGTAGACCTTCGCAGTCCCAAAGGTACACATAATCACTTCCTGTTCTATACCCCGTTTTCCTGAGAAAATTGTTTAAACATTATCCTGTTCAGTCAACCTTCACTTTCTCTGCAAAACTGTTCCCAATTCAGTATGACAGAATATAGTCCCACTTGACTGAGAAAAGTACAACTCTAGCACTTAGTTAGCTACAGTGGTACAGTGGATTGCAGAACCTGGCCATACTTAATATCATAATAACAAGCCTAGGTTAAGCTGTCTTTGACTGGTCAGTGGATTGATATACATTCACAATGACTGATCGTAACGTACAGCAGGTTCTTTTTTATCTTGGCAATGGTATTTTGAACTCTGGTGTCAACACTATGCATTCGATGTTAACTGACATAAACAGTCTGAGCAACTCAGTAGACATATTATGATTCTGTGACTATCACTAAACATAATATTGCATCGAACACTTAGCCGTCATCATGTTTACTTCTGGGGGTTTGGTTGAAAAGTTTGTGATAAGTTCTACCGTGCAAAGGCAATAACCATAGACCTGTTCCTCTAGCTATCATCTAGAAGCAACTGTGGGACATGAAGTACCAGCATCTAAAGGTTGAAGGTGAGGCTCAAGATGAAAAGGCTAAAGGCTGATTCCATCTGTTGGACTTGGCTTAAGGCAAAGACATCCATATTCTTTCAGAAGGTTCAAGTTGAAGGGCAAAGGCTAGAGTTGAAAGGCAAGAGGGTAAAGGCATCTGGCTTCTGGTTCCTGCCTAGCTAAAGGTGATAGGTTACAGACTTCATCTTCTGCTGATAGATTATAGGCTAGCATCTGTGTTACTTGGTGATGAAGGCAGAAGTTGACAGGCTCCTTCATGGGTCAAGGCTTAGAAGCTCAGTTTTGCAGGATGACCAATTCAGTTTGACAGAATCATCATCTAGTTCAGTTCTCAATGCTAGGACTTTCTGCCTTGTAGCCTCCCTTGTTTTGTGAGTAACCTATCTTTTGAGTAATGATATTCGAACTTTTTACTTTGATAATATTTTGTTTACAATCTTTCTTTTGAGTATAAATAATATTCAAACCTAATTTTCGACCTCTAGTGGTTTGAAATATAAATCACAATTCAAACCTTACTAAATTCGATTCTATTTTGTTCCCATTTTTCATAATTGAAACTTGACTCTCAAATTCAAACCTATAGTGTGAAGGGTTGAAATTGGAAATATAATCATATTTGTGTAACATTTTAAATTAATGAAATTAGATCATTAATTAATAATACATATTAATTTAATTGTTAATAATAAGTTGATTGGTGAGTGATTAAAACATTTAGTCCTCGTCAAATTTATCAAGAATCCAAGTCTTTCACATTCTTTTGTACTACATCAACCATTCTCGATACATTAAAATAAAAAGATATTAATTTAATAAGTTATTAATTTCCTTAAATGATGTAAAGAGATGTAGATAGGTTTCTTAAATTGGAAAAGTTGTAAGAGGAATGTTTTTGTAGACATTTATATCATATGTTTTTACCTTTTGAATTTTGGGATTATAATGTATCATATTAAGGGGTTTTTCAATATTTTTGGTTTTGTCTAGAATTTTGTTGTAGAACACGTATTTGTGATGTGATGTTAATTGCAAACTTGATATTGATTGATTGCAAATCAAGCTATGATTTAAATATAAATATAAACAACTTAAGAGCTTAAATACAAATTTAACAACATCAAATGAAATATGCATCATTTGTTTCAATAAGTTGTTGATGTAATTATAAACATTCAAAACTTTAGTCATTAACTTCATGCTAATAACTTGTGTGTAAATAGATTTAATTGAATGTAACAACATTAACATGCATATATACATAGCAGTCAATTAATGGTTGTTGCCAATAGTAAGTATGTGCATTGTCAATGGATGATGAGACATATACAAGGTTGATCATCATTAACAAAAAAGTAGAAAGAATATTATACATGCTATGTAATGGATTTGTTTCGAATTATACATAATGGCTTAGTAGTTCAACAAAATAGGACTTATATACATAGAGATGTATTAGATGGTGAATAACTAAACGTATGTACAATAAAATTATGTGTTGTCATATAAATCTAATTGAAAGTCAGTAACTAATCATATATAAATGATGAGGCATGACATCAGCAACACCAATTGACGTTCATTGTGGTTCTAAGATGTGAAAGTTGTTCGTGCCGTTCAACCCATATTTTCCATTGTGCATCTCTTTCATGGATCTAGATTGTTTCTTTCAGTATTTTCTTTATCTTCCTTAGCAAGATAATAGTTGGACAGAAATGTTAAAGAGGTAGTCACTATGGGGGCATGAACCTCATTTGTATATCTTACAAGGTAAGTTATTGCTATTGAATTTCTCAGCAATATTCATAGAGCATGTTTAAGTAGTCTGTATCCATATCTCTTGGTCATGAAAAAAGAGAAATGGTAATTTTTAGTGGAAGTGTACGGTGAAAGAATTATGTTTATAAATAAAAATTAAAGTCAAAGTAAACATGAAAATATTTATAAATAAGAGTAAAACAACATGAGGTTAAATGTAATAGCAAGAAATTTTATGCGAAATTTCGATAAGTAGCAAGTGATGTTTACCATTGGTAAATTTGGAAGAAAGAGTGTATGGTTGGCAAGAGCGTATTCTTATGCATAGATTTTGATGTGAATAATGGTTCCTCTTGTTGTATGCCATGACCTTCGTGAGATGTGTGAGAACGGAAATGTTGGATTGATTCGAAGGCCTAACAATGACCTTACTCTTGAAATGGCAGTGAATTTTAAACCTTGGTCTTCTTTGAGGCCAGTGTCTATTGTTTCTTTGTCTAACGTCATTCCTTGTGACTTGTGTATTGTTAAATTCCATGCCATTTGAAGTGGTATATGTCAATGTGCACACCTTGTGATAGGGGAAATGGGTACAGATGCTGGGTGTGAAATGTCTCATGGTCTTCCTTTATGTTGGTTGAAGTAGACTACCATGAAGGATGCCAAATTTTGGGGCTTCGAGTTAGGTGCATAAAAGATTGAAATGACTTTGCCAAGTGCATCATTAACAAGGCCTGCATGTCACTAGAAATCACTAGTGAGTATAAATTTATGTTCAATGCATAAGAGTACCTTTATGTCTCAATGTCCATATTCTGTTGTAGTAGAAATTTGTTTCCTTTGTTTCTTTGCAAGGCAAAGCACTAGTGACATGTTTAATCTTTTTAGCATAGTTTTATTATGCAAAGAAACTAAGTTTTTTGTTGCATATATGTGCATAGAGTCTTGAAATGTTTATTACTCTTCATGCGTAAGAGAGGAATTTCTCCTTCACATTAGGAGTTTCCAATCTTCTAGTGTAGGTATTCCATTTATGAGGTTTGTGAGGATTTGGTGGAAAGAAACCTGGGAAGGGTTAACACTTTACTGGCAAAAAATAGTTGAAAGTGTTATGAATATGTCAAAGCTGAGCCAAAGTGAAGTGCCATGTGATTTCGCAACATATAGAAGAATGTTCTTCACAAGTGGTAGCTGGCCTAAATCTCTGACAAGGAAAATGGAGAGATTGCCAAATGTTGCATTTCAATGAAGGGGGAATGCCTCTCTTAGGTGATCGTCAATGAGTGAAATAAGTTTTGGACTAATGAAGCTCATCTCATCAATGAGGATGTACTCTACAATGCAGAGATTCTCTTGCATGTGTAGGAGCGACCGTCCTTTAAGAGGATGCATTGATTGGATAGGGATCTCAAGGGCAGAGTGGATTGTAAGGTTATTTATGTTGAAAGTTGTAATGCTGGTGGGTGCAAGTAATAGAAAAGGATCTATTATTTTTAGGGAGTCTAACATAAATGGATGTTGCAAAAATTTAATTAAATAATATTTTCCTATCCCAGTTCTCCCTTGTATGATGATTCTTAGTGAGGGTTTTGGTGAACGGTTTTTGAAGTGAGAAATAACAATGGTAAAAGTTGTTTTTTGTGTGAGAAAGAAGGTCTGAACTTGTGGGAGGGTTTAAAAAGGATGATGTTGATTTTGAGTATTTATACGGTTGAATTCAATGAAATTTCCAGCAGTTTGCTGGAAGTGGAGAGGGATAGAATTATGTGACCAATTTTGGTTAGCATCAAATTCGTGATGGACAATCATTTCAAGGTCATCAATTTCAATGTTGTAGCCTGGGTGGAGGTGACAAAGGATTTTCCATTGATTCATTTGCATGGGGTCAGGAGGGGGTTTGTGTGTTTTCAATTTCTCGATGAGCATTCCATGGTGTATATGTCCCTTTATTTTGTTCCCAGTGTGAAATTATTTCCTCATCAGTGGATCCAATGTCATTAGGGAGTGTACATAAAAGGAAGTACAATAGTAGTTCACTCCAAAAAAAGGTGGCATAACAATGATCACTGGGGGAAGGGATGGTAGTATATTGATGAAAGACATGTACAATCACTGGAGGGAATATGTGATTCCATCGGTTTTGTTTTCGGAGAGTAGAAAATAACCAAGAGAAGGAAGATTTGAGGAGGAGCAACAATTCTAATGAGGTAGGTATATTCATGTATGAACGAATGAAGATTGGTGGTGTAAGGGGATTTTCATAATCATGAGAAACACATCTAAAGAAACTTTTATTAACATTCAAAGAAATAAATGTGTGACTGCAGAGTGAGAGTGGTATTTTTTGTAACATATGGCATATTTATTTTGCGTCAATGTGTCTATCTGCAATGGTTTATGTAACGAGTTTTTGGATGATAGTAATAGTAGGTGCTTCTGGAGTGATGTTGTGTGAGATACATGATAACACTTGATGGTAGATCTCTGATATTGTTTCTTCTTTTGTTGCATACTTTGAAATAGAGCTTAAAAGAACATGGATTTATAGAACTGGTTGACAATCAACATTTTTTCTCTAAATAGAAAGTGGATCAACATTTTGGATATTCAATCTATCATCATTGCAGAAGGGGCATATGTTTTCTAACCTTTATAGTCAATGAATAGTGAAGATGTGGAGTTTAACTCCCACGGTACTCCATATCAACAACTAAGAACATTATATTTTTTGCTAAGGCATTAAGATTCATGACGCTTTGTGTGACATTGAATGAAGTTAACAAGCTATTAATAGTCTTTAGATTGGATCGACGTAGAGATTGATGTTATGTCAAGACGTCATGGGTTATAAATTGCTAATTGGTGAAGCCCAGGATTGAAATGTTAGGTGTGTCACACATTCCAGGAAATTACATTGTGATTAAAATATTGTTGAGCATCGGCAACTTTTTTTACATTGTTCTAATTGAGAGTCTCCATATTTTGTGGATTTTGCAACCAAAGGAATCCATTTATGTGTGTGGATCCTCTATGTTTCCATCTGTACCTAAATCTAATATGAAAGTCAAATTTGGTTCAAACATATTTGCAATGTATAATTTAATGCAAAGAGAAATGGTTATAAAAAAATACCTGCACCAATAATCAACTGTGTGGAGGCCTTTTTTAAGACTTCTTCGAGGAAAATTGTAAATCTACAATGCATATATTGGGATGTTAGCTGTGGGTTTTTAATATGTTTTGAATTCTCCATTGTTAGTGGTTGTTTGAACTACAGGGAACATTAGTAGTTATGATCAGGTGAAAGGCATGCCTTTTGGTATCAATTGCACTGAGCGTGAAGAAGATTGTCATGCTTCCAATTTATTTGATCATGTCAGTTAGTTGACACCGTTGCTTGTTCTAGAAAGATTGCATACCTCGTAAGCCTATGTTGATGGTACTGGACCCGCCAACATGTCAAGGGGATCTCCTCGGTAAGTAGTCCTAGCAGTGGGTCGTAAGTTAATGCCTTGACCATGATGTCGCACAGAGGTAAGTAAGATAACTATGTTAGTAGCAAGGGTGTGATTGATTCAGTGAGTCAAACAAGGTGTATGAGAGGTTCTAACACATAAAGGGGAGATGACGGTGAAGGTGAGTTCCAGGTTGAAAGGGATCAGTCCAACTCAGCTACGAACACAACACAAAATGACATGCACAACTTCTGGTGGAGCACTCCACTCGATTATGGTAGTCACAAAATACAAGGTAAGATACGATGTACAAAACTCATGGATCAGTCCAAGATCAGTGAAACGGTTGTTAGAACAAGGTTCATGTGAAAGATTTGTCTGGTGTCCAACAGAGCATTCGACATAGACGAGACAACACTAACAACATATACATCACATTAACAACAAGATTCATATAATTTCATACAAATCAGTTCATGCACAAATACATAAGTTAAACAACGTATATCATTAAGTCAACCAGAGCAGTCCAACTACAATAACAACATATGCATGAAAATGTGTTGGCTCCTATTATATAAAGAAGTGTAAGTCACAATCATACAATACATCCATTTAAAATTGCTAGCCCCAACAGTGGAACGTTACAACCACATCCGTATGCTCCTCCAAAGAGATGAACTATCTCTATGCAGTGGAGAAGCCAAGGCCTGTTACAATATTGTCCAAGATTTATCCAAGATAGTCTTATCAAAAGCTTCGCTGACCAAAGGCCTCTATAATGAGTTATGAGGAACTATTTATAGAAAAGGGTGGGGTGACCCTTGACATTCCCCTTTGTAAAAGTTCAACTACCTTGATGACTCTTCACCTACTCTATGGTTGTTACATCCAACCATTGACACTTGACTTACGCTTGACATGACTCAACATTATAATGCACATGCGCTCATGTGAGACAACATGGTTTGAGCAAACCTTGTAAGACATCACTAACACTCGGTCTACTGCGATGAGACCAACTCTTTGACATGGTTGTGATGGTGAAGGTGGTGAGTTGATGCCAATATAGGTCATCTGTGATGGTGTGCATGCACCTCATGGTAACATCTTTCTGAAGTGAAGTCTTGCCTTTGTTGTAGCCAGTTCATTGATTCGGCTCCTTCATCCAACTCGCCTACTAACATGTGCATGGTCTTCTTGGGTATGGTTGAACCAGCAACACATTGATGCGTAGTGTTTGTGGTGATCTTCAAGTGTGTGTTGGTGGTCATGCGCAACAGCTTGTCGAAGTACATGTTCCACCCGATTTGGACTTGCTTCTTGTCTTCACCTTGGTGAGTGTGTTGAATGGGTTGGATTGCATGCATGCACTCAACGACATGAAAGTTGTTTAATCCATTGCATGCGATCAACAACACTGCTCACCATGTTTGCTCTGTGTCAGCTGCTAGGATGGATCTTTAACTTGTATAGGCACAGTTTCATCCATGAGTACATGTTGCATCCACTATTGTTCCTATTTCTATTACAACACATTCGTCTGTATATGTAGCTTCATGTTCTTCCTAAGTTGTTGCTTCAGCACATGCAACTCCTTCTTCGTTCCATCCTCTGGATTCATGCGATATTCATGTCGTTCCGTCACTTCATAGTTGGAGTCTCCAAATTTTATTTCATCATTAATGGAATTGCTTGAGCCTGCAACCTTGTTCTACCTCCATTTTGTCAACAACCCTCCTCTTGCATTCGTTCCATTTGGTATGATGTCTTCAGCTATTGTTCATGATTCTACTTGTTTTGATCTCCTGCGGTCATATCCTAATGTCATTTTCTATGAAAAACTTGATTTTTTCATGGGTAGGCAAGTCCATGGACACTTGATCGACTGCATCCCCATGTGTGCTCTGAATGGTGTCTTCGTCTCTCCTCTCCTGAAAACCATTGTACCTGTACTTCGAAGAGGCAGATGAACATCTGGAATACCTGGAGACATGGAAACACTCATGGTAAGCAATCTATAAGTCAAAAACCAAAATGAACATCAGAACTAACTTGCAACATAACTGGGTGCATGATCATGAAGGTTACATAATTTTGGCTGAGAGGTTAGGAGACCGACTACCAAGATTGCATGAGGCATAGCCTGGGCTATTGGGAGACTGGATGACTACTGGAACTGCACAACGCATAGTCCAATCTAGCTACTGACTATTGGGATTGCATAATGCACAATTCTAGCTGGGAAGGATTGCTGGCCTAGGGACAGATTTACACAATTTATTGCGCCAAGCCGCCATTGTCCTCGAGAAATGTACAAAATAGTCCTAGAGGCCATTAATGGGTAGGAATGCATAAATATGAAGAGGAAGGTGAGATTTCCTTCCCCAGATTATGCAATGTAGCCTCGGTGAAGGCAGAGTCCAGGCCAAGGTTGGCTCGACTCCCCGACGGGCAACTGAAAGCAATTATGACAGTAAATGCATGGAAACACTAAGTGATAGCAGAAGTGATTGACAATGCATGAAAATATGAATGAAAGATTCAACAAATAGATCAACCTGCATGTGGGTGAGGCAGTTTGTCGGTTGGGCGAACGCCCATGCAAAACATTTTCATGCATGCGACAACAGTGAGATAGCAATGAAAATGGAAACAGAGCTAGGACAAGCTAGTACATATGTAAATGACAGAAATCATTCAAATAAATCAAGCAAACTAAACTCCTAGAAGAGAAAATACAAAAAGTGATAGAAATGAAGCACAAGGCATGGGACGTGGGCTTACCCAAAAACGGCTGAGCTGAATGTGCCGACTACTCCTATATGTGATGAATGAGCTTTGCAACATCCGGTTGATGAGTATCAATAACATCAAGGTTGTGACACGCATGCCACAAATCTAGGGAAAGCAACACTTGGTGGGAGGTTTTGAAATTTCTCCTTGCATGCAACCTCCAACTGCTAAACGTAGATCCCTGAAACAAGGGATGCCTTTGCATGCTGCCTTGGGAGAAGCAGCCCATGCATGCAAGTCTGTTTCGCTCAATCCCGAAGGGAACTGGTCAACTCTGCTACACATGCAAGAGACTACTCGACTATTGGGGAAAAATGTGCATTTCTGGGTGGGGGATGGGCTAGTTTCCCAGGAGATTTATGTAATTTTTGGGTATATCAGCTGACTGCTATCCAAATTTTCATAAATTTTTGGCTGAGCATCCTTGCTAGGGAAATTTGCATAAATCCTACTGGGAGTGTTAGCAGGCAAGATTGCACAATCTTGGAGCGCAACAGGCTTCCAGAGAGGATTGTACAATTTCTGGAGGGAAGGTTTCTTTCCCTCAAGAAACGTGTAATTTTGAAGGCGAGGTTGCTCAGCCTATAGTTGGACAAAGTCTAGGTGAATAGCCTATAAGGGGAATGCATCAAGCTGTAATCGAAAGGCTTCCTTTGTGTAAGAAAGACACTGAAGCTTGTGAACTTGACGAAGCAAGGAAAGTTGTTGTGAAGGTTGGAAGGGAAGCTTCAAAATGAGGCTAAGGCAAAATTTTGGAGGGTGGTTGTAGCCGCTACAATAGCCTGAGATGAAGCGCATGACTTGTTCGAGAAATTTTGAATCTAGTAAGTCATGAAAACATTATCATAGATCTAAAATAGTTGTTGGCAAGTTTCTCTCAAGGTATTTCTTCACAAAAATAGTAGTAGTTTCTTGGCTATGATGGCTCATTAGAATGTTATAGAGGTAGTAGTAGAATCTTCGATGTTGTCCGAATCAATTATCATGGTAATGCAGTAAGTGCAAAGAATATTCATGCATCTCAAGTTTTGTAACTCATGGTTTTGTGATCATGGAAATGCCTATAGGAAATATCGTGGGGAGTTTCATAGCGAAGAGGCCCTCGGTGCTGTATTCATTCATATCTGATAGAGATATTATAGGCTAGTCAACCCATCTTGTTGAATTTTGATGTGTCGAGTGCAAATAAGCACAAACGTGCTTAAGTTCAGTACATGACTTTGGGAGAATTGGAATGAAAGAAGAAGCTTGAATATCTAATGAAGTTAGAATGACATCAAAATTGTAAGTAGAATCAACTACGATTTGATGGGGTTCAAATGAGGAGGTGGTTACATTATGAAGTAGAGAAGAAATATATGGTTGATTTGGAAGAGAATAAATTGGAGATGGGTTGAGTTGGACATCCTTGTAGTAGGGATCATTAATTAGTTTGTATTCAAGTGTTGCAAGTATAGGTGACTTGTAAATTAATAATTCATAATCCTTTTAAGAAGGATTATGCCTTTTCACAATGACGATGTCTATTTCAAAAACCATTCGAGGAAAGCATTTGGAAACAGTAGTAACGTCTTGAGGGAAGATAATTATATGGATACTATATTTGTATTGACCACCATAGGCATGAGTGACTTGTAGAATGGGGTTTACTCGTGCAATGAGAATTTCCTCAACTTGTGTTAAAATTTGAAGGACATATGGTTGTTTGCCAGTGTCCATGTTGTTCAGATAAAAAAAATGATTAGTGGATTTATATGATGCACACCGAAAGAAAGAAAGGCTACCATATAGAAGCATTGTTTTCATACCTAGGTATAATTCTTTTCATATTGTGCAAACATCCATGGTATAAAGTTTATCTATACTTTGTTAAAAGTGATGGTGTTTATCATTAAGGTGACGGGGCTATGTTGGTTTTGATGAAGGCGAGGTGAGCTAGTTTTCATAGTTGGGAGATCACTTGAGGTGGGAAGGTATGTTGTTGAAGTAGTATGTATTTTATGGTTTTTATAAAGAATTCGATGACGTGCATTTATTGTATCTTTGTTTTGTACATAAATAAGACACCTTCGTTCATTTTTATCTGCATTTTGACTGTTGCATGGAATATCTATGAAAGTAGAAATAATTAATCATTATTTTGGAGACATAAGAAACTTAGAGTGAATCATAAATGAGTTATTTATGCATATAAAATGTGTTACAAGTTTTATAATTCCAACTTTTTATTTGAACATCATTGAATGATGGTAGGAATGGGTAAATGGACAAACATTCAATTTATAGACACATAAACAATGGCGTAATAATGAATTGGCATTACTATAGATGTTGATATATAGGTTATGTAAATTATGAATGGGTAAGCATACATATGATGGAATTATTGAACAAGAGTATTGCCAAAATATATGTTATTGTAGAATCAAACATTGATAGGAAAAGAGCAAGATAAGCAATTTTTCAATTTTTATTTCTTTTATTTTGAACGTCACTGAATGACAGCATGAACAGATAAACAAGAAAAAAATCAATTTATAGACATATAAATGATGGAGGAAAAATAATGAATTGAAGTTTCTACAGATGTTGATATGTATATTATGTAAATTGTGAAGGGGTAAACATACATATTTTGGAATTATTGAAAAAAAGTCTTTTAAGAGAAAGTGTGTAGCACAACAACATGGACGTATTTTACAATATTATGGAACAATGAGCTATGTAGAAATGATACTTCACGTAAAAAATAGTAGCATTCCTTGCAACCATGAAGAAAATTCAAAGGCAATGAATAACAAGATGTTGTGCAATGGACATTACGTGAATGTCCTTGAGGACCTCCTTGCATGTAGAGTCATATTGAATTTCTTCTGAATTTAACACTACTGGTTGTAAGTGCTTGACACCATTGAAGAAGTTGTTTTTGATGGAAAGGGTCAACAGGAAGAGGTGAATTGAAATTTGGGCACAAATTTATTAGACATCAGTTGGTTCAATAGAAGGAAGGAATAGGTATTTTATTGTGAATCCCATGAGCTCATTTCTTGCATCATTGAAAGATGTGACATTTTCTAGGTGCACAACACGGTCATGTAACTCAATTTTATGTTTGTAACGATAGTCACCTATTGGGAAGTCATCGCTACACTTTGCATAATGCTAAATATTGTTAGAATGGTGTATCACTTTTTTCATGCATTTCTTTTTGTTGAAATTTGATGGACATGCAAGAAAATACAAGTAGTCCATGTGAAGAGAAGTCACAATACACGAACTGAAACACATATCTATTTCTCAAAGGCTTGAATGCAAGTAATTTCATGAATCGTCTTTTGTGCTAGTGCTTGTTTGGAAGCAACACTGTAGTTTTAATTCAAACATGGAGAGGAAGAGTTATAGCCTATTTCACAGAACCATGTATAGAATTCTTGAGTTTCTTCAATTTTTGGATTTATGATGAGAGTGCTAGTTGATATTTTCCCTATGGTGATTCCGTTAAATTTAGATACATGACCTCCTTTGATTGCAAGGATTGTTGTGTTTTTAGAAAAGCACAATTTAGCAAGGTTATGTCCTATAGAGTCACAATGATCTCCCCATACTATTACACAAATGATAAAACCCGACTTGTCCTTTAATGTGATTGTTTTCCTTAGGGTTTCAATTCCATCTCTTCATCGAATTTTCGAGGCAGGTGAGTTGGAGCTAACAACAAAAATGACATCTACATTGCTATTTGCGCTTGCATACTTGATTTCAGTGATAGTTCTGAAATGAAATATTTGATAAGGAAAGGTTGGATCATATACCAAAAACATGGATTGACAATGGATGAAGAAAACAAGTAAATCTACGATTTGTTGGTTAGGTGGTTGTAGTTTGATTTTTCTTCTTTAAATGTGCCATTCGAAACAATGTATAGTTGCCCAACTTGGATTAGAGTATAAAGAGATTCAGCCAATTCAATAAATGTAGACAGGTGGATCTCATCTCTATCACATTCAATAAGGTCAAATCAAAATACTTTTCCTGAGACACACAATTTATTATAAGTATTCAATGTTGTCTTCGCAGATGATCTACCTTGGATTGACAAATACTTTTGGTAGGGATTGAGCGCCTTGAATGAGATAGTTGTAGTTGTCGACGTAATCGTTGGAATCACTATAGAGGGAAAACTCTCTTGTGCTAATGAAGAGCTCTATTGGGATGTTCCTACCTTGTCATGTAATAGTGTTCATGAGTCCTTAGTCAATGCTACTTTATACCTTACAACCTAAATTTCAACAACTCGGATGGGCCTTATGTAAATGAAATAAAAAGAAATTAATGTAGAATCAAATTTTATTTTTTATTTTTGTAATGAAGGAAGAGTGTAAAAGAAAAAAAACAAAGGAGGGTAAATTCAAATTTTGTGCAGAGTCTTGTGTTGATGCATTCCATTGGAGAGAGTAATGTGGAAGTGTGAGGATGTAGTTAGTAATGAGTTAATAGGGTCGATTTCAATTATTTGGAGTAGTGGGTGAACCTCACTAGAACCATTCAACAATAGAGTAATGGCATTATTAGTCAAGGTTGGCTTCATGATATTAGCATAGGAAATTTTTTTCATGATGGTAATACCTGTAACTCATTTTCATGCACTGAAAGATATATTAAAACATAAAATGATAACGTATGTAAGGGAAGAATGAATTACAATTGCAAATTTAATTTTCTAGAATGTCTTGCTCAATATGCTATGCGGGCAAGACCCCAACTCTGTAAACACGAGAACCAACAATGTAGTTTGTAACACCCTTCATCATGCATATGGATTTTCAAACATGGACACATTGGTCATGACATTAGAATACACTTGAAGTTGGGTGAAAAATAGTAGCTCATGTTTTGCACTAAAAAAGAGTTTTGCATCTTGATAGATTTGATCCGTCTTGCTTGGTAGAGTCAGAATTAGATGAATCTATGTTGGTTTAATAATGGGATGTTGTTATTAGGATTATGCTACACTCACTTGAGTCTGAATACCCCTTGAGATAATGAAAAATCCACTATATATATATATATATATATATATATATATATATATATATATATATATATATATATATATATATATATATATATATATATATAAACAGAGAGAAAGAGAGAGAGAGAGGTTTTGTTGGGGTTATGGCCAATTTTAATATTATAGGAAGAATGCTTTATTTAATAATGGTATGTTGTTATTAAGATTATGCTAGACTCATTTGAGTGTCAATATCATTTGCAATAGTGTAACCTCCACATTTGACTCTCACCCTCAATCCATTTCGCTAAAATGTAGATTTCAAGCTTAATAAAAACTAAACCCCACACAAGTCCATTGATCTACACCTTGTAAGACATAAAATTAATTAATTACCCATGAAATTAAAATTTCTTATGTGGGTGTGTAGAAATGTTAGTTGGATAAATTCATGGCTACAAATCATCACAGTTGACTAACATTACTATTTGTATATTTAGAGGTTGAGAAGCCATTTACATTATATTATTTTTAGTTCATTTTTGTGAAAGGATTGGACAATCTATTATTTGCATTTCCTTCAAAACATAGGTATGCATGTCTATGACTACGATGAATTTTGAGGTTGAGAAACTAGTGGCCTTTATGTGAAAGGATTGGGGATTCTAGTATTTGCATTGCCTTGGTGTAAAGGGATTTGACATGTAAATTACAAAACATAGGCATCCATGACTGTGACTATGAAGTAGTTGAATGTGACTATTTTTTCGGATTCGTCGTTATATTCTCTCTATTTTTCATCATCGTTTATTCACACTAATGAGTGATTTTATTAATGGTTGGTCTTTCTAGTCAAAGGAATGGGTCATTTTATTAATGGTTGTGCTATTAATGGTTGGCATTTCTAGTCAAAGGTGCGGTGGTTTTATTAATGGTTGGGATTTCTAGTCAAAGGTGTCGGTGGTTTTATTAATGGTTTGGATTTTTAGTGAGAGGATTTTTTTTTTAAGATGTTACAAGGCACAAATCCAATTTGAGTTCAAATTAACACTGTCAAATCTTAGAATAGGTATAGGATGAGATGATGTTGACCACACGGATCAGATCAGAAGAAATATGATGAACGAATATGTCCTCTTGCGGAGCTGAACCATTAACTTTTGAATAGATTTCATTCGCCAGTGCAATTTGTTATGAGTTTATAAGAATGTCTTGGTATAGGTGAATCCCAAAAATGTGAATTCGTTGAACTATGTTATATCATATGAGTTTCTATGTAGCTTTACAAAATTAATTTCAATGACAAATGTCAGTTTCAAAAGTCAGAATATATATTCTTGAATCAAAATGTAGAGAAACATCTATTCTTCTGAACGAGAAAGTTTTCTCAATTGAAAATCATGTTGTAAAAAAATTCTTCGGAAAGAATTTGTCAACAGCGTGATGTTCAACTATGAAAACTTGCTCATTCATAATCATTTAGTGTTTTATTCTATATTTTGATTGTGCAAAAATATATATGTTGGACATTGAAACTTCAAATGCATGGCTTCTCTACTATATGCATTTTCTTTGAAATTATATACAACATTAATCATAGGCTATTGTTAATACTTTGTGGGATAAAATAATAATATTTAAAATAATGCCACATGAAGTCTAGTTATTGGTACAAGGTTACAGTGCAGAAGAAGAAATAGGTGAGCAAGAGCATGTGAACAAAAATGTTTTGACTATTAGGTGATGATCTATTTCCATCAGTATTTGATATTTTAAGTTGTGAAAAGATGTTTTCAAATAAATTTAGCAAAGCTTACGTTGAGGCTTGGAAATATTATATGGATATTCTTAGAAGAAATAGGTGAGGAAGAGCATGTGAACAAAAATGTTTTGACTGTTGGGTGATGATCTATTTCCATCAGTATTTGATATTTTAAGTTGTGAAAAGATGTTTTGAAACAAATTTAGTAAAGCTTACGTTGAGGCTTGGAAATATTATATGGATATTCCTAGGAAATGCAGCACATGGTGCAACAGGGGAGATCTTGAAATCGATGTCTAAATAACAATCCATATAAGCACAAGTTTATTCATTTTCTACTTTTTAACCTACCTATTAGGCCATCACAAATTGTGGGTTTAGAATAAATTTAAAAAGAACATAAACCCAGAAAAATAAGGAGGCCAAAGGTCCTATAGAACTCAGGAAGCCTTAGAAACAATAAATATCAAACTATCAAAAGAAATTTTCCAATTCATGATATGCAAAAAAAGGTTATGGAAGCTTAAAAAAATCCCAAAATCATGAAAAGGTTCTCAATTTAACTCCTGCATATGTGTTTTAAACATTTCCAAAAATTTAAAACATTACAAAAATGTTTTGTTACTAATTTCAACACTAATAAGCTTTGAACCAGACAAATCAAAGATTAGGCCGTAATAACTTGCAGCTTAGTTGAAAAGAATCTATCCTAATGACATTTTATTTTGAGTGGGTGAGACAAACATTCAAACATACGCCCCACAGTGTTTAGTTTCCAACACTCTAGCAAACCTCCTTGGATATGCACCAGCCACTTTGACCTCAAAATTTTCTCAGACAATGCCCATAATTGTGAAACCCTGCTCATTCAGAGTCATATATACTTTTACTCTATATTTTGATTGTGCAATAATATATATGAAGTCCTTCGAAACTCCAAAGGCATGATATCTATACTATATCCATTTTCTTTTAAATTATAGACAACATTAGTCATAGGCTATAGTCAATACTCTGTGGGAGAAAATAATAAGGTTTAAAATAATGCCAAATGCAGTCTAGTTATTGGTACAGAGTCACACTGCAAAAGAGGAAATAGGGGAGCAAGATCATGTGAACAAAAATCTTTAGACTGTTGGGTGATGATATATTTCCATCAGTACTCGAGATTTTAAGTTGTGAAAAGAAGTGTTGAAATACATTGGCTCTCGCTGAAATACATTTAGTAAAGTTTATGTTGAGGCCTGGAAAGCTTATATGGATAATATCAAGAAATGCAACACATGGTGCAACAGGGGAGATCTTGATTTGATATCTAAATAAAAATCCATATAAGCACAAGTTTATTTATTTTCTCCCTTTTAAGCTACCTATTAGGCCATCACAAATAGTGGATTTGGCATACATTTCAAAAGAACATAAACAAAAAAAAATCAGGAGGCCAAAAGTCCAAGAGAACTCAACAAGCCTCAGAAACGATAACTATTACACTATCAAAATAATTTTTTCAATTCATTATATGCAAAAAAGGCTACGAAAGCTTAAAAAAAATCCTAGAATCATGAAAATGTTCCCAATTTAACTTCTGCATATGTGTTTTAAACATTTCCCAAAATTTAAAACTATAAAAAGGTTTTGGTACTAACTTCAACATTAATAAGCTTTGAAACAAATGAGAGATCAGGCCCTAATAACCTCTAGTTTGGTTGAAAATCATCTATCTTAAGTATTTTTAGTTTGAGTTGGTGAGGCCAACATTCAGACATACACCCTAGAGTTTTTAGTTGCCAACACTCTAGCAAACATCCTTGGATATGCACCAACCACTTTAACGTCAACTTTTTTGTCAAGCATGCTCGTAACTGGAGTGATTCTCTATATCACATAGACACTTCTTGATGTGCCTTTATGAGCCCCTTGTCTCAAGAAATAACTTAGTCTAGTTTTTCTAATGTTTTCATGGTCTAAGAGAATGCAGACCCTAACTATAAAGGCATACAATTATTGGATGCACTACTATAGCAAGACTATATAGTTCAATGATATTATATATTCCATAATTTCAAAGGAGATAACTTGGAAAAGCAAAGGTAAGCATACTAAAACAAGAGGTGTTTAAGAATTCATATCCAACATTATCCTACACTATAAAAGGTAGTGAGAAATTTAATTCATTGACAACTCGCCAAAGAAATGGTTCATTCTCAGAAGAAACATCATGAAGTTTGGAGAATGTTCAAACCTAAAATGTCCCGCTTCTCAAGGCCATTTCTCTAATCCCCTTTTTCCATCAACTGGAAAATATTACATTTATATAGTAATACTTATTCACATATCTTTGTTTTAGAAATGCCATCCTCAACAAAAATCCTGAGCTAAATAGACCCTTTGTTTTGGTAAGCACATAATCAAGCCACTTGAGAAAAAAAATCATTATACTGCCTTTTGTCATACAAATGTTTATTTCTAGGAAACAGAGCTATTCTTTGAACAATTATTAGAACTAAATTTATTAAACATCAATAAAAATTAAGGTCTGGATATGTGACATGCCCCCTACATTGTATGATACAATAGCTTCTCTTTATACAATTAAGCCACTATAAATATTGATTATTACATATTATTAACAGTGAAATTAAATGACTGCTACTGATACTTCCTTAGTTGCAGCATCAAACCCCTCTCTTTCCCCACATTCTGGGACATGAAGCATCTCAATACGAACTCAATTTTTTATTCAAAAAAATCATTTAGTCGTACTAGTAGGCATGTATAATTTCGAAAGGGGAAAAGGGGACAAAACCTTTGTGATTTATTGTTGACTAACTATAGGTTAATTGACATAGAGTTGTTGAGAGCATTGGAAAAGGGGTGAATTACCTCAAGGATGTTGACACTGTGCTTCATGTATTTACTGGATAATGAAGACACTGCAAGTCAGATGAGAGAAACATGTGTGATCTTCTAAGAAAACTAATAGTGGGGTTATGATAAATGATGGAAAAAAAAAGTTTCCAAAATATGGGAAGTCGATTACCACTTCCTTGGAACATTGACTTTCAACGATTACATTGTTTCTCATGTCAGTTTTGTTCCCAAAATTAATCACAAGGCCCCTCTTGACAAAGTGTGTGTTGTGAGTTGTGGTGCCTCAACATGTAAACTACTTCCTGCAAACTTCTAAATTCAATTGGTTGATGATTTTGAAACTCGTGATTTTTTCCTAGATTAGAATCTCATTCAAAATTCATTTTGTTGAGGATTAAGGGATGGGTGTGGCTTTAAATGTAGCCAAACCCAAGAAGGGTTCAACAGTAGCAGTATTTGGCCTTGGGGCTGTTGGGCTTGGTGTAAGTCCAATGAAAAATGTTCTCTCTTTATGTTCATGTCCATACACTTAATTTTACACTCATCAATGGATTATAATGATTATTTAACAATTCAACATTATTCCTAAATATTGGGACCAATATCATGAGTTTACTCTTTATTTTTTTGTTACACATCTTATTTGGGTTAATCTATGTAGGCTCCTAAAGGGGCACGAATTGTAGGAGCTTGTCAAATAATTGGAATCAATTTAAACAGTGACAGATTTGAAAAAGGTTGAAAATTGCCCATTTCCACCGTTTTTTAATATTTGTATATATGTTAAATTTCCCATTTCCATCATTTGTAGTGTGTATATGTTTGACTGAAGAATTTCCCTTCCTTTCTATTTTTTTTTATCATTTTACAAAAAAACTCTTTGGAGTAACAAAATTTATAAACCCACTAGACTATGAAAAGCCTATTCAAGAGGTTGCTTGGTTTATATTAATTAACGTTTTAAAGCTAAATAAAGTTTTACCTTGCCTTGCAAGAACTACTATTTAAATTATTTTATAGGTTATTGCTTAGAAAATTGATGGGCGGGTGGACTATAGTAACAAGTGTATAGGGAAGTTAAGGCCATGATTCAAGCCTTCGCATTGTGTCATGAAGTATTTCCCCTCACTTCCCTTACATTCTGTTTCTTATGAAATTGTAAATAAATGCTCAGTTATAGCAAATGCATATGGCTAGTATGCATCTAACATTTCAAAGCTAAAAATAAACCCAATTTGTTATGCGAGCACCTAAAGGTTACGAAGAAAAACTAAACTGAAAGCTAGACCTAGTATGATATAATCCAAAAATAAACCCCAAAAAGGTTGCTAAAATGGTAAACCCTATGTTATATCCACCTAGAATGGTAATATTGAATCATAATATTTACATTAAAATTTAACGGATAATACCCCACTGTTTCAAAACCTCTTTCGACATATAAGATTTAACCCATACCCATACAGAACACTCATGGAATTCATGATGATCTATTCCTCGCCTCACATGGTAGTTCTTTGAAATGATCACATTTATGTTCATGAAAATAGTTGCAAAGGAACACCCAAATAAAGAATCTGTTCAATATTACAAAAATAATTAAAGCAGTAACAGAGTTTAATCCAAAATCCCACATAATCATAGCTATCTATCATTATTATGGCATTATTGTAACTACTTTGTAATTTTAAGAGTGTAGGTGTTCCTTATCTCCATTAAAAATGGGAATAATTTGAAAATCATAATGCAATGCATAAACAAATTTCAACAAAAACCCCCAAAAAATGGAGAGTCACACAACTGCAAAGCTCAATTGAATGACTAACTTGCTATTCAAAATTGCACTCATCTACCTCGTAAAGATGCCAAATCTGGAGGATTTCCAACTCTTTAAAGTAGGCATTATAGCACCATTTACCACCCTTGGTATTTGTGATGCTTGGTTTATGGCCTAGGGCAACCCCTCCTTTCAAACTTCGTCCAAAGATATTAAAAACAATGTTTTATTCCCTGTATGCTAGTTTTCCCTGAGATAAAAGAGTGTACACGCGGGTCAGTCAATACCCAACCCGCGTATATGTGTTAAAACACTTAATAAAATTAAATTTCCTTAATTATGGGCGGAGTTCATAGGTTTTACCTGTTTATTACATCCTATCGCCCATGGCCCAACTGCTTCCTACTGGTTTCCCGACTAAAAAACTAGTTGGGAGAAGTATAAATAGACTTCCATGGGAAAGCCCTAAGGAGAAAAGAAGTGATAGAGTTATTATACTAAGATTATCCCTAACTGAGCCTGATGAATACCTGTGCCTCATGCACTTCCCCAAGCTTCAGGATACCCTTGTTTCCTTGATTATAGATATTCTCCATCTTGTTTGAGATATCATGGTGTTGGTTATGAAAAAAGATTGTTGAAGGCTGGGATAGGACGAATCCAGAGGATGGTTCTGCATGTAGCCAGAAGAAGAAGACTCAGGTGAATTCTCTCCATGTTATTTATAGCTTACTGCAATAAAACAAATGCTGTCTTGTTTCCAAAATTAACTTTGTTTATGCATCAAATTATGTCGTAATTCATATATGAATGTTGTTTTGATGTATGATCAATCATTTTTTTATATGATATAAAGTCAATTTCGTGAATATGTTGTACCTCTATACTATTATGTATGTTCGAATTGAATGATTTTTAGGTTTGAAGAACATCGGGAGTTGCAGAGGGTCCGAACCCTTGGGGACCTACTCAAACGAAGGAAAATCAGGTACGGTCACTCTTACGTAATCTAATTATATAAGCATTTTTCCTGAGTTTTATTAGTGTTTCTTGTTGTAGCTTGCTTCTCCTCTATTTGGGTTCTAACTCACAGCCCTAGGGTACTTATTCCCATAACAGAATTGGTGACTCCACTCAGGATAACAATCTTTTTGTTCATAGTTTGGGTTCTTCAGTGTCAATCAGTGCTCAATCATTGGTTTTCTTGTTGTTACAATCTTATTTGGTCTACTAGATTCTCATACCTTAAGTCTGATCTTTTGGATCTTCCTTTGTTTTTTATTTTTCTTTCAAAGCTTTGTATACGCATTTTACTCTATTTACAGTAGTGTACACATGCTTTTTTGTGTGAATTGAACCCACGTATACGCGAGTCTCCTGTTTCAGAAGTGCGTGTACACGCCTCTGTGTTTGAACACAGTCGCGTATACCAATTTTTGCATTCTTTTTTCAAGTCTCTCTACCCAGTTAGACTTGTTGCCTAGTCTTTTTAGTATCTGCGTGGTCAATTTCTATCTAAATAATTTAATTATTTTGCAAGCTTATTGTTTCAAAGTCTCTTCCTCATTGAAAAAATTTGGCCTAGGTTTTCTTTTCGAGTGAGTTTGTAATTGGTGTTTTGGCACACAAGATTTCGTTAGGAAGTTCTTGATTGTTCTGGTCTTCCAGAACAGGAGATTGTTTTCAATTTCAGTGTCAAGCTCGGTTTTTGGATCTACTTTCTTTTCTTTCCTTCATTTTGTGGCCTTATAGCTTTTCTTTCTTTTTGAAAGTCTTTTTGACAAATTTGGAAGTATTTCTTCCCTGGCTTCTTCGTCAGTTTGTCAAACACTTTGTTTCCGTTTGGTTTGTTTGGTACAAGTTGAAGTCCTTTTGTTCAAGTTTTCGTTCATTCACGAGTTTGTAACTTGCAAAGACTCCTTGTGCTCTGTTTTCAATTTTTTGAGTATTAGTAGCATTTTTAGTGATTTCAAAAAGTTGTTTTAGTTGTTTGTTGAAAAGTAAAAGATCTCAAAAAACTTTGTTTTTTCTTTTCTTTTGCCAAGTTTGATTTTGGTTTATTTTGGTTTTCGAAAGTGAATTTCGATCTTTTATAATTTTTCCTTCTTGTTTGGAGATAATTTTGTGTTGAAATTTTGTATCCTCTTCAGTTCTTAAGTTGGCTAATTGATAGTTATAAACAATTGCTTTCATTTTTGGATAATTTAGGATCTTGCATCTTTGTTGTATCTTGCATTAGGGTAGTTTGCATTGTTAAAGCATTCATAGTCTTTTAGTTTTTGGGTGTGTAAAGTGTGTTTTAAGAAAAGAAAGGAAAAAGTATTATCCTTTATAGAAGTCTCGTAGAACCCATATAGAGATCTCTTTTCATCGAAGAACAAATGATTGCATTCATGTAGTCAGTTTTTTATTGATTTCTTTTGCATCATACAAACACCATTGGTTTCACTTCCATCAATACCTTTGACTTAAAGAACATCCATTAAAATTAGGTGATTAATTAAAATAAACTATAACTTTTTTATTGTCATCAGAATACACCAACAATTTTAGGTTTATTATGGCCTTGGACTAGGTGAGAGGAGAGTTAACTCTCTAAGGCCTCTCAAAATTACAAAACATAGAAATTTGATTAATGAGCAAAATACAAAAGCGTTAGGGATACCAGGAAAGATCTGTAACTAGGATTAAAGCACGAGGATGAGTGAAGATAAGGACAAGAGATACCCCCTCTCTTACTTATCGGATCCTACCTCATGAATTTTCCGCCCAACTTCTGATATGAGTTGGTGACCATAGTCGCCTATCCAAGGGACCACACAGGTGGCTGTGGAGGGGAATCCCATGGCACCTGAGGTTGACATTGTATCATGTTAAATAGTACTTCTGTAGGGTACCCTTGTGAAGCTTGGGGGCATGCACCTGCAAAGGTTGTTGTCTGGAGGTCAGCGTAACTAACTATGATACCTTCGCTGGTAGGCCTCCGGCGTAACTACCCCAATCTATTTTCGAAAGGCCCTTGTTATTAACTTTCTTGTATTTTTGTGTCTGATCCTAATCACCTGGAGCAGAAATACTTGAGAGCTGTTTGATTGTTGATATCTTTAGGGAGTTTTTAGTGAGTGTTCTTTGCTGCTAATCATCCTAGCTTTATAATTTTTTGAGTCTTTAAGTAGATATTTTAAATACTTCAAAGTGGCTGATCGACCATATCAACAGTCTAGGAGACTTCATGGGTTATCCCCTACGAGTCTTGAGCCTTCTCCTAGAAGGCAAAGGAGTGATTCTCCCAGTGGTTTTCAACTAGTGGCAGCAGGTGCATCAGAGATTGAACCTCTGCTTGGGGGCATTAGTTCACAAGATGGACCGGGCACCAGTACAGAGTTAGAGAGGAACACACCAGTTCTTTCTCGAGCTCTCTTTCAATTCGGAAGACAATATCGAAGATGAAGAGCTTTTAGAGTCGGTTGTGGCTCTGAATTCTCCTCTTGCTCCTGATCATCTGGACATTTTGTTATACGTTGGAACTCCAGCTCATAGGCCTTCAAGCCCAAGTTTACATACATCTATTCCTTCGATGACCATTGCTGGAAGAATGTCATCTATGACGAGTGGTGTGAGCATGTAGACTCTCATACCTATACAAGGAGGAGGAACTATTTCCATCCCTTTTGTTACCCGTAACATGGCTATGTTTGGGTTTGCTTCCATTCTCTCAAAGAGTGGAAGTTCTCAAGCCACTGCATCAACCGCCTCTACATCCATGATGAGTGGATCGGCTTCCTTTCAGGGTTTCCCATTTGGATGTTGTTATATACCACATTCCAATTCGATAGTAGGGTCAATGCCTTTTTCTTTTACAAGTAAAGGTAGTAACCCCTTCCAGAGTTGGACAAACCCTATGGTTAGTGGGATAGGAGCTAGTAATCAATTTTTCGGCCAACAAGGGAATATGTCGCATTCTTCAGTTAATTCGTTTCAAAATTTTCCACCGTTTTCTAATGCATGGAATCCTTATCAGGGGCTATCAGCTCCTTGCAATAGTTCATTAGGGGGTAACCTCACTGGTTACAGAGTATTTTCAGCAGGAATTGGTCAAACTCTAAATTTTGTTGTACCACAAGGACCACCTTTTGGTTCAGTAGGCTCTACGAGTCACTTTGGGCAACCTGGTTCCTTTCAAAATCCAGGACATTCTTTTCAGAGCTTCAGGAACCCTGCCCGCTTTGGATGGAATTTCCAAGGTCCCCCACGACTTCCTTTTTTGGCCAAGCTTAACTTGCGAGACATAACTAAATTGATGAATGATCAAATTAAGTACAATACAGCTTGGCCTCTGCTCCAAACTAGACTTCTCTGGGATATCCCAAAGTTCAAAGGGAAGAGTGGTGAAGACTCGAGAGACCATGTGACCACATTTCACTTATGGTGCTCATACAACTCCCTGATAAACGACTCAATCAGGTTGAGGTTATTTTAGTGCACCCTAATGAGAAATGCAACCAAATGGTATACAGAGTTGCCAGGGGGCACCTATACTTCTTTCTGTGATTTTTCTAATATCTTTTTGAACCATTTTCAGTTGCCTGTCCAATATGAAGCTGAAACTGAACATCTAGCTAACTTTAAGCAAGACACTGCAACTCACATTTTGGATCATATCCAGGAATGGAGAAGGAGAAAAAAGCTTATTGTTACACAGTAAATTGTCATCGTTGGTCACCGTCCCTATCGCCTCAATTTTAGCACATTGGAGGATGCTTTCCGGGACCTGTGAGCAGTGACATAGCCTAAAAACACTTGCACTATGTTCCCCTGAGTATGTACTTCATGTTCCCTCAAGACACCTTCTGCAAATTATCCCTGAAAAGTGCCCTTTTCCCATTGGCGCAGGTACCCAATGTCTGACTCGCGCCAATAACTCAGATCCTCAAAAAGAGGCGCGATCATTGGCGCTCTGTCTTAGAACAATGCCCGCGCCAGTCAAGTTTAGTAGTGTTTTTTGCCAAAAGCGCGACTGTATGATTTTTCCTCCCAGATCATGAGCTCCTTTGAGGGAAAAATCCATCTGATAAAGCTCGAGAGTTATCATATCTATCCACAATAGCTTTTCATGGATGTTGCCAATTCACAATGGGTGTCCTGGTGCATTGAATCTTTCTCCCTTCTCCATCTATATAAGCTTGTCCTCATGCACTTGACAAGCTAGTTCTAGAGTGCTAGTTCTCGAGTGCTAGTTCCAAGTTTATGAGTTCCGAAGTGCTGTAGCTTTGAGTTCTTGAGTTGTTGGAGTAATGCTAGAGAGGTTATGCTGCCGAAATTCCGAGAGACAGGTAGTCTACTACAAGGCATATAGCTGCTTGCCCAGCCAGAGGAAAGGTTCAGCGTCAGAACCTTGGTTGTAACTTTTCCTGTCTATTATTAATTAATGAACGACTGTTATTATAGTTCCAATCTCATTGTCTATTATGGTGATGTTGATTTATTTCCTTTCTGACTGAAATATAGTTGTGCCTTGGTGGATTTTATGCTTGTATCTGTTTCTTCCTTTGCATGTGAAGGTGTCCGTTTGCAAGGATCGCAAGGATTGTGACCTGCCGGAGCAAAGGAGCGGGAACACCAACTCTGCTTCGACTATAGTGTTGGATTCCAGGTTGGTCTTCTTAATTCACCTTTACCGTACAACTAGGAACTTGCGTAGCAGCGTGGATTGATTGTGGCTAGTTCTGTTTTAAGCTAGTGGGATCACCTCTGTCCGCAGAGGGGATTTACCTCACCAACAATTTGGCGACTCCGCTGGGGAGAAGCTATTTGGAGTTTGCCTTGCATGATTAGTTTTCTCTCGCTTGCCTGAGTTAATGAACTTTCTGGGTCAGTTTTGAAATTGCTATCTGCTGTTTGGTTCTTCTGGGCACTGTTAGTCAGACCCTGGGTAGTTATTTTTTTTTTGGGTCAGTAAACGTGGCTGGCGCGTTTTTTCTTCTGACAGTCACACCAGTTGGCGCATGTTGCTCCATAGGAACCCGCGCCAATTAATTGTTAGCGCGAGTTGCAATTTCACAATCGCGCCATCTCTGTGAATTTTGCCAGTTTGATAGCTGAAAGCTCCTTAAACTCGGATTTTTTGTTCTTCCATATCTTTTGCTGCTTCTGGAAGTATGTTGGACCTCTTTGTGACTGGTTGTTACTTTCATCCTTCAGTTGTTTGCTTATTTCTATCGATTTTGTATCCCAGCCCTAGAGTACCTAGTGGTTGTGCATGTCGAGCCTTCTGTGGGACGTTGTGGTTTGATCATCCAGTCAGCTTCTCGATTGTTTTCCGCACTCATCTAGTGATTCACTTCTAGCTTGCTTGGATCTTGCTTGACTTCATTTGAACTTAGATCACATGGTTCATTGAAAGTCTTTGTGTTTTCCTTTGCTTTGACAGTTCATCTTCATGTTTCTGAATTGGTTCTATGTCCATTGAGTGAATTGTGTTTGTACTCGTGGATATCTCTTGAGGTTTGTTTACATGCATTATGCCATCTTAAAAATCAAAAAACAAAAGAGCTTTTGCATTATATTAGTTAGCATTTATTGTTATTTGTCGCTTTTAAAAAGAAAAAGAAAAAACTTTTATTTCTTGTTATTAGCTACATTAGGATTTGTGTTACTTGCTTGATAATCATTTTGTTTGTGTAAAAAAAAAAAATATCTCTACTCTTCTGTAGGTAGAATTCATCAAATGAAACGATATAATTTTGGCATATAGATTGCATTTAGGAAGTTTGGAGAGACCACATACGGTAGGACCAAAAAACTGAAACATAATTGAAGATAAACTATAAAATAAACTCAATGAACCTAACAACGCATTGGAACATAACGCAAACATTCTAGAGGTCTAGGTTAGAGACGTGTTCCGGCGTCGTTAAACCTGGTAGCTTACCGTCGAGTGCTTGGGTGATTCCTGCACGGTGAAATGATAGGTGCCAGTATGGACTGTGCTCCCACGTACCGTCGTGTATACATTGGGAGACCCCTATAGGAATAAAGCCTTTATCCATAGGAAGCCATGTCGGCCGCCCTACGATTCGCAATGCAGTGAACACAGCATTCACGAAGATTGACCACCCGTACCCTAAAAAGTATTCTGTGGTTTTGCGAAAAGTTTGGCACACCCTCTACCTAGAATTCCAGAGCAGTCACTTTTGATCCTTTTCAGACTCCTTAAACGAAAAGGTGCCTGTGAGCGTCTTGTCACTTCGTGCTCATTAAATATTCGAAGGAGACTAGAGTCATATTTTCGTCCTTTTCTCGACTCTTAAAAAGTGAAAAGGTCAAGTTCAAAGTTCAGTGTCTTAAAATTTATTTGACCACGATCACATATAACCCGGTTAAATTTTGCTTGCGTTAGCTTGAGTAGCGTTCTTTCTCGCTCAAATGGCATCCTTCCTTGAGCCCACCGGCCAAGGTGGTCCCCCGGCTGGTCCGATTCCTTCTGTCGGAAATGTCGGTGTCCAGTATATAGCAACTTTGTCTTTGCCTGGGTTCACCATCGGTTTACCCGTATGGGTGTTCTCAAACTCAGTGGTCTTGAGTGTGATAACTCCTATTCCACCACCACCTCCTCCCCCCGAGCAACATCGTTTTGATTCCAAGGTGGATCCCTGTCCTTCCTCGCCTACTGCTGCGTCCTCATCTTCTACTTCGCCTGGTGAAACTCTGGATTTAAGTAACCAGGTGGCTAAGAAGAAGAAGAAGAAGACCAAAAAGAAGAAGTCTCCCAAAACAAAGGTCCCATCTACCCCGAATATAACTGAAGTAAAGTCTCCTCCTGCTCCGCAGCGGAAGACTAAATTTCCTTGTAGATTATGCAAGGAAGACCATCTTCTTCGCGATTGTCCTGGCATCCCCAGGGTCTTAGAAGTATGGGCTCACGATCGGGACTGCCCTGCATCATCCTCTGGAGATCATGGTGATGCTACCCTATCAGCTAGAAATGTTAAAGGAAAAGGGAAGATTCGAATCCCCTGTAGACTTTGTGAAGGCAATCATCCCCTTCACCTTTGTCCATTCATGGATAGAGCCTCTATTGTATTGGAAAGTCTTACAGCTCCCTCAACTCAACTTCCTACTGGTTATCGACGTCTCTCTGCAATTGCAGAACGTTCCGCTGCTGACCAAGAAATCAAGCCTGATTCCTCTTTGGTCCAGCTTTCTCTTCCCGAACCTGGCTGTGCTCAGCCTGTTCCAGACTAGTACCTGGTCGGAAAGAGTGTTGCTCAGCCTGTTCCAGACCAGTCCCTGGTCGGAAAGAGTGTTGCTTTACGGCCTGTTCTAGACCAGTCCCTGGTCGGAAAGAGTGTTGATTTTCAGCCTGTTCTAGACCAGTCCCTGGTCGGAAACGCTGTTGATTTACCCTCGTCGTCTATACACCACTTTGTTCCGGAAAAGTTTGTCATCAAAGATGAACCACCTGAATCCAAACGAGATGAAAGTCCAAAGGTCCAGATGACAAGTGACCCGGTCTTTCCAAAGGTCCAGATGACAAGTGACCTGGTTTTGCCTTCAGAGTCTGAATCCAAACCAGACGAAAGTCCAAAGGTCCAGATGACAAGTGACCCGGTCTTTCAAGAGGTCCAGATAACAAGTGACCCGGTTTTGCCTTCAGAAGTTCCATCCTCAGATGATGTTATCACTGTAAAGGATGAAGATCACACCGTCCAAATTCTATACATAAACATAGACTCTAATGATCAAGTGAGCATCCCTCTCATTCCTTCGCAGCAGGAAGGAAGTCCATCAGAGCCATATCCGGCCGTTTATCCGGTCCCACCTCCGAGTAACCTCGTTGTTTCCTTCAATTGGGATCAACTAGGCAGTCCCCGGCTACCACCTTCCAGACCATTTCGAATTATAGTCTAAGTCTACCGAATGGTGATGGCCGGTACCATTATTGATGAGGGATCTCCCGTGAGCATCCTTTCTTCAACAGCCTGGGAAGCACTTGGTTCACCACTGCTTCTGCCTGAGATAAGAAACCTTACAGGTTTTCATCGCGAAACCAGTCGACCTTTAGGAATTCTTCCCCATGTACCTATCACATTAGAAGGGAAGACCATTCAAATGGGCCTCATGGTAGTCCAAGGCCCGTTAGATTACAATTTACTCCTTGGGCGAGACTATATTTATCGCATACGTGCGATTGTGTCCTCACTCTTCAGAGTGATGTGTTTTCCGCACGAAGGAAGGACAATCAAGATCGTAGACCAACTTTCGTTCCCCGGTTCACACTTCACATATAGTCATCTACCATTCCTAAATGGTCTTATTTCCACAAAAAATACAACACCCAGTCTGTCATCCTGAAGACGGCAGCTGACCCGGGCGCGTGACTGAGGCCCGGGGGGCATGCATCCTCCTTTTCAAAATCGAGTCTTTCCAAGTGAACCTTCATTCCATCCACTCCGTGCATGCCATGAAGCTTGGGGGGCATGTACCTCGATTTGCATTATCATGCTAGGGGCATGCAAATTCATAACAAGCATAGTTTTTCCGTTTCAAGCTTGTGTAAACATGAAACCGAATCCAAGCAAAGTTCTCCATGTTTCGAGCTTGTGTAAAAATGAACCCATACCTGATTCACATCTTGTGATTGCCGCCTATCCGCTAAATTTTGTTAGATGAGCCTTGGTTGTTTTCATTCCATCACCACCATCTCTTTGGCCGATCATACGCTTTCACTTGGTTGTCTTTCCTTTCCCGAGGAACCGCAACAATGACTGGTTTTATTAGCCAGCCTCTTGACCATTACATGTTTTGAGCAGTTCCACCATTACCGGAACCAGTTGCTACCCTTTGTGCCACTCGTTCCTTCAGGACGAGTCGCCTTTATGCTCTTTTCTGACTCGTAAAAAATTAAAAGATTGCCGAGTATTTTTTCCTTTTTGACTCGTTAAAGAGAATAAAAATGGAGGTCCGCTTTTAGCTCTTTTTCTGACCGTTTAAAGACGAAAAGATTGCCGAGTTATTCCTCTTGACTCGTTAAACGTTAATAAGGGGCGGTCGTTTTAAGTTCTTTTTGTCGACCGTTAAAACTTAAAAAGATTACCGGGTTTTTGTCGTTTCGGACTCGTTAATGGTTACGAAACGACGTGGTCTTGATCACTTTTTTACTTTTTCAGGTCAAAATCACTATTTATGAAAAGTACTCCTCGACCGTAATGGTTAGGCGGTTCTTTCGAGCATTGTTTTATACTTTTTCGGGCTCGGGAGACACAACGCTACGAGAAAGGACACCATTGGAGTTTCCTTTTCTGCTGTCTTTTCAAACTCTCTAAACATGAAAAGACGCCGAGTTCTTCCTTTGTCAGACTCGTTAAAACCTAATGACATCGGATTTTGTCGAAATGACGCACCACAAGCATATGCTATCCCCATCAAGCTTGTTAAAAATAATAGGGGTACTCGCCAGAAATGGTGGGGGAAAAGAAATTTTGGAACCATAATTATTGTCGTGTCGGCAGTATGTCACTCTTGAACATGGCACTCCTCTGCTTTCGTGTCTGGGTGGGGACATCTCATCTTATTTTTCATTTGCCTCCGTGGGATTGGGTAATCCTATTTGACCTCTCATCTGCTCATTGCCTCGTCACTATGACCTCTGATCCGTCGATGTCAAATACTGCCAACTCCACTCTAGTGCCGCTAGTATGTTCAAGAGAAGTTGACCTCTGTAAAGAAACAACCTCCCTCTGATGGCTCATACAATCTTGATTCATAACATTATCTCTCTGTCTCGTGTCGATGATGTGGGAAACATTATGGCCCACCTTCGGTCAAGGTCACTTCCTGTCGACTTCAGCTCATTATCCAGGAAGCTGATCTAGAGACTCTCTTCCGGTGCCTTGGAGCCTGCATGCCTCAATGGCAGGTTCTTCGTGTTCGACGTGGGGTTTTCATCATTGGCCTCCGATCGAATGATTCTACGGGTGTTCGACGTCAGATCACTAATTTGCACGCCCTAGACTGTACCTATAGTACCTTGAGGGCCATTGTCATTATTGATGGTACCTCTCGCATCTGTTAACAGTTCCAAATATTGACTGGTAATCAGACGATGTTCATGCATGTTCGACTTCAGCTCACATATTCGCATGCTTGAACTTGTACTTCTCTTCGGGTCGAGATGGAGCGCAAGACCCTGGATTCTGTCTGTTATAATCCAAGCGTGATTCCTGATACATGACTCATTCACTGGATGGCTGCGACCATACCTGAGTCAATTCATTGATCCTACCCAGATGGTTGCGTCCATACTATGGATCTAAATTATCATGTACTCTCTTATGGATGGCTGCGACCATACCACGTACATCATGTATTTGAGCTATCACTAGTATCTCTCAATGCAGGTTCTCGGCAGCAGCTATATATGTTCTTGCAAATCATTTCACCCCTCTCTCTCGCTCGGGCCTCATGCTTTGGGGGGCATCTGTTACACAGTAAATTATCACTGTTGGTCACCGTCCCTATCGCCTCAATTTTAGCACATTGGAGGATGCTTTCCGGGACCTGTGAGCAGTGACATAGCCTAAAAACACTTGCACTATGTTCCCCTGAGTATGTACTTCATGTTCCCTCAAGACACCTTCTGCAAATTATCCCTGAAAAGTGCCCTTTTCCCATTGGCGCAGGTACCCAATGTCTGACCCGCGCCAATAACTCAGATTCTCAAAAAGGGGCGCGATCATTGGCGCTCTGTCTTAGAACAATGCCCACGCCAGTCAAGTTTAGTAATGTTTTTTGCCAAAAGCGCGACTGTATGATTTTTCCTCCCAGATCATGAGCTCCTTTGAGGGAAAAATCCATCTGATAAAGCTCGAGAGTTATCATATCTATCCATAATAGCTTTTCATGGATGTTGCCAATTCACAATGGGTGTCTTGGTGCATTGAATCTTTCTCCCTTCTCCATCTATATAAGCTTGTCCTCATGCACTTAACAAGCTAGTTCTAGAGTGCTAGTTCCAAGTTTATGAGTTCCGAAGTGCTGTAGCTTTGAGTTCTTGAGTTGTTGGAGTAATGCTAGAGAGGTTATGCTGCCGAAAGTCCGAGAGAGAGGTAGTCTACTGCAAGGCATATAGCTCCTCGCCCAGCCAGAGGAAAGGTTCAGCGTCAGAACCTTGGTTGTAACTTTTCCTGTCTATTATTAATTAATGAACGACTGTTATTATAGTTCCAATCTCATTGTCTATTATGGTGATGTTGATTTATTTCCTTTCTGACTGAAATATAGTTGTGCCTTGGTGGATTTTATGCTTGTATCTGTTTCTTCCTTTGCATGTGCAGGTGTCTGTTTGCAAGGATTGCAAGGATTGTGACCTGCCAGAGCAAAGGAGCGGGAACACCAACTCTGCTTCGACTATAGCATTGGATTCCAGGTTGGTCTTCTTAATTCACCTTTACCGTACAACTAGGAACTTGCGTAGCAGCGTGGATTGATTGTGGCTAGTTCTGTTTTAAGCTAGTGGGATCGCCTCTGTCCGCAGAGGGGATTTACCTCACCAATACTTATCAAAGCTGAAATTCCACCAATGTTCCTTCTCGATTGGTTTCTCAAATCTTTACAACCTAAGATCTCAAAGGATGTCTCTCCTTCTGGTGTTTATTCAGAAGGAAAGGCTATTTTTCGAGCCCAACAATTAGAACTGATATATTTTTAGTCTGGGACCCTTCAGAAAATTCTACATTATGCTCCTAGATCTAAGGTCAATTTAGCCAAACCGAAGCCAGACCCCCACACCGATGGTATAGTTGGACCAATTGTCGTTAACACAATGAACCTTTAGAATCAATTGCAGCAGTTGTCTTTCAAACTACTTCTGCTAACCAGGAAACACTGTCTTCGCCTACACCTTCCCAACCTACCTCTATAAACGTCGTCCATGCCGCTAACCCCAAATGAAATCAACAATCCCATGGGAAGAAGAAGGAATGAGGTAAGAAGAAGAACAAGAAATGGAATGGAAATGCAAACAAACCAAACAATGGTGCTGCTGAGGGTAGAAAAGAGTCCAAGAAAAGGGTAAAGTTTCCATGCAGGTTATGCGATGATGATCATCTTACTCACCTCTGCTCCAAGATATAAGATGCTCAACGCTTATTAGTGCAGCAAGGGTCTTCTAGCTCCCAAGCTATTATGACTAACCCATTTCCCCAAGGGCAAAAATTACTTGTTGGCATGAATTCAGGTGTTTATACCTCCGCGGGGGACAACCAGGAAGGGAAAATTCCTCAAATATTCATATGATTAACTCTCATATCGACGTCGTTACATGAGCATGTGGTTATGGTGAATTAGAAACATCTCATGCTAAATCTGTTCCCAAAGCCACATACCCACTTTATATTGAGCGAACCTCTATTGAGTCTGTACCTCAGATACCAAAAGGTTACACAAAGTAGGGCAACCCAGAACTACTCGATTGTAGAAGATCTGGCTCAAAGTCCTTGTGCTATGTCTGTACTGGAAGTACTCCAGTCGTGCCCCACTCAGAGAAGTTATTTGCTTTCAGAAATCAGTGCAGTAGATCCAAAGAATTCTTTAGTGCTCACTTTTGATATGTTGAATGTCAAAAAGAGACTTCCTCATCATATGGCTTTCCAGATAAAGTCCACTTACCGAAAGACCAATATTTTTCGAACAATTATAGATGAGGGAGCTTCCACATGCATGATGTCTATGTCATGTTGGAAGGTCATTGGATCACCTTCAATTGTTCCTTCACCAACTCTCTTGATGGCATTAGATGGACATTCTCATAAGCCACATGGGATTATCCCAACCTTTCCTATATGTGTTGGGGGAAAGGATGTAAATATTGAGGTAGAAATCGTCGATGCCAACTTGGATTATAACCTCCTCTTAGGCAGGAATTGGATTTACGAGTTGGATGCCATAGTTTCATCATTATTCTACATCCTCTATTTTCCTCATGAGGGGAGAATTGTTAAAATTGATGAGTTGGATTATTCTCCAGGTGACTCCCATGCAACTTCAGATTCTACCATTCCATTGGTGGACAATCCCTATCAACCTATTGAGAATTTAGGAGTTGGGATGTACTCTTTGTTAATAGTTATATTTGACCTTCTTGTTCCTACAACTAGAATTACTGCAATTTCATCCTCTAGGGGACCTTCACGGAAAGAGTTCTTTCGAAATCATTATTTTTCAGACCCTTGGACCTTACCTTTATCTACCACAACATTAGATGGAGGGCAGGTAGGTGGAATGGCATTTCCCATGTCTGCAGTGGAACTAAGTTATCAATATATCGTTAACTCTATAGATAGCCATCCTACTCCTTTTTCGCAAGAGGAGTTAGATGGTGATGTGGCTCCGACTTGGGCCCTCGATTCTACTTCAGCTCTAGATTGCTTGGATATAGTCTTACCATCTGAGTAGCAAATTTTGGAGGCAATGATGGGTGTACGTCGACCATGGGAGGATTTACATCATCATTCATATTTTCTCTCTCGATTACATGAAGTTGAATGTAGGTTATCTAATCTATTTACTAGTGATGTTTGTAACATTTCAAACCCTTTGGCTCTAGCACACTTTTCTTCCGAAGGTAACATGTCAGTTATCTCACAAACTATACCTGTAAACATCTCTAGGAATCCTAACGTGATTGAAAATTTCTTCATCGGAGTTGATTGTTCTCTTGAAGAAATCCAAATCTACATCGAACTCTTTAAAGAGTTTCGAGATGTGTTCACTTTGTCTTATAAGGAAATGCCTAGAATTGATCCATCTATAGTCCAGCATGAGATCAAGACGTACGAAAATTCCAAACCTATTCATCAAAAACTTTGATCGGTCAATCATCAAAAAGCAACAACTATTAAAGCTGAAGTTGAAAAGCTTCTCAAGGCGGGTTTTATATACCCCATTCCTCTAACTGAATGGGTTTCCAATCCAGTATCGGTAGATAAGAAGCAAGGCACAATCCGAGTGTGTATCAACTTTAGGGATTTGAATAAATCTTGTCCAAAGGACAATTACCCCATGCCTTTTATTGATCAAATTGTTGATGAATGTGTGGGTAATGAAATTTTTTCGTTCATCGATGGATTCTCTAGTTACAATAAAATTACTATTTGTCTGAAAGACCTGCACAAGACAAACTTTATTTGTCCCTGGGGCATGTTTGCATAAAAGAAGATTCCTTTTGGTCTTAAAAATGTTGGAGCTACATTTCATTGTTCCATGTCTTATGCTTTCCATTGCATCAAACATGTTATCGAAGCATACTTGGATGACTTAGCTGCTCGTTCTCGAAAGAGAATTGATCGTCCTAGCCACCTTCGGTTAATTTTTGAGAGATGTCATTTTTATAAAATTTGGTTCAATCCGCATAAGTGTGTTTTCATGGTCACATTGGTTGGCTGTTAGGATTCATCGTATCAACTAAAGGGATTTGAGTAGATCCTTTCAAGGTTGAGGCAATAATTTAGTTGCCTCCCCCGCCTTCCATTGGTCAACTTCATAGTCTCCAAGGAAAGGCAAATTTCTTGAGGAGATTTATAGCAAATTACACTGAGATTACCAAAGGAGTTATGCATTTTCTTAAGAAAGGGGTTCCATTTTTATGGGATGGCTTCGTGCAATGTATTTTGATGCTTTGAAAAAAGAATTAACCTCTACTCAATTATTGAGTCCACTAGATTATGGCAGAGATTTCCTTTTGTATCTCGTTGCGGCAGAATCAACCATTGGTATGGTTCTGGTTCGGGAGGATGATTCTCTGAGTGAGCATGTAATATACTACTTGATTCGAGGCTTAGTAGGACCTGAGCTACACTATTCTCCTACTGAGAAATTAGCCTTGGTAGTTGTCCATGCTGTCCAGCGGCTTCGTCATTACATTCTGCTACGGAAAAAGTTCATATTAGTGGTTGTTAATCCTTTTCAGTTTGTCCTTAGTAGGCGAGTGATTCAGGGCCAACATAATTGATGGATTGTTATTTTGCAAGAGTTCAAAATGAAGTCCTTGTCAGCTAAATCTAAGAAGTCATTAGTTTTTGCGGAATTGATTTCGGAGCTGCCTTGTGAGCAAGTTTTTGTTTATGAGGAAAATTTTTCCGACGAACATTTATTCCTCATTTCTTCACAAGATCCTTGGTACATAGATATCATTATATGTCTCTAGACTTCGAAGTTTCCACCTGCTTTCTCCAAAGATGAGCGTTGAAAGTTATGTCACCTTGCGAAACACTATGTCATTATTGGTGATACATTATATCAAAGAGGGGTTGACTCAATCTTTAGGCGTTTCTTAACTTTGGAAGAAGCTGAGTCTGTACTTAATGATTGCCACAACAGAGCTTGTGGTGGTCATCTATTAGGGCTTGAAACAACCTAGAAAATTTTGCGTGCAGGCTACTTTTGGCATTCAATTTTCAAAGGCTGTATTGAAGTGGTCAAAAATTGCCACCCTAGTCAAATCTATACTCGGAAAATGCGCGTGCATCTAGCTCCACCTTTTCTTGTTATCACTGTTGGTCCATTTATGAAGTGGGGCATTGATTTTACTACTTGTAATCTTCCTTCAGCGCCGAATCAAAAGTACATCATTGTGGCCATAGACTACTTTATGAAGTGGGCTGAGGCCATTCCTACTTACAAAAATGATAGTGAAACAACAACCTTGTTTCTCTTCAACCAGGTTATTTCATGATTTGGTATCCCAACAGAGATTGTCACTAACCATGGCAATTACATCCAAAATTAACTGATGACCGAATTGGCTCTCAAGTTGGGCTTTCGGCAAGAGCATTCGTCTCCATATTATCCTTAGGCCAATGGGAAAGTCGAAGCAGTTAATAAGTCCCTTAATACTATCCTACAGAGGACAATTGATAAAAATTGATCCAATTGGCACATCATGCTGTACCCAACACTCTGGGCATATCGAACCTCGGTTAAGACTGCCACGAGTTTTACTCCTTTTCAACTAGTTTATGGGCTAGAATCTATTTTCCCTATTGAATGTGAAATTCCATCCATTAAGCTAACTGTAGAACTTCTTCTAGAGATGTCTAGTCTCAAAGAATGCATCATTCATTTGGAACATCTCGATGAGCAGCGTTGAGATGCAACCATAATAAATGAAGCCCACAAGAAAAGGGTTAAAACTCAATATGATAAAGATGTTCCTCCTCAGGTTTTTTCTGAAGCTGACCTTGTCTTAGTCTATGACCAAGAAAAAGATGCCCTTGGTGCAGGAAAATTGAAGTCTATGTGGTATGGTCCCTTTATACTCAAGCATGTTTTGGGAAAAGGGGCCTATGAATTAATTGATTTTGAAGGAAACAAGCTGGCAGAGCCCCGAAATGGGCTCTAACTTAAGAATTACTTTTCTTAGGCTTTGGCCAAACAATTTCTTGTTTGTATATCTTGTATCTTTGTACATATTTGTCTGGAATTTTTGTGATATCGACGATTTTGATATGCTTTGGCATGTATTGATGGATGATTCGATATATTTTAGATTCATCGATGGTGCAAGTCAGCACACTTGGAATCTCGCTTCCGCAGCTTGGGTGATTTATTATCCATCTAGCTAGTTGATGGTGTTGAGGGGAGTATGTATTGGCCATGCTTCAAATAACATTGCCGAATATACTGTCGTTATTAACTTACTATCCGAAGTAATATCTTATGGGATTGATTCATTGGGAGTTTATCTAGACTCATAGCTGGTAGTGTCGCAGTTAAATAACATTTATTGGGTTCATGATACTTATTTACATCGCCAATTTTTGAGAGTGAGAGTGTTGCAACGATCATTTATTTATATTACATATGTTCACATTCCACGATTTGAGTATTCATTAACAGACTCAGTTTCTAATCAAGCATTAGATTGCCATATTAATCATTCATCAAATTAAATAACATCAAAAGTTGAATCTGTAGATATATATATATATATATATATATATATATATATATATATATATATATATATATATATATATATATATATATAGATATGTCTATCGACCTAGCTTAGGATGATTGAATAAAACATTAACCACTGCATTGGCTACACGCCAAAGTATCTGGACCCGGTCCCATGGTACCCCTACCACACGGGGCTGCATCTCCTTAGGTAGATCCTCTATGGCTATCATAGGTACCTAGTGAGTTAGTCTCACCAAGTTTCTCTAAATTGCATATAGGACTCTCTATCTCAATTGCTACCCCTTCAACCCCTATTCTATGATGACTGTGCCTCAGAAATTTGTTTGGGCTCACTGGACCCACATCTGGAACATGGTCATTTTGTTAGTATTTTGTATCATAAAAATATTTCTAAGTTCATTTCATATTGAAAATCCGAAAAACCCTAAAAACTCATAAAAAACTTAAAAAAATGTTACCTTTGTCTCCCCATGTTGCGTTTGGTGGCAACACTAAGTCTGGATCTTCTCATAAATCGATACTGGCATATAGGTAGTCATCGACTGTGATGATCTGTTGATCCCACTAGGTGAAAAGCTTATCATCAAAAGTCATCCTAGGTGCATCTCTACCTCCAAGGCATTTCAACAGGTCCACCCATCTACCCATTCGTGGATCTCTTGGGCTGTTGATGGACACTGATACTTTGGGACATAGCACAAGTACCTTCTTGAAGAAGAATGAGCACAAGATAGTCCAATATCCAAAATTCTTCTCCCGACTCTTTTAAATAAAGGTCAATTGGCTCTTCATGTTAGTCAGAAGAGGCGTGCACCATTCAAACATTGTGGTAAGATATTCCATTGTCAGTTTCATCGACACTCGTGATGCTTGATGCAGGGAAGCTGACCCATTTACACATGCAATGGTAAATAACAAAATCCCCAGAGATAAACTTTCCACATGTTTGATTGGAATTTGACTTCCAATCTTCTCTGAGTGTCCATGATAGTATATATGCACATAGTGTTCTATTGAAAGACTACTTCTTGTCCTTCTAGTCAAATGCATGACCTCCCCTCTTCGGGAGAGGGCTGAAATAAAATAAATATCTTCAACCTCAATCTGGAGAGGCATCTACTCTATCATGAAGGCATCATCCTTTTCACTCCAATAGTGGATCAGTAGTTCGACTAAGTGCGTATTGGCTTTCATGTCTAGCATTTTGAAGAATTTCAATAAGCCACAGCCTCTTAGTGCATCTAATGCAATTTGGTCATTCATTACCTCATTATCAATAGTGGTATGCTCTCCTTCCCTTCAAGTGATAGTCATTCTGCAAAAAATTGGAGTTTCAACTGTTATTTTTTATCTTAAAACTTTGACTAGCGTACACGCGGGTTCCCTTTACACATAGTCACGTGTAGGGGTGTTGTATATGCAGGTTGATGACATCCAACCCACATGTACACAGAGTTGTATTTTTGGGCATAATTTCCCATGGTCAGAACTTTAAGAAAACTTCTAAAAACTATCACAAAACATTACAAGTATGATTTGGGGGTTACCTGATAAATTTGGGGCGATTTAAACGATCCAATTGTTCAGAGGAAAGCTTGGTTTGTTCTGCTCCACAGCTCTTTGCTCCAAACAAAAATGAAAAAACTGTGAGTCTAAAAGTCATTATATAACCTTGAAATTGCAAAATATTTTTTCAAAAATTGATTTCTGTTGCATGGATTTTTTAACCTGTGGGATTGGATTGTCAAGATTGGGTTGTTTTTATAGCATATTTTGGAGACCTTCTTTGAGATTTTATTTCAGTCCCATGACTGCTGACCTGTCATGGCAGGTATCGTCCACTCACTCACATATAAGTTAGGGAAAATGATTTTTCCACTGCATCTTTCATACTAGCCTCCATTCAGCGATATGTTAGCCATAGGGTCAAACCCATCATATCTTGGTTAGAAAACCATTTTCACTCACTGAGTTTTTAAATCATGATGTGATGGTAGAGTAATCCTTTACATGGGCATCTTAGTTAGAACCTCGCTGACATTGATTTCCCATGCTACTATACTGAGTAGGCTCAGGAGTCCTCTTTAGTCCCTTCATGACTGATGCGTTGAAGACACATTATTCCTTCTTCTGTGCTAATTTCTAGCCTTATACCCTAGAGGCTCCTTTGTGTTGAGTTGTACTAGTGGATTGCATTTTGACTATTTCCACCTTTTGGCCTTGAGCCAGCTTCACTTGGACTCGTGTTTAGGCCACTTGTCTAACCATGTCTTCTGCAAAATCAACCATGCAATCACTTAGCTTCTACAACTTGATGCATCCTTTTACCCGAGGAAAGAACATCCCTTTAAGTGTCCTTGACCAGTTTCGCCTCCTTGCATTGAGCGTAGGAATGTTCCCCTCCTGGGAACTAGCTCATCTATTTCTCTAACAGTCATTCTTTGCACTGTACTATAGCATTCTTTTATTCTTTTTCCAGCTTAAAGAAAAATGCAAAAAAGATATATATATATTCCAAAAAGAGCTAGAACGGGACAACATTTCCATATTTTGTTGGCAGCTAGAGTCAGTCATGTCACCCTTAAACAAAACACTCAAAAGAAAGTCTCTCCTCCATTTTGACAGGATTTAGTTTGACTTAGGTGTGCCTTAACCTTGTTATTGAGTCAGTACTCCTCCGATTGGTTACCTGTTCCAATAATATGGAGAGTTTTCTCCTACCTCCTACATGAAAAAATTATATAGAGTTATCATATGCTGCCATATAGTCATCATTGAGTTGTGCTTTTGTTCAAGGGAAGTAAGCTTGAGTTGGCTTCTCTATGGTGTCCCTTGACCTATTTTTCAGTCAGCCATCCCTGGTTGTCAGTGTCATGTTTGTCATCACATGAGTTATATTGGTCCTTTGCTTGTGCCTATTTGAGAAGGTCTCCATTGAATTCTTGCTGGTAGGTCTTGTCCTTATCGACTATGACATATTACTCTGAGAGCATACCTACATCCGCACCCTGACCCTAGTTTAATTATTGATAGGTAACCTTGTGCTTAGCATTGATCATTATAATGGGTCTTTGACTGAGTGGTTTCCATTGTGTTCAACATCAAATTTCATTATCACACATTGGGATTCGTGCAGTGTCCTGGTTACCATTTGATCCTATTAGTGGATTCCTTGCCTCTATGTCAGCTTTCATTATTGGTTAGTTCAGAGGGTTTCTATTGTGCACTAGCTACATCTTTTGTACGTCGAAAATGTGCATTAGTTGGGTTACTACATCTTTTTCATCTAATTCCTTCCACATTATTAGCCTACAGGTTACGCTCGAACTAGATTGATGAAGGATGCCTTAATGCCTTCCTTGTAGCAGATCTTTTCCTATCGACTACATATCATTTTCTCTGGGAAAGAGATCTAGAGTCCATTTGGCGGTACCTTGGGGTTTGCAGTCATCAGTGGTATATTCCTTCTCTATCGATAGTGGGAAACCATCATTTTCCCCTAATTGATAGATTCTTCCAGGTGTTCAACTTTAGCTAATTTATTCACACTTGTTAGATTGTATTGGGTACCTTGACTGTCATTATCATTATCGGTGAGCAGTCTCGTTTTTGTTAACGGTTTACATCAATGACCGGTAATCAAATGATTTCTCACGTGGTCGACCTCAAATCATTTATTCCCATTGTGTAGGAATGTACTGTGGTGGTCAGTGAAAAACACGAGTTGCACCAACATGTTTTGTTTCACTTGTCAGTTACTCCTATTGCTACTAGCTGACACCATCCACCTTATATATTGCAGTTCTTTACAATGACATCTTATATGCTGGAATCGGAGTTGCGATTTAGTATCATTTTATTCCATCATGTTCATTTGGTACTATTGGGATAAGTTTTTGACATCAATGATCAGGTTCATCCTTCAACATTATTGATCATCTTCTTATATGTGATATTCAGACATGTACTTTTTCAATCACAATTAGATGATCCATTATGTACTTTCAGTTTATTTATAATTGTATACATATTGGATCCCCTTGTACTTGATATGCGGACATGATTTACCTTCTCTGAGCATGGGTATGCCTACCTCAGATAGCAGTTTCTTTCTGATCCCTTTTGATGGCTTGGCAGGCTGAATTCTAGTGAAATCCTTCTCAATCTCAACAAGATTCTTTCCATACACTTAATACATTTCGGCCATCATGTACCCCATCTGACCTCATATATTAGGGGGCATCTACTATAGCACCATTTTCCACCCTTGGTGTTTATGATGTTTGGTATATGGCCTAGGGCAACCCCTCATTCCAGACGTGGTCCAGATATATTGAAAACAATGTTTTATTCCCTATGCGCTACTTTTCGCTGAGATAAAAGCATGTACACGCGGGTCAGTCAATACCCAACCCACGTATATGTGTTAAAGCACTTAAAAAAAATAAATTGCCTTAATTATGGGTGGAGTTCATGGGTTTTACTTGTTGATTACATCCTATTGCACGTGGCCCAATTGTTTCCCAACTGTTTCCCAACTAAAAACCTAATTGGGAGAAGTATAAATAGTCTTCCATGGGAAGGCCTTCAGGAGAAGAGAAGAGATAGAGTTATTATACTGAGATTATCCCTAACTGAGTCTAATGAATCCCTGTGCCTCATGCACTTCCCCAAGCTTTAGGAAACCCTTGTTCTCTTGATTATAGATACTCTCCATCTTGCTTGAGATATGATGGTGTTGGTTATGGAAGAAGATTGTTGAACGCTGGGATAAGATGAATCCGGAGCACGATTTCACTTCGAGATGGAAGAAGAAGACGCAGGTGAATTCTCTCCATGTTATTTATAGCTTACTGCAATAAAATAAATGTTATCTTGTTCCCAAAATTAACTTTGTTTGTGCATCAAATTGTGTCATAATTCATATATGAATGTTGTTTTGATGTATGACCAATCATTTGTTTATATGATATAAAGTCAATTTCATGCATATTCTTTACCTCTATACTACTATGTATGTTCAAATTGAATGATTTTCAAGTTTGAAGAACATCGATAGTTGCAGAGGGTCTGAAGCATGTGGGACCTACTCAAATGTAGGAAGACCGAGTATGGTCACTCTTACGTAGTTTGATTATATGCGAATTTTGCCTGAGCTATATGAGTGTTTCTTGTTGTAGTTTGCTTCTGCTCTATTGGGGTTCTAACCTAAAGCCCTACGGTACTTATTCTTCTAGCAACAAGAGTAGGAGGGAAATATCTTGAAGCCGACTAAAATTCTCTCCATGAATAGGGGCACTCGCAGTGCACATCAAACAAAGGTAACGATGAATCAAACTTGAACAAAAAATTGGTAAGAAGGATGATACATAGTACAGGGAACTCGATAAAAAGGATAATACATAGCGTAGGGAACTGAGAGAGAGGGATTGATAACACATAAATCAAATTGCTAATGAAATTTGACCCAACACGACCACAAATATGTTTAATAGGTGTAATGGAAGAAAATAGTTGTTAGTCGTGCACCAAAAAAATAATCATACTATGGATGTGTATCACTCGATTTACAGAGACCCTGAGCCAACTTACAGAATAACAATATGTGAAGCAGAGAGGGAAGAGTAGGCCTAAAAGATTGCATTAGATGTTAAACGGAGAACAAAAGTGTAGACGTAAAACAGAAATGAATTGATTCAAGGAAAGGCCTATCAGCCTAAATATATGTTTACTGCATTGCAAAGCAACCAATGTCATAAAGTAGACGAGTCGATCAAAATCAATAGTGTTGTTGATGTGCATTCACATGGTGAAAGTCTCGAATTAGAAATGACCATGGCCGAGGCACGAGTATTATAAAGAAAACCATTGGCATTTCATCACATTATAGTACAATGACCATGGCTCTTATGGTGCTTACTCAATTCCTGAGGGTTGTGGTTGACAATGGCTTTTTTGCAGTGGCTCATCAATCATATTTAGATGATTTCTACGAATACTATGAAAATTATCATGTAATCTTCTCAAGCTACATCTGCAATGGTGTTGCCAAAAAATGCGACACATTTTCTCTGTATCGAGCTCAATCAATTTACATGTCCCTCAACAACATCAGTGTGCTCTTCAACATAGTGCCCTGCATCATAGCATCTTTACGTAATATGTTCGTGGTAAAGGATTATTTGATACCTCTACCCTTAAATAAATTTGTCCTCATTCCAATTCACCGCAAATGTTTGGCCAATTTCTCGCACGCTAATATCACATACATTGTTTAGCACAACTATATCTACACAAATATCACAAACCATACATTATAGCACCTCATGACCTACAAGGCCATGCGAGAAAAAAATCCAAGGTTCGATGTGAATGATTTAATGACTGGAATAAAACTTGTTGCGCCCATGCATTGCGCATGCACCACTACTAAATAGGGCGACCAGGTCACATTAGGATGAGAAACCGCAATAAACTGCAAGGGGAAAAAGTAGAGACAATCTATGCAAACGAAGCGACAAGAGATGTCAAGTAAGTGAGGATGGCAATTGAAACAAACTATGAAATAGATATATTAACACCCAATGCACCGTATAAATCCTAACTGTAGATAACACTTTAGATAAAGAATATTTGCAGCACATTAAATCCTCATCATTGATTTAAAAATTCAACTATGACTCATCCACTTGGAGTTGATATATAGACACTTTTAGCGAATTATTACATAACTCATTAAAGGTTAACTTAATTCTTCCTCTTGCAAGTATGAACCAGGAGAGTTGTGAAACAACAAGTCCCTGCCAATAATTAAAATAAACAATGATCTGGCTTGAGGATGTTTTTGTTGGTTTGAAATTAAGTTTTTGAGTCTTGTAGTGCCCTATATTGTGTTTTTATGCATAATGTGTGCATCTAGCTTATGTTTTGGGATGTTTGTTCGAAGCATTCAAATTTTAAATCTCCTGCTTTATGTATCTAGAAGTGTATTAGGGGAAATAGTAACTATTAAGAAGAAATAGGAAAATTTCACAAAGGAATAGAAGCAACGTTGAATTGGCTAGTATGTAGGCCTTGTTACTAGGGAAATATATCTGATGATGAAAGGAACCAGATCCCGCACCTACATTTGGGCCTAGAGAAACATGGACTGAATCCGCAACTATATACGTAATATATGGACCCAAAGAAATGTGGACTTAATCTATGACTATATATGGAGTCGAGTGAGGTAGTGCCTCTGGAACTATGGAATATCAAAATGACTTTACCTGCTTTGTGTTGTTTCGATTACGAAATGATTTTCTATGGCAATTTGTTCACATAAATCATCATTTAAAAATGAATTTCGTGGATAAAATATCTTTATGTCTTCAACCAGACCAATTCTTAAACAACTACGTTTGTAAATGTCTCTATAGCATTTGAAGTATTTGTTTCATCTACAATTGTTTGATGTTTGCCGATATTGAAAATAGCAAGGTTTAATAAACCTTATATATATATATATCCTACAAGTTACAATCCAACTAGAAATTTAGCCATAGGGATTACACCTTGCTCTATTCACTCATATGATTGCTAGTTGTGTTAAAAAAATGCTTGGACTGTTGGCTTCATGTCCCTCAATTTTTAGCATTTTCAATGCTTTCATTCAAGGCATATTTATAAAAAATCTGTGGGTTATAGTCTGTCTGCTAATATTCAGTAGAAAACACATGCTACAACTCAATTGATTCATTTAATTGACTCACTAGCGTGTTTTCTGGTTATGAAAACCACACACTATTGTCATCTCTTTGTTTTATTCAAGCCTAAAAGGTAAACACACAAAATAGATATACATTCCGGGGTTGTGGGTTTTGAATACTACCTACATGTTAGAGAATCTAATTCCAGCCACCTACTAGGAGTTCAAACCATCCATTCAAGCTTCCTAGTTTAGTTTCAGTCATCCATTTTAGTCATTCATTTTAATTCAGTCTCAATGTAGTCATTTTTTTTTCCAGAAAAGAGCTCAAAGCAGTCATTTATTACCATGTCTCGAATGTAATCTTATTTAACTAATTCGTAATATGAGAAGATAAATCTTCTGCTTTATAGTTTTCACCATTTGTCATGGTATCAGAGCTTAAGATGCGTAAATACCTTTGAGAGCATCAAAGAGAAGAATTCAAGTGCCATAAGACTCCAAAGAGAGCAATGTTTCAATTTTTTGTCGGAATATTAATTCCTACTTGTTTCCATTGTGACTTTCTATGTAAAGAGTTTGTTCCTATTCTATAGGAGTGGTTTCCCTAGTTTGGTGTGTGGTTGAGATATTCCCTCAACCAATAGATTGTGTGTCCAAGATAGTTTTCATATCTTGAGAAAATACTCTGTATATATGTAATTTCATATCTAATTAATGAGATATAGATTCTTTTGTGGAATTTTATCATGGTATCAGAGCCCTAAGGGCCTCGCACCTTGTGGGCTTAGCCCCTCCTTAGTTGAGGGAAATAGGAGATAGGGAGTATATACCTTTGTTTTGGGAAAGAATATGTTATTTTTTGTTTGTCCATTTGGGCAAGTCATCAGTCGTAGAATTTTAGATTTCTCACCATATAATGTGTGAATTTAATCTACTAGTGAAGCCTTCAGGAGCCGGAGGATATGTTGGATTTTAAAATCCCAATTGCACAGCTACGGGGGAAGATACTTATGTAGGAAAGAAAAATTACAAGAGAGAGTGAGTCTCAGGGAAGGGTTTCAAATCAAATCTCAAAGTGATGTCATGGGTAAATGTTGCAGCACTAGTGGAGAACAGGACCCATGCATTGCAACCTTGTTCCTATGCCACTTACTTTCCTCCATACATGAGAGGCGGGGCACCTGCTCTTGTCAAATAACTCTCTTCTTCTTTTGGTCCCAATCGCCCTTCCACCCCGCCCATGCAGAGCCTAGCATGGAATCAAGGCACACACAGAGATGAGCATGGAATCATGGCACACTTATAGATGGAGGAGACAACGATCGGAATTTATAGTGTTTTGGAAATAGAGGGTCTGCATATCTGTCAAACCCCCAAAAGTGCCCTCAAGACCTGGAGATTCTGAGGCAGTGTCTATTAATGTAACTGATAGGCTTTGCAGATGGATCAATCCTCTTAGATCCGTCTTTTGCAAATCTGACATAGTGGTTGTTCTTGATTCATGATCATTGTTCATGAATAGATGTATTGGAGCGCCCTTCAATGTCCGTAAATAGATGAGCTTGGATATTCCAGCGGGCAATGTCTTCAGATTTTTGCATCCCTTCACATTCTAATGTAGCAGTAATGGTACATGTAGTTAGCGACATTCTTGGAGCTGACGTGGGTACCAATTGCAAATCTTTCGAAAGAATAAGGTTTTGTCCCCATATATTGGTTGATGTAACAAAGGTAGATCTAAGTACCATTGTGTTGGGATTCAATATATCAATGCCTATTATGATTGCTCCAACTACCATGCAAAAGATGGCATATCCCAAAGTATAGTTTGCTACTGCAAGAGCTGTGTCAGCTGATGGAACTATAATGATGCTTTATTCATGGGATACATCAAGTGTTGAAGAGGTTGCTTCAACTGGACCAGACATTCGCTTTTTTCAACTTTATGTTTAAAAGAGTAGGAATGTTGTTGCACAACTTGTTAGGAGAGTGGAGAGGGCTGGTTTTAAGGCAATTGCACTGACTGTGGATACACCTCGACTTGGGCAGAGGGAGTCTTACATTAGAAATAAGTTTGCATTACCTCCATATCTTACCTTAAATTTTTTTGAGGGTTTAGACCTTATGAAAATGGAGAAGACATCAGATTCTGGATTGGCTCTATGAATGTAAGTGCCATGTCCTATCTCATGGTTACACCAAACACCAGAACAAAACTTTATGCCTCATACTAGTTTATGTGTTCTTGAATTTTGAGTTTTGTAAGTGAAATATGTTGAGCCTAATCAACTCAACATGTAAATGCAATTGGTTAGAATTGATCATTCTAGCAATTGTTAATTGAAAGTAGAAAGATTCAAGATGAAAGCAATAAGTATGATTCTAGAAAAATTTGGTTGAAGCAGCAATAGATCGACAAACAAGGTAAAATATTGTGTGTTGAAATAAGGCAGACTCATAATATATATCATATACATTAGTAAGCAAGTTTAGGATGTTTGTAGTGGTCATTGTAAAGTATGTACCTGGTAACTCCAAGAGATGGAGTGTGAAATGTAAGCCTTGTAAGGCATGTGTATCCCCATATAGTTCGTGGTAATCTAAAAACCACTTTGTATTTGCAGTGTTGGTTTGTGGTAAGCCAGAAACCACATGTAAGAGTGAAGTGGGACACCTATTCTTGTTGGCATGGTTTAGGGTTAGTCGAGAAAACCCTTCGCCTCGTTCAGTTGGGTCTTTGGTGAGCCTTAGTGGCTGGAGTGCCCTAGTGGTAGGTTTGTAGCCGAGAGTGGTTGGTGTGCCCTAGTGGTAGGTTTGTGGCCCAGGGTGGCTTTGGTGAGCCTTAGTGGTTGGCATGCACTTAGTGGCAGATTTGTGGCCCATAGTGGTTGTGGTGATCCTTTGTGGTTGAGTTGAGCCTTCATGGCTGAGTTGAGACTTGGTGGTTGTGCTTAACCTTGGTGGGTGAGAGCCCTTGGAGGCTTGGTTGAGAGTGATCCGATAAAACTGAGATCATGGTTACCGGTAATCCGATAAAACCCATGATGATATTGGAATGGGATTTACAGGTACAGGTGTGCAGTTATAATGGTTGAAAGAACCATGTATGTGAAGGACATCCTACAAGACTTGTGGTTCCAGTGGTTAGTACCCATGCATTCCAGTGGATGGTTGCTCCTTTTTATGGACATCAACATACTCTTTTATGTTTGACCACAACTAGACTTTGCGGATTGATATCGAGACAAGTACTCATTAAGGGGGTGTGTTGGAATATTAATTCGTACTTGTCCCAGTTGTGAATTTCTACGTAAAGAGTCTATTCCTATTCTATTGGAGTGGTTTCCCTAGTTTGGTGTGTGGTATAGGAGTGGTTTCCCTAGTTTGATGTGTGGTTGAGATATTATCTCAACCAATAGATTGTGTGTCCAAGATAGATTTCCTATCTTGAAACAATACTCTTGTATATATGTAATTTCATATATGATTAATGAGATATAGATTCTTTTGTGAAATTTATCATTTTTTTGGACTCACAAGAAAATAAAATTCATGAGAGGCCGAAGAGAAAATGCATAAAAAACTTAAATTACATACCTTTGAAAAAACCTAAACACATTAATCACCCATATGTAAAATAGATCACTACACCACCTTCACATCTGAATGACAACTTACAAAACTGTCTAAAATCTAAAATTGGGCCGAAGGAATGCACAAAATTGCGCATAAAAACCCATCGGAACTATGTAAACGACAAGCTAATTTTTTATTGAAGTGGTTCGAAGAATTATCAAAGGCCGAATATCAAAGGTAGAAGGAGCCTTTAAGTCACCGTCTCATTTCAAAGCTCGAGGATCTTGAAGCCTGAGTCATTTCAAAGCTTGGAGGCATTACAAAAGGAAAGATTTATTTTTTTATTAAAATATTCGTATTTTGTAAAACATTGATATTTAACAAATCATTTATTTTAATTTGTTTCATTTTTTTGTTAATAGGCCTTTAATTTTAGAAGTTTTGTTAAGAACCCTTAAAAATTAAAAAGTTTTTGGTTTTGTTTTTTTTTTTTATGAAAAAAACCCTTGACTTTAGTCATTTTGTCGTTCCATGTTTTTTTTAATAGGGCTCATGAGGAAGTATTGATTAGGAAAAATGGGCCTTGATATTGAAGAGTGAAACAAAGACTGGTGTTTTTATATTGTTTAAAAACAAGGGTTTTATTCAGAGTTAAAACTTAAGGAGTTGGAATTTTTTTTAAAGCCTTGAAAAGGATATTAAAAACGGGGCATTATTTTAATTATATCTGGATATTTTGAAAGTATCTTCTTAGTAGAGAATTTGTACATCTTCTTATTTTGTGGAAGGAGATGTTTGAGATATTTTTAGAATTGGAGGTGAAAGCATAGACGAATTCCACTCTTCCCCTCATTTCAGATGTCAAGATAGCCAAGGAAGCCTGGGGTACCCTTGAGATGAGTTTTGGTGTAAGGGGGAGCATTGAGGTTGAAGATGAAGGTGGATATATAGGAGAATATCTACAATGAGATGAAGAATTTGTTGAATCCCACTACACTCAACCAAAAATGGATGACGTATGTGAAAAAGTTGTGCAATAAAGAGTGGAAGATCACATAGATGATGGTGAACCCAACTATGCATAGCCACAAGTAGATAAAAATTTGGTGATTCCAGCAACAACTTGATGACGACAATTTGGTGAATCCAACAACAGTCGTTGTTGATGACAGTGAAGTTGACTTTGGAGCATCAAATGTTATGGTGAATCCAACAATTCAATTTGTTGATGTAAAGTTTGATGAAGACTTGTTGCTTAATGATGAATGGTTGTAGATGATGCAACAAAAACATCACATTGACAATAATTTTATTTTGTGAGATAATCTCACTTGAATCTGAAACGAAGTGGAAGAAACAAAGATAGATAGAAAGACAGAGATAGATACATAGAGAAAGCATAGACAGAGGAAAAGGTAGAGAAGGAAGCACAACAAGTGAAAGCTCTCATTGCATAGATGAAGGAACAAAACCAATGTGGTTATGCATATGTTTTTACACTTACCATTGATTTCCAATGTGCTAGTAAACATGATGATTATGAAGCAGAATTAAATTTACTTGAAGCACGGCCTGCAACACCATGTCTAGATGAAGTCTACACATAGAAGATGCACAAATGAATGTTGAAGACAACATGCATGATGAACACATCAATGAAATTTTCACGTTTTGAAGAGATAAATTTTTTTTTCTCATCATCTTATGCTGCAGCAGATTGATGATGAAAAAAGTACTACAAAAGATAATGTGTGGTAACAACCCACATACAAGTCATTTTTTGAAAAACTTGAGTACATGCTTAGACAACTTGGAAATATGGAAGACTTGCACCAACAAATGAAGAAACTAATGTTTGAAGAATACAGCAAGAAGAAAATTTTGAAACAATTTAGAGGCTATATGATTTGGAAGATGAGAAGAAGAAAAGTAAATCTAGTTGAAATCAATTTTTTAATTGTAAACCTAGTTGAGACATAAACTAGTAGACATATTAATTTATTTTTTATGTGATTGTAATTAAGGGGGAGTGTTGGTGAATCTAATTCCAACCACCTGCTAGGTGTCAAAACTGTCCATCCAAGTGTTGTAGTTAGTTTCATTCAATCTAGTGTAGTTTAGTCTCACTGCAGTCATTTATTACTGATGTGTCAAATATAATCTTATTTAACTGATTTGAATATTGAGAAGTGCAATCATGTGCTCAACAATTTTCATTCTTCGTCGCTACAGTCATTTTTCAAGGCCTTTCCATTATAAATTATATATGTGTTGTTAAATCCTTGTGACTATGGTGGTTGAAAACATAAACAAAGTAATTAACATGGAATATTACTTGATTTTATAAAAGAATGGCCAAATTGGTTCTTTGCTAGTTTTTGAATTCCTAATATAAACATATTTTTTTGGTTGGCCTCACATACAAGAAAATTGGTTGGCTCTTTTGTTGAGCACTGGTCTTAACCTCCTATGAAAATAAATAAAGCCTTGAAAGAAAAATGGACAAATATATTCAATCATGGCAATGAATTTATATTTAGAGACATGATCTCAGATTGATACTAATCACAAAGACATTACACTTAAAAGAAAACAAATTAGTTTTCTTTGTAACTTTGTGATATGCATAAACATATTAGAAAACTTAACAACGATTCCAGTCATAAAGCACCTTGATTTCGTATCACCCAATAGGCGGCATAAAGAAAATTGCTTCTTAGTACTGAAATTGCACAATGGAATTTCATATTTCAATTATTTCTAAACAACTATTGCTTTGGTATTATTATTTGCTTTGTTGTGTTGGAAGTTCTAGGCTAAATCTACAAAGATTCTAAACATCTTCTATTGAATGTTTTATATTTGTTCAGTGCACGTTTCATTAGATTTGTGTGTTGGGTGCTCCATACCTTTTGTTGAGCTGAGAGGCTCATTCTACAACCTAGTATGAGGGAGATGTGTAAGTTTGTCAGTCCATCCGTCTCTCAAGTTGACATGTGCCCCTTTAAAATAAAAATAATCTATGATGGGTATGTTTATGTTTTTCAATCCATTCGTCTCTCGAGTTGACACGTTGATGCAGGAGCATCCAACCCAAGGAAAATCATTGTATTTTAGTAGACATGGGGGGGTCATCTACTTTAGGGAAGTTGTTTTCCTAAGTCTCAAATTAATGTAATATTTAGCCTTTTAAGTGATTAGAATAGGAATTAATTAGATGCATGAGGATGTTTGTAAATTATCTCGAATAAAGGAGAAAAAGAGTGGTTAAAAATGACAAGAGTGTTAGAAGTCAATTATAACTCTAAAGGTAGTTTCATGATTCCAGGAACTAGAGAGAGTTCTTCGGAATTAATGAAGTTAGAAGTGGACATAGAGGACATTTAGGAGTCAGTTTATTAGATCTAGGATTTGAACCAGAATTAGTTCAACAGAACCTTTATGGTATAAATGTAAGCCTATGGGCAGAGTGAAGAGGAGGAGGCCATTGATACTGAAGATCACGCATGTGAGAGATAGAGAGTCTCGAATGTAATCATTTGTTTATACTTATATATACAGTGGTTTATTCCTAACTTTGTTAGTGTGTGGAATGAGTATTTAATGAATGAATTACATGTAAGTTGTGAATTCATAGGTTCTATAACAGAAGGTTGCAGGTAGTGTTTTGTAGATACGCAGAGGAGAGAACGATTCAGAGGAATCATCATGGGTATTAGAATCCAATTCAAGAAACAAAGCGAAGCTCTGGAGAGAGGTAGCGAAGTGAGAATTCATAGAAGAGTTAAGCTCAGAGAAGTTGAGTAGTGGAAGTGGAAGAATGAAACCCTTTGAAGAAACCTAAACCATAGAGGAAACGCTGAAGAAACAACTAAAACAATAAAGGAAAGGACAAAGGAAGAAGTGAGTCGTCCAAGCATAAGTACCGTTGGATCTAATAGATCAATGGTGCAGGCGACAAGGAATGAGAACCATCAATCTCATAGATCAACAGTCATTGAATGCTGAAGGAGTGTGGAGGATAATCAGCGAAGAGTAGTTTGCAAAGAAAGGAAAGTGGATTTCGGATGGAAGAATTACCACAAGCGGTACTCTTCTGTTTGACTCTGATTAAATTCATAACGGGACACATAGCAGAGAAGTGGAGAGGGGAAACCAGTTTATTAGGTGGTTAAACCATATACTTATTGGCTATCTGAAATCATCATGAACTGTCTAATCCTTTAAGTCCAGATCAACGGTCGGCAAGTGTCGTGCAAGTTTACTTGATCGGAACAGATAGGGTTATACAGGCATGGTTAATATGTTTTGAGTTCCAGAGGTTAATCACATATTAGAGGAGATGGGGAACCATACGTTAATGTGACCGCAGACTATGGTGACTTCGATTGTGAAAAAGTAAACCTCGGTAAATGTGCCAAGACCATACCAAGGCAGAAAAGGTATGGTTTGCATATATTTCCTTTGTAAATGGTTATAAAGGGATTAAGCGCGGATATATGGGGGTTTATATATAAGTCCAACTTTATCAAAGTATGGAATGTTTTATGTGTTAAATATATGTAACCAACGATCAAGGAGGAAAGGTTATATATCTATATCTATATATATATATATATATATATATATATATATATATATATATATATATATATATATATATATATATATATATATATATATATATATATATCTGTGTGTGTGTGTGGTTAAAGGGTTAGCTAAGGTTAACAAGGGTTAATGAAGGTTATGAGGAATTTAGGAGTCCCGATAGGAAGAATTATAATGAAAGGTTAACAAAAGGTTAAGGAAGGTTAAAGCGGGATGATTGAGTTCCGATATAAAGGAAAAGGTGGGTTAATAATTAGACTTGGTTAGTCTATAAATCGTTCTACATGAGCCTATTAAAGGGGACCTTGACCATATTTAAATGAAGATTTGACTCCTTTGAGAGTTAAATACCTGGGACAAATGTGCTTATCCATGGTACATGCATACTATGGGTGTAAACAGGGGTAACCCTGGCGTCATTTGGTATCAGAGCAGAATTGTAATTGAAACAATTGGTGTTAAAATAGAACAAAGAAATTCTATGTGAAAGAATTGATAACAAAGTTATGTGTCAAAGATGTTTATGCGGGCAAGGAAGGATCAGATTCTAATTTGATAGAAAGTAGGCACACAGAGGAGATGTATAGTAGAACTTGCAGATGTAAGAAACAAAGGACAATCCATTCAAGGTACATGTGGAATGGTGGAACAAGATCATGCTGAGATCTTGAAGGTCAGGTGATATGTTCTATTTTGATTTGAGAATGTGTGTTTATACATTGATATGTGGCAACAGCATAAGAAGGTGATAAGGTTGCAACAATCTAGACCAAGGAGTGCTCAATTGGTCCCAAAGGAAAGAACCAGAGAGATTCTAAAAGACTGAGCTCAAAGGGGAGAAGCTTAGTGAGGCATATGTAGAAAGAAGGAGACTTGTCACTATAGAGGGATTGTTGCAGATCACAAAGTCAATTCCACAAAGGATGTTGGTAGAATTGCTAAGGGATGAAGGAAACTGGTAAGACTTTCTAAGTGAAAGAAGAGGTGGTAAAAACCAAGTATTTCATTGTGACTGAAATACAAGAGGACAGTTATGTTCTTGTGAAGTGCAGATGGGTTGAAGCTTAGAAGGAGCAGAGGGAAAGTGCTCAAATGAGGTTCCAAAGATAGAGAACCAAGGGCTTGCCAAAAGATCAAGTACAGAGGAAAGCTTGGTGAGGTAAGTTGCAACAAGCAGGACTTTTTGTTGCAGAGGCTTTAATACAACTCATAGTGAGTGAGTGAGGAGCTCATCAAGATAGAGAAGATGAAGATGGATACTAATAATCATAGTAGACATTCTAAGGAAGACCACAACAGAAGGAAGATGAATAATGAGGATGCCAAGGGAAATGGCAAGAGGATGAGTCAAGAGAAATTTGACAAAGAGATTGTAGAGTTAAAAGAACAAATTGATAGATTGAGGAGAATACTAGAGGAAATCCAAAGACGAGGTTGGGTATTAAGGAAGAAGCCAGTGGAGTGGAATGAGATGTAGAGAAGGCTACATAAAAAGAAAGAAAGTGGCTGAGGGAAACACTCAGGGAAGTTGAGTTGGAAATGGAAGAGTCCATTTGTGAACCAGAAGAGGGAGAAATTCTGGGAGAAAGTGAAGACTATACTGAAGATAAAGAATGGAGATCAAGTGAAGATCTCATGGACTATTGGGATAGTTCAAAACAGCATGAGGAGATGTTGACTAAAGATGAAGACTTGAAGACTAAAACATCAAGTGAGACCAAAAGGTCTGATGATTTTAAGTTTGACAATTTGTGTTTGTTTGTAGGTGAAACATGTGAAGGACAATTTGCTGATATTGTCACAAAGGAGGATTCAGAAGACAAGTAGAATCTAAATTATGTTCTGGAAGACGATGAGATAGACAGGTCTCATATATAGTTGGGGAAAGATATCAAGAAACCAAGTGAAGGGTTTGGGGACATTGAAGAGGAGACCATTGAAGAATTTCTGAATCATATGAAGGATTTAGAATAGCAAGGAGATATGGAACCACAGGGTCTTATGTTTTTAAGACTGATAGTTTGTCTGTGGATGAAAAACAAATGAAGGAGAATATTAATGCAGATGGTGAGACAAGGAAAGCTCTTGGAGAAGGTAAACAATAAGAGATTAAAGGAAAACTTGAAGAATAGACTATGTTAGCTGAAGACATAGTAAAGGATCATCAGTTCAACGTGATGATAAGCACAGTCTAAATAGCCATGGAAGTTGTTGAGTCAGTAAGTAAAAAGGAACGACATCTACTGAAAGATGTTAAGAAGGAAGAAACCTATGCAAAGGATTTAACCTTGGGAGAAAGGACATCTGATGATTGGTCACTAAAAAAGGAGGGTTTTGTAGAGGATGAGCAATCTTTTGAAGTTATCAAAAGGATGGAAGAGTATCTTTCAGAGGATAAAAAATCTGAAGTCAAGAAGGATGGAGAATGTCTCTTAAATGAGAGAAGCAATGATTTATTGCAGCATAAAGAACTTAACAATGCATTGATGTTTGAAACTGTGACAACGCAAGAACAATTTCTTGTGAAAAAGGGAGATGAAATTCAGTTTGAAGAGCTGATATGTGAAGCAACAGTTGAGACTGTTGAACCTTGTAATTTTTAGATAGATAATTTGTGTATAAATGCAGGAATTATAAGTGATGATGAAGTACTTGCAAAGTGTCACAAAGAAATTGCATTGCTGGAGTATTTGCTGGGAATTTGAGACTATGACAGTATGATTGCAGAGGAAGGAGTTCACTAAAGTGAACAAGGATAGAAAGACATCATTAGAACAAATGGTGTGGAAGAGAGACTAGTTGATAGTCTCATGAATTCTTTTGAGAATTCAAAATAGCATATTGATGTGCTGACAAAGGAGAAAGAAACAGAGCAGCAAACTAAATTGTTGGCAAAGGAAGATAATGCATAGAAGCCTTATGTTTTTTATTTTAACAAGTGTTTTGTGAGTGCAGGTTTTGTCGCAGATGATGAAGGAAATTTGGCACAGATGAGCAGCCAAATAAAGATGAAAGAAGAATATTCTATGGAATAATTCAATCCATGGAATAGAGATGCTCAATTGCTAGAGAGAATGATGGAAAGTCATGATTCAGTGTAGAAGAAAATAATCATGAAAGAGGGTAAGGATAAAAGGGAGGCGGAAAGAATAACAGAATAAGTAAGAATGAGAGGAAGAGTAAGAGTCAGTGATAGCATTAGGAAGCTACAAGCATAAGAACAATAGATTGAAGAGTTGGTGGACAACAACAAAAACCTGAAAAAAAAAAGAGAAAGAGGAAGAAGTGAGTGGTAAAGTATAGACTAGTCCAAGGATGTACTGGAGATGGAAATTGAAGAATTATGGCAGCTAATGATGAAACAGGCCATAGGGAGGAAAATGATAGCAACAAGAAACATGATCAATAAGAATTTGAACCTGATTGACAAGGAGACGAAGATGAAACATAAAATAGCAGACATACAATAGCAACAAAGGTGCATAGCTTTCAGACAGTTACAAACTAATGTTTGGGACCCTAGAGGTTTTCTACCAACACATGAAGACACATGATTAGGAGATCATGAATATTTTCTATTTTCGGAGTCTGATGTAGGAGCATTCAACCCAAGGAAAATCATTGTATTTCAGTAGACATAGGGGGGGTCATGTGTTTTAGGGAAGTTGGTTTCCTAAGTCTCAAATAAATGTAATATTTAGGCTTTTAAGTGATTAGAATAGGAATTAATTAGATGTGTGAGGATGTTTGTAAATGCTCTTGAATAAAGAAGAACATGAGTGGTTAATAATGACAAGAGAGTTAGAAGTCAGTTATAACTCTAAAGGTACTTTCATGATTCCAGGAACTAGAGAGAGTTCTTAGGATATAATGGAGTTAGAAGTGGACATAGAGGACATTTATGAGTCAGTTCAATAGATCTAGGATTTGAACCAGAATTAGTTCAATAGAACCTTTCCTGTATAAATATAAGCCTACGTGCAGAGTGAAGAGGAGGAAGCCATTGATACTAAATATCAGGCCTGTGAGAGACAGAGAGTCTCGAATCTAATCATTTGTTTATACTTATATATACAGAGGTGTATTCCTAGCTGTGTTAGTGTGTGGAATGAGTATTTAATAGATGAATTACATGTAAGTTGTGAATTCATAGGTTCTGTAACAGAAGGTTGCATGCAGAGTTTTGTAGATACGCAGAAGAGAGAATGATTCAGAGGAATCATCATGGGTCTTAGAATCCAATTGAACAAACAGAGCGAAGCTCTGGAGAAAAGTAGTGAAGAAAGAATTCACATAGGAGTTAAGCTCAAAGAATTTGATGAGTGTAAGTGGAAGAATGAAACCCTTTGAAGAAACCTGAACCATGGAGGAAATGTTGAAGAAATAGTGAAAGCCATAAAGGAAAGGACGAAGGAAGGAGCAAGTCATCAAAGCATAAGTACCGTTCGATCTTATAGATCAATGGTGCAGGCAAAAAGTAACGAGCACCATCAATCTCATAGATTGACAGTCATCGAATGCTAAAGGTGCGTGGAGGATAATCGGCAAAGAGAAGTTTCCAAAGGAAGGAAAGTGGATTTTGGGTGGAAGAAAGACACCAAGGAGTATTCTTCCGTTTAACTCTGATTCCATTCATAATGCAACACATAGCAGAGAAGTGGAGACGACAAACCACTTTATTAGGCGGTTAAAACCAATACTTGTTGGCTATCCAAAATAATCATGAACTGTCCGATCCTTTAAGTCCAAATCAATGGTCAGTAAGTGTCGTTCAAGTTTGCTTGATCGAAATCAATAAGGTTATACAGGCACGGTTAGTATGTTTTGAGTTCGGAGGTTAATCACATATTGGAGGAGATGGAGAACCATATGTTAATGTGACCGCAGACTATGGTGACTGCAATTGCGAAAAATTAAACCTTGGTAAATGTGCCAAGACCGTACCAAGGCGGAAAAGATATGGTTTGAATATATTTCCTTTGTAATGGTTATAAAGGGACTAAGTGCGGATATATGGGGTTTATATATAAGTCCAGCTTTATCAAAGGATGGAATGTTTTATGTGTTAAATATATGTAACCAACGGTCAAGGAGGAAAGGTTATATATATATATATATATATATATATATATATATATATATATATATATATATATATATATATATATATATATATATATATATATATATATATATATATATAGATATATATATATATAGATATAGATATATAGATATATATCTGTGTGTGTGGTTAAAGGGTTAGCTAAGTTTAACAAGGGTTAATGAAGGTTATGAGCAGTTTTGGAGTCTCGATAGGAAGAATTATAATGAAAGGTTAAAAAAAAGTTAAAGGAAGCTTAAAGCGGGGTGATTGAGTTCTGATATATTGGAAAAGATGGGTTAATGATTAGACATGGTTAGTCTATAAATAGTTCCACATGAGACTATTAAAGGGGACCTTAACCATATTTAAATGAAGATTTGACTCCTTTGAGAGTTAAATACCTGGGACAAATGTGTTTATGCATGGTACATGCATACACTAGGTGTAAGCAGGGGTGACCCTGGCATCATTTGGAATCAAAGAAGAATTGTAATTGAAACAATTGGTGTTAAAATAGAATAAAGGAATTCTATGTGAAAGAATTGAGAACAAAGTTATGTGTCAAAGATGTTTATGCAGGTAATGAAGGATCAGATTATAATATGACAGAAAGTAGGCACACAAAGGTGATGTGTAGCAGAACTTGCAGATGTAAGAAACAGAGGACAATCCATTCAAGGTATAGGTTGAATGGTGGAACAAGATCATGCTGAGATCTTGAAGGTGAGGTGATACGTTCTATTTTGATTTGAGAATGTGTGTTTATACATTGATATGCAGGTGACAGTATAAGAAGGTGAGAAGGTTACAACAATCTAGAGCAAGGAGTGCTCAATTGGTTCCAAAGGAAATAACCAGAGAGATGCTAAAAGACTAAGCTCAAAGGAGAGAAGCTTAGTAAGGCATATGTAGGAAGAAGGAGACTTGTTACCACAAAGGGATTGTTGCAGATCACAAAGAGAATTCCACATGGGATGTGGGTAGAATTAGTAAGGGATGAAGGACGCTGGTAAGACTTTCTAAGTGAAGGAAGAGGTGGTCAGAACCAAGTATTTCATTGTGACTGAAATATAAGAGTACTGTTATGTTCTTGAGAAGTGCAGATGGGTTGAAGCCTAGAAAGAGCAGAGCGAAAGTGATCAAAGGAGGTTTCAAAGATAGAGAACCAAGGGCTTGCCAAAAGACCAAGTATAGAGGAAAGCTTCATGAGGTAAGTTGAAACAAGGAGGACTTGTTGTTGCAGAGGCTTTAATGAAACTCATAGTGAGTGAGCGAGGAGCTCATGAAAATAGAGAAGAAGAAGATGGCTACTGAGAGTCATAGTAGAGGATCTGAGGAAGACCACAACAGAAGAAAGATGAAGAGAGAGGATGCCAAGGAAAATGGCAAGAGGATGGGTGAAGATAAAATTGACAAAGGGATTGCAAAGTTAAAAGAACAACTCGATACATTGAGGAGAATACACAAGGAAAGCCAAAGACAAGGTTGGGTATTAAGGAAGAAACCAATGGAGTGGCATGAAATGCAGAGAAGGCTACATCTAAAGCAAGAAAAGTGGTTGATGGAAAAACTCAAGGAAGTTGAGTTGGAAAGGGAAGAGTCCATTTGTGAACCAGAATAGGGAGAAATTCTGGGAGAAGGTGAAGACTACACTGAAGATAAAGAATGGAGATCAAGTGAAGATCTCATGAACTATTGGATAGTTCAAAATAGCATGAGGAGATGCTGACTGAAGATGAAGACTTGAAGACTAAAACTTCAAGTGAGATCAAAAGGTCTGATGATTTTAAATCTGACAATTTGTTTATGTTTGCAGGTGAAACATGCAAAGGACAATTTGCTGATATTGTCATAAAGGAGAAAGAAGACAAGCAGAATCTAAATTCTTTTCTCGAAGAAGATGAGATAGATAGGTCTCATATATGGTTGCGGAAAGATATCAAGAAACCAAGTGAAGGGCTTGGGGAGATTGAAGAGGAGAACATTGAATAATTTTTGAATCATATGAAGGATTTAGAATAGCAGGGAGATATGACGGCTAAAACATCAAGTGGGACCATAGGGTCTTATGTCTTTAAGACTGATAGTTTGTCTGTGGATGCACAACAAATGAAGGAGAATATTAATGTAGATGGTGAGACAAGGATATCTCTTGGAGAAGGTATACAGCACGAGATTAAAGGAAAACTTGAAGAAGAGACTATGTTAGCTGAAGACATAGTAAAGGATCATCAGTTCACCATGATGATAGGTAGAGTGGAAATAGACATGGAAGTTGTTGAGTCAGTCAGTAAAAAGGAAGGACATCTACTGAAAGATGTTAATAAGGAAGAAACCTATGCAAAGGATTTAACCTTGGAAGAAAGGACATATGATGATTGGTCACTAACAAAGGAGGGTTTTGCAGAGGATGATCAATCTTTTGAAGCTATCAAAAGGATGGAAGATTATATTTCAGAAGATAAAAACTCTGAAGTAAAGAAGGATGGAGAATATCTCTTAACTGAGAGAAGTCGTGATTTATAGCAGCAGAAAGAACTTAATAATGCATTGATGTTTGAAATTGTGACAACATAAGAGAAATTTCTTATGAAAGAAGGAGATGAAATTCAGTCTGAAGAGTTTATATATGAAGCAACAATTGAGACTATTGAACATTGTAATTTTAAGATTGATAATTTGTGTATAAATGCAGGAATTAGAAGTGATGATGAAGTACTTGCGAAGTGTCACAGATTAATTACATAGCTGGAGTATTTGTTTGGAAATTGAGGGTATGAGAGTATGATCGCAGAGGAATGAGTTCACTAAAGTGAACAAAGACATAAAGACATCTTTGAATAGATGGTGTGGAAGAGAGACTAGTTGACAGTCTCATGAATTCTTTTGAGAATTCGAAACAACATATTGATGTTCAGACAGAGGAGAAAGAAACAAAGCAATAAAATGAACTGTTGCCAAAGCAAGATAAGGCACAAAAGCCTTATGTTTTTTATTTAAACAAGTGTTTTGTGAGTCCAGGTTTTGTTGTAGATGCTGAAGGAAATTTCGCACAGGTGAGTAGCCAAATAAAGATGAGAGAAGAAGATTTTGTGCAAGAATTCAATCCATGGAACAGCGATGCTCAATTGCTGGAGAGAATGTTGGAAAGTCACGATTCAGTGCAGACAGAAATAATCATGAAAGAGGGAAAGGATGAAAGGGAGGCAGCAAGAATAATAGAGAAAGTAAGAATGAGAGGAAGAGTAAGAGTAAGTGATAGCATTTGACAACTCCAAGAAGAATAATAGTAGGTTGAAGAGTTGGTGGACAATAGAAACAACCTGAAACAAAGAGAAAGAGGTAGAAGTACGTGGAAAAGTATAGACCAGTCCAAGGATGTACTAGAGATGGAGATTGAATAATTATGGCAGCCAATGATGAAACAGGCCATAGGGAGGTAAATGATAGCAGTAGGAAACATGATCAATCAGAATTTGAACCTGATTGACAAGGAGAGGAAGATGAAACAAAAAATAGCAGAGGTATAATAGCAACAAAGGTGCAAAGGTTTCGGAGAGTTACAAAGTAAAGTTTGGGACCCTGGAGGTTTTCTATCAATACATGAAGACACATGATTAGGAGATCATGAATATTTTCTAGTTTGGGAGTTTGATGCAGGAGCATTCAACCCAAGGACAATCACTGTATTTTAGTAAACATAGGGGGGTCGTGTGTTTTAGAGAAGTTGGTCTCCTAAGTCTCAAATTAATGTAATATTTAGGGTTTTAAGTGATTAGAATAGGAATTAATTAAATGTGTTAGGATATTTGTAAATGGTCTTCAATAAAGGAGAACATGAGTGGTTAATAATGACAAGAGACTTAGAAGTCAATTATAACTCTAAAGGTAGTTTCATGATTTTAGGAACTAGAGAGAGTTCTTAGGAATTAATGAAGTTAGAAGTGGACATAGAGGAAATTTAGAAGTCAGTTCAGCGGATCTAGTATTTGAACTAGGATTAGTTCAACAGAACCTTTCTGGTATAAATGTAAGCCTACGGGCAGAATGAAGAGGAGGAGGCTACTGATACTGAAGATTGGGCCTGTGAGAAACAAAGTGTCTCGAATGTAATAATTTGTTTATACACATATATATAGAGGTTTATTGCTAACTGTGTTAGTGTGTGGGATGAGTATTTAGTGAATGAATTACATGTAAGTTTTGAATTCGTAGGTTCTGTAACAAAAGGTTGCAGGCAAAGTTCTGTAGATACGCAAAAGAGAGAATGATTTAGAGGAATCATCACGGGTGTTAGAATTCAATTGAAGAAAATGAGTGAAGCTCTGGAGAGAAGTAGCGAAGTGAGAATTCTCAAAGGAGTTAAGCTCAAACAAGTTGAGCGGTGGAAGTGAAAGAATGAAACCCTTTGAAGAAACCTAAACCACAGAGGAAATGCTAAAGAAACAATGAAAACCATAAAGGAAAGAACGAAGGAAGAAGCAAGTCGTCGAAGAATAAGTACCGTTGGATCTTATAGATCAACGGTGCTGGCAACAAGGGACAATAACCATCGATCTCATAGATGAATGGTCATCGAATGCTGAAGAAGCGCGAAGGATAATCGACGAAGAGAAGTTTGCAAAGGCAGGAAAGTGGATTTCGGGCAGAATAAAGACCACAAGCAGTATTCTTTTATTTGACTCTAATTCCATTCATAACGGAACATGCAGCAGAGAAGTGGAGAGGGGAGATAGCTTTATCCGCCGGTTAAACCCCATAATTGTTGGCTATCTGAAATCATCATGAATCATCTGATCCTTTAAGTCCATATCAATGGTCGGCAAGTGTTGTGCAAGTTTTCTTGATCAGAACCAATAGGGTTATACAGGCGTGGTTAATATGTTTTCAGATTGAGAGGTTAATCACATATCGGAGGAGATGGGGAACCATATGTTAATGTGACTGCGAACTATAGCGATTGCGATTGCAAAAAAGTAAACCTTGGTTATTGTGCCAAGACTGTACCAAGGCGGAAAAGGCATGGTTTGCATATATTTCCTTTGTAATGGTTATAAAGGGATTAAGCACAGATATATGGGGCTTTATATATAAGTCCAACTTAATCAAACGATGGAATATTTTATCTCTTAAATATATGTAACCAACAGTGAAGGAGGAAAGGTTATATATATGTGTGTGTGTGTGTGTGTGTGTGTGGTTAAAGGGTTAGCTAAGGTTAACAAGGGTTAATGAAGGTTATGAGGAGTTTTGGAGTCGTGATAGGAAGAATTATAACGAAAGGTTAAAATAAGTTAAAGGAAGGTTAAAGGGAGGTGATTGAGTTCTGATATAAAGGAAAAGGTGGGTTAATGATTAGGATTGGTTAGTCTATAAATCATTCCACATGAGACTATTAAAAGGGACCTTAACCATATTTAATTGAATATTTGACTCTTTTGAGAGTTAAATACCTAGGAGAAATGTGTTTATGCATGGTACATGCATATTGTGGGTGTAAGCGGGGGTAACCCTGGCATTATTTGGTATCAGAGCAGAATTGTAATTGAAGCAATTGGTCTTAAAACATAACAAAGAAATTCTATGTGAAAGCATTGAGAACAAAGTTGCGTTTCAAAGATGTTTGTGCAGGCAAGGAAGGATCAAATTATAATCTGACATAAAGTAGGCACACAGAGGTGATGTGTAGCAGAACTTGTAGATGCAAGAAATAGAGGACAATCCATTCAAGGTACAGGTGGAATGGTGGAACAAGATCATGCTAAGATCTTAAAGGTGAGGTGATATGTTCTCTTTTAATTTGAGAATGTGTGTTTATACATTGATATGCAGGTGACAACATAAGAAGGTGAGAAGGTTGTAGCAATCTAGAGCAAGAAGTGCTCAATTGGTTCCAAAGGAAAGAACCAGAAAGATGCTAAGAGACTAATCTCAAAGGGGAGAAGCTTAGTGAGGCATATGTAGCGAGCAGGATACTTGTTACTGTAAAGAGATTGTTGCAGATCACAAAGGGAATTCCATAGAGGATGTTGGTATAATTGTTAAGGGATGGAGGGAGATGGTAAGACTTTCTAAGTGAAAGAAGAGGTGGTCAGAACCAAGTATTTCATTGTGATTGAAATAAAAGAGGACAATTATGTTCTTCAGAAGTGCAGATGAGTTGAAGCGTAGAAGGACCAGAGAGAAAGTGCTCAAAGGAGGTTCCAGAGATAGAGAACCAAGGGCTTTTGAAAATACCAAGTAGAGAGGAAAGCTTGGTGAGGAAAGTTGCAACAAGGAGGACTTGTTGTTGCAGAGGCTTTAAAGCAACTCATAGTGAGTGAGTGAGGAGCTCATGAAGATAGAGAAGATGAATATGGATACTGATAATCATAGTAGAGGTTCTAAGTAAGACCACAACAGAAGAATGACGAAGAAAGAGGATGCCAAGACAAATGGCCAAAGGATGAGTCAAGAGAAAATTGACAAAGAGATTGCAGAGTTAAAAGAACAACTCAATACATTAAGGATAATACTAGACAAAAGCTAGAGACAAGGTTGGGTATTAAGGAAGAAGCCAGTGGAGTGGCATCAGATGCAAAGAAGGCTACATCAAAAGCAAGAAATGTGGTTGAGGGAAAAACTAAAGGAAGTTGAGTTGGAAATGAAAGAGTCCATTTGTGAACCAGAGCAGGGAGAAATTCTGGGAGAAAGTGAAGGCTACACTGAAGATAAAGAATGGAGATCAAGTGAAGATCTCATGGACTATTGGGATAGTTTAAAACAACATGAGGAGATGCTGACTGAAGATGAAGACTTGAAGACTGAAACTTCAAGTGAGACCAAAAGGTTTGATGATTGAAAATCTGACAATTTGTGTATGTTTGCAGGTGAAACATGTGAAGGACAATTTGCTGATATTGTCATAAAGGAGGAAGAAGACAAGCAGAATCTAAATTTTGTTCTGGAAGAAGATGAGATAGATAGGTCTCATATATAGTTGGGGAAAGATATCAAGCAAACAAGTAAAGGGCTTGGGGAGATTGAAGAGGAGACCATCGAAGAATTTATGAATCATATGAAGGATTTAGAATAGCAAGGATATATGATGGCTGAAACATCAAGCGGGACCACAGGGTCATATGTTTTTGAGACTAGTAGTTTGTCTATGGATTTAGAACAAATGAAGGAGAATATTAATGCAGATGGTGAGATAAGGATAGCTCTTAGAGAAGGGAAACAACAAGAGATTGAAGGCAAAATTGAAGAAGAGACTATGTTAGCTGAAGACATAGTAAAGGATCATCAGTTCACCATGATGATAAGCATAGTGGAAATAGCCATGGAAGTTGTTGAGTCAGTCAGTAAAAAGGAAGGACATCTACTGAAAGATGTTAAGAAGGAAGAAACCTATCCAAAGTATTTAACCTTGGGAGAAAGGACATCTGATGATTGGTCACTAACAAAGGACGGTTTTGCAGAGGATGAGCGATATTTTGAAGTTGTCAAAATGATGGAAGAGTATCTTTTAGAAGATAAAAACTCTGAAGTAAAGAAGGATGTAGAATGTCTCCTAATGAGAGAAGAAGTGATTTATTGCAGCGGAAAGAACTTAATAATGCATTGATGTTTGAAACTGCGACAACACAGGAATAATTTCTTGTGAAAAAAAGGAGATGAAATTCAGTCTGAAGAGCTGATATGTGAAGCAATAGTTGAGACTGTTGAACCTTATAATTTTCAGATTGATAATTTGTGTATAAATGAAGGAATTATAAGTGATGATGAATTACTTGTGAAGTGTCACAGATAAATTGCATTGCTGAAGTATTTGCTGGGAAATTCAGAGTATGACAGTATGATTGCAGAGGAAGGAGTTCACTGAAGTGAACAATGATAGAAAGACATCATTAGAAAAGATGGTGTGGAAGAGAGACTAGTTGACAGTCTCATGAATTCTTTTGAGAATTCAAAACGACATATTGAGGTGCTGACAGAGGAGAAAGAAACATAGCACCAAACCGAACTATTGGCAAAGGAAGATAAGGAACAAAAGCCTTATGTTTTTTATTTTAACAACTATTTTGTGAGTGCAGGTTTTGTTGCATATGCTGAAGGAAAATTGGCACAGATGAGCAGCCAAATAAAGATGAAAGAAGAAGATTCTATGGAAGAATTCAATCCATGAAACAGAGATGCTTAATTGCTGGAGAGAATGTTGTAAAGTCATGATTCAGTGTAGACGGAAATAATCATGAAAGAGGGTAAGCATGAAAGGGAGGCAGGAAGAATAACAAAACAAGTAAGAATGAGAGGAAGAGTAAGAGTAAGTGATAGCAATCGAAAACTCCAAGAAGAAGAATAGTAGATTGAAGAGTTGGTGTACAACAACAACAACCTGAAACAAAGAGAAAGAGGCAGAAGTAACTGGCAAAGTATAGACCAGTCCAAGGATGTACTCGAGATGGAGATTTAAGAATTATGGCAGCTAATGATGAAACAGGCCATAGGGAGGAAAATGATAGCAGGAGAAAACATGATCAATCATTATTTGAACCCGATTGACAAGGAGAGGAAGATGAAACAGAAAATAGCAGACATACAGCAACAGCAAAGGTGCAGAGCTTTCAGACATTTACAAACTAAAGTTTGGGACCCTGGATGTTTTCTATCAACACATGAAGACACATGATTAGGAGATCATGAATATTTTCTAGTTTGGGAGTTTGATGCAGTTGCATTCAACCCAAGGGAAATCATTGTATTTTAGTAGACATAGGGGGGTCATGTGTTTTAGGGAAGTTGGTTTCGTAAGTCTCAAATTAATGTAATATTTAAGCTTTTAAGTGATTAGAATAGAAATTAATTTTGATGTGTGAGGATGTTTGTAAATTCTCTTGAATAAAGGATAATGTGAGTGGTTAATAATGACAAGAGAGTTAGAAGTCAATTATAACTCTAAAGGTAGTTTCATGATTCGAGGAACTAGAGAGAGTTATTAGGAATTAATGAAGTTAGAAGTGAACATAGAGGACATTTAGGAGTCAGTTCAGTAGATCTGGGATTTGAACTAGAATTAGTTCAACAAAACCTTTCTAGTATAAATGTAAGCCTACAGGCAGAGTAGAGGAGGAGGCCACTCATACTCAAGATCAAGCCTGTGAGAGATAGAGAGTCTCAAATGTGATCATTTGTTTATACTTATATATACAGAGGTTTATTCCTAAATATGTTAGTGTGTGGAATGAGTATTTAGTGAATGAATTACATGTAAGTTGTGAATTCGTAGGTTCTGTAATAGAAGGATGCAGGTAGAGCTCTGTAGATACGCAGAAGAGAGAATGATTCAGAGGAATCATTGCGGGTGTTAGAATCCAATTGAAGAAATAGAGTGAAGCTCTGGAGAGAAGTAGCGAAGTGAGAATTTGCAGGGGAGTTAAGCTCAGAGAAGTTGAGCAGTGGAAGTGGAAGAATGAAACCTTTTAAATAAACCTAAACCATAGAGGAAATGTTGAAGAAACAATGAAAACCATAAAGGAAAGGATGAAGTAAGAAGCCAATCATCGAAGCATAAGTACCGTTGGATCTTATAGATCAACAATGCAGGCAACAAGGAATGAGCACCATCAATCCCATAGATCAATGGTCATCGAATACTGAAGGAGCGTGGAGGATAATTGGCGAAGAGCAGTTTGCAAAGGTAGGAAAGTGGATTTCAGGCGAAAGAAAGACCGCAAGTGGTATTCTTCCATTTGACTACGATTCCATTCATAACGCGACACGTAGCACGGAAGTGGAAAGGGGAAACCACTTTATCAGGCAGTTAAATTCAATGCTTGTTGGCTATCGGAGCTGATAAGGTTATATAGGCATGGTTAATATCTTTTGAGTTCCAAAGGTTAATGACATATTGGAGGAGATGGGGAACCATATGTTAATGTGACCGCGCACTATGGTGATTTCAATTGCAAATGAGTAAACCTCGGTAAATGTGCCAAGACCATACCAAGGCGGAAAAGGTATGGCTTGCATATATTTCCTTTGTAAATGGTTATAAAGGGATTAAGCATAGATATATGGGGGTTTATATATAAGTCCAACTTTATCAAAGGATGGAATGTTTTATGTGTTAAATATATGTAACCAAGGGTCAAGGAGGAAAGGTTATATATATATATATATATATATATATATATATATATATATATATATATATATGTGGTTAAAGGGTTAGCTAAGGTTAACAAGGGTTAGTGAAGGTTATGAGGAGTCTTGGAGTCCCGATAGGAAGAATTATAATGAAATGTTAAAAAAATATAAAGAAAGGTTAAAGCGGGCTGATTGAGTTTCAATATAAAGAAAAAGGTGGGTGAATAATTAGACTTGGTTAGTCTATAAATCGTTTCGCATGAGACTATTAAAGGTGACCTTAACCATATTTAAATGAAGATTTGACTCCTTCGAGAGTTAAATACCCGGGACAAATGTGTTTATGCATGGTACATGCATACTGTGGGTGTAAGCAGGGGTAACCATGGCATCGCACGTGCCCCTTTAAAATAAAAATAAGCTATGATGTAAATCGAAAAATAATATGGCCTATAATAAAAAAAAATGAATATGCTATAAATTAATTGTAAGTAGAAAAATACATCGTAATAAGATGTTTAAACATTATACTTTTCAAAAATATTTAATATGAGATTTAAATAAACTATTTCAAGATCTACCTTAACTAATTTATGTTTATATCAATTTCGTGTATTTAAAATAATATGTTTTAATGTTTTATATAAAATAACATTTAATGTGGGTTATAACAAAATATTTTAATACAAATTCATCATTTTAGTTTTGGTTAAAATGCATGTATATGTTATGTGAAATATTTTAATGTCATTTATATTATATATCAAATATATATATATATATATATATATATATATATATATATATAATGGTTAAAAACATTATTTGTGTTATATACATTTTATATAGCATTTAAACATACAATTTAAACAATAAAAAAATACATATTATATTTTGCACTCTAAAAGACTTGAAGAAATTTGATCCTTTGGATTGTTAAATGTGTATTTAGAATAGATCTAAATGTGTATTTAAAATAGATCTATACTAGTTAAGTCTTAAATGAAACTTTATATATTTTGTAAGTATAAAAATTATTGATAATAAACCTGATAGTGTAGAACAAATACAAACATGTCAATTTTTTTTAAACTGTAGATTTGATAAGCAAAACATTATATTAAAATCTATAAATATTAAAAAATCATCCACCAGAAACATAAAACATGCAAAGCTAGGAATATATATTACTACAAATTTTAATTTCAGAAATGCATGAGTTTTGTGTTTTCTTAGCAATTTTATAGGCAAATTTAGGTTTTTATGGTGCCGCAATTTGGCCTAAAGTTATCATAATTCTTTTAAATTAGAAATAGGATTAAAGAAAAAATCTAAATATTTAAAATTATGAGTTTCAAATGGTTGGTCATAAATGAGATTGCCACTTAACGAGTTATTGATCTTTCTTTTTGAATTGAACAACTGCAATAATAAAATGAACAAACTAATGTAAACCGCCTTAAAATATAGTCCAGATTACACGTTCCGCGGCACAAATCCATATTCGTCATTAACGCCACTTTCAAGTTTTTTCGAGTGTCTAAATGTCTGTTCGTACTACGTTTTGGATTTCATTTTCAAGTGTAGTGCATCAATGTGTATAATCCTCTATGTAACCTTTGGCGCAGGAATAGACCCATCCGCCATCTGAAATATTGTCTGGATTCGCTTTAAGCCCTGCAGCCCAAGATGCATGATGGTTTTTGTTATAATGATATTGGGTTCCGTAGGGATTCTTTCGCCAACATTCCCGTACCTACCTCAATTGTCCTTGGCTAGTTTCTTGGTCCTCACTTGAATATTTTCGATGTTATCCAAATGTATAAAATTTGGATAGACGTAAAACCACATTTAGGGGCTCAGTGACGTATTTGAGACGATGCTCCCTACCTATCCAGAGATTGACTATAAAATGTCGAAACTTTTTGACTAGATGGAATACTACTGAAGCCTGACCCAATCAATGCTTTCACCCCAACTAACGTAACAACTGTGTCGCTACGCAGTTGTGCTACTACGCTTCTGGCTTTCCTCATTCTATAAAGAATCAATCCATTCAGTCCCTCAACCTTAGATCTGGGTAGGCAAGAGATATACTAAAGCCAGCCGTCGAGAGATGAATGCTAGTGTAACCGGAATGACATGAAAATTTAAAAACTGAGAATAGCTTCATGAAAATTTAAAAACAATAGAGCAATTAATAAGAAGTTTGTATACGAATTTTCTCAATCAATTTTTTTTTTTATCTTTATTTGTAAAAAAAAAAAATTCCATTAAAATTGATATATGTCAACTGAAGTGTTATATAAATTTAATTAGTTTTGATGCAAACATAAAAGTGATAATTTAATTAATTTAACTAAATTAACATTACTACAATGTAAAAAAAAAGTCTAAATAAAAAAATTTCCATCAAAATTGATATATATCGGCTGAAGTGTTACATAAACTGAACTCAACTTGTTTTGATGCAAACATACAAGTGATAATTCAATATATTCAACTAAATTAACATTAATATAATGAAAAAATGCAAGTGATAAAATTCACTTAAGAATAACTTTTTAGTTTTTCTGAAACAAGTTCTTTTTCATAATTGTTATAGCTCTTTTCATTGGTCTTGTCTCTGTCTTAATTCATTCACTTACCACTAACTTTTTTGCAATAACTTTTTAGTTTTTCTGAAACAAGTTGTTTTTCATAATTGTTGTAGCTCTTCCATTGGTCTTCGTCTTTGTCTTAATTCTAATGGTTGTATGTACGAATTATAATATATTTGTATAACACAATTATGAATTATAATATATTGGTATACATATAAATTATATGTGTCAGATTTTTTTCTTACAATACAAGCGTATTCTAAAAAGATTTATCATTTTTTATTAATCTTTTTCAATAAAATGGGGTGTATTCTAAAATGATTAATCCCTTTTCAATAAAATGAGATATATAATATATCTTTCTGGGAATTAAGTGAATTACAAGTCTCTTCCCAATAAAATAAAATGAGATATATGATATATATTTTGGAAATCAAGTGAATTAAACAGTAAATGTCAAAACTAATTTACTGCATGCTCTGAAATTTATCTATTATGAAATTTGATTAAATATTTTAATATTTATCTTAGATATGGTCAAGATATAATGTATCAAAAATTTTCATGGGATATAAAAACTATTTAGTAAGCCGTAAAAATTATTAAATTTTTAATATAAAATAAAATTTTCGTAAAAAAAAGCTTTGGTTGATTGTAATTTTATGTCAAATTAATATACTCTTATAAAAAATTACAAGAATTACTAGAGTCTCTGCAGCCCCTACGGTGGCACAACTACGTAGGTGTGGCTTGTCTTGGTATCTCTATATACTCATTTACTCATTATATTTTCATACGTAATGCACAAAAAATCTTTGTTTGGTCATCGTTAGTTTTTAACAGTATTTTTGGTTTCGAAATAGACGCGAGATTGTGCTCTAGTTCATGGTATACACGACATGCACCTATTATTTATTATTTATTTGCAATGAGTTAAAATTTTAGCAAAAAAATCATCTTGGGGTTGCCATTTCCAAATTCGAATGCATCATGTTAGTTATGGTTGAATCCGTATTCATCTCAGGTTTTCCATTTCCAATTTGAATGCATATTGTTAGTTAGGTTGGAATAAGCCCTTGACATGGTATTTATGGATAGTTACGCTGGTACAGCTTCGAGGCAATGGAGAGTACTTATTTGAAGCTTTCTTCTGAGCACTTATTTGAAGCTCCTTTCTTTCTTAGAGCAACTGGTACTTTGGAGTTTTTTTGGGAGTTTCACTGTAACTGATTTTTGACATTTTGGGAGAAGTGCAAACTTTTGGGAGCTTCACTGCAATGAATAAGTGCAAATTGACTTGGGTGTTGGTTGAATTGATGGAATTGTGCAAAGGGAAGGGTATGCCCCTAGGTTTAGAGCTGGGTTTAGATTTGGTTATGGATCTAGAACTAAGAGAAACAACTTGTTTATGGAAAGCCCGTCTATCCAATTGAAGATGATTGTCATTGGAAAGCTATTCATTTTGAGAATGGGAGATGGATATAAAAGAATTTAGGAAGATTGTTGGCCACTAGGAAAACCATTCATTCTCCTAATATAAGCTGATGGCCCATGGATATAAAAGAATTGGCCACTGGCAAAACCATGGGGAGCTTAATGGAATACTAAAGAAAAAGAATTGGCCACTGGCAAAACCATGGGGAGCTTAATGGAATACTAAAGAAAAAGGATAGTTGAAATTATTAAATATAAGTATTAAAAAAAAACAATTTTTAATTTAATTTTCATATTTATTTATGTATAAAATATGTATAATTTAATTTTCATATTTATTTATGTATAAAATATGTATTACCTTAGGAGTTTATTATTTTATTATAAAAACTCTTTTTAAATAACATTGGATTTAAACTCTATTGTTTTAATTTTTTTAATTACTATTAATATATATTTTATCTTTTTTAGATTTAATATATATAATATTGGTTACATTCATCAAGCTTTGATGAATTGAAGCAATGACTTAACATATAGTTTTGCATAAAATCACCTAATAATTGATTAATAAGAACTTTTTTCCAATTTTGGCAAGTCTGCAAAGAATTTGATTGAGAAATTATTGATGGATTAATATTTTGATTTATTTTTTGCAATGTTTTAAAGTTCAATCTTTTACATGTTTATTTGCAAAGTCTAATTTGATTGACAAGTTTTGGATAGAAATAAATAAATTATTTTATATTTATTTTTAATATATATTAAATTTTAATATATTATATTATTTCAGCTCCCAACTTGACCATTCCTATAAGTTTCATCAATTCTTCTAACCCTCTTTCCGGTGTATCAAAAGTACCTGCCTACCGGAAACTTGTGCAACATAACATTTATTTTTTCAAATGAGGTTTAAGTATAATTTCCTTTTTTCAAATGAGGTTTAAGTATAATTTCCTTGAGCTTGTTTTATATATTATATTTTATTATTTGTAATTGCTTCCATGATTTGAACTTTTTCTTTCCAGTGTTCAAACATTTAAACAAAGGAATAACATATAATGGTTGATGTCTTACAGCTGAATGATGGTAGGAAAAGAAGACTAGTTGATGGTTCTTATTTTTCTCGTGCGGAAATATGTTTATCCTATATGGTAAGAAGTATAATATCATAAAGCAAGGATCTTGGCCTTATTTAAAATCTGTGATCTTATTCAAGAATAATTTCATAAAGAAAGTATCATGACATGTCTTAAAGGCTTTGACCTTATTTTTTTTAGGCTTATTGTCAATGTATTTTTTGGGCTTTGAGTTGAAAATCATAATCTTAATAAGTCATATAAAGAATTTGTAATTTTATTAGTATAATTTATAGTTTTATGATTCACAATTTTATAAAGTTTAATTTAGTAGGGTTGAGATACTTATATTTTTGTTTAGTTATTTGGTTTTTAGGTTGTTGGATATATTCTTGATGTTATAGCGATAGAAGTTGGGCCTTGCTAAAATTACTCCAATTCACTATTTTAAAAACAAAAATATTAAGCATATTTAAATCTTTGACTTTCGATTATATTTTTCTTAATTTTATTATAAGCATATTTTTTAAGTATCGAAGTAGAAGAGAATTATCATAGTGATTCACATAGTGAAACTACAAATCTATCAAATCATACCTACATAAAATATAAAATTTATGATCATAAAAGTTAAATAGTGCAAGAAATAAAGAATAATCATAAATAATATGATGTAAAGATTGATAATAAACATGAATGAAAATAAAGGAAAAATAAAAAATTTAAGGAAATAAATTGTTAATAAACATGAATAAATAGAAAGAAAAAACTAAAAGTTCAAGGAAATAAATTAGGAAATTAGGGACCATGATGCATCTTCCTTAATAGCATAATTGGAATAATCCAAAAGAAGTGAAGATATCTTGGTGAATTAACTAGAATAAAAGAAGCAAGGCTCTCAAGAAAATAAATATAAGCTTATTAAAGACGAAGAAGAAATTGGTCTCTTAAATATTGAGGTAAAAGAGGCAAGAAAGACATGAAATTTTGACAAGTCATTTTAAAGAAAAATACGAAGAATTGAATAAACTTGAAGTAGAATTTGAAGAAGAAATCATATCCTTGAAATACCAATTTGAAGTTGTTTCATAGAGGGTTGAATTTGAAAAGCTCAACAAGAACTTGAAGAGTTCATAAGTGTTGGATAACACTCTTATTTGTTAGATATCACTAAGTGAAAAAATAGGTCCTAATTATATAGGTAAGTCTCCTTGCGAAAAGGAATGAAGCTCCGCGTCTCCAAAGGTTGAATTTGAAGAAAAGTTCGAAGACAAAGACAAAGAAAGCTAGATTGGAAGTGTTGTTACTCCAAGATGTTGTGTCAATGTTCTTAAGAAGCCCCATAAAGAAGAATACAATAATGTAATGAGGAATAAGGATCATCAAAGGTTCAATCCTCCTCCAAGGCATGGTATATTTAGAATATATTGAAGGGAATATTTCTCATCTAGGTATCAAATTATAATTCTTGGTTTTCTTTTTATGTACAAATTTTGAGCATAAGGATAGGAATTACAAATCCTATTACATAAATATTTATTAGTCCTCTACAAGGAAGTTTGTTCTTGGACAGTTGGCATTGTCTAGATGGCTTATGGCATTTGGTATGTTGGCATTAATGTCAACTGGACTAGCATTGAGGTAGAGAGTTCGCAGCCACTTCTCAAGTTGCAAATGGGCTCAAAGCCTACATCAAACCATCTACACTAGAAAGTGATCTGAGGTAGCTTCCCAATGGTGTGTTGAAGTCTGCAAATGGCATCATGGGTCTAAAGTTAAGGATTACTGTAATTAGTCCTAAGGAGGTCGTAATATCGGAGCAAGGTGGCATATTGAGACCTCGGGAGGATAAAATATCGGAGGTTAGAGTCCCTTATAATTCTTTTGAGGAGGGGTTTTGATCTGATATTAGAGGTTGATGCACATCATGATCCAATATCGAAACCTTGGAGTAAAGGTGTTTTGGGAAGTTTTAGTGTCTACGGATAAACGCTTAAACCCCTAGACTAGTAGCTAAGTCTAGAACAACAGTTTAAAGAGTTCTCTACTTTTCCTATGATAAATAGATTAAATAAGAGGAAAAGAATCCTACTTGTAGCCTTCGCTTGCTCCTTATCTCCCTTGACTGATTATGTCGCTCCTCTCTGTACTTAATCTACTTGAAGAGTACCTGCACATAGATAGAAGACAACAAGCAATCAAAGCATATGATAATGATCTATTGATTAAACATAGCATGGAATCAAGTACATGATATACATATGAAAGCATAGATTAATAACACAATCATATGGAAAAATCTTCGGACACTATTGGTAAAAGTAAGAGTCACAACCCATTGCTCGATTCAGCATCACTCCTCCAGTTCAATCCCATCCTCTCCTCATAACAAGCAATACAATTTGACATCATTACAATACTTGAAATCAATTCATGTCTCATACTAACAGCATCTCCCTATAATTCAATAATTTCTAGCCCGTGATCACTTGAATGAGTGGTCTTTTTATAGGTGAATGAAGGTAGTTATGCCATAAATGGTGATAATGAATTCCCTCCCAAACTTACAATTTAGTTCCATGGAGGAAGGGATAAGAGATTGATGTTCCTTAACTCCCTTCCTCATCCAAATATGATCTCAAAGGATTAGATAGACTTTGGAAACTTCTATAGGCATCAAATCGATAAGGAATCTTTCAAACCCTCATTGAAATTTGATCAAATTCGCCTAGCATAGGCCAAAGAGGGCTCAAGTGTGTTGCATAGCACCCTATGAGTATATGGTTTGCGTTGCAGTGCACCCTAATGATGGCGTACTTGCGTTGATCTGCGTAGAGGCAATATCTAGATGATTTTGGTCACAGAACTTCTTGGGAAGCTAGGCATTCTGATGGTTGACTTGTTTAGGGCATGTAACAACTGAATTAGGGGTTGATGAACCCTAATAATACTGATATGTATGTTGGGGTTGATGTGCTGAAATGGATCTGTAACAGTTGTCCCCTAAACCATGAAGTCGTAAATATGTATGTCGAATGAAATGCTTTATCATGTGGAGAGAAGGTTTCGAAGTGGAAGGTGACCTGCATCAAGTACAATACATATATCATGATAATTTTATTTTTTCTCATGAACTTGCTAAGGGAAGGCATACCCATGCTCAGCTTATAAACTTTCATTACATGTACAAATATAGGTTTCTACAGATATAGACCCATGAATGGATGACCATAAATATAAGGCTATTGTACATTTCATTTAGTACTCCTGAAAATATTGTAACCTGGATGAATGAAACTATATTCGGGGTCTTAAATGTCATTCAATCATTCGCTCAGCTACAAGTCTAACCATGTGAAGAGATGTTCTAAAGTCGAACATGGAAAGACATCGTTTGATTACCAGCCAATGATGTAAGCTGTTAACAGACGCGCGAGGAATCACTGATAATGATAATGACCCTCAAGGTACTACAGTACATTTCGCATGGTGTGAATAAATGATTTGATGTCAAACACCACACAAAGTCTTTCGTTCGAAGGCCAGTGATGTTAACCTATCTTTAGAAGTGAGAAACCTACCATTGATGTATGCAAGCCTCAAGGTACTGAAGGGGTGTTTCTATGTCAACTTCTTGGACGATGTGCTGATGTCGACAAGAAGCGAATCATCGCAGAAGGGCCATGAGATATCCCACATCAATGACACTAAACGAATCAAATGATTCTGGAGATGAAAAATCGACGGACGACACAAGGTTCAAGAGTGGCGGTCATGAAAACGAAGGTTTATGGTATAGAAAAGGATGAATTTTGAACTGAAGGACTTCTCTTGAACATGTCGACGACACTAAGATGAATTGGTAGCATTGACCCAAAACAAAGTAATGGATGGTATGATAGACCAATGGTGTGATAACCATCAAGTTGAATGACCCAACCCACATAGTTAGAGTGATGAGATGAACGAGTCATGTTCAAGAGAGACTTGCTACCATAAAGTGTTTTCCCCTTTTCCCAATTTTCCCCAGTCATTGCTGACCAGTATCTGTTTATTTTTATCAATCTTGAGGAGGATAACATATGTTTGTTGTATAATTTCACCCTTCAGGTGAATCCATCACTATTTGATGTTTTAATGAGTCTAGCGAAGGTGAAACTCGATCTTGTATAGATGGACAAGTTTGTCACTATTTGATGTTTTTAACGAGTTTAACGACAAAGATAACTTGGTCCTTTTCATGTTTAGGGAGTTTGAAAAGGAATGAAAAGGAGACTCCACAAGTTATTTTTCGTAATTTAACCTCTCAAGTGTGAAAAAGCGTAAAATAATACAAGAAAGTTATCGTTTCCAATTTTTTAATGAGCTGGAAAAGACAAACTCTCGGCAATATTTTCATATTTTGAGAGTGTAACAAGAGCTTAAAGAGGACTCCACTTTGAGGAATGAGCTTTGTTTAGGATAGCAACTGGTTCTAGTGATGTTGGAACTTCTCAAAACATGTTGATGTATGTGGAAAGGTTGGCTAATAAGACCACTCATTGCAACTGTTCCTAAAAAGGGTAAAACAACCAAGTGAAAGTGTATGATCGGCTAAAGGGATGGTGGCAATGGGATGAGAACAACCAAGACTCATCTAACAAAAAGGCTAATAGAATGGAAATCATGAGGGTTATAAAATGGAAATGGGTTCATTTTTACACAAGCTTGAACCATAGGGAACTATGCTTGGGTTTAGTTTCATGTTTACACAAGCTTGAAATGAAAAACTATGCTTCAATTCAGTTTCATTTTTACACAAGCTTGAAATAGAGAACTATGCTTAAGATTGGTTTACATGCCCCCGACATGATGAAAGGGAGAGTCTCCTATAACCAGATGGAAGTCATTGCGGTGAAGTAGGATGGTTAGCCAACACCTTTTTGGCTTCATCTAGATAGGGACAAAGGTGAATGGGGTGATTCCCTTCACATAACCTATAGGGAAACTTAACTTCATCATTAAGTGCATGCCCCCAAGCTTCATTACATTCACCTAAGTAGATTACTTGTGGCTATCTGGAGGATGGAATGAAGGTTCATTTAGGAGATCAAGTGAAAGACTCAACTGGGATTTTACGAGATCTACACAAAGATTCGACTTGGAACTTTGCTCCCATGGACCTTGTTTACTTTTTTAATGAGTTTGACACAAGACATGGAACAATGCTCATACTCCTTGTTTCATTTTTTAACGAGGTTCACACAAGACCAGGAACTATCCTCATGGGAGTTGTTTCATTTTTTAATGAGGTTGACACACTAAAAGAACTATCCTCATATTCCTTGTTTCATTTTTTAATGAGCTTGACACAAGACAAGGAACTATGCTCATGGGCCTGTTTCATTTTTTAACGAGGTTGACATAGTAAAAGAACTATCCTCGTGTTCTTTCAATCACATCCCATAAGTGGTCATGAGGGAGAGATCTGGTTCCAATGCCCCCAGTACATGATGTACAACATCACTGAATTGATCGTGAGTTGATGTAGTTATGGAACATGTTTCCACATAATTAACCCATGGTGGGGATGATACCATTGGTACAAAAGGACCATTCAGGGTATATGATTGACTAGGAGCCATATTTGGACCAAGAAATGAAAGCTGGTCAACGGTGACAATTCTGCCTTCATGTGGGAAACACATCACTTGAAAGAGTTTGGAAACAATAGCTCCCATGTCATAAACATAGTCGCAACCTACAAGTAAATTGTAATTTAAAGGGTGTGGGACTACCATCACATTCTGACAAACAATTTTTTCTCCTAGAGTAATAGGTAACTGAGGGAGAATCCCTAATGGTTGAATGATTCCTCTGTTAAAAGCCAACAAATTCTGGGCAACAAGCATAGCGGTGGTGAACCGAGCGCTTGCCAAGCAATTGAGGAAATGATTCTCACGGATGCTCCTTCATCTATAATAATGCCCGATACAATCATATTACAAACCTATACTATGGTCTGGAAAGGCACATAAGAAGGAAGACGGAATCCTTCCAGCAGATTCCAATCAAAGGAAGTGACTAGACTACTTGGAGGGGGTACCATAGAAATGTGAGAATTAACCCCCTGAGTTATGAGAAATGGAGGATTTTCCTCATGTCTTGATGGAATAGGAGGACTACGCCCAAGCTCATTAGAATCTGAAGAAATGAAAATAACATGAGTGGTATCATATTCAATCTCTTTGGGAAAGGTACGATTAGAAAAAGGTGAAATTGGGTCAACTGTTACGTCGACCTGTTGATTTGGGTTGGGTACAGACCCATAGGATTCACTTTTAGAGAGAGTGGGTTTGACTGACAGTTGATTTTGGTAAGTCAATTCATCAGCTAGTGAAGGATTTAGGGAGACTTTCCTGTAACCAGATGGAATTCGCCGTGGTGAAGCAAGACAGTTATCCAACACTCTTTGGCTTCATCCAGATAGGGACAAAGGTGAACAGGGTGATTCCCTTCACATAAACTACATGGAAACTTAGCTTTACCCTTCTTTCCATGAACTTTACCATTACTAGTTTATGGTGTGTCACCAGCATGATCTCGAGAAGTTGATGACACAGGATGATGTAAATGAGAAGACCATTCTTCTAAGATCTGAGGAATATTAGGACAATTTCGAAGAAGATGGTCTCCCGCACAAAGTCTGCATGGGTATCGAACATTGTGAGGCTTGAAGGATGGTTTCTCGTCAGATGTTGCATTCAAAGCAATGGTTGCTTGGTTGTCCCTTTGGTGAGTTTGCTTCTTCTTCTTCTTCTTCCCTTTCTTCTTCTCCTTAGCCGCTTGGTTACTAGTACCAATACTTTCACCAAGCGAAGAGGAAGAAGGGGATGAAGAAACAAACGAGGAAGAAGGAAAAGGGTCAACTTTAGGAGCAACTGGAGGTTGATTTTGTCCAGTTGGAGGTGTACTCGATTGAAGAGAAATCACGACATTTTGAACCAAGGAGGTCGAAAGCAACCATACTGGCATGCCAATGGTAAATCCTGGAAGGGAAAATATAGCCATATAAGGAGCACCAATATTTCTGAAAGGAGGAAAAGGACTAGGATTCCCATCAAAAGGAATTCCTTGATCGATGGACTCAGGATTTGTCGCCATATGTTTCAACCTAAGATCAAATAAGGAGCGAGCATGGAGGATGTTATCCATGGTCAATTAATTTTATTTTAATCAAAGTAACATAACAAAACGAAAGAGCGACAATCTAGGCAAAAGGTTTACCAAGTAACTGTGAACTGCATAATATCTCCTAGCGAACTGAGAAGTGAGGGTAGGCAATCTCCCCGAATGTTGTGCTCGATGTATCACAGTGTACAAGGTGGCCAACTCAGTCAATTAAGGATTGATATCACCCTAGATTTGTCCTCCCATATATACCTGAAGGTATGTGGAGGGCTAGTCCGTATAAGCACTGTCTAATGCAAAACCACACAGTGAGAGCATTCCAATATACTTTATGTACTGTAACAACGCCCTATATACCTGAAGGTACGTGGAACAGCTACTATATACTCAAGTACGTGGAATGAGGTATCACACTCAGAATGTATTGCAAACAAGTTAGCGATAGCTGCTTTGTTTTATGATGTCGGAACACGTCTCTAGCATAGAACCACTAAATGTTTTTGTTAATTACAATGCTCCATTAGGTAAATTGATGTTTATTTTAAGTTGATCTTTCTTAATAGTTTTCCTTTCAAGTTCACCACATGATGTATTATGAAATTCCTAGGAATGCAACTATCATGATAAGCATTCTTTCTATTCAATTTAACGATGAAATTCCTAGCTACTTAGGGATAGAGCAATTAGATTTATTTTTTATGAAAGAGAAAAGAGCTCAATCTAAATGCAAATTCCCTACACTATTCCTTATCAACACACACAAAATTTTCAATGCAACGTGCATGTATTTATTTTCAATTCCCTTAATGTTATGTTGAACAAAAAGGAAATATGCACAATCGATAAAAAATCTCTATTCATAAAAATGATGATTTTGTGACATTTTATTTTCAAGGAAAGGAAGAATTTACGACACTTTCGATTTCAAATAAATGAGGAATTACGGCACTTTCGATGAAAAGACAAACCATATGCACATATAAATCAATCGATGTTTTATGAATGAAGAATTTACGACAATTCAATTTCGAAGGAAAAGACTACTTTACGACACTTTCTTTCGACAAATATAAATTGACCAAAAACTAACTTTCGACTATAGATTGAAAATGATAAAGTGAATACATAAGAAACATTTATCAATCCTAGTCTAAGTAGGGCCAGGTAAGTAGATGAACACTATTTTCAGAAACAAAACATCGTTGACATTCACAAATCATTCAAATAGGAGAAAATGGGCTCAAAAACTTCAGCTCCTAGATGGCAAACTGACCCTCAAGGGATCCGTGCAAGCAGCAATGAGAGACAGTGCACTGAAGCACACTGGGTCTATGCGGGAAGTGCATTACAGTGCACTGTGTCCTTCATTGGACTGCGCTGGTGACAATAATCAAATTTGAAGACAAGTTGTCATAGTTTTGGCTCAATTTACAATGTCAGAAGATTGAAATTCAATGAAAGACCACAAGTACAAAATGTCAAAATGTCTTAAGAGATTGGTAAGCTACTAGGACAGATGATCACTCCCTAGTGGAGTCGCCAATTTGTTTTGGGAAGTTCTAGTTTCTACGGATAAAGGATTAAACCCCTAGACTAGTAGCTAAGTCTAGAATAACAATTTAAAGAGTTCTCTACTTTTCCTATGATCAATAGATTAAATAAGAGGCAAATAAGCCTACCTGTAGCCTTGTCTCCATTACTTAATCAGGGCCTATTCCGTCTCTTCTTCTCGTTTGAATACTGGTGTTCTAGTATGAAAATGGAGGTCCGAGGTGAGGTGGAGGGAGATTTACTCTTAGAATGGGTTATAGGTTTGGATTTTCTTGCCATTCACAGTTCAGGCCCTCATTCTAGCACCAAAAATGTTGATGCCTCAAAAATCGTTGCAACAACATCGGGGAAAACCACCCAGTTCAGACCTTAAAGGCAGCTCCTTTTCCGTTTGGTGTGGTGGCTTCGACTGGAAATAATGGGACTATTTTCCCAATGATTGGTAAATAAGATGGATAAGTGGTTGATTCTCTAATATCTAATCGTAATGGATAAATGATTTAATCTAAAAGTAAAATTATGAACAACTATCCTATCCCAGGAAATTTATGTTTTAGTGTAACTTTTGATGATCTTTATCCACAAATAGGCATATAGATGACTTTATTGGTAAACAAAGACATTTATTCGTATGATAATTACTTTGTTCAAGTAGTTGAACAAAGTAATCAAGAAAACATCATTACACTATTCTCCATATATACCATAGACATAAATATGATTGAAAGAATAACACTCCTTAGACATTCAATAGTGATAAGTATAAGGATTGTTGTTAAAACACATACATATATCCAATGATAGCAAGATTAAATAAATGTTGATTCACATGTAAGAATGAAACAAGAGCATAGATAATAGTACCATATGTTATTTGGATCACTCTCGATATCAATTGCATTCAAATTCCTTCTTTTAACTTAGAAAAACTTCTACAATAAGGCAATAGTGCACATGTCATCAAAGCTTTCTTCGTTAAAATTTAGAATACTGGCCCAGTCTTCATAAAAAATAGATCAGAAGCACAATAGTGTGACTTACTGATTTGAGTTTATACAAAAACTGAGGACCCTTTTTAAATGCATGAAAGGGCCTATAAATACTAATTAGGCTAACTAATTACAAAATAAAAATGCTACTAATTGGTACAACTACATTATGAGTATCTCCTCAAAATCAGCTTGTTTGCAGTCAGCAGCATGATTCGTTGTTTTGGATGATCTCCCTTTGGCTTGAGCTGGCAAATAGCAAGCATCGGTTTCAATTCTGGAGGGAAACTTAGACGAGAATGCAGTTGGGATGAATATGTGGCATCATGGATTTCTGGAATCATGCAACTGATGGCATCGGTTAAACATTTAAGTGTGGCCCTCTAACTGTATGGTTTAATTAGGAAAAACCAAAAGGTATCCCAAGTTAAACTTTCGATGCCGGCAATTAATCTTCCATTCTTTTCCAATTCATGATTGCCTGTTTGTTCCAAGGTTTTGGCTAATGTCGATTTACCTGGAGAGCACTATGAAATCATGTTAGACAGATAAAGAGTGTCATTGATTAACTCAATTAAATTACTGGTAGATAATCAACATCTTGAGGTTTCTCTCTCTTCTTTCATCAGTTGTGACTGCCATTCTAGGAAAAGGATGTCTTTGTGTGACTCTAGAATTTTGGGCAGATTCGCGGGTTGTCCCTCACTAGTGTCTTGCCAAGTAAGAAAGTTGGTAAAAGTCTCATCGGCCTGTTCTAAATCCTGCCTAGCATCAACTGATTTATCAACTATTGATGCAATAATCTCACAAAGGGGCTGGACAAGAGAAATGTTATGACATAGCAGTTTTAGTTGTGTAATCAATGCTTTATTGATTTGGAGAGCTTTGGTTCTAAAATCTGCTGGTTGAGTAAGACTCTTGAACTTCTCTACTTCTTGTGACAGTTGCACAATTTGCTCATCTTTCGTCTTACTCATTTGTTCATTCATTGTCTTCAATCTGGCCAATTCTTCAGATAATTTGTTTTGTTTCTGTACTGCGTTTAAGTCTATCCTCTGCTTCTCTTTGAGCAATTTCTCATTTAATTGATTGTTTATCTGCTGCTGTGTTGATAGTTGTTGTTCGAATTATTCTATTTTTCATTGTACTTCGGACACATGTGACTGCAATGAAACAATTGTTTGGTCTCTTTCCTTAACTAGATTGCTTACTTCTGAGGCTTTATCCATGGTGGCTGCTGAATAAGCTCCAGAATACTGAGAAAGTTTTGCAAGGTCATCAGAAGGGTTAAATTCCTCCTTCCACACCACATTAGCCATCTCCGTTTGTTCTGGTAAAAGGGAAGATTGATCAAGTCTCCTCCTTTTTCTCTGTCTTTTCGCCACAGCCCTGTGTTTGGGACTGTAAAAGACATCTAATGGTGGTATGTCTTCTATCTGCAAAACAATATGATCAGATGGATCTTTAGGAATTATTTCTGCATCTTTGTTGATGGATAGGCCACTGGTCCCTTCAATTGGAACCATAGTTGTTGTTTTCTCTTGACCGACTGTTACTTGAGCTGTGTCGAACCCTTATGAAGTCTCGGGATTTCTTATAATAGAGTTAAATTGTTGCCATTCTTTGAGGAGTTTGGGATCAATTTGAGTCTCTAGATCAATATATTCATTGTCCTGCTTCTTCTCTTTCTCCTGCTCTGTTTCTTGTTCTGGCTCTTTTCCCTTTTCGGGAATTTTCTCTGTAGCAGGAGATTTGTCAATAATTTTCTGTTCAGGCTCGCTTGACTTAGTTGTTGGTGTAGTAGCTAATAAGTCCAGAGGCAAAGTTTGCAACCTCTATTCTCTGAGCCTATTGAATTCTACCAGTCCTTCATCTTTATATTTCATTTTGGCCAATGTTTTCACCTGAAATAATGATTCTGCTGAAGAAAACAGGTCGTCAAATTCATATTTTTCATGGTCAAACTTTGTAAGTTTGGCTTGTTCATGCACATTATAGGAAAATTTCCTTGGATCGAATTGCCTGTTAGGAATGGTTGGAAGATTGAGCATATTTAGTTTTCCTGCCTCCTTTTCTGCAGCTTTGTAATCATCTGGAGTATAAACACCGCATTTCAAAGGAAATATAGGCCATGACTGCTTTTTAGAAGTCCTAAGAGTTTTGGATGTTCGTGCTATTGTTATTTGGTAGGCCAACTCTCGGGCTAACAACTTATTAGGTATATACAAAGGAAGGACATAGGGTCTTGCAAGGCTACCAAAAACCCTTATGTATGTGAACTTGTCCTCCCTAAACCAATTCCCTACAACAGTCAAGTCAATCTCTGCCTCCTCGGAAATCCTTCGTGTAGGCTTATCAAAAATGGCATAATAGATAGGCAACATGAAACCATTACAGATTTGGTACAAGTGGTCTTTATAGTGCGCCTTCCATAACATTTGATGATAAATGTGGATTGGCTTAGGGCCTTGTGGTGTCCATCTCCACCCAAGTACCGAGTATTCGGAATTAAATCAAAGCATATCCATAACATAAGCACTGTAATAGAAAGGGGGAATGGTCCTGGTGGTTTTCCGTGAATTTTATCTAAAATCAAGAATTGCAAAGGCTAATTTATCAGACAATATGTTTTCCCAATCCATCACATAACTGTTAACAGCCGCTTCCATTAAAGGAACCATTTCAATAGTAAAATTTGTTGAATCATGCATTCCCCATATCCTACACGTCATTGCCCCAGCATAACAGTAAGGAGATGATAATGAATCCACGGAGTACTTACCCGATGATTCATGTTTGTGCTTTACGAGATTCTGTCTCCATTACTTAATCAGGGCCTATTACTTTTCAGGTTTAGGCAAATGATACATCTTTCTTAAGTCATCAGGTTGAAATGAACCAAAAATTCTTCTGTCAATTGTGCAAAATGTTCTATTTGAAACTGGAATTTCTTCAACCACCCATCTGACTACATCAGTGTATGGAAGAATTTTCTCCCAAGCTGCTATCCTGTGCAAATATGAGTTGGCTAAATCTTTCAGGGAGGCTTCTAATTTAATAGTTGAGTCTGCAGGAGCTTCTTCTGACACTTCCTCAGGCTCCTCTGCTTCAATTAAATTATAGATGCTTTGCCAACTTGTATTTCCAAGACCGAGACATGTAGTGTCTGAGATTAGGCCTTTTTTACTTGGTCCTGGATCACTGGTTGGCTGCACTGTTACTGTAGGTGCCGCTGCTACCACAGATCTCTTGGATTTCTTTCCCATTTGCTTAAAACTTGTTATTTCGGCAGAATTCTGCACAAGGAATGAAACCAGCGTGATACAGGGAAATAGGTAGTATGAGCCAATATGAAAGAGTTATATCAATTAGCGAATAATCAAAGATTATAGTGAAACTTCCGCAGATAGAATCTAAGTGAAAAATCTCGGCATAACTGCTTCATTAATTGGTCGTTTCACCTGTCAATCATGGTAAGGGAGCTTTTAAATACCCATCATAACGTTCATATGGTGAATGATCCATTCAAGCGTGGCTTAGATTTTTTGGCGGATAATCAGAATTAAATCGCAATCGATGATTGGTAACGTGAACAGGAAGGTTTTCATAATAGTCCAAAATATCCCTCGATCACCAAAAGGTGATACAATGCATGCAAGCCTTTCAAATATGTTTCGAAACACGTGCCTTGATTTAATGTATCACAATCGGGAATGGGCTCGGGTCATATTACTTATGCCATTGCGAAATCGCTGATCGTCGATGGCGATACGCCTTATCGCATCGGAAGATTTGAAGGTGTCATAATTCATATGCAGGGTTGTTAAGGCCGATTGCCGATGGCGATGCCTTTTATCGCATCGGAGGAATGGGAGAGGTGCTTTATATATACGATGTGTTTTACCTTTCCCCGATATCCGATAGCGATTTCCTTTTTCGGATCAGAGTAGTTAATGGGTCTTTTATATATGTTTTTCTTATTATTACAATATGCGATCTTGCAATTGCTTTATCATAATAATAAAGAGCTTTGCAATTATTTAAAAGACCTATTGTATTCTTCTTCAACAGGTTTATAATATATCATTTCCATTGGACCTTTTGATGAGGGTTTTTCTAATGATGAGTTAATACCAATTTATTCACGCATCTAAGTTTAAAAGGGACCCATTTCATATTATAATTTTTGAAGAAAATTTTTATGAAATGGGGGGTTGTTGTACAACACAACAGTAGGTTATTAATTTACATCATAACAATAAACATATTGGTGGTTTTCTCCCTTTGGTTTTCCACGGCAAAATATCGGTGTCAATATGTGTATGCTTCTCACATGATGGATTATATGTACATGTAAATGTCTTACCTTGTTGTTCATTTATATTATGTATGAATCCTCTCATAAGTAACAGATAGTAGAGTAAATAACTAAAGACATATTGATAAAAAGTTTTGGGAACCTCACTATTATTGATTCACCCCCCCTCCCCTCACCTTAATTCCTTATTTCAACAATTGATATCAGAACCAAGTTCCTTCAGGAACATTCTAACCACTGGAAGGTAGATCCATAATGAATTATGTTTAAGTAAGAGAGTCAAGAGGCTTACTCAAGAATAATACTAGTCTTTGATGGAGCAAACTATGCCTTTTGGAAAGTAAGGATGGAAGCGTACCCTATGTCCTTGGGAGTAGATGTTCGTACCACCGTACCAGTATATTATGATGTCTCTAATGTTCCTCCCACCAATGCATATGTTAAAAGGTTGTATGGAAATAATGCTAAATCCAAGAATTCCATTCTCTTTGTCCTTACACAATCTGAACTCGTAAAGGTTATGCATTGTAAGTATGCCAGGGAAGTGTGGGTGCAGCTCAATCAAAGTCATGAAGGATATGACAAAGTCAGGGAGGCCAAAATTCAAACCTTTACAATGAGGTTTGAAAGTTTAAAAATGAGTGAAGGAGAAAGCATAACATAATACTTCCTCAGAGTTCATGAACTAACCAATATGATTAGAGGACTTGGTGAAGAATTAAAGGAAGATATGATTGTGAAAAACGTCTTAAGATCCCTACCCATGAGATTTAATGCCAAAGTCTCTGTTATTAATGAAATCGCTAATTTAAAGGATATCAAAAAGGACCATTTTCTTGCTACTCTCACAATGCATGAGATGAGAGTAGGAAGAGAGAAGTTTGAATCCAAAGAGGCAACGTTCAAAGTGTCCAATAGGGCCAAGGCGCACAAATATCATCAATATTTTTCTTGTTATGCATATGATCAGGAGCTTTCTCAATTTGCTAGGAAACTGAAGCATGGCTTAGGAAAATATAAAGGGAATGCTCTAGTCGTGGGAGAGTTGGACATTTTTCGCCCCAGTACTCTTACAAAGAAAGGAATGAAAATTAAGATGAACAAAAATTTAGAAACAAATCTCATAAGCATCAGAGGAATAATTTCTATAAGAAAAATGGGCTATACTCCAAAGAGAATAGTTCAGCACTAGCGTTAGACAACAAAAACTCTTTAGAAGATTATTAAGAAAAGTATTTATTTATGGCATTTGGAGCAAATCCCAAGAAACAAAATATTACTAACTCTAAACAGGAAAAAGAAGGAGTAGTGGACTTTGAAGGCTAACTCATTAGTGCTATTAATGAGTTAAAGAAGGAAAGGAGAAATAGAAAGAACCTAAAAGAATAGCTGAAGTGTCCTAAAGAAGGTATGTGCAACTCAAACAATGAATAGTTTGTTTATCAAAAAGAGAAGAATGAAGAATCCATTAGAAGCAAAGACAGTTTATCCCTTCTACTAGAAAAAAAATAGTGAACAGGTGAGAGACCACAAGAAGATAACAAGCACTTAAGGCAAGAGTTGTTCAAGGTGGAGAAGGAAATAATCATAAAAAAATGTAAAGATAAAATTATGTCGTTGAAAGTCAAACTATAAGAACCTAAGAAAAAGGAAGAAGTTCTTCATGATATGATCCATGAATGAGAAGAAACATATCAGAGTCTCAAGGAAGAGGTTGTATCCCTGAGAATGGATCTTGAGAGAGTGGAGACTCGGAAAGGTTTAAATGAAAAATTTGTAAAAGGCATAAGAAAGCTAGATCAAATTCTAAATAATCCAAGGTCTTTAGGAAACAAAATAGGTATGGGATACTCAAGAACACAAGAATATCATATAGGAATGATAAACTTTAGGTCCACAAGATTTGAGGAACCACAAAGCTATGTAGAAAAGCTTCAATAAATAATCAATGAAAACAAAAGGGCAGCATGGAAAAGAGGATATCATCACAGGAATAATAACACCATCCACCTAAAGGAAACACATCAACAGAGAATGAATCAATTAGACAAACAATAGGGGTACCTACATGCACAAACTGATAAACCTTCAAATAATAGGTACACTTATTTATTTTATGGTTATTGTTATAATTGTCAGATATTTGGACATAAGGTTGTTGATTGTAGAAGGATAAAAGTTGAAAGGGATGAAAATCCTCGATATAATAAGTATCATAAATCTAGATATCAAAACTATCCTCTCAGAGATCAAAATTCATTGTCTCCCCTATTAATTGATGTTGATTGTTTCAAATGTAATAATTTTGGGTACAAGGAAAGTTAGTGCAAAAGTATTTTTGAGTACCTATCTAAGTCCCATAATATTCAACAACTATCTTCTCAAAAGGATAAGGATAATTGGAAATGAAAAACTAAAAAGAGCATGCAAGTGGATTTGCTTTTTCCTGACATAATCAAGAGAATGGATGGTATGTATATAGTGGTTGTTTCAAGCATATGGCTAGGGATAAGAGAAAAATTTTGTCGCTAAAAGGAAAAGACAGAGGGAATAATGTCACTTTCGACAACAATGCCCCAATAAGAATTAAGGGTAAAGGCATAGTTAGTCTGGATCAAAAGACAAAAGATAAAAATGTATTGTACATGGAAGGTCTCAAGCAAAATTTATTAGTGTAAGCCATATGTGTGATAATGGCTATGATGTGATATTTTGATCCAAGAACTGTGGTATCCAAAATGAGAAAGATGGAAAACTGGCGAGAAAAGAAATCAGAACTCACCATAATGTATATGTGTTTGATGACTCTAGAGTAAATTTTTATTTAAGAAAAAGGAATGAAGCGCACTTGAGGCACAAGAGACTTGGTCATATGAATTTTCATGGTTTGATAAGAGTCAAAAATTTACTAGCGGTGATCATTTTTCCAAGAATGTCAAGGCTTGATAATTCAATCTGCTAGTCATGTCAACTTGGTAAGTAGAGTAGGACCCATTTGATGTCAAAGGAGTTATCTTCATCTAGATAATTGGAACTAATTCACAAAGATATTTGTGGCCCAACTAGAGCAAAAATCCTAAGAGGAGAAATGTATTTTATGCTGCTCATTGATGATTTTACAAGGGCCACTTTGATCGTGCTCTTAAAAAAAAATCAGAAGCATTTAAAACAATTTAAACCTCAAGAGGAAATTAAGAAATATTTAAAGATCAAATGCTTAAGATGAGCCATGGGAGGAGAATACACTTCAATATAGTTTGAAGAAGTATGTGAAGAGAATGGTGCTAGAAGGAAGTATTATGTGGATGTAAATCCACAACAAAATGGAGTATTTCAGAGAAAGAACAAAATAATCGAGGAGATGGCGAGAGCTATGATGGATGAAGAAGATGTATCCCACATATTATGGGGAGAAGCACTACAAGCAGCAATATACCTATCAAGCAAAACACAACTCAAGCCTCATAATGATAAAAATCCCTATGAGTAGTGTAAGGGAAGACATGCATCACTTAAAAATTTCAAGGTATTTGTGGAGGAATGCTTTATCAAAAGCAATGAAAAAAATCTCAGAAAGTTTGATTCATGCACTAATGAGGTTATATTACTTGGGTACCCTTCTTCAAGTAAAGGATATAATTGTTACAACAAATGAATAAAAAGGATTGATGGTTGCATTGACGTAGTAGTAGATGAAAAAGCTTCACAAATTGGGTCCTCTAGAGGAAACATGAACTCAGATGGAGAAGAGAGTTCAGATATCAGGCCCTTGGATCAAGATGAAATAGATTGAGATAATGAGGACGTGGAAACGAGCACAACTCCAAGGCACAAAACAACTTTCTGCTATGTTGAAAAAGAACACCATGATAGTCAAATTCTTGGAGATCAAAGACTTGGTTTTCAGACCAAGAGGAAATTTGTTAGAAATTCAAGTTTTGAAAATATTTCTCTGCTATCTAAGATTGAGCCAAAAAATCTCATCCAGGAAAGTGAGGACAAGTTCTATGCGAAAGCTATGAATGAAGAACTTTACCAAACTGAAAATAAGGACACTTGGGAGCTTGTTTCATGACCCAAAGAGAAAAATGTCATAGGCACAAAACACGTCTTCAAAAATATGCTAAATGATCACAGTTGAGTAATTAGGAATAAGGCTCAATTAATTTTCAAAGTGTATGCCCAGATAAGAGGCATAGATTTCAAGGAAACCTTTGCACTAGTAGCAAGACTGGAAGCTATTAGCATGTTTCTTTCCTTTTCCAGTCATAAAAATACCAAGGTATATCAGATGGATGTAATTTTTTCGTTTCTCAATGGAGATATGGAAGAAGAGGTCTATATTGAGCATCTATAAGGATTCACACTCACCGAACATAAAGAGTTTCTGTGCAAATTGAAAAACACCTTATATGGACTGAATCATGCTGCGAGAGCTTGGTATGCAAGACTGGATCAATACCTTCAGCAACAAGGCTTTAAGAAAGCTACTATATACAACAATATATACATAAAGGCTGAAGAGGATCATATGCTAATTGTAACTGTGTATGTGAATGATATAATCTTTGGCAAAATTGTAGAATAAATGGGACAACAATTTGCAAAATTTATGCAGATAGAGTTAGAGATGTCTATGATGAGAGAATTGTCTTTCTTCTCAGGACTACAAATTTCTCAGTCTAAAAATGAGGTTTCTATCTCCTAATCCAAGTACCCACTAGAAACTACGAAGAAGCTCCACCTAGAATATTGCAATCTAGTTAGCACTCTTATGGTTACAAGATGCAAATTGGGTAAGGAAGATGAGACACATCTAGTAAATGAAACTGAGTACAGATCAATGATAGGAATCTTAGTTTATCTCATAGATTCATGACTAGACATCATACAAGTAGTGGTCCTTATGGCCAAATTTCAATCTTTCCCTTATGAAATTGATGTCATCACCATCAAAAGGAATTTAAAATATATTTAAAGGACAATGGATTAAGGAACTCATTAGGGGAATTTTGCGGTCTAAAACGGGCCTCCTAAGAAAAATGTATAACCAAAATAAATTTTATAATAACAAATAGGATTCAAGATGATGATCTCAACCATGGGGGATGATTCACCATTTTTAGAGTAAAAAAGTAAAAACATTAAAAAAATAATAAAATAATAAAACTATTTTTTCAACTCATATTTTCAACATATCTCCCTAAAGTTTTACTCAAATTTTGAGCGGGATCACTTCTTGGATGCAAACTTTAATTCCACATCCAAGGAGTACCCATGTTCCATACTTTTGATGAACTATGTGGTCTATGACTAGGTCAAACGTGAAATGCCTATAACTAATTGTTTTTCATATAAGTGTTCCTGTGATGTTTAATTATTATGCATGATTGTTTGTAAACCTTGTTTCTAGATTAAGAATATTTAATTTAATCGTTGTTCATGATTCTTATTTCTATGTCTTTAACGCTAATTAATTGTGTAAACAATTATTGTTTTAATTATTGTGAATAGCATTAATTATGAATTTTAGGTCTGCATTTCATTACTTGAAAAATACAATTCTAGGGTTATTGCGAGGCACAGACAAAGGTCGTGGCAATGCTGATATTAACATGTTTAAAGGAACTAGATAATTCAGGTTGTCACCAAGGCCACTTAGCATAATTTCATAGTTGAGAGAATTAAATTATCAATTCGTGAGCGTGAGCTGGAGCTGCTGCTGGTTTAAGAAGAGACAATTGGCCGTGATGTGGCAGCATTGTATCAAACCTTTATATTTTGCTAAAATCTATAGTTGTTAGATATGGTTATTATATAATGCCAATCTGGTAGGAGGCTGGATACTTTACATGCCATGTTTAACAAATTTGGAGTTTATGGGTTTTTTCCCTTTACTAATGCTGATCTTCAAAATAAATAAAAGTAAGACTCGAAGATAGAATTAGGGCGTGGATAAGAGAGTTTGACTTTAAAAATCCATTTAAAGTAAAAACAGTACCACTAAAATCAGGAATTGTGTGGAGTAACGACAAAACCAATGGAATATAGGAAATTTGATTAGTTTTGTCGTTTACGAGAATTTAGGTTGTAAACTGGGTGGTGCTTAACGTTCTGACATGGTATTTAAACATTATTGAACCAGAGAACTTCACAGCACTCAGAAACATTTACTTCTTCATTTATATTCGTAAACAATCGCTATTATGTATATATTTTAATATAGTCAATTACCATTGGAAACATATTTTATTTAACATTCTCGTTTATGTTAGTAAACAATCGCTATTATATATATATTTCAATATGCTCAATCATCTTGGAAACAATCTCTCTGAGATATATCAATATGTATATACCATACAACAAACTTTCACAAGAACAGTTTTTGGCCTGCATTTTTCACAGTTAATTCCCATGGCTTTATTATCCACAAGCTTCCATGTCTCTGGCTTCTCTTATTCATTGTTACAGTTAGCCTGCTTCCTGCACATTAAACTTTCCAAAGGGCAACACAATAATAGCCCATCAATGGCCTGAACGTCTCTGTTTGAATTTCTGAGAAATCGCCACAGGCTTCTCGAGTGGCAAACATAAATTCTATCCTCATCACCATCTCAGAGCGTGAGTGTATCAGTTATGCCAGTAGGACTCCTGGGAGTCGTCAGTTCGAAGCCTGCAAATGTGGAGCATGTGCTCAAAACCAATTTCGACAATTATCGAAAGGGGCAGCGTTTCAGATTCCTTTTCCACGATTTCTTGGGTAGAGGAATATTCAACGCCGACGGGGAGCTATGGAAGATGGAGAGGAAGCTTACCACCTACGAGTTCAATACCAAGTCACTCAGGAGTTTCGTGGTGGAGACGCTGCAGTGGGAGATTCGCAACCGCCTCATGGTTGTGCTTCACAATGCCTGCTAACAAGGGGAGCCTGTGGATCTGTAAGATATTCTACAGAGTCTTTTATTTGACAACATTTGCAGAGTTGCGTTTGTGGTCGATCCCGGTTGCCTCCATCCTTCTCTACCTGCTACGCGGATTGTAGAAGCCTTTGACTGTGCCACGGAGATTTCATTCTGAAGATTCCTTTCGATAGCTCCAGAGGTCAAGCGCCTGCTCAACGTTGGATCCGAGAGGTGCCTTCCCGAAGCGCTTCGTGTAGTGGATGAATTAGTTGAGGATGTTATTCGATCAAGAAAGGAATCAGATGGTGATATTGAGTTTGAAGAAGAACACCATGACCTTCTTTCCAGATTCATGGCGGCTGTCGATGACAAGGGATTTAATCAGGAGCTCAATCTCCTGAGGGAAATGGTGATTAGCATTATGTTGGTGGACAGAGATACTACTGCCGGCGCTCTCACATGGTTTTTTTGGCTTCTTTCTTCTCATCCCCTTGTAGAAAAAGTCATTCGCCATGAAATTCTCTGCGTCTTAGCGAAACGTGGGGTGAATAAACGGGAAGAAGGGGAATTAAACAGAGTAGCTCTGTTTAATTACGAGGAAGTGAAGGGCATGCCATATCTCCATGCTGCCCTGTGCGAGTCAATGAGATTGTACCTTCCCATCCCTGTCGACACCAAAATTGCTTCTAGGGATGATGTGTTACCGGACGGAACATGCATGAGAAAAGGGTGGTTTGTGTGTTATAATATTTATTCAATAGGAAGGATAGAAAGTATCTGGGTTAAAGGTTTCATGGAGTTCAAGCCAGAGCGATGGCTGGACGTTAACGGGAACTTTGAACTGGAGAACTCATTTAAGTTTCCAGTATTCAACGCGGGACCTCGTATTTGCATGGGGACAGAGATGGCCTTCATACAGATGAAGTCCATCGTTTCCTCTCTTCTTCATCGCTTTACTCTTAAGATAGATAAGGAATACCGTCCACAGTATACTCTTGCGATAACTCTGCGCATGAAGGGTGGGTTGCCAGTTATTGATAACAGTTTATAGAGAACAATATTTATAGAGCAGAGATGATTACAGTTATAATAGCTAGCTAGTTACCAAAGGGTATTGGTGTACTCTTGTCCTGGGGAAATAGAAATTAGTTAAACTTAATGCTATTGTAGAATTTGTAAATATTTTGGAATGTCAATGGTCTTACCTAACACTTCTCCCTGAAATTCTAAAACATTTCCTAACTATGGAGTTCAGATGCTGAACCCTCCTTAGAAACAGTTGAGTATCTACTTTTTCAATAAGTGTTTTATAGAATGATGTTTATTTGGGTAATAAATATATAGTTTGTTAATGTTTATTAAATCAGTGGGATTGTATATTTTGAATGGTTAACTAATTTGCTAAAATTTAATAATAAATTTATACAATTTTAAAATTCAACAATAAACATATACAACCATTCATTTAATGCCCGTTAACAAACAAACTATTTCAGTGATTTATTTTCAATGCGCATTGGCAAACTACTTCAGCGAATTATTTGGATTCTTTTACTTATGTTCAGACAACATGAATTTGGCCTGACAGTATATTTTAACAATCTTCTTTTCTGAGTGATGTTTTGATATGTTAGTTATTTGTTATTTGTGCATATCAACTTTCTGATAAATGTAATAATTTCTAATGATTGTTACACTCTCCATATTCGAGAAATTTCCATAATCAGTCCTTTGCTGTGCCCGTGTGTGTCTGACCTATGTAATAATTTCTCATCATTATTACACTGTCCATATTTGAGAAATTTCTATAATCAGTCTTTTGCTGTGCCGGTTTGTGTCTGACCTTGAGAGGCATCTATATTCTATAGTGTGTAAATTCTGTACTATCGTATGTGTTGTGCCTATGTATGTCCATGTTCGTCTGTTTAAATTACTCACTAGTAATAGTCAGACATTGAGTAATAGTCAGACATTTTTTTATGTTGTTACTAAATTACTCACTATTAATAGTCAGACATTTTTTTATGCTGTTACTATTTACGTTTTAACATCCCATCCCCAGCAGATAATATTGACATATTTTTACTTTAAATTGTGCAATGCTATTAAATAAATCAAAATTTTTGTAAGGTAGACAATTGGGTATATTCATTGTAAGTACTGAAGAGGATATACTGTTTCAAATTTAAATTATTTGTTAATTTTTTTCGATTTTAAATAATTGTTTTAATGAATTTGATATTGATTTGATTTTTTTAATAAATGAAATTTTTAGTTAAAATAAAAATATTAAATTATAAATAAAAATCTAACCTATTTTATATTAAAAAGAAATTTCAAATATAAAATATCCATTCAATTTTGTAGTTTTATATTTGGAAATCTAAGTATTTTAACGTTAAATTTATAAATCAAGGGTTATCCCTATTTATCACTAAAATTGCTAGTAATTTATAAATCAAGTTTCATCCTTATCTATTACTAAAATTGGTAGTGTTCATCCTTATCTATTACTAAAATTGGTAGTGATACTTTAGGTAGTGATACTTTAGCTACTTATATAAATAGCTATGACATAATGTGATTTTTGATACTTCCGAAAAACTCTACACCTAACGTTGAAATTAGATGTACATAAATTGTTTTTTAAGTATAACATGAGTTGTGATTCCAGTATTTGGCTGATTGGTTTGCATTTATATTAGTTCATCATTTTCAATATTTAGAGGGCACTATATTTTATATATATATATATATATATATATTTGAATAAATTTCAAAATATATTTAAATTTGTTTAGAAAGATCAAATCTTGTGCAAATTTTATTATTGAAGTTTAGAATTTGAGGAAAGGTTTGCACCTTAATGTATATGATCTCCCTCTACTCATGATAGAGCTTAGATTAGCATTATTATGTATATGTTCGAGATAAACTTCGAAATTCACATTATGTTTTCATTGGTTGATATGACCATATCATTTTCTCCTTAATTTAGTATGTGTTGCTTGCCTATGTTTTCCTTAATGGTTTATAATCTTGTTAATAGTTTGCAAGAGGATTGATCTTACACAACTATTTCATTTAATTTTAGGTATCACCACTTTTGACAACTAATATATTCTTAATAGTATCACTGCAAGTATTACTAAATATACCTTAAAGAATAGTTTTAATAATTTACTGGGTCAAGATTACTCTTCAAATAATTTATTTCTTTGCTAACGCCAAATAATTTACAACATCAAGATTAACAACATCTAATGCAAGAAATGAAATAGGATTAGAAAACATCTATATTGAAATCAGTGCATTTGGTACAAGAAATCAACATCTACACTGAAATTGATGCATTTAGTGCAATAAATTAAATATAGCTAGAAATTAACATCTACACTGAAATCAATGCATCAAATGCAAGTAATGGAATTAAAAAATCATCATCTACATTGAAATTAATGCAACTAGTGAAAGAAATATTATTCCCTCTCCCTCCTCCATCTATATCTCTATCTCCCTCCATTTCTCCTTCTTTGTCTTTCCCTCTCACCCTCTCTCTCCCTCCTACCCTTGCTCTATATCTCTCATCATCCCTCTCTTCACCTTCCATTTATTTCTCTACCTCCCTTTGTCTCTCATCTCTCTATATAAGCCCCAAAACATGCACACTCTTTTTCCATATCTATCTCTCTTCCCCTCTCGCTCTTTCTCCTCTCACACTAGCTCTATATCTCTTTCCTCCTACTCTTCTCTCTCCCTCTTTCTCCATCTCCCTTATCACTCCCTCTCTCTCTCCAACTTTGTCTCTCTATGCCTTTATTCTTACCTCACTCTCTCCACCCCTCCAATTCCATATCTCTCTCTCCCTCCCTGTCTCCCACCTCGCTATGTCTCACCCCCTCATCTCTCTCTCTCTCTCCCTTCACTCCATCTCTCCTTTGTCTCTCTATCACACCACAAAACATACACACACTCTCTCCTTCTCTCCTTGGTCACTCACTGTCTTTCTCCCTCCACTTTTACATCTCTATGTCTTTCTTCTTCCCCCCTCCCTCTTTGCCTCCCTCTCTAATCCTCTCGTGCAAGTCCTCTCTCTGGTCCTTCCTCTCTCTCCCTTTCTCTCCTACCTTCCTCTCTCTCCCCTGTCACTCTCTTTCTCTCTCTTTTTCCTCTGACCTTTTCACTATCTTCGTCCCTCTCCTTCTCTCTCTCCCCATCTCTTCCCCCTCCATTTGTGTCTCCCTCTCCCACTCATCTCTTTCTCTCTTACCTCATTCTGCATCTCCCTCTTCATCACTTTCTCTTCATATCTTCCTATCACTCCCTATCATATATATTTAGAGTTATCTTTGTTCTTCCCTCTCATATATATTTAGAGTTATCTTTTTTTTTTTGCTAAGGCAAGAGTGGATCCTTCTATTCAAATAAAAAAGAGAAATATTGTACAAAGGTGACCGTGGCTGTGAGACCTACCAATATGACAGGCCAACCCCAGAAAAAGGTCACAAAACGACAAAGCAAATCCAAGGACATGGGCCGCCAAAACAAACCTACATTCCAAAACTGACCATTGGATCTAGAGCTGATGATCCAACAAATAAGAAAGATATTGGGTGGCCAAAAAGTGCACCTTTTAACAAAAGAATCGGACCCGATAAACCCAATAGACCGTAATCTATAAACTTATCGGGTCCGTTTTTGGCTTAACCTTCGATCACATTAACTCTCTGAAATCCACCATATGCGTGTGATCCTAGAGAGGTCTTGTGAACTACTCGAAACATAACCCCTAATGTGGACCCACCAACTTGCACGCAAAATCCTGGTTGTAGATTATCCCCGCTTGATCCAAAGGTTGCAAATCATATCGCATGGGCTAAGAGTACCGATAATTAGCGCGTGATGAATGCGGTAGTTCCACCCCACTCCTAGCCACATGTCGCGTGGTGAGTGGAATCACTCCCAAATGAGAAAAAATTCTTCCTGCTTGATGAGCTTGTGAACTACCGGAAACCACTGTAAGGGTAGTAAAGCTATTCACTGGAATAAAAGTTGGGGTTTTGTGGTTGCCGAGAAAATTCAGGTTCCGACTCATGGGCCACAGGGAGATGAAGATCCCTAAGACATCTGGATTTCCATTATCCACGTTAATGAGGCTGCCATAGACCTGCCACCTGAAAGGGATCACACTTGTGTCAAAACACTTCATGATGAAACCAGAATAATTGCACTCTGTTACTATGGCTCTGTGTTAGCAAAAACGGCCTCTTAATTTTCTGGATGGCATTGTTGGTCGCTAAGGGCTCTGGATGAACATCCCTCCTGCAACCTATCATCTGTTATCTCCTCCCACTAGCAGCAGAGACCAATATGCTTATTTCGTACCCCCTCATTGGCAAGCTAGTCTGCCACTTTGTTGGCTTCCCTACGAACATGCACTAACCCTAGGGTTCTCAGCATTCTAAGGTGCACTTGGATTCTTTGGTAGACTTGTAGAAGCTGCCAATGTTTTGAGATTTTCTCAGGAGCAACTCTAGCATTTATCCTTTTTACTGAGTTAATGACAAGTTCTGAATCATCCTCAATGATGACATTTCGAATGTTGTACTTGTGCAGTATTTCCAGGCATGATTCCATCGCCATGAGCTCAACCATATTGTTAGTAGCTTTGGCAAGATAACTGTGGAATATGACTTGTATGTTTCCTTCCTCATCTCTCAGAACCCCTCCATAACTTGTTTCTCCCATATTCCCTTTAGAAGCCCTGTCTATGTTGAAATTTAAAAAACAATGAGAAGGGGGTTGCCAATAGGGAAAATTTAAAGAACCACCCTAAATTTATATGTATAGTAAATGGGTTAATCCCCATGACACATAGGAAAGATGGGAGGCAATTTTATTAATAATATAATATGTATATATAATTTTTTTGGCAAATCTCTCGCCAGATTATATTATCTTGTATAGTGATGGAGAATCTTTCACTGAATTATAAAATCTTGTAAGATCATGGCAAATCTCTTACTAAATAATAAAACATTGTGAAGTATTGGCGAATGTTTTGTTAAAGTATGAAACCATATATGATAATAAGAAAACATATTCATTGAACTGTAATATACTAACATACATGTTTGGAGAAAAGAAACATAATTTTCTCTTCCTACAAACAATGTTCCAAGTTTCAGTGGCTGTGTTTGTCAACGTTCTTACTATACACTCTTTCATATCCTTCTATTAGTTTTGATAATATTCCACAACAAAGTTCTTGTACATGTTGATATTGACAATGAGTTCTGTCAAGGTAGGAAAGATTAATCTTTTCTCTACAACTCCTCTCAAGCTACCTCTTTTTTCAAATTATCAAATTTCTTTCTTATTCCATAGACTCCAACTGGAAGATAAAAAAAACACATCAAGTTTGTTTACCCCAACACGCCAACAAGTAGCAAGCCCCAACTATATTATATAAGAAATTATTAGGTATCCAAAAGGCTTGAAGGGGATCTAATTGAAAGAAGTGACCATTGTGAGAATCCTTCCAATCAATATATGAATATATAAATGTAGATTTATTATTATTTGAATTGTAAATCTTCAATTAAATAATAAAATTTATTTACGTCTCTCTCAATCTAAATTTCTTGTTAGCATAATTCACTACCCTCATAGGTCTCACTTTTTTTAACAACATTGTAACATGTAGATTAATTTCCTTTTTTGTGAACAATCTCCACCTTTTAGAAGAATATGGTGCAATGGCTCTAATCCCTAGAAATCAGTAGGACAAAATAAGAATAGCACAGAAGATGAAAGGTTGTACAAACCAGCTCATTTTTCAAACAACTAATCCAACATCAGTACCTAAACTTTTTCATGAAGATATCATATTGAGAATGTTTGAAAAATGTTGAGAAATCTTTTGCAAGGGTGATGCAGAAAGAGTGATAAGGTTTCATTATTTTGAATTTTTTTTGCTAAATCAAAAAAAGTTAAAAACCAGTATTAATGGAGATATTGGTATTTTTACTAAATTTTGTGAAGTGACTAAATGTAGCTTTAACCATTCACCTTAAGATGTTTTTACAATATAATTTCCTAAGTCTATTTAATATCTACATTATCATAAAAACCAACCTATATCCATCTTAACTCCACATCTACCACTATTAAGGGGATGAAATCTATTTATCCCTCTGAGAACTTGGTAGAACCAAAATTAAGATGGATCTAAGATGATAGAATTTCCCCTTTAAATAGTCTATGCTCACATGAATACCATGGTATTACCATGGGTGAATACCATGGTTTGTCATAAACATCGAGCTTAAAAATTACTATTAGTAATTTATAAAAATTAATAAAATCAATAATTGATTTTTATTTTATTTTTTTATTTTAACCAATTTAAAATTTTTAACATACATTAAATTACAACATCCATTTTTACTCTTGATGATCAATTATTTTTTCACTCTATGCTACTTTGCATATATCCCTCTCAGGGCTTAGTAGATCGAGAGTAAATATGGTTCTATGCTGGTTTAATTCCCCCATTTAAATAGGGTGAATACCATGGGTGAATACCATGTGCCATTTTTATTTTTATTAATACTAATATTAGGGTTAATAATGTTTTTTTGCATGGTATTAATAATAATCTAGCCATTGTATTTGGCCCATAGTATTTTGCCCATAGGTTTCACCTAAATATAACACATTTTTTTAGTGTCCTTAAATATAAGGTGACTTATGGAGTAAATATAAAAAAATGTTTTATTTGTTTACCATACCTCTCGTTTATTTATATTTTTATTAATTTACCATACCTCTTTTACAAATATGGTATTGGGCCCATATCATTCACTTAAATAAAACCTCTTTTTTGAGCCTTCATAAATAGAAAGAGGGTTATGGACTAAATATAAAAAGAGGTTTTATTTATTTACCATACATTTTGAGTAAGTATAAAGAGAGGTTTTATTTATTTACCATACCTCCACTTTATTTTTATTTTTATTTGTTTACACCCTTGCATGTATATAAGGTTACTTATGGAGTAAATATAATAAATGTTTTATTTATTTACCATACCTCTCATTTATTTATATTTTTATTAATTTACCATACCTCTTTTATAAATATGGGATTTGGTCCATAGGATTCACTTAAGTAAAACCTATTATTGAAAATTAGGGCGAATGGAAGGTTGTAGCTCCTAATTTCAAGGGCTAAATTTACCTTTTCTACCCTCTCCCTTAAAATAAGGTGAGTTATTTGAGGCGATTTGTAAAAATGTACTATGATACAAAATATTCACCCACTGAAAATTTAAAACCCTTTAATTTCGCCTAAGGGCAAAAATTCGCCCCTAAAATTTTCCATGGTTGCCAAGAAGACTTTTCTGTGGTTTTCTTGATAATCTGCATAGAACCTTAAGGGGGATTAACGTTGAGCTCTAATTTCTTCAATATTCTTGCCTCTCTTTGTTCAATAGGTTTACCTGTACCTTCTCCTCCAAGGATATGTATAGTTTCTTTAAGTTGTTTAAGGACCACTTTGAGGATGTTACTCACCGGACTCACTTTCTCCTTGAAAATCCTATTGTTACGCTCCTTCCATACATTCCAGATTAAGAATCCTGGGGTCAGTATCGAGGAATATTTTATGATCTCATTATCCGAGAAATTTTTCCTCTAGTTCTTCAAAGTGGTGATGATGTCATTAACATCTCTTTTTGTTTGCTCAAAGACTTCTCCAACCTAATTTGAAAGAGTTGTGGTAAAAGTGCATCTATTCAGGAGATGATTTATAGTTTCTTCCTGTTGTCTGCATAACTGACATTTTGAGGGGCCAACAAAACCTCTTTTTCTAAGGTTATCCCATGTCAGAATCCTGTCTTGTTGAACCAACCACTTGAACAATTTTACTTTCATCCAATGAGGATTCTGCTAGCTATCTTTCCATGGCTTATCAGTGTTGGGATGGTTTAGCCTTGCCTCTATTCTTTTGGCTTCGTTAAGGTTGAAGAGACTTGCCTTTCTCTTTCCCCATCTTAGTTGATCATTCAAGTTTGAGTTCAAGATTTGTCTCTTGTCTAAAAGACCTTGAAGGGCTATGGCTTGAGTATGCAACTTGTCCCTTCCACTATAATCTAGAAGTATCCAAGTTATCCATTTCTTATCATTCCTTGCTTGGTGCCAATAGTCAATTACCCTCTTTAGTCCTTTACTGATGGTATCAGTGTGAATGTCTGCTAATTCTTCACTTCAGAGATTGTCCTCCTGCTGTCAGTTGTCCTCCTAGAACCAAGCCAGGTTCTGATTTCTAATATCCCAGAAACTATGGTTTTGGACTAGAGCTCTGTTCTCCCATGCCCTATTCCAAATTGCAGAACCTTTTACCTTTCCTGTCATTCTTATTAGATTTTCTTCCTGTCATTTGCTAACATATTTGTTGTTCCATAGTTTTTCCCAAGGGGCTTCAATTTCTTTCAATCATCTCCACCAAATTTTGGCACCAAGAACTCTATTTATAATTCCTGGGTCATGAAGACCCAAGCCACCATGGGACTTGGGTTTGCAAACTCTGCCCCATGCCACAAGGGCCCATTTCTTCTTTTCTTCACCTCTCTCCCATAGAAAGTCTCTCTGAATGTTTCTTATATTGGTTATTACATTGGCTGGTGGTGGAATGGCAGATAGCATATAGATAGGAATATTTTGTAGGATAGCCTTAGTGAGAACTAGTCTCCTTGCTAGATTTAGTGCTCTCTTTGTCCATTTGCTTATCTTATCTTTTAGCTTATTAATAAAAGGCTCCTAGATGTCCTTGTGAAGTGGTTTGTCAGTGAGAGGAACTCCTAGGTACTTCACAGGCAATGTCTCCCTTTGAAAGCCCAAAATTTTGGAAAGATTTCTTTGAATTGAAATATCTGTATTAAAAAAAAATATTTTTGATTTAGTGAGACTTACCTCAGTGCTTGCTGCCCTAGAAAACTCACTCAGAATCTATTTGAATGCTTTGGATTCCTTAACAGTGGGAGTGCCATGAAGCATAGTTTCATCCACAAATTTTTGATGTGTCACAGTGTCGCCACCATTAGTGAGTCTCAGACCCTAAATTCTCCCTTCCTCCTTAGCAACTCTGATAGATCTTCCTAACCCTTCCATCATTAGTATGAAGAGGAAAGGAGAAAGAGGATCTCCTTGCCTTAGACCTCTAGAAGGCTTGAAGGTTTTGTAAGGGGCGCCATTGAGAAAAATTGAACAACTGGCACCATAACCCATTTTATCCAATCATGATCAAAGCCATAGGCTTTTAAAATTTCTCTTATATATGGCTAGCTAAGTTTTTCATAGGCCTTTGCTATGTCAAGCTACAATATCATTCTAGCCTGCTTGTTGGTAATGAGTGAATGCACCATTTCATGTGCTTGTATTATATTGTCTATAATTTTTCTTCCTCCCACATAGCCTATTTGTTCCTTTGACACTAGGGTTGGAAGGAGAGGTTTCAGACGATTGGAAATGACTTTGGATATTATTTTGTAGATCAAATTGCATAATGCTATAGGTTGAAATCTGTCTGGAGAGGTGGCCTTCTCCTGTTTGGGGATTAAGGCTATGAAAGATTCATTGAGCACCTTTAAGACTTTCTTAAATCTTTGAGAGTATTCCACTACCTCCAGGATTTCCTGTTTCACTATCTTCCAACAAGCTTTGAAAAAGTCCACATTGAAGCCATCTGGGCTTGGTGCTTTCCCATTTTGCATCTCTTTCACTGCTTCCTCAATTTCTTCCACTGTTACTGGTCTATTGAGATTGAAATTATCTTCTCTGGCGACCAATTTAGGGATGTACTGAGTGAATTTTTTGTAAACTCGTATCTAGCTTCTGAGGCTTCCTCAACAATTTTCTGAAAATGCTGGAGTAGAACATTCTTCGTCTCTTCATGAGTGTTTCTCTCTACACCATGTTGATCTGTAAGTTTCAAAATTCTATTAATGTTTCAGTGAGCTATGGTGGATCTGTGAAAGAATTTGGTGTTCCTCTCCCCTTCTTTGATCCATTGTACCTTGGATTTCTGTCTCCAGAGTATTTCCTCTTGAAGGCATCTATTGTCCCACTCCTTCTGGAGTGACTCTGCATCTCTTTCTTTTCCTCTGTGTATCCTTCTATGATAAGAATATTGTTTATTTCCTTTGGTCTCTTTTCCACCTCTCCTTTAGCTTTGAAGATGTTCTCAAATTCCTTTTTGTTCCACTCTTTGAGTCTGCCTTTAATATGTTTGAGTCTTCAGTGAAGTAGGAAAATCTTTGTACCTTGAAGGTGAAGATCTTCCCTCCACCATTGTTCAATATTTGTGAGGAACTCTGAATGTGTGAGCAAGGAATTCTCAAACTTGAAGGGGTTGTTCCTTGGTTTGCCAAAAAGGGAGGCTTCTAATTGGATAGGCCAGTGATCTGAACCCCCAAAAGGTAAAATGAGTGCATTAATGCTGCTTCCCTTGAGAGGAAGTTCCTCCGAAACCATAAATCTGTCAATATTTTGAGGCCACTTGGGAAGGGCCTCATATTTTGTTGTTCCAAGTGAAGATTCCATTGCTTGTTTCCATATCAACCAATTTCATATTGGTGATGAAGTTCTGGAAGGAAATTGAATCTCTCCCAAGTATTCTAGCTCCTCCTTTCTTCTCCATGAGTGATTTTGTTATGTTAAAATCACCTCCTAGAATCCATGGTAGAGTTGGGTATCTCTTCTTCATATCCTCCAGTGTTGCGAGGAGTTGAATTTTGTCCTCCATTGGTTGTGGACCGTAGACATTGGTGATCATGTAACATTGCCTGTCTCTCACTGGTTGGAAAATCAAAGAAAGGTGATGTCTAAAGCCTCAGTATCAATCACACCAAATTTTTGTGGATCTGAGAGAGTGAGAATACCACCAGCAAATTTGTTTGCATTAACTTCAAGATATTCATATCTATTTACCCATTTACTATGTTTTTCATGGATCTTTTCCATTGAGCATTTTCTTTCCTGTATGAATACTATGTTAGGTTTTTCCTCTCTAATCCTTTTACCAAGATTCCTCTATTTTCTTCTGCTCCCTAGTCCTCTAATGTTCCAGGTTGTGATTTTCATTGAGGTGGGGTTATAAAGGAGTAACTAGAAATGCCTTTCATCCTTCCTGAATCAATCATGAGCTTGCCACACTACAGTGGTAATTCCTTTTGTCTCTTTCTACCCCTCCTTTTGCATTGATTCTTTGTTAATTTTCTGGTTATTAATCCTATTTAGGAGGTTCCTTTGTTTTCCTGGTTGTCATGTCCTTTTTTGACTCCTGCAGCTGTTTGAGGTGTCTTGTTAAAGAATATCTGTTGCACTTTATCCACGTCCTCCTGAGGGATGGAGTTTATTTCGAGGTTTCCACCCTGTTCTAGAAACTTTTCCAGCTCTAGGCTCTCCCTTTCCAAGATCTCCTGCAGATCTTGAGCCTCCGTACCAATTTCACTTTGAGTCATTTCCCGGTCTTTTTCTACAACCATGGTATTCAAAGTGTCCATCATGTGTTCATTCTGTTCCTGAATGTACTCCACGCTGGTCTCTTTTTCTTTCCCCCTTGCTATCTGATTCTCTGCACCCTCTTTATCCCCTTCCTCAACTTTTTTTCCTCCTAAGTTCTCAAAGCTATTGTAACTTTTGTTTTACCCTTCACACTAGGGCTCTTTTGTGTCTTCCTTTCTCCCCCTTTCCTTTACCTCGCACTTTGGTGAAACTTATCTAGTCTTTTCCTTTGTTGGGATTTAGGTTGTCCTCCCTTCGATTGAGTAGATAGTCTCTTGATAGATGCCCATGCTCATGACATTTGTGACATCTGAATGGCATATGTTCATAGTCAACTGCTTGAACGCATTCGTCATCATAGACTTCTAGAATGACCTCATCTAGAACGGCTCCTGATAGGTCCATCTCCAGACAAATGTGGGCATAGGATGTATATTTTTCCCTTAGAGTTGCCTCTAAAATCTTTAAGAAATGACCTAATTTATTACCTATAGCTTTTAAAGACTCTAGCATCCAGTAATCTAGAGGTAAGGAGTAAATTCGAATCCATACCGGTACCGAAGTGAAGGCTTCTCATTCACGCACAAAGTTCATTGTCCATGCCCTAATATAGAGCCTAGCAGCTGCAAAGAAGTATGGCCCTCCTTCAATGATTTTGTCTCTGTCTTCCATGTTCGTAAACACTACAGTGAAAAGACCTTTGGATCCAAGATGAATATTTAACTCCCCCTTTGGTTTTCAGTTGTATTTTATTCAGGTGTACAACGCTTTCTTTGATGGCCAGATTCCCATAAATTTACATATGATGGCATAGTTAGCCATGTGGTCTACGTGCGCTTGCAAAGGTGGATCATTCAGAATAACCTGAGGTTTAGTTGTGGTCTTGGGTTCACATCACCATCTAACCCTTGACCTCTGTCTTCCGCTTTTTCGTCGCGACAGTCTTCTTCGAGGGCCCCTTAATCTGTATTGGTTTTGCTACCTTCCGCCTTCTGAGTTTCTGTGTCTTTTGTCTTGACCTCCCAAGGCTTTGGAGGTTTCTTCTTTTCCCCCTTCTTCCTCTGTTTGCTACCATATAACTATAGGAGGGAGTGGAGCTCCCTTCTCCATGTGCCTCCATGGATGCTTGGTACTCTCTGCCACTAGTTTCGTTAAACCCTAGAGCTAGAGCTTCCTCCAAAGTATCAAAGGTGGACACAAGTATGTAAACTCATATATATTTAGAGTTATCATATATCATAATATATTAATATATATATTATAATATAAAAAATTTAATATTATATTAAATTTAATATTGCATTAAGTTAGTACTATTATAATATATTAACATTAACATTAATATAGATCTTTTAATTTAATGATTTTTTTATATTGCATGATAACAAAATTTACAATAAAGCTATGTTAAATTAATATTTTAAAATATTGCAGGTTTGATGTGGAAATAAAAATCTATATTAAACCAAATATTTATGTATTTAAATATTTTAATATATCCATAGGACATGGTTTTTCCTTTTAAATATTTATTTTACAAATATTTAATGAAAAAAAATATAAAAGTATTTTGGAATTTTTCCATTAATTTAGGAAATGGTTTTAGCTTTAGTAAAGAGTAAACATGTTTAAAATGTAAATTTATGATCCATTCAAATTCAACATATATAATAAAAGAACTATTAAAAACATGAAATAATTTACTGTCTATTCAAATTATATATAACAACACATACTAATAATTAAAATTAAAAATTAAAATAAAAAAATTATATATAATTTAAAATTCAAGTTAATATATCAGTCCATAATAATATTTCTGGCAACCTCATGACTTAATACAAATCTATTAAAATTATTACTGTATTACTGCATGCTTGACTCTTCAGATACATTCTATTTTCCAACAATTTAATGTCTTATATAACGTGGGCAGGCACGTAAGCACACACGCACAACTCTAGCAATGTGATCCAGTTAGTAATGACGCAAGAAGCTAAATCACTTATGGTTTTTTACTAAAAAGACGTGTGGTTTAATGTTGAAATAATTGTCTATGGGTTGTGAGGTATTTGGGAAATAGTTGAGAGGTGCAATAAAATTCACACGCTAGAGATCCAATAGAGTTTAACTTTCAGGGATTTGTGTAAGGATGAATTAATGGCCATCAATTTTGTTCAATGAAGCCTCGGCCTTACCCAATCGAAAAGTACCTTTGACCTATGCTAGGGTGTGGATTCTTAGCCATGTCATGGATGCAGCCCTTCAGCCAAAGACATATTTATGTAAATGTAAGGTTTAGCTGACTTCACGAATTGAGATTGAACACAACACACATGTTAAATGTAAGGGTTAGTTGACTTCATAAATTGAGACTGAGCCCTAACACAAATATAGCTATTGAGAATTAATATGAATCAGTGACTGAGCACGAACATGAATCTGGCGAATCTAGCCCCTAAGAACTAACACGAATCACTAAGTTCTTAACACGAATCACTGACCGAGATCGAACACAAATCTAGCAAGGATCCAACAAACTCAAATAATATAGTTGCCTTAATTTATTTTTATTTATTTCAAATTATTTACATAGTTATTTAATTTTTGTTTTTTGGTTTTAGTTAATATTAATGAAAATTATGTTTGTTAATTCTTAAGAAACTTACACATTTGGTAGAATACACATCAATGCCACGAGTAATTATAAATAAAATAATAAAATTATTTTTAAAATTTTATTATATTGATTAATTTTTTTAAATATTTTAAATTTTATAATAATTTAAGACATAGTTTAATTAATAGTTGAAATAATTTTGTTTAATTTATTAAAATAAATTGTTAAAGTTTGTCAGAGTGATAAAACTATTTATACATTCAAAATAACATTTTAAACAACAAAGAATCATAATCTCAATAAAAATTATATCACTTAATTTTAACAAAAATACTATATAATCTATAAATTAAACGACACCCTAATCTGTAAATTAAACTACACAATAATCTGTAATGTACACTCTAACCCACAGTAACAAACAGAAAGAAGAGTTCGAGACACCCTCAAATGGAGGTGTTGGGTAAACTGGACCTTCGATTGGGTCAACTCATACATATAACGGGTGGTGTTTTCTATCCCCTTTTGGATAATCGTTAAGTAATACATCACGAGAGATGTGAATTGATTTGGGTCCGTCATGCTCCACTATTATTCTTCTCATAAGAGAAGTGTTATCAACGAGGAATCTCAATAATGGGTAAGTAGTCTGACTATGAACGCATCTTTTTGGGCTTGCTTGGCATGGACTCGATGTGACTTTACATTCAAGGCCGATATTTCAATTGTATATTCATTAAGTTTCGCAGATTCCAGAATTTGTCTTTTACGTATAATCAAGTAATTATTTTTTAATATTATTGCAGATTCTATAATTAACGTACTTTACATTTATATTAAAATTATTTAAATTTCGAAATATTTCAAAAATCCAATGTCAACTTCATATTGAAGATATTAACAGTTGATAAGTAGCCTAATTGTTAATGCACTGTCTTGGGTTTGCTTGGCATGGACTTTATGACACTTTCCATTCGAGGGTGAGACTTGCACGTTCATCGCTTAAAGCACGAGGAATGGGGCGAAAGCAATAAATTGTTCAACTCAATACCAAGCATTTTCGTCCGTATGTAGTTATAATATAGTTCGCAAACATTTGTGCAGGTATTCGTGCTGGTCTCGAGTCGGCTATTGGAGACTATGTTAGAGATATACATATTGGTATTTGATATGGACGTAAATATTAAGTATTGTGTATTATTAATTCACTGCTTTTTATATATGGGAATAGAGTGATACTCAATTGTGATGTTCGGAGAAAATGTAAATATTTAATTTTACTGCAATAAGAGACAAACTGAATATGACAATATTAGTCGTTTGAAATTTAATAATCTTATTATTTAAAAAAATATATATATATAAGAAATGTTTGCTTGATGTGTTGGCAACTTCTTGAGGAGGAAGTTGGGCAAAAACGGATGTTGTGGTTGCAACCCTAACTACCTCCCCAATTGGAAGGGCTTCCAGAGAAAAGGAGGAAGGTAGAGGAAAAATCTGCGTTGTAGGGACAGGGAGAGAAGAAAAAAAAGAAAAAGCTAAGTGTGGTAGAGACCAAATAGCCAATCACAAAAGTGCAATAGTTCTTGCTGAGAACATTGGTCGTGCAAGGGAGCTAGGGGGGAGATTGGTCTTGAAAACCAATCTCACGGTTGGGTGGAGTGACTAGCTACATCTAGAGGTGATCTCTTTCTGTGGAGATACTTAATTAAAGTAACCAGGTATGAAATACTCTATGTTGAATTGTTGATATTATGATTGTGTGGAAGTGATGGTGCATACAGAAGGCTCTTCTAGTAGGATACTATAATTATTTTGCTTTTGAAGAAACCCAGATGCATATTTATTTAGAAATCGATATTTCTTAAGCGCAAAAAAAAAAAAAACTAATGACTGTTGAAACTAAATCTGCCTGTAGAGGAACTATCTTGCTGTGGATTGGATTATGGCACATTTGGCCCATTTTATCTATTTCCTGTTCCTCAACACCTTTCTTCATGAATATAATTCCTACTAGAGGTGGTAAAAAAAAAACTCGGTATTGACCATTTGAAATTCTGAGAAAAATTGAAAAGAGTTAACGCCACTGAATTACCATATACAGGAAATAATGGGAAGACATACTGATCTGTTTCATGCATTTTTAAATAGATTATTGGAAATTCTGAAAGAATGGTGAAAGTTAATGTATAGTTCCATTACATACAAGAAAAATAATACATATACATAGGTGAACCATTCTATAGAAAAAGACGATCCTAATGCTGAAGGGTTGTCAAAAGAGTTCATCCAATAGTTCTGGTAAATATGAAGGAAATAACAGTAATACATCACAGTGCACCTTTCTTGTAAGTAAACGAAATACATAGATGCCAACAGAATCGTATTGGCAACAATAGTAGGCCTCGAGGGCCAAATTATACAACTCTTGCCTCTGAAAAAATATACAGGGAAATGAAAAAATTAATATGGAAGAACTGGGAACCACATACCATAAATGTCAATACTCGAAAAGAATAACTGTGCGAGTGTAGGGTCACAATTCCAAGAATTTAAGAAAAACGGCCTCGCCCAGGTTATTCGGGACCTGAATCCTGAAGGGACCTAATGGACTTCTGAGGCCGAGTCTTTAAAATCAATCCTCTCTCGCCAATTGAGAACTTCCAGGGACGAAACCCTCAATGTAAGTTCCAGAAAACTTAGCAGTGGGAATAATTTCACAATGAGACCAGCGGATAGAGGAAAAAATCAAATAAACCCCAACCCTGTTGATGAGGTTTCAGACCCATTAGGTATAACGATAAACTATATAGGACAATGCGTCAGAAGAAAAGCCTTGAGGGGGTTTAATGAGAAATTATCATATGATATTAAAGGAAGAGCAAAGATACCAACAATGATCAAAAGGGCTCGAGGCCACATTTCAGAAAATAACTATAACCCTCTGTGCAAAAACAACATAACCAGAACACAGACATAGGAGCAATTATTAGGAGAAGTAAATATGGAGACCCATGTATATATTCATAAACGTTCAATGCATAAAGGAAAGCTAACCAAGCATCCACTGGAGTAGTCATACCAAATGGTTGAATTATAACCGGAAAATACACAACAGACTTACAGCCGATAAATTCATTTTATACATATTTAACTTAGCAAAGAACTGTCCAGACCAGGGATGGCGACACCATTGTGGGTGAGAAGCCATGAAACCCCGGAGCATACAGAGAAGACCATTAAGAGTAATCTGAGGGCGATTCTAGCTATCAGGGTGAATACCCTCTAAACCCCTGAACGTTTGACGTACATGCAATATAAACAATAACTTAAGGTATTAACCGGCAAGAGCCAAAGTCATTATACTGTTCAGAACCGAAGCCCCAGCTAGGGAACGCTTCAACCACGGTGAATCTTACCCGGAAGGGACATCAAGCCGATGCCGCAGGAGCCCCTCTCCTCCTGAATTAACCAAGAGTAAGCTGCCCATCACTCTGCAAAACATATGAACCCGCAGAAAAAAAGAAAAGAAAATTATGACTAGAGCTACAATAAACGAATTCTTCATAGGAAGGAACATCCGCAACAACAAAACAATAGCTCAAAAATTACCTGTAGGTTGTAATGTCTGTCAAATATAGAGTCTGAAGCGGTAACGCCGGTAGGGGCCTGGTTCTGTGCACCAACAGAATAGAGCTGCTGAAGAATGAGCAGGACTGGAGCAGGTTCTGCCGGAAGTTTCCCTCCAAATGGAGTCGCGCTCATAGCAATCCACAGAAGAGGTAAACCCCGAGGTGATTGCCACCATTGGATTGTGGAGAGAATAGTGCACCATCGATTGGGGCGTGTTTTCCAAACAGATAGATGAGACTGAACATCTCTGCTGAGGCCACGTACCAGACGGAGCACATGAGTTAATAAAAGTTGCAGTAAGTATAGCATGCCACGTGATGGCAGCAGTGTAAACAAAATGCTGGTAAACAAATGTGTGCTGCATGGACCTCCGGTTGGGTAATCAAGCCTTAGTGTTAAAGGCGATCATTGATATGCTGACGTTTCATTGAAATTACAACCGCGTAAATCCCAAGAGGTGAATGTATTATAGTTGTGGTAATTTTTTTTTTTTTAAGTGGAGACGTTACAAGTGGTATCAGAGCCAAGTTTCAAAAACTGTGGCCTCTGGGACAAACACTGGAACAAAAACAAATTAAAAAAAAACAACTGATTGGAAATAAACGAAGTAAAACCATTATAAATTTTGCAGTCGCAATTTTACTTATATTTACAGAAAATAGTTAATATGTTAACTTCTCTTTTGGTTCCATGTTTAGGCTAAGGCAAAGGAAACAACAAAGAGACAGAAGATAGTAAGCATGCGAAGGGCAGGCAGCGCTCCGCATAGGTTTGTAGCAGGCCAGGGACCTGCAACAAGCCCTGGGGATAACCCAGAATTATGGGTACAGCTTGGGGAGGAGACTCACAATACGAACCTTGCAATATTAGAGATGGTACAGGAGCTAAAAAATGAAATGGCTCGATTACGAGAGGATAACGCCAGATTAACCATGGAGCAGGAAAGAATTCTAAAGAGCCTATCAGATAAACAGAATCAGCAACCATTGAATCCCAGTGCTGAGCAGCAGAGAGTGTCGGAGGAACAGAATCACCACACAGAACCAAAGCGGTTAGATGAAAGGGGTGAAGAGCGGGAAGAATGATCTAATAATTCTTCTTAACGACAGACATCAAAAAGACAATGGACAGAGTTACAAGGGGAGTTCCGCAAGATCAAACTGCCACACTTTGACAGAGAACAAGAGGAAGCAGCTGAGGCATGGTTAATTAATATGAACAAATACTTCAAGTTGTATGAATATGATCACAACCTGAAAGCATGATTAGCCATTTTCCAGTTACAAGGGAAAGCCACCCTGTGGTGGGAGGAAGTCAAGATCGTGAAAGGAGTAAGTGAACAGAATATTACCTCGGATAAATTTCAAAGATACTTCAAGGAGAGGTACCTAACAGAACTTTTCTATGACGAGAAGGCAAGGGAATTCGATGACTTGCGTTCGGGACAGCAGACCATGGAAGAATTCATTACCCGATTTACATCATTACTTCGTTATGTACTTTATATTAGGGAGGGAAATGCTAAAGTACGGAGGTTTGTCAGCAGCCTGCCCTCGAATATGAGGGAAAGGATTGAGTTTGACAATCCGAAAACAATGGACAAAGCAATACACAAAGCCAGAATTTGTTACCAACAAAGTAAACAGAAGGGAGAAGTTCCAGGTAAAAGATGGACTGATAAGAGGAACAACAGATTGGCTGGAAATAATAAAGGGAGTCGAGGTGGAGGTAGTAAGGGCTTGGCAAAAGGGAAAAGCAGTAAAAATATACAGAAAGGCCCCCTCAGGTCAAAGCCAATGGGTGAGTCCAGGATCAAAGAGCCATCTGGAAAATTTGACCATGAAGGGACAGTAAGGCCCCCCATGTAGTGTTGGGGGTGTGGTGGACCTCATTACGTCAAAAATTGCCTGCAACAGAGGGGAACCAAATATATTTCCGAGATCCAAGAAGCGTCGATGGTCGGTGACGTGGGACGTAGTCTGCCAAGGATTAATGCTGCCCTAGAAGATTTTCAGGTGGAGTACCAGTCGACTATGGTGGAATTCGAAGATAAAATCTCAGACTTTACTGTAACTATTTTAATTGACCCTGGAGCCATATTAAGTTATATTAGTCCTAAGGTTGTAGAGCATTGTAAATTGCAACCTATTAAATTCAAGAATCCTTGGCTAGTACAGCTCGTTACAGGGGCCAAGAGACGGGTGCTTGCAAATGTCAATGACTACCCTTCAAAGATAGCGGGACAGCCAGTGGTAGCAGATTTAAATGTGCTTCCCCTTAGCTCATATGACGTTCTAATCAGTATGGATTTGCTAGAAAAACACTGGTCCCTTGTCAACTGTAAAACCAAGACCATCTATTATAGGGATGAACTTGGAAAATAGTAGGAGATGCAGGGAATTAAGCGACCTATGCAGATTTGGCCGATAACTACCTCTCAGTTGGCAAAATGTATCAGGAAAGGATATGAGTTTTATACCATTCAAGTAGGCTATGCTAACTCAAAAGATAAAAGAGCCGCATTAAACAACATCCCTGTGATACAAGAATTTGCGGATGTGTTCCCAAAGGAGATTCCTAGATTGCCCCCAAAAGAGATATAGATTTTACTATTGAATTGGTATGAGGGGCAGCCTGGGTATCCTGAGCACCTTACCGAATGAGTACACCTGAGTTTACAGAATTAAAGATGCAGTTACAGGAACTGCTCGACAAAAATTACATTCGCCCTAGCGTGTCTCCTTGCGGAGCTCCAGTACTGTTTGTGAGGAAAAAGGATGGGACTCTTCATATGTGTATAGATTACCGTCAGTTGAATAAATTGACCATCAAAAATAAGTATCCTTTACCTCGGATCGATGAACTTTTTGATCAAGTAAAGGGAGAAACAATATTTTCCAAGATCGATCTGCGATCGGGTTATCACCAAATCAGGATTAAGGATGAGGATATAGCTAAGACTGCTTTTAGAACAAGGTATGGGCATTATGAGTTTGTGGTGCTACCCTTTGGGTTAACTAATGCCCCTGCAACCTTTATGTGTTTAATGAACAACATATTTCATCAATATTTGGATCGATTTGTGCTAATCTTTATTGACGATATACTTATATATTCTCACACCATGGAGGAACATAAGGAGCACCTTAGGTTGGTGCTACAAACCCTCTGAGAACACAAGTTTTATGGTAAGTTCAACAAATGCGACTTCTTTAAGGAGGAAATACAGTATCTTGGGCATGTAATCACAAAAGAAGGGATCACAGTGAACCCTAAAAAGACAAAGACCATAATGGAGGGCTTGTACCAAGGGATGTGGTAGACATCCGATCCTTCATCGAACTAGCCGGTTATTACAAGCGCTTTGTAGAAGGATTCTCAAGAGTAGCGCACTCTATTACTTCCTTACAGAAAAAGGGAAGAGCTTTTAGGTGAACCCTGGAATGCCAAGCATGTTTTGAGCAGCTTAAGCATCTACTCACCACCACACTCATTCTGAGCATAGCCGACCCCAATAAGGATTATGTGGTGTGCACTGATGTAAGCAAGGAAGGATTCAGAGGCATGTTGATGCAAGAAGGTAAGGTAATCGCTTACGAGTCAAGGAAACTAAAAGAACATGAGCAGAAATATTCTTCTTATGACTTAGAATTGGCAGCCATCATACACGCTTTGAAGATGTGGCGACACTACCTTATGGGAAGAAAAAAAAAATTGCTGACTGACCACCATAGTCTGACCAATTATTTTAGCCAGCCCACTCTAAATGCCAGGCAAGCACAGTGGGTGGATTTCTTAAGTGGTTTTGACTTTGAAATCAAACATTTGAAAGGGAAGGAGAATCGGGTGGCAGACGCATTAAGTCGAAAATTACAGTGCTTATATGAAATTACCTATAGTGAATGGAAAAGCCCCTTCGAGGAGATGATTAAAAAAGCAGCAGAGCAAGATGTTGTATACCAGCAGATAAAACAGCAAGTACAACAGCCTACCAGCAAGGAAAATCAGCTAGATTATGGGGTAGATGATGCTGGAATGTTGTACTATAGGAAGAGGCTATATGTGCCCAATCAGAACAGCATCAAGAATCTGATTTTAGATGAATTTCATATCAGCCACTATGCTGGACACCCAGGATATCAGAAAATGATCACTACCCTCCGAAAAGAATACTACTGGCTGGGTATGAAGAGAGATGTGGCGGAATACTTGGCACGTTGTTTAGAATGTCAACAAATCAAGGCAGAACACCAGCACCCTGCGGGACTATTGCAACCGTTACCCATTCCGGAATGGAAGTGGGAAACCATTTCTATGGACTTCATAACAGGTTTTCCCAAGACAAGGAAAAATAATGACTCCATCATGGTGGTGGTGGACAAATTAAGTAAATCAACACATTTTATCCCTGTGAAATCTACTTATAGAGCTGTGCAGATTGCTCATATTTTTATGCAAAACATATTTAAGTTGCATGGGTTACCAAAAACAATAATCTCCGACCGTGATGTAAAATTCACATCAGTCTTTTGGAAAACATTGTTTGTTGAACTAGGAACTCAACTGAATTTTAGTATGACATATCACCCTTAGACGGACGGGGCAAACAGAACAGGTGAACCATGTGGTGGAAGATATGTTGAGGGCATATGTTATGCAACAATCGACCAGGTGGGAAGATTACCTGCACTTGGTCGAATTCGCATACAACAATGGCTATCATACATCACTGCAAATGAGCCCATTCGAAGTACTGTATGGGCGAAAGTGTCGCACACCCTCAAGCTGGGGTGGACCAGAAGACAAATTAATGTTGGGGCCAGAAATGCTTGGGGAAATGGAAGAAATGGTCAAGAAGGTTCGGTCTAATTTAAAAGCCACCCAGGATAGGCAAAAGAATTTTGCCGACCGGAAAAGGAGGTTTAAAGAATACCAAGTCGGCGATCATGTGTATGTGAGAATTCAAGCAAAGAGGAGCACATTGCAGTGGAGCAGGTGTACCAAATTGGCACCCCGATACTGTGGACCGTTCCAGGTCTTGGCTAGGATTGGGCCGGTGGCTTACCAGCTCGCCCTGCCAAGTCACATCCGAGTCCACAATGTCTTCCATGTCTCCGTATTAAAAAAAAATGTCTACGACCCTAAACATGTAATCAGATGGTAGGATGTACAGGTAAGAATCATTCCAGTAAACCAATCTGAAAGTTTTCTTTAAAAGAAACTAACTTAGAACATTGCATGTTGCAGGTCGAACCAGAAGGAGAAATCTTGGTCAAGCGGCTGAACATTCTCGACCAGAGAGAAGTACAGCTACGGAAGTGAGCTATTCCCCAAGTTAAAGTGCATTGGCAGCACTTTGGGCCTGAAGAGGCCACCTGGGAGGATGAAGAGCTTATGAAACAAGCTTACCCAGGGCTATTTATGGTCAAAAGACATCAGGACGATGTCCATTATTAGGAGGGGGAGATGTGATGCCCCGAGAAAATGTAAATATTCAATTTTACAGCGATAAGAGAGAAACTGAATATGACAATATTAGTCGTTTGAAATTTAATAATCCTTTTATTTTTTATTTTTTAAATATAAGATATGTTTTCTTCATGTGCTGGAAACTTCTTGAGGAGGAAGTTGGGAAAAAATGGTTTCTGTGGTTGCAACCCTAACTACCTCCCCAACTGGAAGGGCTTCGAGAGAAAAGGAGGAAGGTCGAGGAAAAATCTGCGCTGAAGGGATAGGCAGAGAAGAAAAAAAAAGGATAAGTCTTGTAGAGACCAGATAGCCAAGCACAAAAGTGCAATCATTCTTGCTGAGGACAGTGGTCCTGCAAGAGAGCTAGGGGGGAGATTGGTCTCGAAAGACAATCTCACGGTCGGGTGGAGTGACTAGCTACATCCAGAGGTGATCTCTTTCTGTGGAGATACTTAATTAAAGTAACCAGGTATGAAATACTCTCTGTTGAATTGTTGATATTATGACTGCTGAATTGTTGACATTATGACTGTGAATTGTTGATATTATGACTATGTGGAAGTGATGGTGCATATAGAAGGCTCCTCTAGTAGGATACTACAATTATTCTGCTTTTGAAGAAACCTAGATGCATATTTATTTAGAAATCGATATTTCTTAAGCGCCAAAAAAAAAACTAAAGACTGTTGAAACTAAATCTGCCTGTAGAGGAACTATCTTGCTGTGGATTGGATTATGGCACATTTGGCCCATTTTATTTGTTTTGTGTTCCTCAATACCTTTCTTCATGAATATAATTCCTACTAGAGGTGGTAAAAAAAATCTCAGTATTGACCATTTGAAATTCTGAGAAAAATTGAAAAGAGTTAACGCCACCGAATTACCATATACAGGAAATAATGGGAAGACATATTGATCTGTTTTATGCCTTTTTAAATAGATTATCAGAAATTCTGAAAGAATGGTGAAAGTTAATGTATAGTGCCATTACATATAGGAAAAACAATATATATACATTGCTGAACCATTCTATAGAAAAAGACAATCCGAACGCTGAAGGGTTGTAAAAAGAGTTCATGCAACAGTTCTGGTAAATATGAAGGAAATAATAGTAATACATCACACTGCACCTTTCTTGTAAGTAAATGAAATACATAGATGCCAACAGAATCATATTGGTAACAATAGTAGGCCTCGAGGGCCAAATTATACAACTCTTGCCTCTGAAAAGAATATAGGCAAACGAAAAAATTAATACGGAAGAACTGGGAACCACATACCAGAACTGTCAATACTGGAAAATAATAATTGTGTGAGTGTAGGGTCACAATTCCAAGAATTTAAGAAAAATAGCCTCACCCAGGTTATCCGAGACCTAGATCATGAAGGGACCTAATCGACTCCCGGGGCCGAGTCTTTAAAATCAATCCTCTCTCGCCAATTGAGAACTTCGAGGGACGAAACCCTCAATGTAAGTTCCAGAAAACTTAGCAGCGGGAATAATTTCACAATGAGACCAGCGGATAGAGGAAAAAATCAAATAAACCCCAACCTTGTTGATGACATTTCAGGCGCATTAGGTACAACGATAAACTATATAGGACAATGCGTCAGAAGAAAAGCCTTGAGGGGGTTTAATGAGAAATTCTCATATGATATTAAAGGAAGAGCAAAGATACCAACAATGATCAAAAGGGTTCGAGGCCACATTTCAGAAAATAACTATAACCCTCTGTGCACAAACAACATAACCAGAACACAGACATAGGAGCAATTATTAGGAGAAGTAAATCCGGAGACCCATGTATATATTCATAAACGTTCAATGCATAAAGGAAAGTTAACCAAGCATCCACTGGAGCAGTCACACCAGACGGTTGAATTATAACCGGAAAATATACAACAGACTTACAACCGATAAATTCCCTTTATACATATTTAACTTAGCAAGAACTGTCCAGACCAGGGATGGCAACACCATTGTGGGTGAGAAGCCATGAAACCCCGGAGCATACAGAGAAGACCATTAAGAGTCATCTGAGGGTGATTCTAGATATCAGGGTGAATACCCTCTAAACACCTGAACGTTTGACGTACATGCAATATAAACAATAACTTAAGGTATTAACCGGCAAGAGCCAAAGTCATTATACTGTTTAGAGCTGAAGCCCCAGCTAGGGAACGCTTCAACCACGTTGAATCTTACCCAAAAGGGACGTTAAGCCGATGTCGTAGGGGCCCCTCTCCTCCTCAATTAACCAAGAGTAAGATGCCCATCACTCTGCAAAACATATGAACCCACAGAAAAAAAGAAAATTATGACCATAGCTACAATAAATGGATTCTCCATAGGAAGGAACATCTGCAACAGCAAAACAATAGCTCAAAAATTACCTGTAGGTTGTAATGTCTGTCAAATACAGAGTCTGAAGCTTGTAATGCCGGTAGGGGCCTGGTTGTGTGAACCAACATAATAGAGCTGCTGAAGAATGAGCAGGACTGGAGCAGGTTCCCCTGGAAGTTTCCCTCCAAATGGAGTCGCACTCATAGCAGTCCACAGAAGGGGTAAACCCCGAGGTGATTGCGACGATTGGATTGCAGAGAGAATAGTGCACCGTCGATTGGGGCGGGGTTTCCAAATAGATAGATGAGACCGGACAGCTCTGCTCAAGCCACGTACCAGACGGAGCAAAGGAGTTAATAAAAGTTGCAGTAAGTATACCATGCCATGTGATGCCAACAGTGTAAACAAAATGCTGGTAAACAAATGTGTGCCACGTGGACCTCCGGTTGGGTAATCAAGCCTTAGTGTTAAAGGTGATCATTAATATGATGACATTTCATTGAAATTACAACCGCGTAAATCCGAAGAGGTGAATGTATTATAGTTGGGGTAATTTTTTTCTTTTAGTGGAGACGTTACAACAATAGGATGCGAAGTTAGTGAATCAATTATTGACTCACTGTATAATATTTGTTTGAAATGAGGTGGATGCACATGCAGTTAGGTGCATAATATTTGTTCAAAATCAGGTGGATGTGGGTGTGGATGCAAATAGATGATTGTTTTACCGATCATTTTGATTCATATGAAATAGTATTTTTTGAAATATTTTGGAATTTGAAAATAGTAATTATAATTAATTTTTATTATAATAAAATTAAATCAATTTATATTTATTTTAATAATTATGGAATTTTTTTTTTTTTATAAAATTATATTTTTAATTTAAAATAATTTTATTTCTAAGAAAGTCTAGATTTACCTAGAATTATATCAATTTATATATTTCAACTCCATGTTAAATGTAGACAAAATATTTTTATCTTTTATATTAAATTATAAAAATTATAAAACCGTCTATAAAATTAATTAAGAAATTATTAAATATCATTATATGATTTAACTAATAAATTCCGTAATTTAAATTTTTTATTATTTATTTATTTTATTAATTAATGTTTATAATTTTTCAATTTCTTAGTATAACATTCATTCTGATTCCTAATATCTTTTTAAGCTCTTCCATTTCGAAAGAACAAAGCCACTTTGGCTAATTTCATACCAAAATCCATTCATCCATATGTCTAATTGAAAGTCACAACAATACAATATTTATATGGATAGTGCAAAGTGAAAAGTAGGCTGGGATGACATTTGCTTTTTTAGAAGTTAGTTGATTTTTTTTTAAATAAATTAATAGCAATTAAGTATAATTCATCCTGAAAGCTTATGTTGAACTTCTTGCAATTTTAGAGTTCGATACACTAGCAGATACTATTGGGAATAACATTTTATTGTTAACACTCGTGAAAATGCACCATGTGGAAGTCGTCCGTTATTCACATTATAAAAGTGCACCATGTGGAAGTCGTCCGTTATTCACATTATAAAAGTTTCTCACGATGGAGCTTAAGTTCTCTTGATCTTTGGCAAGGTGACGAACTAAAGAAAAACTTATCAAACTAGGTGAGGTAGACAACATACCTCTTGATATTTCACCTAACTATTGAATTTATAAAAATCAAGTGTGTATTAGCAGACTAGCATTGGGTTTCATGCAGGATAAGCACACGATGTCGTATGTCTATGTGTTTGAATTTCAATATTTTAAAAAACCCTCAAGTTTTTTTTATTATTCTTTAATTTGGCGTTGAGTTTGGCTCAGCTTTTTAATTGGATATGTATTTGTTTTTATATTTTATTATTGTTTAATTTTATTATGTTTTAATAAATTGATGGTGGTTAACAGGTTGGTAGAGGTTCCCCTACCCACAATGTGCCTGGGTCTGATTTGATGGAGAGGTTCCAAGGTTATGTTGTTAGTTTCTTTTAAGGTAGAAGAAAGTGCGTATAAACTTTAATGATAAAATTTATCTTTGTGAGAAAAGCTCCTCACTTTTCTCACTATGCTAATTTCCTGTCACCTTTGTTGCTAAATTTATTTATCTACGGTTTTTTGATTTTGAAAATATAAATTATTTTCTATGTTGTGATTTTTTTAATCTATTTTCTTGGAAATTTTTTTTTAAATATTGATTTCTGCTATTTAAATTGTGTTTTTGGTTATTTCACTATATAGATTCAGCGAGTTAAAAAAAATGAAATATAAAATTGTGAAAATATCATTACTATTCCAACAAATCTTTACAAAATTTTAAATAAATTAACATAAAAAAATATACCAGGAAAAGCGTTAAAATGGAATAGTGTTTTGTAAACCCATTCCTCGCATTTTCATCTTCATATAATGACAGGGGATGATGCCATTAACCAAAGAAAATTCTTTCGCCCTCTGGGCTTCATCGGCGGATCTGTTAGGGTTTAGCTGTTAAGAGATCGTTTTTGAAAAATCCCCACTCAGGATTTTACAGCCTTTTGTCGAGATGATTCCTACATTTACATTGACAAATATTTGAATATATATCTATGGTTGTTTGGTCAAAATCAGATCATCTTAAAAAAAAGTATCTTATATAGGTTTTTCATTATAGATCTATGTCTATTAGGTCAAAATCAGTTGAAAAAAGTATGAAAACGGGTACTTTATGTATAGGTTTTGCATTATATATCTGTCTGTTATGTCAAATTTATACTAAAGTTCTGAAAAAAATTGTACTAGATTTTTCTTTTCTCCGTTAAAATGTGAGATGATGGCCTTAATTTTATTTTAATCGCTCACGTTTAAATGACTGTGAGCTCTCGGAACGAGTAAGCCAGAAATATTTCAATATAGGTCTACGTCTCTTAAGTAGAAAATATATCAATGTCTACTCCAGCAAAAAAGTTCAATTTTTGAAAAATACTGGTAGCTTATATATAGCTTTAAAGGTAAGATGACGCAAGTATTTTATTTTGAATAGGCCACATCTATATGATGTGAAGTTGGGCATGAGAATAGTACTGTGTCCATATACAATACAGTTTATTCTAATCATTTATTCGGGGTACAATTCATAGTTAAAACTTTTGGTCGACATTTTGATTTAGTGTTTATTAATCAAATTTTAGATCAGATCATTTCTGTACATTAAAATAATGGGTCTTTTTACTAAATATTTCATTTTTTATAGCTACTCGAAAAGCAACTGTTCATAGTCATTATGGAAAAATTCTTGACAAAGGAGATACATTGATAACATTGAGTAGGTTTTAATAATAATAATAATAATAATAATAATAATAATAATGAAATGTATAAATTTTTACATCTTATAAATTTGAACAAATAATTTCTTATAAATTATTTACTTTAAATTATTCAATTTTAACTAATAATAATCCTATCTTATAATATTTTTTTATGTAATTATTATTATTACACTTTTTTGTTGGTTAAAGTTATTTCTTATGGTCAAATTGTTTCTTTAAATTATTAATCTAAAGTTAATAGTCATAATATTTTTTATATAATTATTATTATTACATTTTTTTGTATATGTTAAAGTTATTTCTCATTGTCAAGTTGTTTCTTTAAATTATTAATCTAAAGTTATTTTTATTTAGTTAATGAATCTCACAAAAAAAAGCAATAAATAACACAAGGACTTAGTGAAGTTGGTCTCAGTGGAGTGGATGAATAATAATATCAATTTATTTTAATTTTACTAAACAATAGAATTGATTATTATTTGAAAAAATTTAAACTATGAAACCATTTACAGCTATGTTTACAATGAAAAAAAATACACTTATTGCATAGAAACAATATTTTTTGGCATTGTTATTTTTCTGCCATCCCTCTTTTTATATAGATTTATTCTAGCTATAGATGGGAAATCCTGGCTAGTTGTTAGTTGTTTGGGTTGTTAGATGTCATTCAGTTGGTTGATTTCTATAATTTATGTCTTAAAAAAAATATTAAGAATCCATATAAAAAAAAGATTATAATAAAACAATTTAAAATTTCTTTTAATTGACTTTATTGTATTCAATATAAAATCTGTTGAATCTATTAAAATTTTAATTCAAATTATTTTAATAATAGAATTCAATAGAATTGATTATTATTTGAGGAACTTGAACTAGGAAACTATTTATTCCATAGAAACAATATTTTCTACATGACTATTTGTTTTGTTCTCTTTATTTCTCGCATTGTTATTTGTTTTACATGATTATGATATAAATTTTAATATTGACATGGAATGTATTTTATATTGATTCACATTCTTCTTTTAGTAGTAGATTGAGAGTTTGAACCAAAAAATGATATACAATCAATGAAAGCAGTTATACTATAAATATATAATTATCATAAATTAAAATACATTACAAAAAAAAAAAGCCCCAAGGGTTAGCTCAATCGTTCAAGCCGGGGCCTCGCCAATGGGAGGTCACAGGGTCGAAACCCGAAAGCTCTTGGGGTTAGGTCTGTGATGGCCGAGGGGTGTGACCCCCTTCGGGTGGAGACCACCCTAGAGACTTCCGATCCTGGACGTTTCCGATCCTGGACGTAGCGGACCACTGACCATGGTATCCCTGAACCAGAAGTGAAAAAAAAAAAAAAAAAAAAAAAATTACATAAAAAAAAAAAAATCTTAAGACTATACCATATGAGAATTCAGAATACTCTAAACTTAAATATGATGTTACATAATTCCCCGAAAAAAAAATTACATAGATAAACGCAGATAAATAGATTGTTAAATACCAAATTATGAACAATTGAATTGGGCATTCAGTATATTTATATGGTTTCATATAAATTACCTATTAATATTGTAGGAATAATAAAACCTAATATAAATTTATAAAATACACCTATATTTTTAATTTTTTTAATATTATAATTATATATATATATATATATATATATATATATATATATATATATATATATATAAAACCAAAAGTAAAAATTCTTTCCAAAATATAAAATCTAATCTTCTTTTTATAAAAGTTAACCTAATTCCATACTTAATCTACTTTTTAAATAAAAAAACCTTTTTAACTAACCTTAAACACCATTTAAATTAATTTATATATCTTTTGGTCACCTAATATAACTAAAAAGTAGCCGTTAGTCGTGATAGTCGTTGGAGGCTCTGCTCAAACTATTTAACATGCTAAGCTGGATCTGTCTCTTCAACTTGTCTTGACGATGAACCACACTAGTTGGTCTGAAACGCATTGACAAATGTTTTATCTTGTGATTTACGCCAAAAAAATTCTCTTAAAAAAATTGTTAATGTTTTATAATTATCATTTGTAATCTATTTTTAAATAAAATTTATTTTTTGTTAATAATGTTTTATAATTACCATTTTTTTTATAAAATAGTTAAAATTAGACTTTTATAAAAATAGGTTAATTTTTATAAAAGAAAGATAATTTTATGTTTTCGAAATACTCTTTACTGGTTGTAATGGGAAATCTCTTTTCCAATGGATATGAGGAGAACTCCAACTTACATTGGAAAGTGATTTTTTTTTAAGAATGTCATTTGAAATATCTTTCGCATGCTATTGGAACCATGCTTAATACCTTCTCTCATTTGGTGTGTTAATAAATTTTCATATTTTGAAATAGGTTTCTGATTTTGCTTAATACCTTATCTCATTTGGTGTGTTAATAAATTTTCATATTTTGAAATAGGTTTCTGATTTCATATAGTGATTGGAATATTATTATGTATTGTAATATTATTATATGGAATTTTTATCATTCAAATTTATAAGTTAAAAATTTATATAAAATAATCTAAGAACTTATAATATAGTGATTGGAATATTATTATGTATTGTAATATTATTATATGGAATTTTTATCATTCAAATTTATGTGTTAAAAATTTATATAAAATAATCTAAGATCTTATAACAAATAAAATAATATAGAATTTTTTTTATCAATTTATTAAAATTTAAATTTTTTAATTGTAATTTAAAGTTTCGCTATTTTAAAAGCCTAAAATATATAGCAAATTTACATATTATATAATATAGATAAAATATGTTTTAAATTCAAAATTTAATGAATTTGGATAATTTGAGTAATACAACTTAAAAACATAAAAATATGATAAACATTATAAAAAAATTATAAACATAATTTTTTTTTTATAAAAATATCATATACCTTACAAATATTATAAGCATTTCAATGTCTCTATAAACCTGAAATATATATATACAAGACTCTATCGAAGAAAATGATCAATCGATCCATAACGATATATAGTTCCAAGCATTTCAATGTCTCGAATGTCTCTCTCTCTCTCTATATATATATATATATATATATATATATATATATATATAAAAAGAGACTATCCATTAATAATATCCATTTTTATCTAAGAAAATGATCAATCCATCCGTAACAACCTATAGTTCCAATTCATTCCAGATTCATTGGTAACTTTCTCCCTCCATAGGAAAACTATCCATTTTTCTTTTATCATATAGATTAGATTTTAGTTATAGACGGGAAATCTGTACTTATTAGTTATATAAATTTATATAATATAACGTATTCAACATAAATCTATTTTATATAATCCATTTATATAGTACATTAAAGTCAGCTTGATCGAGCAAGCCTAACGGAATATGGTCGAGAGGGGAACGATTGGTACCCAACCCTTCCTTCTAGCTTTCCTAGTTGGTGTGGGCTACATTATATGCGGGGTCCGGCCCAGTAGCGGCTTCACTACCACCTCGATCAGCGCTAGTAGTGCTTTTGCACCTCTTCCCTTTCGAGAGCTAGTTGGATTACCCTAAAGTATAGGCAGTTGATTCATAGGTCAATGGTAGCAGCTGTTTCAGTCGATCCAGAAACAAACATAGACCAGGGAAGCAAGAAGGGAGCTCTTCACTACCTCGACAGCCTAAATGTGATCGGAGAATCGTAACCCCTTGCAAGACCTCCGGACCTTCCTTAGCCAAGTATTTGAATGGCTGGCTTATATAGTACATTTAGTTGATTTTGATTTAATATAAAAGATATTTATACTAGAATTTAGTTCATTTAGATTTAAATTATAGTGCTTCACTTTGATTCAATAGATTCAATATAATGAATGTATTAGATTTATTATATTTTATGCATTGGATAGATTTTATTAATAAAATTTATTTTATTCAATTGATAGATTTTTATTTTCTTTTAGCTTTTTTATGTGCTTCATCGAATTTTTTTATATTTTTATATAACTAGTTTTATGAAATAGATTTATGAATGTATTTAATTTTGATAAGTTTAATAGATAGATGGTGTAAATTATATGTTTGAGCAAGTTGTGTAAAAGGTATATTTCATATGTTTTGTGGATTTAGATCCAATTAAGCATTTTAATCTATTGGTGTGAAATCTATAGAAAATTGAGTATATAAATTTATTATTAATATTAATATTAAACATAAATATTTAGCTTAAACATAGAAATTTATATAAAAATAGATATGAATATTATCATTCACATATTAAACATTCACACAAATACCACCATTAAACACCTAATATAGAATGAAGTTTAATATAGAATGAGGTTGAATATTAAGTGGGTGTTAAGTTTATATATAGCATTAGGCTATTAATTTTACCAACATGAAGTAATTTAACGAGGAGTTTATTTAGATTTAATCACATTAATTTTATAGCATTTGATTTTTTATAACATTGTTTTGTTTGATAATATCAAATTTATTAATATTAATAATAATGGATATTAATATTTATATTTATATTAATATGAAACATATACATTAATATAAATATTATACAAAATTATTAATGGAAATTAAATATTAATATTTTTTTGAAGTCGAGATTTTATTATTATTATTATGGTTAAAGAAATATATTAATATTAAACATAAAAATTTATATAGAAATAAATTTTTATATGTATACATTATACATCGATGTGAACATTACCATTAAATAGAAATATAAATATTTCCATTAAACATTGGGTTTAATAAATTTAGGTTTATCTAGGTTCAGTGACAATAGGTTTAAAATATTTAGTTTTTGTATACGGTTTATTATTTTTATAGCATTTGGTTCATGTAGCATGAGGTTATTTTATAACATGACGCATATAAGATAAAGTAGTTTAGCATTGAAAAGATGGTTTAATGTTAATTAAACATTAAAAATGAAATGGTTTAATGTTAATATTTATATTGAACATAAAAGGTGATTTTTTTATAATATGGTTCATGGACAATGGGTGACTGCTGCATCCATGAGAAAAACCAGGTAGATTAACCAAACTAGGGCCTAATTCCAAGGGCATTGGGGAGATTTGACGTTGTGACCTCCCAATTCACTAGGAACATGGAAACGTGAACTTACCAATTGAGCTATCCCTTAGGGCTTCATAAACATTGATAGTAATATTAAAAACAATAATACTATAAATATTAACATTAATATTAAACATTGACATTAATATAAATGTAAATATAGGTTTATTAACATTAATAACATTGAATTGTAAACATTAGGCTTATAAAATTGTAAATTTTGTTGACTATTATAATAATTTTCTTATCACTCATTTGATTTTATACAATATGTATATGTGATGTTTCCTCTATGTGTAGATGGGAAATTATGTATGTATGTTACTTTTAATTTTATTCAAGATTAGTTGAAAATTGTTTTGTTGATTTCACATGTGTTTTTTTTTTTTTTGCTAGGTGATTTCTTGTCTTTTCATGGATCGAGCTATTTGGGGTTGTCTTCCATTTGAAATTCTTTAGTTGTGATAAATTTTACCACTGTTTGTAAGCAATGGAAGAATGTTTTGCAAAACCATTCTTTCTTATTGTGTTGCAAGCATGTATCCACAAATGAATTTGGATTTATGGTTCCTTTCCTCAATAATGAAGACACTTTTTTTTTTGAATACCTTAGTGAGAATGGGCACATATCTCATTGTCATTTATGATTCTTAAATTAAGGATATAGAACAGAGTTTAATGTTGGATCAATGGAAGTTTTATCCTGACCAACAAAATGATCCCATTCACACAACTATTTTGTAATGAATCCATTTACAAAGGCTTTTAAAAACATAGGACCAATATGAATTGGAAAATGTAGGCAGCAAAAAATATGATTGGGTTGTTTTGAAACATTTGTATGATAGAATGAATTCTGAATTCTAGGTTTGCAGTAGCCTTGATAGGGTTTGGTGAAAGGTTGATCTTCCATTTGGTGGCACTTCACCCCTCATGAATTGAATGCTTTACAAAATTAAGTTGTTTTGGTTGTACCTTGGATAAGGAGTATGAAAACTATCCTCAATATGGGTATACAATCTATTCGCTTTATGTAATAAAAATTGGATGGGGTTATTCATTAGTTCCAATCACTCATATATGATGTATTTCACTAGCAATATACGACAATAAATTGATATGCCTTGTCAGTGGTGACTCCACTTTTGTATGGCCAATTGAAGAAATAAATAATTTCCAATTTGGTCAACTGTGTGTCGATCAAAGAAATGACTACTTTGAGGGTGATTGGGGCTTTAGATAGAAGTTGTTGGAAGAAATTTCTACATATATAAATAGAAAATGTCCTAGTTATCTTCCTTTTCGAATAATCAATGGTGTGGTTCTTATGTGCAACTGTAGTGAAGTTCCTTTCCTATTATATAACATGATGACTGGTGTTTACTTAACAATAGATATTGATAATTCAACTAATAAAAAAATGTATGGGTTTTCATATTCAACATTGCAGGATTGCAATGATCTGATTGATTCTGGAAGTGTTTTTGCAATTGTTCCCCATATGGATTCTATTGATGAGATTCCACCAGAAAATATGAATACGGAGTCTTATGCTATTAGTCCTACTAGGAGTTCTTCTAAATATTTTCATTTTATATACATTCTATGGTTGTGGAAATTATTTCCATTTTTTATATTTTACAAAGTTTGGATCTATATGCTAATACTTTAAAATTACAATTGTGTGGATATTTATATGGCTCCCGCTGAAATTTTAGAAATATGTCTCTGTATCGGATGTTGGCTATTTAATCCCATTGCAATTTGCTCGAAAATATTTCATATTTTATCCTCTTAAGTTTTTTTAATTACATGTAAATTCATTTGGATGCATTTTTCTTTGTATCTATAATTATAATTACTATGAATTATGTTATACATGGTATTTCTATTAGTTTTTTCTCATTAATTCTCAAACAATGTTATATATTTATATACATTTTATTATTTACATTTATATTTTGATACTATATAGTTGCAAATATTTAGATGTACTTCCAAGTCATATAACTCTTATAGTATTGTTTTCAAATTATATGGGTTTCCCATTATGATGTTAATATGAAACAAGAAAATTTAGCCATGTGGAAAAATCCATTTTGTTTTTAAGCATTTGGAAAAAGCATTATACATTTTGTTAAGTTTATATGGTTCACAAAAGACCATGTACTCTTTTCATGTTTTTATATGGTTACCTAAAAAACTAACTTCTACCTTTTTCATGCTTCTCTTTTTGTTTATGTTATATATCTTATATGTTCAATGTTTATGGTTCCATTACAAATATGTTATTATTTGTTGTAGACATTTCATATGAAGGCACAAGAAAGCGTACAAGAAAATGGAATTGGTCACCAACATCACGTGACAAGTCTAATGAAAGTTTTCGCTTTCGATATCAACAAAATAAGGACACAATAAATAAGCGTAGGAGAGATACACATCATAAATGAATGAATGAAAATCCTCTTCAAAATGATTTTCTAATTCATTGTAAGTATCGTAGTATGCATGATATCATGTAAAGAACATTTCCCATTAAAAATTCATTGTCATAATATATTCCTCATCAGCATAATTTTGATGTGTGAAGTTCTCCTAGAAATGTTCATAATATTGGGGAAACATCTTGTAATCCGGAAGATCATCATGTCGATAACATGGATACAAATGTCCACCCTAACACTTCTACATCTACAATTGCATGTTTTGAGCAAGGCGAAAGGTTTGAAAACATCCATAGTGGAGGAAATGATGGAATTCTATGTGATGATTTGAATGATAGTTTACTTGGCCATTTGTTTGATAATTTGGACCCAGTTACTTGAAACATCGGATCTTCCAATCCCTGTTCTCAAATTGATGTTGTCCCGCCAAGAGAATTAATCTTCCCTAATAACATTTCACGTGGAATAGTGGAGGTATCCGAATGATATTTTGATTTTTGCTGCAATACTAATTTTTTTTATTATATTTCTATTTTACATTTTTTTTTACTTCAGTTATAAGGTATTTTCTTCTATTGGAAAAAGATACAACTTGTTTTAATAGAGGTGTAGAAATTAACTCCCCAAGTGTTCTATCTACTAATCTCAGAAGTGAAGATGAATCATGTAATATTCTTCCTCTGCATTCTTTTGAATGATCAAATTTCCAAACTAATGTAATTTTTAGTGTATTTGATTTGTTTTTCATTTTTTCGAATTTTTAGTTTGTTGGACATTGAATTTAATTGCGTATCTTATTTTCTTCGAACAAGACACAAATAATTTCAATATATGCATATAAATTAACTTCATCGATGTAAGAGGAACCATATCATATCGTTCATCCAAATTGCAAAACAAATGTAAATGTTGAATGCATTTGATTTTTTTTTTCATTTTTCATTTATAGTTAGTTTGAAATTGTATTTTATAACTTTTAATGGAAAAAAAGCACAATTTCCTCTGATCAGGTTGGAGAAATGGAACCCAAAACATCAAGTTATCAAACTAATGTAAATGTTCGATGTGTTTGATTTGTTCTGCATTTTTGAATCTTTATTTTCTTGGGAATTTAATTTTATAATGTATTTTATTTTGTTAGAACAAGAAACAACTCATTTAAATAGAGGCATATAAAATAACTCCCCAAATGTTCCATCCATTGATGTTAGAATCGAAGAGGAACCATCTCATAGCCTTCATCCACATCACCAAACAAATGTAAATGTTGAATGCATTTGACTCTTTCTTCATTTATTTATTTATAATTAGTTGGACATTAAATTTTAAACAAATTTATGACAAAGACACCATTTCATCCTCCCAGGTTCAAGAAATACAAACCACAAATTTGGAAATGCCTTGTCATATATCCATTGCACATGTTTCAATTTTGGGAAGGGAATCTCATGTTACTGAAGATGAAGTACATTTTAGAAGAAATTTTAGTCTTCCAAATTGTTCTCAACATGGTCTAACTGATAGAAATCATATTCATTTTGATGAAAACATGATTGTAGTGCATAGAATATTTCGAGCAATGATAGACAACTTGTCAGTTGTCCAAATGTGCCACATTTGCTAAGAATCGTATCCTGGAATCGAGGTTTTGAGAGATTCTAAAGGACCTGTTTGTAGATGATGTAAGAATGAAGGAAGTGCCCATCAGTTTTGTCTATATAATAACAAGGATCCTGGTGAGAAACCTCATATTTTAAGATTTCTTACTCAAGTTGAAGAAATTCTCATAGCACATGCGAATCGTATTTTGCAAGTGACACATTCTCGAGGTGGGAAATAAAAGTATATCGACCACACAATTAGTTTTCCTCAAGATAATTCTATAATTGCACAAAGTATTACCCAACATGTTGAATATATTGATTTCTTAATTGTGAGGAGACTTTCTGCTTAGTATAAATATGATGAATGTTATTTCAAAATATGATGAATGTTATTTCAAAACATATTGAGTGATTGCTACATTTCTTTTCAAAATCCAACATGATCAATATTATCGATATGTTGTAATTGACTATGTTTCAGTGAATGCTCTACCTGAAAGATAACCAGATGTCTCTTCCAGGCTTAAATTTGTTGATTATGATATTGAATAATCTGAGATCAATGCAACTAATAATGAAAGGTTACTTGTTGATCTTTTTCCCTCTCATCCTTCTTGTTTTATTTCTCGTCTACCAAATGAACGAAGAGAAGTGGAAGAAATTAGAGAGTTTCTTGATAATGTTCATTATTCATCTATTCAAGAAATGGATTGGCCAAATATTTGAATGTTTCTAGATAATGCATATAATATAAAGGGGTTATTAGATATGGCATTCCCCAAATTAGTTGCAGCCATGTATTTCTAGCATTGAACATCATGAGTATGAATTGCATCTTCTTAGATATTATGGTGAGAGATTTGTAAGCCATCCTTACTTTCGGTATTACCTATTGAACATGATTGTATGGCATCAGAGCCAAGTAACTGTTGTAGTTTTTGTAAGGAAATAATTACATTATAGCTCACCTACAACAATTAAATATTTGCGCCACCAACTTTCTGATTTACTAGATAATAAGTTGGTTGACCATCTTATGTGGTTTAGTTCTTCTCTTAGAGGTACAAGGGAATACTATACTAATTGTTAGGATGAATTGACTCACATGATTACTCAGTTGGGATGTCCATATTTGATTTTTACTTTGAGTGTAGCTGACACAAAGTGGTTAGGGTTGCATAATCTCATGCCCATACATTCACATTCTCGTTCTTTATATGAGCATCGTGTGAAAATTGAGAATTTTATTAAGTACCCTCATATTATTGACACATTTATGCACCATAGATTCAATATATTTAGAGAGGAAGTTATCCAAAAGTGTCTTAAATATAAAGACTTCTAGTACATGTTTGTCTTGTTGAATTTATTTGATATATTTTGTCGATTTACTTATTATGATTCTATTTATATTGTTTGCAGTAACCATATATTCATTTTCTTCATATATGAGTGGAAACATAGAGGTTCAACACATATCCATGGTTTCCTATGGTTTCAAGGTGCTCCTCACATGGAAAGACTTGATTGGTCAAATGATTTTGATGTAGATCTTGCAAAGAGATTCTTTAACAAGTATGTAACTTCATGGAAACCATGTGACATACATCATCACCACATAATGGCTCCACAAAGCCTCAATGATGACCATTTCCTATTTTATATTGATCATATTTTCTGTTGCAATCCACATGATGATTATAAATAATCATTAAATCTTGAGCAAAGGAACACAAAGTGTAGCGTTGATTCTTGTTTGCACAAAAAGGGCACTATTCTCACATGTTGTTACAATGCTCCATGGGATCTTTCTGATGAATCAAGATTATTCATAGATGATCAAGAAAGAAATAAATATGATCCAACAAGAAATGATGATAGGAAAAATGTACACAACATTGACCTTCTAACAATGTGGCGTGAAAATGTTGATTGCCAACTAGTGCTTTCTTGGTATGCTGTCTTGAAGTATATTGCTAACTATGCATAAAAAGCATAAAAATGTGTGGAAGTTATCATCATATGTTAACTAGAATTTTAAATTTTATTAGCTCTGAGGATCATGATTTGTGTGCATACAAAAGGTTCTTTGCATAAATGATTGTTGACCATGAAATTGCAGCACAAGGAACATGACATATGTTTCTTAAGCTACCTCTTGTTGTTTTTAGTCATAAATTTGTTTCCTTAAATGTTGGAAGAAAGGTTTTCACAAAATTCGAAAGGGATAGTCTACAATGTTCATCTAAGAATATTTTTGTTTAACATTATTAGAAGAGACCCTTTTTCCTTGAACATTTATCTTTGATAAAAATAATAACATCTTGGACATTGAATAACAAGTGTAAACAAGATCCATGGAAGTCTAGAGATGTTCATGCAATTGCTCGCATTTGGCCATAGTATTGTTCTATTCCATGTGAGGATTCAGTTGAATTTAAAACCTTTTGTTGAACATAATTTCTCTTCTACAAGCCATTTTGTAACATTCCTACAGAAATTATACTTTCCGTTGAAATTATTATTGAAAATTGGATGAATTTATGATAACAAGAATTCTGTGTTGATCGAAATCCATCAATTGTCGACAATATTGAAGATGATGATTTTGCGAATCAAGAAATGAACCTTGAAGATGATTTTCAAGAATGGCAGCTTTTCTCTCACTTGGTTCCACCAAATTATGTGAGTGTTTGTAATCTTCACACCCTTGGTCAAACGAACCTTGATATATCCTTTAACTAAAAAAGTACAACTATTTATGATGATGTTATAGAACAAGCTATTAATTTTACAAGGAATTTAAAATCAAGGGTAATGTTTTTGACCTCTCAAATAGAGCATTTACATCCATAGATTCACTAGAAAGAAAAAAAATGGCTTGCTATTGAAATTGATTTAAGGCAGTTTGTTGAATATGAGAGTCATGAATCTCTTATTATGATTGTTCAGGGCACTGCAGGAACTTGGAAGTCTTTCCTTAGCCATTGTATTTTTTAAACTCTTTCTAATTTGTGAGGTAATGGAAGAATTCCTTTTCTTATTGTTTCCACAAAAGGAATAACTTATTTTAATATACATGAAAAAACAATACACTTGGCTCTCAAAATTCCAATTAAAGATATCCAATAAAAGGGATTTATTTAATTCAACAACTCACATGCTTCCAGCAAATAATTTGGTTTCCTTCCATAATACACATATGTTAAAATTATTAAATTCTCCAATTGCATAATGTATTGTTGAGCATTCAAGGCATACATAAATAATTGTTGTTGACCATAATCAATTTGACTATGAATATTTGTTGTGTCATGGTCAACATGCTATGTTGACATGTAATTTGTGTGTTGAAGTTGTCTGGTGAATGGTACACCTGGTCATGTACCTATCACACTAGTGATAAGAGGAAATTGAGAAAAAATTCCTTTAAAGATGGCATGGGATTTTACAATCCACAAGCCATAGGGGTTGACTTTAGAATGGGTATCAATTGATATCGGGAATAAATATTAGAAAGGCCTAAGCTTTACAGTCATATCAAGAGTGAAATCAATAGTTTTTTTACACATTTCATCCCCTTTCTTTTTTGCATAAGTATGCCAAGATGAAATATATTGCATATGTTACAATTAGGAAGGAAGAAGAGGAGTGATTTAAGACCATAATCTATGACATGAAATTAATAATATTTTGACCTATTTTTAGAATTCTTTTTTAATTACTTTTATTGTTCTCCTTATTTACTTTTAAAATAATAATGATTTTCATATATTAATGATATGACTACATTCATCATATTCATAGTAATATTCTACAATGTTGTTTACATCATTTATCATGTTGTTCAATTTACTTCTTCTTCTCAAGTGGTTATTGTTCTTTTGTTTAGAATGAACCATTCAAACATAAACAACTAGTTATATGAACCAATCATTAAAAATCAATTTAATTATTGGTTTATATTGATATTCATATTGTGAATTAATATTATATCATGAAACACAAAATTATGGGCTAAATTCTATTAATATTAATATTACCAATGATATTGAATATTAATGAAAAAATTTAGTTCATACTAAAAATTACCAATATTAATATTGGTAATTAGTATGTTTATTAATATGTCTATTAATTAATAATTATTTTGATATCAGTATTAATATTGATATTGATATTAATTTTAAACAAATGTTGTGTCTATACATTTATATACATTTATATGAACATTAGCATTAAACATCGATATAAATATTTTAATTGAACATTAAGTTTAATAAATTTTAGTTTATTTAGATTCAATGACAAAAAATTTATATGTATAGATATTTTTATATCGTTTGGTTCATCTAGCATTGTATTATTTTATAGTACAAAATTTATAAGATTAAATTTTTTAATATTAATATTGATATCGAAAAAAAACATTAATATTAATATCAATATTAAACAAGAATAAAAATATTAATATAAAAAGAAACATTAATTTAACTACAAATATTAATTTACTAATATTAATATTTTTTTTTTTAAACATTAAATTTACAAAATTGTGAATTTTTATTTTTATTAATGTAATAAGTGTCTTATTAATATAGATAACACATCTCATTTTTTATGACGCAAGGAAATATAAATGGCCTTACACTATTATACTATTTATGCATTTATGTGCAGATACTACAGGCTTTACATGTTAGGGTGCTGATATCCTCTTCCTAATATATTTTATTTTCAAAAATTATTTTAAGCACCCATCCTTATCCATTAACATCCCATTTGATTCTCCAATATTTGATATATATAATTGCAAAATATATCAAAGTTCATTCTCCACTTAAAATGGCTAATATAGGAAACTACGAACCAATAAAGATTTGGCAAATATAAAGTTATATGGATATAATTAAAATGGTTTTGGGATTTTCATTTTGTTTGTCATATATATATATATATATATATATATATATATATTAAAAATATATATATATATATATATATATATATAATATTTAAGGGTCTTATCATTTATTTCATTTTATCACTCATTTAATGTATACAATATGTATTGCTAATGAGGTTTATATTGATAGAAAATTTTCTATTTGGTTTATAAGATTAAGTTTTTTAACATTAATAAAAAGTGTGGTGTTATATATATTTATATGTCTATGTATGTTGGAGTGTTTTTGTGTGTATTAATTTTGGTTTTATCATTTTTTTCCAAATGTGGATATGTAGAATAATGATGTCATCTATTATGCTAATGTGGTGGACAATATTGTTGGAGCGATAAGTTTTATTTTATATATTTGGAACAAGGTTGATAGAAAACATGGCTTCCATCTTAATTTAATTGATGAACATATTCATGTGCTAAATGAAATGAAAACGAATGTAAAATACTTGTTTCATGTGCACCGGAGGGAGTCTTCGATAAAAACAAGAATGGATCGGTTGGAGAGCCTGAAGTATCCCGATCATTATCCGGTTGATTTGAATTGGTGTTGCTTTTGTGATCAGTCTGGTTGTGTGTTTGGGAGAGGCTACTCAATAAATAACTTTTGATAAAGTGTTTCAAGTTCGATTTTGTAGTGGAACTATTTGTTGTAAAGACAACTAAAACTATATGTTAATTTCAATGTTCTTTCTTCGGTTGCAATGCTCATGAAATGAATATTTTTTCTCATTGTTCTTGTTATTTAGAAAATTGTATATCTTTGGTCTTAAAATGTCCTATTGTGTTGTGCTTTTTTAAATCCAATGTGTTCAATTTAGATGCGTTTTTTTTCTTTCTTTTGACTTTGTGTTCTCTCAAAATACATATTGCTCAATTTTTTGCATTTATGTTCCTTTGCTCCAATGGCGGTGTTACTAATTTAGTTTTTTCTTTTGGATTTGTCATTATTTGGTTTTTTTGTAGGTGTCCCTCTGTTGTGTTAATAATTTTCATAAATGAAAATATTATTGAGATTTATAATATCAATGTTGAGCCTTCATATTATTGTTGTTTATATCAATATTCTTGAGATTTATACTATTAATATATTCATGTATTTATATTAATGTATTTATGCTTTAAAATTTATTAATTGTTTATAATGTATTGATATAAATGTGTTATTATTGATGTGTTGATGGTTTATCACATTTTATTGGTTTATAGCCTATTATTATTAATGTATTCATATTAATGTTTTATATTGATGTCTTAATGGATTGCAATGTGATTTTTATATTGATTATGGTTTATATTTACTATTATTGTTTTTATTATTGCATTATTTACATTTATATTATGCATGCTACTACTTTAGGGCTTAAGGGGTTTAAAATATTTAATATGACGTATGTTATCTCATTTTGAAAACCCACCATTATGAGTTCTTGTTGAACATTGTGTTATAGCAAATATTGTCTTTATATGAAAACCATAATTAACCATGGCGAATCATGGTCAACCATGGTCTAGTATCGCATTGTAACAAACATTGTCTCAATATGAAAATCAACAACAGTTAAGCATGGTCGATGATGTCTATTTTTTGGTTTATAATATCTATCTTGGTTTTTAAACAACTTGTATTTATAGCAATAATCCATTTTATTTAATATTATTCACTTAGGTTTAAAATATCTTGGGTTTTTAAGTATTTATCCATTGGTTTTACTATTGCTTTAGGTTTATAATAGCAATCCCTTATGTTTATTGATGCAAGGGTTTATAAAATTGATCCTTGGATGAAATATAAACCTCTTGGGTTTATAATGATGGTCAACCCTTAGGTTTATAAATCGCTTGCGTTTAAAATGAAGGTTACAATATCAATTTCTTGTGTTTTTTCATCTAAGGGTTCTTATTCCTAAGGTATAATATTATTCATAGGTTTTATAATTTTAATTCTATTATTTAATATAAATATGATGTGTTTATAGTCTTATTAAACCATGGTCAACAATGGTCGAATCTCACATTGTGACAAAGATTGTCTCAATATGAAAATCAACCATTGTGAAACATGGTCCAATGTCACATTGTGACAAATATTGTCTCAATATAAATATCAACCATGGTCCAATGTCACATTATGAAAAATATTTTCTCAATATGAAAATCAACCATGGTCAACCATTTTCAACCATGGTTGAATGTCACCTTGTGACAAATATTGCCTCAATACAATGGCAAACCACGAACATCCTTGGTCCAACATTGCATTGTGATAACAATTGTATCAATGTTTAAATCAACCATTTTCAACCATGTTTATTTCAAGGTTTATTGTATTTATATAAGGGTTTATATACCTAGGGTTTATAATATTAATCATTTGGGTTTAATATTATTCCCCTTGGTTTATAAACCTTTGTTTTTTACTAATTGTCGCATGGGTCTATAATATCAATCTCTTGGGTTTATTGATCTAAGGGTACATATTCCAAGGGTATAAAATTATTCATAAGGTTTAAAATATTAACCCTTTGGTTTAACATACATCCCTTTTGTTTATAATCATGGTCAACCATGGTCCAATGTCACATTGTGACAAAGATATTGTTAATATGAAAATCAACCATGGTGGAATGTCACATTGTGACAAAGGTTGTCTCAATATGAAAATGGGCCATGGTCAACTATGTTTATTGTAGGGTTTAGTAGTTCCTTATATTTATAATATTAATAATCCCTTAGTTTTATTAATCCCTGAAATTTAAAATATTAATTCTTAGGGTTTATTAATCATCTAGGTTTTCTATATTAGTTTATTGGGTTTGTTGATTACTTGGTTTTATTAATAATGTGTTTATAATATTAATCTATTGGGTTTATAATAATAATAACCCCTTAGGTTGATTGATCCATTGTGTTTATAATACTAATAATTCCCTCGGTTTGTTGACTCATTGTGTTTATAACATTAATCCCTTGAGATTTATCATTATTTGGGTTGGTAATATTAATCCCTTGGGTTTATAATATTAATAGGCATGTGGGTTTATCAGTCCTATGGGTTCAAAATATTAATTCCTAGGCTTTATTAATCCCTTATGTTTTTAATATTGATCCCTTGTTTTTTTTATTCCTTAGGTTTACTAATTCCCTAGGTTTATAATATTAAATGCTTCAATTTATTTGATCTTTAGTTTTATAATATTAATAATTCCTTTGGTTTATCATTTAATCCCTTGGGTTTATTAATCCCTTGAGTTTAAAATATTAATTCCTAGGGTTTACTAAGCGCTTGGATTTTTAATACTAGTTTGTTGTGTTTATTGGTTCCTTGGGTTTACTAATCATTTATATTTCTAATATTGATGCCTTAGGTTTATAATATTAATAGTCCCCTCGGTTTATTGATCCCTAATATTTATAATATTAATAATCCATTTAGTTTATAATATTTATTAAACCCCAATATTAAGGGTTAAATATTAGTCCTATAGTTTAATATTGGTCCCATGAGTTTTTTAATTCTTTGGGTTAATAATAATAATCCCTTGGGTTTTTAATATCAATAATCGATTGAGTTTATTAAACCCTAATGTTAAGGGTTAAATATTTGTCTAGGATTTAATATTATTACCTTAGGTTTATAATGTTTATCCCTTCAATTTAGTAATTTTTTGGGTTTATAATATTAAAATTCCCTAAGTTTTATTGATCATTGGGTTTATAATATTAATAATCATGTGATTTTATCAATCCTTTGGGTTTAAAATATTAATTCCTAGGATTTATTAATATCTTGTTCTTTTAATATTGATATCTTGGGCATGTTGATCCCTTAGGTTTCTAATATTTATCCATTGGGTTCACTCATTCACTCGGTTTATTAATTCCTTGAGTTTAAAATATTAATTCTTAGGGTTTATTAATCGTTTGGGTTTTCATATTAGTTTGTTGTGTTTCTTGATTCCTTCGGTTTATTAATTATTTGTATTTATAATATTAATCAGCTCGGTTAATAATCTTAATATTCCCTTGGGTTTATTGGTCATTTGTGTTTATAATATTAATAATTACTTGGTTTTTTAATCCATTGGGTTTATAACGTTAATCTCTTGGGTTTATTGGTCATTTGTATTTTAATATTAATAATTCTTTGGTTTTTTTATCCATTGGGTTTATAACATTAATCCCTTAATTTTTCTAATTCTTTGGGTTGGTAATATTAGTCCCTTGGGTTTATAATATTAATAATACCTTTGGTTTATTAAATCCCAATATTACGGGTTAAATATTAGCGCTACAGTTTAATATTAACCCCTTATGTTTACAATATCTCTTCCTTCGTAATCCCTTGACTTTATAATATTAATAATCCATTGGGTTTATTAAATCCCAATATTAAGAGTTAAATATATCAATCCTATGGTTTAATATTAATCCATTAGGTTTATAGCATTTATCTCTTCACTTTATTAACTTGTTAGGCTTATAATATTAACGATCCATAGGGTTTATTGATCACTTTGGTTTATAATATTAATAGTCATGTGGTTTTATCAATCCTTTGGGTTTAAAATATTAATTCCTCCACTATATTAATCCATTGTGTTTTTAATATTGATCCCTTGTATTTTTGTATCCCGTAGCTTTATTACATTTTCCCCCTTGGGTTTACTAATTCCTTGGGTTTATAATATTAAACGCTTGGGTTTATTTGTTGCTTAAGTTTATAATATTAATAATTCCTTGGGTTTAAAACATTAATTCATAGGGTTTATTAATCGTTTGGGATTTTAATATAATTTTATTGGCTTTAGTAATTACTTTTTTTTATTAAATTTTTTTATTTATAATATTAATGTTTTTGGTTTATAATATTAATAATCTCTTTTGTTTATTGATCCCTTATGCTTATAATATTAATAATCCATTGGGCTTGTTGATCCACTCGGTTATAACATTATTCCATTAATTTTTATAATTATTTGGGTTGGTAATATTAATCCCTTGGGTTTAGTAAACATAAATAGTAAGGTTGAAATATTAGTTATAGGGTTTAATATTAATCCTTTAGATTTATTATGTTTATTTGTCCGTTTTATTAATTCGGTGGGTTAATAATATTAAAAGTCCCTAAGGTATATTGACCCCTTAGGTTTATAATGTTGATAGTCTTTTGCATTTACCAATCCTTTGGGTTAAAATATTTATTCCTAGGCTTTATTAATCCCTTTTGTTTTTAATATTGATCCTTTTGATTTGTTGATCCCTTAGGTTTATGATATTTATCCCTTGGGTTTATAATATTAAGCATTTGGGTTTATAATATTAAACCTTTAGGTTTATTAGTCCATTGGGTTTATAGTGCTAATAATTGCTTGGGTTTATAATTTAGCTACTTGGGTTTGTTTATCCTTTGAGCTTAAAATATTAATTGCTAGACCTTATTAATCCCTTTTGTTTTTTTATATTGGTCCTTGGGTTTCTTTATTCCTTACATTTATATTATTTATCCCTTGAGCTTACTAATTCATTGGGTTTATAATATAAATAATCCCTTTGGTTTAAAATGGTAATTCGTAAGACTTATTAATTTCATGTGTTTTTAATTTGATTCCTTGAGTTTCATGGTCCTTATGTTTACAGTATTTATCCATTGAGTTTACTAATTGATTGAGTTTATAATATTAAACTATTTGACTTATTAGTCATTTTAGTTTATAATATTAATAACCATGTGTGTTTTTTAATCCCTTGGATTTATTTTGTACTTTTAATTTACTTTAGGTAAATATGAAAGATATTAACAATTTGATTAATAAATATATAAAAATTATTGATAATATTAGTAAGGGAGATATACTTGTTATAAATAATAATAAAATACTATTTTTTTTCTTTTTTGCACGTGGTTCATAGACACCTTCGGTCAACGGGTGGTGCTACGTCCACTAGAAAAATCTCGGCTTGACGCCCCGTGCCCTACTGCAAGACCTGACCCCAAGAGCTTTCGGAAATTGATCCTGTGACCTCCCATCTGGCGAGGCCCCATATTGACCGATTTAGCTAACCCTTGGGGCTAATAAAATACTATTATTATGTTATATTTCAAGTATATAATAGTTTGAGTTATAAAAGTTAATATATTAACAAAATTTAATAATATATTTTTATTTCATATATATATATATATATATATCTATATATATATATATATATATATATATATATATAGATATATATATATATATATATATATATATATATATATATATATATATATATATATATAATATATATATATATCGATCGAAGTACTAGTATAATATATAGTATTCATATAGTTAATATTATTAATATAGTCCAAGAAAATATATAAAATATATTGATGATTATATTCATAAATATATAATTATTATTAAGCTTAACATAATGGTGAGAATAAATACTTATCATTAATCGGAACTAAAAGTTATTATTATGGCATAAGTGGATTAGATTAAAGTTTTAAATATAACTATTAATATATTAGCAAAATTTTATGTAACCACTAATATTATATTAATATACAAAAATAATATGTTAACATAAAAAATATAATTATATAACTATAAAATATTATGGCTATTATTATGTATATAGTTATTAATAATAAAAAATAGTTAGATATCAACCACAATGGTGAATTTAGTTGTGTTAATTATATTTACTATCATATAAATTACTTTCCAAAATTTTATTTATTTTTTAAAATAATTTAGAAAAAAATAATAACATGAATTCTACAAAATAGTTGTCATTCTCACTCCATCACTCTCCCAATCTAACTCTCCCCTCAAAAATAATTATGGGACTCCTCTCCTTCTTATTCTCCCCTCCCACATAATTATGAGACTCTTCATGTCCCAATGAGCAGAAGTAATTGAGCTGAAATGCATGTATAGAGATCCCTGCAACTTGGTTGAATCTAGTTGTCTATAGATTTCTAGTCAAGTATGTTAAATATCTTCTCTTACAGGGCAAAGGGAATGCGGCAAAGCTTCTAGTTATCTTGAAGACCTTATTAAATGATATCGAAACTATCTATTAAGGAACTTTAAGCAACCTTTCGTTCCTCTCCCTTATTTGTAAAAAAATAGTGTAGAAGAGAGGGTATCTAACTGATTGTCACATACCATCTATTGTTTTATGAAATTTCATATCTATATGTGGTTGAATGAGTTCATGATTAAAAGAGCATATTTTATAGGTTTAAGTCATTAGGTTGTTTGATCAATAAGCACAATTTATGTGTTGTGGAACTACTACATAAAGGGGGGTTTTAAGACAATATTTGAGACAATTTTTGGGTAAATTGTCTTAACTTGAGACAAAAAAAGCTTGTCTATTGTCTTAAATATTGTCTTTAAGTCGGCGTCTCAAAAATTATTGACTTAAAAATTATTGTCTTAAATATTTGCCTCTATAAAGACAATATATAACACAAGCATTATTTTCTCTTAGGAGACAAATTCATTATTGTCTTAAAATATTGTCTCTATAAAGACAATATATAATAGAATATTGTTGTCTCTTAGGAGACAATTTCATTTTTGTATTTCGAACGACAATAATTTGGATTAGAAACATACTTTGTTTATAGAGACAATATGTCTTTAATATTAACTATCGCCTCTCTAGAGAATAAAGATTTATATTTAAAGGCAATACAATATCACTTATGTCTCGTTAGAGATAATATAAAATAAGGAATTGAGAAAAATATCTCACCATTGAAATAAATCAATGTAAAAATATTTAATTAAAATATCATTGATTAATTCATGTGTGGGCATAGTGGAATCAAACCACTAACCTCCTTCCAATAAGGCAGGCACTATTCCATTGGGCTAGAACCGTTAAAGAATTATGTGAAGAGTTATGGCAGTCCTTGAAATTGCATATATAAATATTGAGTTTTAAGAAATGCTCTAGACATAATGGCAAAGTACATGTTGAATTGTGCATTACATGTATTGTTTATTGAGATTTCTACAAATAATGATAGTAAAAGATGTCAATCTAAAAATTGATATAAGTATTCCTAACAAATTCTGAATGCAAGTTCAAACTCTAAAAGCAAGCTCAAAATAGAAACATTTCCTGGAATTCATAAGGAACTACGATGAGAAAATATGTGATTCCACCTTTATCCAAGCCTTAAAATTTACTCACTCAAGCCATTCTTCTTGGTACAAAAGAAAATCTCTATAGGAAAGTAAGGAGGGGTCTAGTATTGAAAAATCAGAAAGAATCTATTGTCAGCTATTATGCAGAGAATACTCCCTAAATTAATATTATTTGTATTTTTGATACTAAAAAAAATGTGCAATGAAGAATAGAAAAAAAAATCATCTGCATCATATATAAAGTGGCTCGGAAGTGCATCAAAACAAAATGTACCAACATTTACAGGATTGTATTTCTGCACTTAGTAGAAACGTAACCCTTAATGAAAGGAGAAGAGAAAAAAAGGTTTAGTATAATCATATAGAAATGATTGAAAAGCACATGAAAACAAAATGTAGTATCATTTTGCAAAATTAACCTGTATTTTTTATCAACAGACTTCCACGTAAACAAGCCAACTAACCAACTCCTATCAATTGAAACATAATGAAATTCCCACAAATGAAAATTATAAACACACATTGAACTTCTCTAAAACATTAACCTTATTGTATACCTCAATAGCTCTCAAGCACGTGTCTCCAAACCTTCTACTAGACATTGAGGATCATCTTGGCGTGCCAATATAAGTTGTCACAACTTGAGTAGTTTTCCAGAAAGTAAAACTTTGACACACTCCATACCCACTTGCATCACAGTCAGAAGGCATGCAAATAATAATCTTGCATGAGCATAATAAAGCCAATGAGCATACCATTGAGGATCAAGAGCATACAAGATGTAATGGATGGAACTAAAAATGGAGCATCACAATTATATGCACTATTTTATCCCAAACCTGACTCATAAAGTTTTTAGGCAACAACAACACTTGGAGAAATGCACAATGGTTTCATAAGCAACTAGACCAAGAACACAGAGAAATCTTGCCTAGACTATTTCCCTAGAATGTATAGAAAGATAACTTAAGCCTTAGAGATAAAACTTGCACCACTTAAGCTTCAACAAAAGACTTACCAAATTTACTTCTTGCCTCTGCAACCAAAGGAAAAATAGAAAAATAATTGAGCACAATATTAAATCAAATCCAAAGGAAATGAATCTAAGCTCACCTTCAAATACATCCTTTATACTTGCAACTTGGGCATGCCATTTATTGTTGTAAATGGCCCATCTAAAACCCTGCACATATTTTCCTGACAAATCTTAACCAGATCTATATGACTTAAGTAAACACTAAGAAATAAAATATGAACTCTTAAGTGTTGGAAATAATACTGAGAGGGGGGGTGAATCAGTATTATCAGATTAATCAAACTTTTTAAATGCCCAAAAACATATACGCTACTTCAGTTAAGTGAACCAGCGTGTACACGCTACTGTGACGAAGTAAAACAGCGTATAAGCAGAAAACTCACAATTTAGTTGGCTTATTCTTCAATTAAGTGCATCAGGACATTATTCATCATATTAACAGTAAACATGTGCAGTATAACAGAACAGATAAAAAGCCACACACATGAACACCAAGATATAAGGTGGAAACCCAATGTGGGTGAAAACCACCTGCTGCAAGTTGTCTCTATCTTTCTTAATATGAAACTTCAGTTTACAATCTTTTGTACTGGTGCAGCCTTATACCAGTACGCAGGCTACAACCTGCAGAAGGCTTCAACCTTCTCTCGTTCTCCAAACTTCCTTGGAAGGGAGCTCCAACCCCCTTTGCTTTTGTACTAGCCAAGATACTAGTACGTAGGTGCTGACCTACAATCTTCCTTCTTCCAGGTATCACTTTTCATACATTTTCAGACTTGGATATTCCTGAAGCACAACATTACAATCTGAAGACCACAATTCATTCAATTTTCACAACAGATCATTGAAGCATAAAACAACCCAACTTTGAATCACTGAACCACTGAACCCTGTCAATCACCAGTTACCAGAACACAGAGCAGACTACAGAACTCTGTAATAACAGTCAGACCCCACTGTAAACCAAAATCAAGCTTCAAAAGATATACGCTACTTTAATGAGCAGAAACCGCGTATACACGCCCTTTTACCGAAGCCAACCTGCGTACAGATCTAAAAATAAACTTTCTCAACTTGCAGCTGTACCAGATATTAGTTAGACTCAGAACGTAACATTGCGACAATATGCAGATCTAGAAATACGCATAATCAACCATATCATGATAGTGCATTTCAAACCATTAGATCCCGATCTATCCTTAGATCTAGTCTTCCATTAACCGATGTGATCTCTCCTTGGCTTAGATCAACCAACTTAGAACCTGCATATCAGATCTCTTTCTCTCTTAGATATTCATGCCTTGTCGAAAGATGATATTTGCCTAATGATCTTCTTCTCCTTATATAGCCTTAGGCCTTTCTCAATACCAAGAGCCAAAACCATAGTAACACAATACCATCAACTTTAAAACTAGGGATCGACACGCCCGTCGAGACATAATGGTCCGAAATCATAGGCACAACTTCCAAGGTCTAACCACCATGAACCAAAGGAACCTTTCCACATACACGCGCTTTTTCTGAATCGAACTTGCGTGTACACGCGACTTGGGCTTAACGAAACAGCGTGTATGAGCTTCCTTGGCATGCTGTACTGAGATCTGTCTTCTGATTAAGTTGCCATCACCTGTACCAACTTCTGAGCACCTGTACCATCCACTGAGTGAGTTGCCATCAAGGACAACATTTGAACCATAATGCCAACAATCTCCCCCTTTGGACTTGATGGCAACCACCAGACCAAGTCACTCTCCCCCTTTGACATCAAGGGCAAAGGGTGGACCAAAATATTCTCTTCCTTGGTATTCCTTCTGCTGTCCATACTGCTGTCCATACTCCCCCTGAGTACATGCTGAAATCTCCAAGTGTGCTCCCCCTTTGTGTATGCCAAAGTGTACCAATCTATCCGTCCTGCTTACCAAGTGCTGTTCATGCTCCCCTTGACTGTAGGCAAGATCTGCAAAAGATGTTCTTCAAGAAGGACAAAGACTTATACATTAAAGAAGACCTTCCTATCACCAAAAGACTCAACATACATTCATCACCCAATCTAGTGGGGATATACCAATATTGACTCATCCACCTAACCATGTGAAGACACATGATAATACATGAACATTTCATCATTCATCCCAGGCATAGTGGGGAAACCAACAAAGGCCGTTACATGACCTTGACACCATAAAAGAGACAAGAAAGATATAGAGACAACAGATCTAGACCAAGACTTAGAAAAGACACCAGCAGCATCGATAAACATCTTGTTAGATCAGCAACTAGAATTTCTTTCTGAGCTCCTTCTTCTTAAACCAACAACCAAAACATCTGAATGCCAACAATGCTTTATGAGACTTTTGAGCTGCTCCCCCTGAACCTGTGCCTGTTGCACTCCCTGAAACTGTGCCTGAATACTTCTGACATTCCTATTGCTGTTCAGAACTTCAGAGTTTTCCTTTGCTGTTCAGAACTTCATATACGCGTTTTATCCTGTATAAAACAGCGTATGTACGCGGATATTCTTTCTGCAACAAGCGTCCAGCATACACGCGACTTACTCAGCATAAATCCGCGTGTATACGCTCATATCCCTTCCGTAACCTGCGTATACCAAACAAATTTCAACAACAGGATGAAGCATCAACTACTCCCAGCTTTTGTCTGAGATATTCAAAAGTTTCCCTGGGCAGTGGTTTTGTGAGAATATCAGCAACTTGCTCCTTAGAAGGAACATACTCCAATTTGACCTTCTGCTCAAGCACTTGTTCCCGAAGAAAATGGTACTTGATTGGTATGTGCTTGGTCTTTGAGTGCATGACTGGATTCTTTGAAATGCTGATTGCACTTGTATTATCACATAAGATAGAGACAGGTGGAGTGCAAGTGATTTGAAAGTCCTGCAAGGTCTGCATCATCCAAAGAAGTTGTGTGCAACAAGATGCTGCAGCCACATATTCTGCTTCAGCTGTAGATAAGGCAATCGAACTTTGTTTCTTGCTGAACCAAGACACTAATCTGGAACCCATGAAGAAAGCACCTCCACTTGTGCTTTTCCTATCATCCACACTTCCAGCCCAATCTGCATCTGTGTAAGCATGAAGAGTGAGATCTGTATTTCTAGGATACCATAAGCCATAGTTTTGGGTCCCTTGAAGATATTTGAAGATTCTTTTGACTGCCTGAAGATGGGTTTCCTTTGGGTTGGCTTGAAATCTTCCAACCATTCCTACTGCATGTGTAATATCTGGTCGAGTACCTGCCAAATAAAGCAAACTCCCAATCATGGATCTATAAGTGGGTTGGTGAACTGCTGCTGATTCATCATTTGCACTGAGGCTGCATCCTGTAACCATGGGTGTACATACTGGTTTTGACTCTTCCATGCCATACTTCTTCAAGATCTGCTTGAGGTATTTGGTTTGAGACAAGAAGATACCTCCTTCATTTTGTTGGATTTGCAATCCAAGAAAATATGTCAATTCTCCAAGAAGTGACATTTCGAACTCTTTCTGCATAACCAAGGCAAAGTTTTGACTCATAGTTTCTTCATTGCTGCCAAAAATAATATCATCTACATAAACAACAAGAATTAGCAATTTGTTATTTTCAACTTTTATATAGAGATTGCTATCTGCTGATCCTTTTGAAAAGCCTTGTTGGTGAAGATATTTGTCCAACCGATAGTACCAAGCCCTTGGGCTTGTTTGAGCCCATAGAGAGCCTTTTTCAATCTGCATACAAGGTTTGGATCATTCCCAAGAATGAACCCATCTGGCTGCTCAATATATACTTCTTCTTCTAAGTCTCCATTCAGGAAGGCTGATTTCACGTCCATTTGAAATACCTTGAAGTTTTGAAAGCTTGAGAGAGCAAGGAACATTCGGATGGCCTCTAGTCTTGCCACAGGAGCAAAGGTCTCTTCAAAATCTATTCCTTCTTGCTGTGCATACCCTTTACAAACAAGTCTGGCCTTGTTTCTAATTACTTCTCCATTTTCATTTAACTTATTCTTGAAGACCCATTTTGTTCCTATTACATTCTTATCTTTTGGTCTAGGAACTAATTCCCAAGTGTTGTTCCTTTCGATTTGCTCAAGTTCTTCATCCATTGCTTTGACCCAACATTCATCTTTGCATGCTTCTTTCACATTTTGTGGTTCAATGGAGGAGAGTAGAGCCAAGTAGCTTGAAGCTTCTGCAAGTGTCCTTCTTGTTTGTACTCCTGCTTCTTTCTGCCCCACAATCTGAGTTTCTGGATGATTCTTTTGGACATATCTGGATGGAGTCTTCTCTTCTATTCTTGTCTGCTCCTCTGGTTCTTCTTGAGATTCTTCTTCTTCTTGAGGTTCTTCTTCTTCATCATTTCGCCTTTGAGAGTAACCTTCATCTTCTTCATGATGAACTTGCCTAGGAATATATCCCTTCTCATCAACCACTATATCAATACTGTCAACAATTCTGCCAAGTCTTTTATTGTAGCACTTGTATGCTTTGCTATGTGGAGAATAACCAAGAAGAATGCCCTCATCTGCTCTAGGTTCAAGTTTGCCAAGTTGCTCATCAGTGTTCTTAATATAACATTTGCTCCCAAAGATTTTGAAATGCTTCACGGAAGGAGTTTTACCACTCCAAAGCTCATGAGGTGTTTGAGTGCTGTTTACTCGGACATTTGTTTTGTTAAGAATGATAACAGCAGCATGTGCGGCTTCTCCCCAGAAGGTTGCAGGAGTACCTGATTCATCGAGCATAGCACGAGCCATTTGTTGGATAGTTCTGTTCATTCTTTCCACAACCCCATTTTGCTGAGGAGTTCTAGCTGTAGAGAATTCTCTTCTTATCCCATGTTCATCGCAGAAATCAAAAAATTCATTTGATGTGAACTCCCCACCTCTGTCAGATCTGAGGCACTTGATTTTGTGTCCTGATTCATTTTCGCCAATGCTTTGAAGGATTTGAATTTTTCGAATGCTTCATCTTTGTGCTTCATAAGCCCTAACCAAACAAACCTTGAGAAATCATCAATGAATAATATCAGATATTCTTCTCCTCGAGGTGACCTTTTCCTAAATGGACCACATACATCTGTATGGACTAGCTCAAGAGGCAAGCTAGCTGATCCTTCCTTCTCTGGAAAGTTAGTTCTGGTCTGCTTTCCAAACTGACAAGATTTGCATATGGTGTTGTCTGGAATTTTGATATCTGGAAGATCGCGAACTGCCTGATATTTGCATGCTTTCCTTATTTGTGAGAAGCTTAGATGTCCCAACCTTCGATGCCATAACCAGTGCTCTTCATCCTTGCTAAGATAGCATTGTTGTTGTTCTTCTTCAAATATGTACAGATTATTTGGAGTTCTTTTGCCTTTGAGAACTGTTTTACCTGTATCAAGATCACGAACAAGACATCCATTCGATCTGAAAATAACCTCTGTTTTTTGATCACACATCTGGCTGACACTTAGAAGATTATGTTTCAATCCATCAACATACAAAACATTTCCAGCCTTGACCTTTTCTTTTAAAGGAGCAATACCTTTTCCTTTTATAGTTGCAGGAGTATCATTTCCAAAAGAGACTTTCTTTCCCTTTTCTAAAGTAGAATAAGATTCAAGTTTTTCTTTATCACCTGTCATATGTTTCGAACATCCACTGTCAATGTACCATAGATTTTCCTGTCCTTCTGCATAAAATGCTATCCCACATCTTTCTGTTTGAGGTTCCTTTATTCTCCATGTTTTGGTGCTTGTGGCTTGTTCCTTTTTCTCCTGAAACCTGCTCCTGCATTCAGAGTCTTTATGACCAAAATTATTGCAAATAGAACATTCAACTTCATTTTCAAGCACCGAAAAGTTGTTATAGGTCCTTTTTGTAATCCCTGTCATACTTCTTTGTTTTTGAGCTTCCCTAGTCATGATTGTTTTATATGCAACACATTGAGCTGCTCTGTGACCAAAGTTGTGGCAAGAAAAGCATTGTCCATTGAAGAAGCTTCTGCGGTTATTGAATCTACCAGCCAACTGATTGTAATTTCTATTTTCATCTATTCTTGAGCCAAACTGAGAAGATTTTACCTGTGGTTGGTTGTAGCTTTTGTTCATCCTTAAGGAGGATTGTCCCTGATAGTTTCTGTTTGTAACTCGTCCCTGCTTTACCTGATTATCTTCATTGTTCTTCCGCTCATTTCCTCTTGCTGCATCAAGATAACTTTTTGAGGTGGATGCTTGAGAGGTTTCTCCATTATAGCCCAAACCTGTTTTGTTTAGAGGAGACCGCTGCACACTAATAATCTCATCCAAGGTTTCAGATCCTTTGACAAATTTAAGATTAATAGTTTTTGTTTTCTCAATTTCTTTTCTGAGACCAACAATTTCACCTTCTAGTTTTTCAAGATGTTTTTCCTTTTCATCAATCTGAAATTGCAAAGTATCAATAATCACATTCCTTTCTTCTATGCTTCTCTTGAGTCTAGTGATTTCATTATAGAGATTATCCACATCTATAGCATCCTCATAATCATCATCTTCAAATGCCATTAACAGCTTATATTTATTACCTTGTTCATCTTCATCACTGTTTGATAAGCCATCACTATCTTCATGTGTGTAGTAGCTTTTCCTATTTGCACTTTGTTTCTTGTTCCATCTAGCAGGTTCTTTTCCTTTATCCTTATAAGGACATTTTGCAGCATAATGACCTACTTTCCCACAAGCAAAACATTTGAAAGGTAGCTTACCTCTGAACCTTCCAGAACCCCTTTGAAGATTTCTGACAAAATTTGATTCTTCTTCCTCTTCTTCTGGAACATGGCTTGCTTCATAGTAATCTTCTTTTCCTGATGCCTTAAAAGCAGCTTCCCTTCTGTCAGATGGACCTCCCTTTCTCATTTCATAAGCGGTTAGAATTCCATGTAGCTGAGACATAGTGAGAACACGAAGATTTTCTTTTTCTTCTATTGCAGATACTTTAGATTCAAACTTGGGGATAAAGATCTTAGAACCTTTTGAACTACTATAGTTTCTCTTATTTCTTCACCCAAGTTTTTCATACAATTAACAATCTCATCTACCCGGAGAAAATAATTAGCCACACTTTCATCATTATACATCCTGAGAGTCTCATATTGAATCCTGAGTGTTTGAAGTTTAGCTTCCTTTACCTGTTCATCTCCTTCATAGCTAGTGATCATTTTGTCCCATATTTCTTTTGCTGATTTGAAGTGCATGACCTTCATGAATTCTATTTGAGATATACTTCCTAATAGGGTACGACTGCTTTTGCATTTGTTTCATATGCCCTTTTCTCATCTGGATCTGTAGGAGTAGCTGAAGGAAAAGCATAGCCTTTTTCTACAATGTCCCAAACTTCTGTACCAAGAGATTGAAGATATGCAGTAACTCTTACCTTCCAATAATTGAAATTTGTTCCATCAAAAACCGGTGGCCTGATTGATGCTTCTTTCTCGTAGTTGCTCATGATGAATGATCTTCCTTCAAGCGATCAAGCTTCTCTGAAGGACCTGCTCTGATACCAATTGTTGGAAATAATACTGAGAGGGGGGGTGAATCAGTATTATCAGATTAATCAAACTTTTTAAATGCCCAAAAACATATACGCTACTTCAGTTAAGTGAACCAGCGTGTACACGCTACTGTGACGAAGTAAAACAGCGTATAAGCAGAAAACTCACAATTTAGTTGGCTTATTCTTCAATTAAGTGCATCAGGACATTATTCATCATATTAACAGTAAACATGTGCAGTATAACAGAACAGATAAAAAGCCACACACATGAACACCAAGATATAAGGTGGAAACCCAATGTGGGTGAAAACCACCTGCTGCAAGTTGTCTCTATCTTTCTTAATATGAAACTTCAGTTTACAATCTTTTGTACTGGTGCAGCCTTATACCAGTACGCAGGCTACAACCTGCAGAAGGCTTCAACCTTCTCTCGTTCTCCAAACTTCCTTGGAAGGGAGCTCCAACCCCCTTTGCTTTTGTACTAGCCAAGATACTAGTACGTAGGTGCTGACCTACAATCTTCCTTCTTCCAGGTATCACTTTTCATACATTTTCAGACTTGGATATTCCTGAAGCACAACATTACAATCTGAAGACCACAATTCATTCAATTTTCACAACAGATCATTGAAGCATAAAACAACCCAACTTTGAATCACTGAACCACTGAACCCTGTCAATCACCAGTTATCAGAACACAGAGCAGACTACAGAACTCTGTAATAACAGTCAGACCCCACTGTAAACCAAAATCAAGCTTCAAAAGATATACGCTACTTTAATGAGCAGAAACCGCGTATACACGCCCTTTTACCGAAGCCAACCTGCGTACAGATCTAAAAATAAACTTTCTCAACTTGCAGCTGTACCAGATATTAGTTAGACTCAGAACGTAACATTGCGACAATATGCAGATCTAGAAATACGCATAATCAACCATATCATGATAGTGCATTTCAAACCATTAGATCCCGATCTATCCTTAGATCTAGTCTTCCATTAACCGATGTGATCTCTCCTTGGCTTAGATCAACCAACTCAGAACCTGCATATCAGATCTCTTTCTCTCTTAGATATTCATGCCTTGTCGAAAGATGATATTTGCCTAATGATCTTCTTCTCCTTATATAGCCTTAGGCCTTTCTCAATACCAAGAGCCAAAACCATAGTAACACAATACCATCAACTTTAAAACTAGGGATCGACACGCCCGTCGAGACATAATGGTCCGAAATCATAGGCACAACTTCCAAGGTCTAACCACCATGAACCAAAGGAACCTTTCCACATACACGCGCTTTTTCTGAATCGAACTTGCGTGTACACGCGACTTGGGCTTAACGAAACAGCGTGTATGAGCTTCCTTGGCATGCTGTACTGAGATCTGTCTTCTGATTAAGTTGCCATCACCTGTACCAACTTCTGAGCACCTGTACCGTCCACTGAGTGAGTTGCCATCAAGGACAACATTTGAACCATAATGCCAACATTAAGTGGGCATTTATTTAGGAAAAAAACTAAAACTTTCATGTCTTCAAATTTCATGTAAAGCATGCCCAACCATTACATGAACCTTGCTAATTGGAATTGCTACAACCTATAACGGGTTAGAAGAAGAAACAAACAATGCATGCATTCCTTTGAATCATGCCAAGTTCAATAGTGAGAATAAATAAATAAAGAAAAGAAATTGTTCACATTTAAGAAAATGACAATAATTTGAGATTCATCCTATGTACCTCAAAGAATTTCAAATGCAGAGTTAATATAAATCATTAAAAAGATGTAAAACCTAGTGAGATTATGTATTTTGTATTGATTATAGAGAAAACTCCAACCAAGAGCTTAGGAATCATTATCAATGTATAAACATCGAACATAAAGAAACCAAAAAGAATACATTGCATGAAAAGGAAATTCTCACCTCCTAGTGATTCGCCAGTGATGCCTAAGTTAATGTCCTCGCTTGCAGAAAGGTAGTCCATCAAATTTATCAAGTCCCATATCTACACACCATATACTATAAGTGGTGAACAATCTAAAGATGAAAGACAATGCATACAAATATTTGAAACTCAAAGAACTCATAGTACATAGAAATAATTATGGAGATCATTGAAAAAATACAACTTTTTCCTCAAAATAGGACGAAAAAATGAAATTGAAGTATTTGACATCGAAATGGAAAGAAAAAAATATGTGCTAATGAACAATGGAAAAAAAAATAGCAAAGTGACACAGTCCATGGATTTAACTTCCCTACAACAAACACAGAGAAAGAATAATAAGATGAAAAATTACAACCTTGATACAAGAGAAATATGCATGCCTCAAAGCATTGAAGAAGATATAATATTCTATTTAATAGGAGCTACCTCAGGGTAGTAATAAAGAAAATTTATCATAAATGAGTGGTGATATATATGTGATAATGAGGCAAGGATGCAATCATCACAAGGGAAGGAATAATGAGAAAATTCATTTTGGGTGGTTGAGATAATCTAATTCTAGGAGATGTCATGTGAGAATATGCCAAAGAGAGAGCCAACAAGATATAAAGGAGAAGCAAGAGAAGGAATAGCTCATCTCCCTTGATTCTTGAAGAACTAAGAAAGTAAGGTTTCACGAGAGTGTCAAGTGGAATCAGTGTTCAAGATGAGTGGTTCTATAGATACATGTAAGTTAGGCATAGAGGTAGGAGATTTGGAAGTTCAAGACCCCAAGGAATATACATCTCGTCAGAACATTTTCATTGTTGCATTTCCCATGAAGAAAAAGGTTCACCAATTTCTTCTAAGTTGGGGTGTCTTGTTGGAAGATAAGGAAAAGTATAAAGAAAACAACCAATGTATGAGCTTGCAGACAAAAAGGCTAAAGGATCTTGAGCTAGCAGTGTTTTCTAAGAGGCAAATTCTAAAAATGAGGACTTCATCAAGGAGGTCATTAACATAGTGGAAGGTAGGTTGGAAATGCGTTTGAAAGAGAGCATTAAAATCCTATTTACATTGAGGAAAAGGGAATTCATGACTCTACAAATAGTCATCAATAACACCCTTAAAGAATTATGTGAAGAGTTATGGCAGTCCTTGAAATTTCATATATAAGTATTGAGTTTTAAAAAATGCTCCACACATAATGGCAGATTACATGTTGAACAATGCATTACATGTATTATTTATTGAAATTGCTACAAATAATGATAGTAAAAGAGGTCAAACTAAAAATTGATATAAGTAGTCCCAACAAATTCTAAAAGCAATTTCAAATTCTAAGATCAATTTCAAAACAAAATCATTTTCTGGAAGTCGTGAGGAACTACAATGAGAAAAATTATGTTTCCACCTTTATCCAAGACTTTAAATTGACTCACAAATAATATGATATACAAATTGCTACACTCGAAGTCATACTTCTTTGTACAGAAGAAAAACTCTATAGGAAAGTAAAGAGGGGCCTCTAATCTTGAAAAATTAGGAAGCATCTATTGTAAGCTATTACGCACAGAATGCACCCTAAAGTAATATTATTTTTATTTTTTATACTAAAAAAATTGTGTAATGAAGAAAAAATAGAAAAGACAAGCATGTACATCATATATAGAGTGACAGGAGAGCGCATCAAAACAAAATGTACCAACATTTACGGGATTGGATTTCTGCACTTGGTAGAAACAAAATCCTTAATGAAAGGAGAAGAGAAAAAAAAGGTATAGTGTAATCATATACAAATGATTGGAAAGAACATGAAAACAAAATGTAAAATCATTTTGTAGAATTAACGTCTATTATTAATCAAATAACTTCTAGGTAAACAAGAAAACTAACCAGGCTCCTAATTAAGGGAAACATAATGAAATTCCCACAAATGAAAATTATAAACACACCTTGAACTTCTCTAACACATTAACCTTACTTTATACCTGAATAGCTCTCGAGCACGTGTCTCCAAACCTTTTACTGGACAATGAGGATCATCTTGGCCTACCAATATAAGTTGTCATAACATGAGTATATCTTCACAGGGTAAAACTTTGACACACTCCATAGCTGCTTCCATCACAGTTAGAAGCCATGCAAATAATAATCTGGCATCAACGTAATAAAGCCAATGAACACACCATTGAGGATGAAGAGAAGATGAATTGTAGTGGATAGAACTGAAAATGGAGCATCAAAATTATTTACACTATTCTATCCCAAACCTGATTCATAGAGTTTTTAGGGAACCTCACCATTTGGAAAAATGCACAATGGTTTCATAAGCAACTAAACCAAGAACACCAAGAAAGCATGCCTAGACTATTTTCCTAGAATGGATAGAAAGATAAATTAAGCCTTAGACATACAACCTGCACCACTTAAGCTTCAATGGAGGACTTGCAAAATTTACTTATGGCCTCTGCAACCAAAGGAAAAAATAGAAAAATAATTGAGCACAATATTAAATCAAATCCAATGGAAATGAATCCAAACTCAACTTCAAATACATCCTTTATACTTGTGAATTAGGCATGACATTTATTGTTGTAAATGGCCCATGTGAAAACCTGCACATATTTTCCTAGAAATTATTAAACATATCTATATGCCTTAAATGAACATTGAAGAATAAAAAATGAACTCTTAAGTGGGCCTTTATTCAAGGAAAAACAAAAATTTCATCTCCTCGAATTACATGTAAAGCATGCCCAACCATTAAATGAATCTTGATATTTGGAACTGCTACAACATATAATGGGTTAGGAGAAGCAAAAAACCATGCATGCATTCCCTCGAATCATGCCAAGTTCAAAACAGAGAATAACTAAATACAGAAAAGCAATTGTTCACATTTAAGAAAATGACATTAATTTGACATTCATCCTATGTACCTCAATGAATTTCAAATGCAGAGTTAATATAAATCATTAAAAAGATGTAAAACCTAGTGATCTTATGCATTTTGTATTACTAATAGCCATAACTCCAACCAAGAGCTTAGGCATCATTATCAACCTATAAACATCCAAAATAAAGAAACCAAAAATAACACATTGCATGAAAATGAAATTCTCACCTCCTAGTGATACACCGATGATCACTAAGTTAGAATGGGTTAATGTCCTCCCTTGCAAAAAGGTAGTCCATCAACTTTATCAAGTCCCATACCTACACATCATATACTAAAAATGGTAAAAAATATAAACATGAAAGATAATGCATAAAAAAATTTGAAACTAAAAGAACTCATATTAGATAGAAATAATTATGAATCTCATTAAAAAATACAACTTTCTCCTCCAAATACAACATAAAAAATGAAATTGAAGTATCTGACATCGGAATTGAAAAATGAAAAGATGTGCTCAATAGAAAACAAAATAATGACAAAGTTTCATAGTCAATGGATTAAACTTCCCTACAAAGAACACTCACAAAGAATAATAAGATGAAAAATGATAGCCTTGATACAAGAGAAATATGCATGCCTCAAAGCATTGAAGAAGATATAGTATTGCATTTAATAGGAGCTACCTTAGGTTAGCAATAAAGACAATTTATCAGAAATGAGTGGTGATGTATATGTGAGAATGAGGCAAGGATGAAATCATCACAAGGGAAGGAATAATGAGAAAATTCATTTTGAGTGGTTGAGATAATCTAATTCTAGGAGATTCATGTGAGAAGATGCCAAAGAGAGAGCCAACAAGATATAAAGGAAAGCAAGAGAAGGAATATCTAATCTCTCTTGATTCTTGAAGAAATAAGAAAGTAAGGTTTCATGAGAGTGCCAAGTGGAATCAGTGTCAAGTGCTCCATGGCTATGCATTGTCCCAACTTAGGTAGACAATTGTGCCAGTTAATATATCTCTAATGTACCAGGTTTTGAACATATATGCAACATGAATTATTACAACTGGGAGTTGATGGGAATGTTGGGTCTCAGTATAGCTGCAAGGTATAAATTTATGATTTATAGTCATATATTGTTTTATTGGGGCATCTTTATGGCTATTTCCCTCTTGACCTTGGGATTCTCAGATATTGGGGAAACCTGCAATCCACATTATTTCAACAGTTTTATTGTAGTGTTGAACTTGATTTCTCCATGGAAAACATTATATAGCATGGTATAACTTTTTTTCCCTTTTCTTGTATCTAAAAATTTATTTTCTTTATTGTTGTATTTATGTTGTTTGCAGCATAAGAGTGGGTAATGAGATGGGAGCCAAGCGACCTAAAACTACAATTTTTAGTTATAGTTGTGGTGGTCACTTGCTTCATAATAAGTGTCATGCTTGCCATTGGGATTTTGATACTGAAGAAATAACTCGCCATGGAATTCACAAGAAAATTGTGGTTATATGCTCAGTCTGTGCATTGATACCTCTACTTACAATATTTTTTCTCTTTGAATCGCACCCAACCCATTCTCTCAGGTTGGAATTTTCATATCAACAATTTATTTGTAGTAGAAAATTATAAAGCTGGTAGATGATGTTTTCTATATTTAGGCTTATATTTTAATTGACATTATAAAGGTATTGTGATTGCAAGGGCGGCAGTTGGATGTAGATGGCAAGTTGTGGTAGCATATGTGAATTTGGTGACATACTATCTTGTTGGCCTACCAGTTGGAATTGATTTAGTATGGAAGAACAGTAGAGGATTCCCATAAGTATTGTAGTGGGAGACCCAATTTATAAAATATGAATACATTCACTCTTCCCTTTACCCATATTGAAGAAAAACCCTTAAGTCTCCTGAATTTTTGCAAGGAGGTAATTCCTTAATTTGATGATTACACCTTGCCTTATACTGGTAACACAGGATTTTCTCATCCCCTCTCGTGGTTGTAATTTCTTTTTCAAGGTTGTTTATAATGGATGATACCAATATATTAATTTCCATTGTAGTAATCTTGAGAAAAGACTAAATTGTGGCTTACCACAATGTGATCTTTTCTTGGGTAGTGAGGAGGGTTCTCAATATCTTCCTTATTAGAAACTTGTGTCATCCATTTCTCCACTCCCGTGAATTGGAAGAAGATAATCGAATTACATTGGTGCACTTAATTGGGCAAAGAAATGATTGGAAATATGGTGATATGGCATCAAAAGGATATGAATCTTGGCATAATGGAGAGCATTTAACTCTTGTAACTCAAAATGGGCCACTCAATCCATCTCCAGGCATAGAAGAAAGTGTTTTTGTACTAGATCTAGTCAAGGATAGTTGTTGCCTCGATGGAAATCTATTTGATAGTTGTGTGAAGGAAATGATATAGTTCCTTGAGGGAGCACATCATAGTATCATGTGTAGAAGTTTTGATGAAGATGAACTGGGTGTGCATAAATTCTTGTATGTGGAATGGATTAATAAAAAAGAGAAGAGATTTGGTAGCCCAAGGAATGTTTCCTCATTGAAAATGTAGAGAAATCGAATAGTTTCCTTTCTTTGTGCAAGTTGGATGTGTTATTTGAACTTCACGATAACGAACGAGTGTTAAACTAGCTCCATCCTAGGTGGTTTAATAGTGTATTGGATGAGTAAGTAACCAGTAAGGTGAGACACTACTCTGTGAAAAACCTTAGGAATTCTCTTCAAGTGACTATTCCAAATAAGAGTGAAACTACAGGTCTATCTCATAATGCTCCATACAAGAATACGAGGACACTAGCAATTAAGTCACATTGCACACACTTAGTGGCTTGGAAACATTAAATGTCAGACTGCTTAAACTCTTTGTCGTTGATTTAAGGCATTGATAAACTTTGAAAAGAAGAAACTTTTTATTGTATTCTTAGAAAATTATTTTGGTTAATAGAAAAGAGATGAGGAATTGGATGTAATAGCCCTATCCACTCAAAAGAAAAATCGTGATTTTAAGAACTCTACAAAATGGAATGAATAGGGAAGCAAGTCTATAGTTTATGACTTTGATATGGTGTTACTACTTGCTCTTTTTGTTTCAAAATGATTTTGGTGGAAGTGATAAATCTTTCAATATATCACTCATGCAAAGAGTTATTATCCAATATTTTAATTACACCACATCCAATACTAACCTTTAGTGGTGTAGGCATTAATCCAAGATTTTAATTGAAATATATACCATACTAACCTATCCAACTCTCGGAATGAATTTCTACTAAATGTGGGTGGAGCTCTCTAGGCATTGGATTGATTCAATAAAAGAAATAAAGGTGCTAGAAACCGAATTAAATACGAGTACCTTGTAATTAGAGCACATCCACCTAGTTGTTGACATCATAGACTTGGTTTACCTATAGCTAGGAAATGTATTGTGTAAATCTGGTCCCTTTTCAATGCTAATGTGAGTGTAAAGGATCCACCTTCCAAATGACATAAAGTAAGAGAAAGTAAAACTAAAACGATAAAAGTGGACCTGATTATAAAGAAGAAAATTTATCTTTAGCTCATGTCCTATTTAAGGAGCCTGTGGTAGGAAAATACTATGTTCCAGAACTAGTAAAACTTCCAAGAAACAAAAATTCTCATGAGGGATCCAGTCAGATAAAATTTGTTGAAAAGATAGAGGAAAAAGGGAATCTAAAAATTACACCCACCATAATATCAATTAATCCCTAAACTACTCAACCTTAGAAATCTCTTAGTGCATATCAAATCTAGGCTTACAGGGGCTTGTTGCTCATCTGAAGAATTTAGTTTTTAAAAAGTATTGAAAATGAAATGAAACACAACATGATTTTAGGCCATTCCTTGAAACAATAGGAATTCAAATTAGAATTATTTTAAATTTAAATAGGCTTTAGCATGTTTTAGTTCATTATATCTGATACTTGGCCCTAAAATATATGAACTAGATGAAAGGATTGGCTCAAAACCTCGAGTATATCATTTCTTCTCCTTGCTCTGTAGAAATGCGACGAGAATTTGTGTCTATATTCACTTCAATTGTATAATTTTACATCAGAAAGAGAGCCAAAACAAAAGATAAAATAGGGTTTGGATTCATTAGTCTATTGTTACCTCAGTGTCTTTTATTCTGGTGAAGAATAAGTGACTCCTTACCTGTTTGTTCTTTCCAGTGGACACCCAAACATCCAGTACATATAAATACAAAAGATTCCAAATCAATTAAACCACAAAGGAGGAAAATATCTTTGTTCTACCATGATATCAATTATAAACATCCTACATGTTAAAGTTTGTTTAATAGAAGTAGCAGAGTTATTCTATGCATTTTACTTGGATGCACTTTTACATTCTATTATGATATGGAACCCCTAAAGGTCTGGTGGAATTTTATGTTGTGGTTCTAGTTCCCAATTACCTATTTCATCAAGTGGTTTTAATGTCCTAGCTACGTGTCAATCTGTAAAAATTTATGCGTAATAATGTAGAATTTTGATGATGTACTACTATATTATCCTAATAAATATATTATATTGCAGAAGAAGAGAATTGTAGAATTAGTGTGGATGGGTCAAATGATTTTGTTGAAATGCCAAAATCCAGGGATTCTAAAAATGAATATGTGCTTGTAAGTATCCTCATTGGGGTTATGTTGACTTTTAACTGACTAATTATAGTTGTTAGCAGTAGGAAGATGTTGATGTGGCTAGAAGCATAATTGTTTGTTAGGGTCTAGATTATAATGCATATGTAAATTGGGTAGCATATTTTCAATAAGCTAATTGATGTTTATAAAATCTTTAGATTTATGATTCCAGAAAAGTTCCTGCAACAAAGAAGGTAAGTGGATTACCTATGACGACATCAATAGCATAAAAAATGTCGAAATAGCTGGAAGTAAAATGTCGTACTCCTCATGTGGTTGCACGTTTGACGAGACTTTATACATTCCCAGTAGAAACAATGTTAGAAAAACGTATGCAAGAATCAGATAATGATCCACATAAAATTACATCTAAGAAACATCAACATCAACCTAAACCAAGCTATGATGATGGAATCTCTCCACAAAAATCAAGGACTTGGGTATGTAACGAAATTTATTTTCCAAAATATTAGCAGAAGTTTCCTAATCATAGAAAACAAAGGGCACCTACATTTGATCAACCTCAGGGAAAGCACATGTACGAGTTCAAGAATGAGTTTGAGGCTTCCCAATGCTCAACACGTCACGATCATTCAAAGAGTGAACAGATGGATGAACTTGGCATATATTTAGTTGAGAAACAAATGTTTGATCATGAAATGATGGATGAGACAAAGATAGATTTTCTATGCCAGAAGTTCATTGATGCCAAACATCTTGACACTAATGAGCCATTGCAGCAGCCATAAGAATTTCTTGATGCACTGGGAATATTGAATTGAAACAAGGATTTGTTCCTTAAATTCCTTCGAGAACCAGATTCGTTATTTCCAAAACATCTTTGGGATTTGCAGTCTGCTTCGCAAATGTATTCTAAAGAAAAAAACGTTGCAAACATCAAATCAATGAATGTAATGAATGCAGATCAGATGTTGAAAAGGAAGGATATTTTTCAAGGAATCTATTCCAAATAAGGTAAAAAAAATGAAAAACTACTTCAGAAACAAAAGGGTGGAAATTTTTTGACATGAAGAGATGAAGAACGGTGGGTGACAAGCTCAAAACATCAGGGTAATCAATACTCTGGAGCAGGCACCATAGTTAAGAATGATGATGGTTCTTTATGAACAAGGATAGTTTTATTAAATCTTGGCCCTCGAAGTGTTTAAAATTCTAGACCCACTTCATGACCAACCTACTCTTCCCAATAGCAAGCTTCTTTTAAATGTATAGGTGAAGGTGAAAGAGATAACACTCATAATTTTCTGGACGAAGTAAGGGAAAGGCTTAAGATGGGACTCAAGGAACCAGGAAGGATGACTCTAGGTATACTCAGGAGAGTGTTAGGAGTCGAATTCTTGATGGGCCCCATGATCCAGGGGAAACTTCTCAAAAGATTGCAAGGCAAGTGAGAGAAAGTGTGACCAGAGATTTAACAAAAGACCATTCTAGATTTGGGAAAGTTTCTACTTCCTTCACTAGCACTAATGGCAAGAAAAAATTATTTAATGGGTCTAAAGATAGTTTTAGAGAGCCAGGAATTTGCAGAGATGCTTATGTTTCCACTTCTGTTACCAAACATTCATTGGACTACACAAATAGGTATGGTGGTACTTCATCATATCCTCTAGGTAAGTCTCCAAACTCATATGAATCTATAGTCAACAAAGAAGCTAAAAAGTGTATGTCAAAGAGACTGAGGTTGGCCCAGCAAATGAAGGCGAGAAGCAGTCTAGAGGGAATTTAAGCACATTATGGAAAATTTTTGCTTTGTGTGATGACAAAAAACCAGTATGTCAACCTAAGAGTTCCATAAACAACAACAAAACCAATTATGGAGTTGAAGAAAATCAACTGCATGTTAGACATGAATCTGATACTAGTTGTGAAGATGAAAATGGGAATATCCCATCTAGAATTCTTTTGAGTTATCCATGAATACATGTGTGATCCATGGATTTTGACAAAGAGAGGTTAGAAATGCAAAGCAGAATTTCTGATGCCAACACAGGTGAGGAACATGAGATTATTTCTGACACGTCAAGCATCAGCCTTCCTACTGAGTTCAAAAATATTAGAAATGATGAATCTATTTTCAAGGGGAATGATTCAAGTTTGGAGGGAAACATATTATTGTTGGGAGGAAGATCACCCATCCAAAACATTGATTCATTGACGCTGCCATATGCTTTTGTCCAAACCTTGGATGAGGGATGTGATGCACATCGAGCAGTGTTGGACGGTTTTGAGCATCAAAAAACTTGCAAGAAATCAACAGATGCTCACCATATGGAAAATGAACCACTTGAGCATTCAGAGGGAATCATAAGTGAGACCTTACATTACAATTTGATGACAATGTTGTTTATGTAACTGAGGTAAAATGCTCATCAGTTTTTCCATTTCTATAATACTCTATCTATGTCGAAAGATAAACTTGTGAATTCTCCGCAAGCACTTTATTCTCACATTTTTTATATCTGGTTTTTTTTATCTAAAGAATCATGCTACTAGCTAATGAATTGGAGTGTCTTTAGGAAATTCCATCTGAGCAACCATGACCAAGCTCTCCATCATATTGTAGCCCACCAAGCTATTTGCACCATTCTATATCTGGAGCTTGCAAATTTAATAATGAGAAAGAAGAACAACCTAGTCGAGTTTCAGTTCTTGACTCTCCTTTCCAAGAAGAAACACCCATCTCAAAAGGTTTCAAGGAAATTAGCTCAAGTCTTCAAGGTAAATCTTTGAAGCCACTAAAGGGTCACATAATTTTACTCTCAAATCGATCATCCACTTTTTTTCATTGAATACATTGATCTACTTGCTGAAGACATCATTTAGTTGTACTAGTAGCAGGATGTTTAAAATAGGGGGAGTGTAAAAGAAAATGATGAAAGTTACACCAGAGAATTTTCTTTGGACCATGTTCGAGATAGAGTTGAATAGGAATAGAAGTATGTAAATACTATGATTGAATTGGGGATGATATAGAATTACATTTATTTTATTTGACTCCCTCCTCTTCTGTGCTAGAGAAGTAGTCATTTTGCCTCAGATGGAGACAAGGCATCATCTGATATCCTTCTACACTTTTTATGCTACAGGTGTCATTTCATGGCTTGGATATTCTTCTCCGTAGTCAAGATAAACCCGGCCTACATTTTATTATAGAGCATACGGACGATGCCCAATTGTTGTGGTTTTTACAACTACCCCTTGATCATCAATATACAATATGTCCATAACCAATCTAAGTCATGATGTTCATAATCGTTGATCTCATCAACATATGCATACTAGTTAGTGTATCTACCAAAAATTTGAAAGAAAACATTCAAGCTTTGTTGAATCTAAATGGAACAACTACATTAGAAGGTTCAGTTGAATATGTTTTCTATATTGTCGGATATCAACTATTATCTCCTTCATAATCCTTAAAAATATATTTAATGAAAATTCCTATCAAGTTTTAACTTACACTTTGATGTATCGCCTCACTCCCAAATCATCATACTTGGTAACGGATTTGTGAGGTACTATACTATAAATAGAGTAACAATAATGGTGAACTCAAAAAACTGCCATCCAACAAGTTCTCAACAAGAAAGAGACTAATTTTTATCCACTAGCAAGACTAATTTGAAATAAAATATCAAATCAAGCATTTCAATCCTAATTGTAACTTGCAAACATGAAAAATACTATTACTTTAAGCTTGTGATATTACTGCAATACCAATTTAAAATAGCCTACAAAGCAGATGTAGAACAATCTAAGAGCATGTGGACTTGTCACTAAATATTGTGAGACATTGTTTGAAATTAACATTGACGGATTTTTGTTGAAACAAAATTCACCAAATTCATGTTCTTATTTGTTTCATGCAACCTCTCTATATGTTTTCCAATAAAATTCAATCAATCGTAAATACAGGAAACTCAGTGATAATTAAAATGCCATGATTCAAGAAAACATGCATGCTGAGTTTTGAACTAGAGGGGAAGGCACAATATTTGACCCTTTGTACTCCCAACTGAAAGTTGTATGTGGTTGCACTCTATAGCAAGAGGAAACCCAAAACAAATATAGAAATGAGAAATCAATAGAATAGAGGCTGACATCCAAACTGCAATATATGAAACAAAAAATTGATCACTTGCACATGCCTCTGACCCTTGTAGCCTTATGGATGATGGCCATCGATGGTGATAATATCGGTAGCTGTTTCCTTCACTGATTTATAATATGACATCATGAAACTACTATTGGGAAAGTACATCGTCATTCATGCACCATATGTTGCTGGTCACTGTTACCATGTGCACCCCCATGAATTCCTCCCCTCAACTGAGCATGAATTCCTACCAACCCAAAGATAATAGAGGTAGTGGTTATGCGGGTAGGTAGCCTAAGCTTAGGGAGAACATGATTAACCCACATTACAACTGTGTAAGGGGCTCAATTTTCTGTGCATTTTCCCCTGTCTCCCTTATCATGTACCCTTTACCCCTTGTCTATCTTCCCATCCTTGTAAGTTGGAAGAATACCCTATCTTGTCAATATGTCTTATTCTGACCTTCATGCCTTGACTTCTTGTTGCCCTAGATCACACACATCTCAAGCTGCTCTTGCTAGTAAAGACTTGCTTCTGTAGATGTCATTCACCTTAGGTCAACTGCAAAATCTTGACCATTGCGACCTTAGATTCTTTCACAATATTGGAATTTTTTTCACTGCAAATTTTCACATCATGAGTAATTTTTTACAGGGCTTATTACAACCCCAGAATGGGAATCCAAAAATAGGGCATTGTATGGTTCCCGAGTAATGACTTAGGGTCATTTTCTACAATTGAATTCCAAAGACCCTTGCTCGAGTAGAATGAAGGGGGTAAAAGCACTGCCTGCCTTATCGTGTACCCTGTATCCCTTGTTTGTTTACCCATCCTTGTAAGTTTGTCTAAGGTTAGGTGGAAAAATACCCTATCTTGCTGATATGTCTTGTTCTGGCCTCACTGCCTTGACCTCTTATTGCCATAGAATTACACACATCTCTAGGTGATCTTGCCAGCAAAGGCTTGCTTTTGTATATCCCATTCACCTCAGGTTAACTACAAAGTCTTGACCATCATGATCTTGCATTCTTGTACGATATTGGATTTTTTGCATTGGAATTTTTCATGCATTGAGGAATTTTTTGCAGGGCTTATTACAACCCCCAAATGGGAATCTAAAAATATGGTATTTTATGCTTCCCAAGTGATTACGTAGGGTTAAAATCCCTATCTACCTTATCTTGTACCCTGTATCCCTTGTATATCTACCCATCCTTGTAAGTTTGGATAAGATTAGGTGGTAGAATACCCTATCTTGCCAATATGTCCCATTCTGACCTTGCCTCCTTGACATCTTGATGTCCTAGATAACACACACCTTGAGATGCTTTTCCAACAAAGTCTTGCTTCTGTAGATGCCATTCACCTCAACTTAGCTGCAAAATCTTGACCATCACGACATTGCATTCTTGTATAATATTGAAATATTTTGCATTAGAATTTTTCGCACCATGAGGATTTTCTTGCAGGGCTTATTACGGCCCCCAAATTGGAATCCAAAAATAGGGTATTGTGTGCTTCCCAAAAACGACTTAAGGTCATTTTCTATAGCCGAATTCTAAAAACCCTCACTCGGGTAGAATGAAGGGGGTAAGAGCTATGTCTGCCTTATCCTGTACCCTGTATCCCTTGTCTGTCTACTGATCCTTGTAAGTTTGGATAAGGTTAGGCGGAAGAATGCCCTATCTTGCTGATATGTCTCGTTCTGACTTCATTGCCTTGACAGCTTGCTACCCTAGATCACACACACCTTGAGCTGCTCTTTCCAACAAAGGCTTTATTCTGTAGATGCCTTTCACCTTAAGTTAACTGCAATATCTTGACCATCACGACCTTGCATTCTTGCAGAATATTGGAATTTTTTCCATTTGAATTTTTCAAGCCATGAGGAATATTTTTTCCAGCGCTTATTACGGCCCCAAATGGGAACCCAAAAATATGGTATTGTATGCTTCCCGAGTAATGACTTAGGGTAATTTTCCACATCCAAATTCCAGAGATCCTTGCTCGAGTAGAATGAAGGCGGTAAAATCCATGTTTGTCTTATTGTGTACCCTATATCCCTTGTCTGTCTACCCATTCTTGTAAGTTTGGATAAAGTTAGGCGGAAGAATACCCTATCTTGTTGATATGTCCCATTTTGACCTCACTACCTTGACCTCTTGCTGCCCTAGAATCACACACATCTCGAGATACTCATGCAAGAAAAGGCTTGCTTTTGTATATGCCATTCACCTCAAGTTAACTGCAAAATATTGACCATCAAGACCTTGCATTCTTACACAATATTGGATTTTTTCATTGGAATTTTTCATGCCATGAGGAATTTTTTGTAGGGCTTATTATGGCCCCCAAATAGGAATCCGAAAATAAGGTATTGTATGCTTCCCCAGTAATGACTTAGGTTCATTTTCTACAACGGAATTCCAAAGGCCCTCGCTCAGGTAGGGTGAAGGAGGTAAAAGCCTTGTCTACCTTATCCTATACCGTGTATCCCTTATCTCTCTACCGATCATTGTATGTTTGGATAAGGTGAGGCAGAAGGATACCCTATCTTGTCGATATGTCCAATTCTGACCTCATTGCCTTGATAACTTGCTGCCCTAGATAACACACAGCTTGAGATGCTCTTGCCAACAAAGGCTTGCTTCTGTAGATGGCATTCACCTCAAGTTAACTACAAAATCTTGACCATCACGCCCTTGATTATTGCAAAATATTGGAATATTTTGTATTGGAATTTTTCACACCATGAGGAATTTTTTGTAGGGCTTATTATGGCCCCCAAATGGGAATCCAAAAGTAGGGTATTGTATGCTTCCCGAAAATGACTTAAGGTCATTTTCTATAGCCAAATTCCAAAGACCCTCACTCAGGTATAAAGAAGGGGGTAAAAGTGATGTTTGCCTTATCCTCTACCCTATATCCCTTATCTGTCTACCCATATTTGTATGTTTGGATAAGGTTAGGTGGAAGAATACCCTATCTTGCCGATATGTCTCGTTCTGAACTCACTGCCTTAACAGCTTACTACCCTAGGTCACACACACCTCGAGCTACTCTTGCCAGCAAAGACTTGCTTCGGTAGATGCCATTCACCTTAAGTTAACTGCAAAATCTTGACCATCACACCATGCATTCTTGCACAATATTGGATTTTTTCGCTCCATGAGGAATTTTTTGTAGTGCTTATTACAACCCAAAAATGGGAATCCAGGAATAGGGTATTGTATGCTTCCCGAGTAACAAATTAGGGTCCTTTTCTGCAACCGAATTCCAAAGACCCTCGCTTGTGTAGAATGAAGGGAGTCATTTACTAGGTAGGTTTTGGTAGGTTGGTTGAAGATTACTCTATGTTCTAATTACAATTAAGGAGTTGTTTTGAGTGTTATTTTTTGGACTTTCCAGTGCCGAAATTTGTTGAAAAAGTTTGAGGTAAAATATTCATTTGGGTTATGTAAATTGGTTTTTTCACTCTATATTGAGTTAAAATCTTGATTTGGGTTATTTAAATTGGATTTTTCACTCTATATTGAGGTAAAATATTGATTTAGGTTATTTAAATTGTTTTTTCACTCTATGTATTGATTAAGAAACCTGAAAAACCTCTAAGGAACTTTCATTGTGCAAGGTTACCCATCAAACTTGTGATTTCAATACATTCCTACCAGATTTTAGAGAAATTAGACCGAAAAAACTCACTCGAAAAGCTTCCAAAAAGTTGCACTAAAGACAACTTGTATGATTAATGGTGTTCCTAGCTTTTTATCATGGATTTTTTTAAGGCTTGTAAGGCGAACATGATCTAAGCTGAGTAGTAGGCATTTTAATGAAAAAGGATATACCTATGTTCTTGAAGTTGGTTCAAATTTGAATGGTATAGCCCCATCTCCAATGGGTGATAGTCTAACTCCTAGTAATCGTTTATAGTAATGGGGTCATTTCTCATCCTCTCCACTCAGACAGGGCTAGATTTTGAAATCTGAAATGAAGTTTTGAAGTAAATAGGGTATTCCCCTTAATTAATATTATTATGTCGTGACAAAGACAATAAATATTTAATTAAAATAAATTAAAAATAGTAGGTTTCCACGAAGACAATAAATATTTAATTAAAATAAATCAAAAATAGAAAAAGGTAAATTGAGATGAAAATGACATTTCTTCTCAATCTATTGTCTTTAAATCCCTTTTCATCTAATAGTGATTTTTTTAGGTAGAAGAACGCATGCTACTTCAAATTAGAATGAACCAATCTAGAGTATCACAAAGTCTGAAGAAACACAAGAATTCGAGCTAAGTTGGGCCATTGAAACTGGGAGTTTAGGGATAAAAAGCGGAAACTAATTTTCTAGGGATGCAGAGAAGGTAGAATATATTTTTGAAACTATATTAGAAATTTGAATGTCAATAGTTTTAATCATAGAATTTGCTTCACAACACAAGTTTTGTTGATCATCGCTCTGCTTGAAGAAAAACAAGAAGGAAAAAAAACATTGGTCAAGAATGTCATCTGGATATTATGTAGAAATTAAGTACAAGAGAGATATCCTCGCAGTTATCAGGTGTAAGGTTTTGTCACCCTGGGAGGATAGTTAGAGGAAGATAATCATACTTATCTTTGAATGCTAAGTAATCAAATTAGAATAATCTAAATATAATCTGAGCACGATAATAATAAGCCTTTAATGATGAGTAATCCTATCATGAATATGCATTGAAGTAGTGAAATTTTTGAGCACTAGGTTGGAAGATAAACACTGATTTCCATGGATGGGAAAGTGTTGTGGTGCATGTGGGCATCAATCATATATTCCATTCTCATTTAGAACGTTCAAAAGAGTTTCCAAATGATGTTCCTAGATCTAGAAATAGACAATTTTCAAAATCACATTCCTACATCTAGAAACAGACAAGTTTCAAAATAACATTCCTACATTTAGAAACACACATCATTTTCATTTAATTCAAAACTTGATTCGTTCGTTATTAGATTGTGTCAAATTGTATTCTAGTGTTATATTGATGTCAACTGCATAGTTAGTAATCAACATTTGTTAAGAAAATAGTTACTAATGATTATTTTCTACATCACTATCAATTGTCATTGTGAAATAAGTAACATGAGATTAATAAAAATTCTATGCACAATTTAAGGATGGTTTTGGATTATTTATATATTTCTATAATTTGGTGAGATTGAAGTCTTGTAAGCATAGACATAAATAAATTAATAAAAATGTATTTTTAGTCAATCAAATTCAAGTCATACAAACATGGGAGACCAAGGATCACAACTCCAGCATAGATAAATAAAGCAACATGGACCAAGAATTAGGATTTCCATGAAAGAATGGATGATATCTAGATCAAAGATTGCAAGCTTTATGCTTAAATTTAGAAATTACTAGTCAAGTCATGTCAAATTAGTGCAAGCTAAAATATGAATGTACATAAGGAATCGTAGTGCTTACCTACTGTCATTACTGGTTGCATAAGCTAGAAAAGAATACATGAGCATTATTGGAGGATGATTGGAATTTTACAGTGGCAACAAAGGAAGACGTTTAACTTGACGATCAATTGAAGTATATTGGTCTCTATATGCTAAAGGATGTAAGAAGATAATAATACTTGCATAATTTTAATCATACATGTACTCAAAACTCTCTGTGATTATTGATTCATGCATCTCTACAAACTAGATCCAAAATCAGTTAAACTATTGCCTCTATTACTATCATAATCCATTGCCCCTAATAGTGTGATATTGGAACAAAAGCTATAAACCCAGCATGTACTCCACTGATTATGATAATATGAAAGTATGAGCTGCGTAGTGTTAATGGGTGAGGCAAAGGAAGTAGCATCGTATCACAAATAATATCGATGACATGTCCCCAGACATATAGATGATCTATCAGACAAACAAAAACAAAAACTACATCAAATTTCACTAATAGAAAAAAAAAGATAAACTCACAAATGCGCTGAACTTAATAAACTCACAGCTAAGTTAAACATTGTTATATATGGCAGGCATAAGTGAAGTTTGACATATAACAATGTTTTTCTTTCACCTTGTTGGATTTGCGAAAAGGCCACTTGTCAAATTTATGGAAGCCTATATGAAAAATTGAAGAGAAGCCATTATGCACTAACTAAATCTATCATCATTGGGTAATGGTAATTTTTCATTAATTCTTACTTGAAAGGTGATTTGGGAAGATAAATTGTGATGGAGATCTCTAGAAAAATTGAATGATAGCGAAAAATGTTCATGGTGAATTAGAAGACATTACAGTCACCAAACGAAAAACACCTTATCATTAATATTATAACGAATTTTGAAAGTAGTTATTTACTACATTTAGGGAGTGACTCAACTACCTAGTTTCCAGGTAGTTGAAGTTTTTCTCATGTGTTGTAATCTCCCAAAATCCTTTTTGAGTTAGTCTCTTATCTAGTTTTCCTTTTCTAAAATGTAGGCATTAGGATTTTCTACAACAAAAAATAGAAAAAGGTATGTAACTTGTGTTTATATATATGGTTGACATCATACATGTTGTACTATTTATGATTTTAACTTTGGGGCATGAATCACTCTGCCTATTAATGGTGTTCCCTTTTACAAAGCTCCCAACAGAGTCTTTTCAAATTGAGGCTCTGAAGTGAATATCCTACTATTCACACCAGAATTCCGCCATTGGAGTCCGATTTCAAGCAAATAGAGAGAAGTGGTTGATGGAGGGGTTTTGTAATTCTTCCCACTCGGTTTTGAATTTGTCACAACTGTTAAATGGGACAGATAAATCAATACAAATACGAGTGAAGCTTCCTCCTTATGATCATTTTTATGGTGAAACAAAAATGTTTCCATGAGGTATTGCTAATAATTTCAAATGAAAATAAAACCTAAGCCCCCATGTGTAACCATGAACATAACCTATCATGGTGATTAACAAATCAGGCATGCTAACTAAGCTGAAACTACACCATACTACAAAAGTGAATACACAAGCATATTGAATTAGGGTAAAACTACACTAATGGCATGGACAAACAATAATTAAGAAACCTGACCCTCCATGTGAATGGGATGATGTTAAGGACACATAGTAGCATTTAGATACCCTGCCCCTTCCCATCATTACAAGGTCAGACATCAATTTGCTTCCATTAACAAAAACAAAGCTGGACATGGGATTGCAGAAACTAATACAAGAAGATTTGAAGTTGGGATTTTTGAAATCAAAGGGTTGGCGCTTCTGAGAGGAAATGTACTTGGAATAAAAGCCTCGTGATTGTTGGGAGAGAAAATTTTTCATGGGATTGATCTTTGTTTCCAAATGGAGGTTCCCATCCAATAGAACAACAAAACATTAAAATATTGAATGAAATCCTCAAGGAAATGTTGATAATTTTGACAGAATGAATGAAAGGTACAGGAAAATCCTCAAATTGTATAAGAAAATCATCAAACCATATAACAGACTGATAAAATTTAAACAATGAAATATAAACGAAAATCCTCAAGGCATATAATGATTTATATAAGTTGAACAATGAGATACAAAAAAAATCACATTCTAATTATAGAATCTGTGGATGAGTTTATATCGATTGTACTGGAAAAACCATCAAACCCTAACCAGGAACTTAGATGGTGTCAAGAGGGTTTCACCATATTGAAATAACCTAACCATGACCATGAGGAACAGAGGATGATTGCTCAAATAGTACTACAATTCCACATGGAAAAAAACTAATTTTCAATCGGGGGGATGTAGTCCTATTAAGAAGCAGGGATCGAACCCAAGAAAGAGACTTGGTATTAGAAGTAGACTACGCTCAACCCACACGCATACCATCAGGGTGAAGGTCCTAGAGGTAATCTCACTCATTGAACATTGAACAACAAACAAGTCAATTAACGAGAGACATTTTTTTAAACAAAAGGTAAAATAACGGAAGACAAAGACTCATTCTGCAACCTAGGGCACTGTCTTTAAATTTGGTGGCGCCATAGTTTGTGTCTTTGTGAGCCTAAGCATGGATAATACATCATTTGTTGTGGCCACCATTACTTTGCCTAAACATTAACGAGTGAGGAATGGGGAAACTCTACGAGCAAACCTTGCATTCAGCCCATGCAACCGAAAATTAATCCAACATATTACAACTGGAACGTATGTAAGGTATTGGGTGCAATATGAGACTCTACATGATAAGAGTTCAATCCTCTTCTCAGGAAACCCTCACAATATTTCAGGGCACCTTCAACCCTAAACTCACCTGTAGAATGCCCATCAAACGTGGTCTTGAGGTGAACGTGGTTACCTCAACCGTCGCGCAATAAGCCTTACCATTAGATCATCAAGCTATGATCACATAGTGGATATTGGTACAGGTGTTTAGTGGAAAAAACTCTCCGGAGACCACCCTTGGGATCTATAAATAAATTACTAAAGGTTGGTACTGTCAAGATTTATATACATCAAAGTTTTCAATGTTAATTAAACAATAGAAACAACAACGAATGTGACAATAAACCAACCTCCATAATATGTTATATATATGTCGTAACATGGATATGAGTAAATAATTGCAAAGTATTAAGTTAAGAACATGTAAAGGTTTAGGTTAGGATGGTAAATTATTTAAAAACATTTATATAATGTTAACATAAATATCCTTAATCCTTACCATAAGACTATTTCCAAGTAGCGTATCAAAATTTATAACATTCATATGGTAAGAATATGGTTGTGAGTATTTTTTTTGGTATTCTTATAATTATTACAAGTGGTATGAGAGCCAAGGTTCCAACAACATGGCATCTTTGGAACTAAAGAAAACAACATGTGAATGAAGATAGAGACAATGAGAGATAATATACGAAGGGGAAGTATACCGCCAAACACACCAAAACCATCTTATGTAGGGGTCGATCCTAAAATGTGGATACAATTTGAGAGCAGTCTCATGAGGGCAATGTATCTATGTTAGAAAGAGTCCAAAAATAGCGTGCATAAATGACTAATTTAAGATCTCACAATGAGAGGCCCACACAAGAACATGAGAGAATTTTTAAGAGTTTGTCCCACAGAGAGAATCAATGAGAGCCAAACCACAATGCTCACAATGGAAATAAAACCCAACCTTTCATCAAAAGAAGGATAATGCGGAATCCCATGAGGACGAGATGAAGATGAAGGATGATTCTAGGTTTAATCTTGTCATGATTTATGGCATCATCAAAGTAAGGAAAAGAGTAATACTAAGAATGTCAATAGTAAATTGAGTTTGATTTTTATTGGATCTTAGCAAAGAACGCAACCTAATTGCTTAATGTAGGGTACCTGGAAATCTCTCACTAATAGACCTTAGTGAGCTTAAAATTGATCTTGAGGTTGGAAAATTCACAGTACAATGTTACAATCAAATCTCACCTATATTCTTTAATTGTAAGTTCCCGAGCATGTCCCAGTGAAGTACTATGGATGGTTGCATAAGAACTATTAGAATACCTTCAGGATGTCTTGAAATCTTTAATAGTCAAATCTTCGTTGAAGGAGGTGCAAAGAAAAATGATGGTTGGTCACCTTTATATAGATATCAGAGATATTATGGAGGATTACTGCCAATCATGATTCATTCAGTGAACAAACTATGGATGAATTGGTCACCTGGAGGATGCATCATGTAACAAAGTTATTGTTCATATATATATGAAGCAATGTGATGGATGAAAAACTGAGGACTATAGTTTACAACCCAATCATACCTTGAAATCATATTTGTGGAAGCCTTTATGAAAAATTGAAAAGAAGCCATTCTGCATTAACTAAATGTGTGATCACTCGATAATGGTACTTTTTCGATAATGGTTATCTGAAAGGTGATTTGCAAAGACAAATTTCAATGGAGATCTCTAGAATACTAGAATGATAGTGAAAAATGGCCATGGCGAATTACAAGTAGTTACGGTCACCAAACTAAAACACCTTATCAATAATATTATAACCAATTTTGAATGTTGTTATTTACTACGTTTAGGGAGCGACTCAACTACCCAGTTTCAAGGTAGTTGAAGTTTTTCTTGTTTTTTGTAATCTCCCCAAATCTTTTTTGAGTTAGTCTCTTATATAGTTATCCTCTTCTAAAATGTAGACATTAGGAATTTCTATAATAAGAAACAGAAAAAGGTATGTAATGTGTGTATATATATATGGGTGACGTCATACATGTTGTCCTATTTACAATTTTCACTTTGGGGCAGGAATAACTCTACCTATTAATGGTGTTCCCTTTTACAGAAATCCTAATAGAGACTTTTCCAAATTGAGGCTGTGAAGTACATGTCCTACTATTCATGTTGGAATTCCACCACTGGAGTCTGATTTCAAACAAATAGAGAGGAGAGGTGGTTGATGGACGGTTTTCCAATTCTTCCCACTCGGTTTTGAATTTGTCACAACTACTTAATTGGAAATAGAAATCAATACAAATACCAGTGAAGCTTCCTCCTTATGATCAATTTGATGGTGAAACACAAATATTTCCATAAGGTATTGCTAAGGATTTCACATGAAAATAAAACCTAAGCCCCCATGTGTAACCATGAACATAACCTATCATGGTGATTAACAAATCACGCATGCTAACTAAGCTAAAACTACACCATAATACAAAAGTGAACACATAAGCATATTGAATTAAGGTAAAACTACGCTAATGGCATGGAAAAACAACAGTTAATAAACCTAACCCTCCACATGAATGGTATGATATTAAGGAGATAGATTAGCTCTTAGATACCATACCCCTTCCCATCATTGCAAGGTTGGACATCGATTTGATGTCATTAAAAAAACAAAGCTAGACATGGGATTATAGAAACTAATACCTAGGATTACTGAAATGAAAGGGCTAGGGCTTCTGAGAGGAAATGCACCTGGAATAGAAGCCTCACAATTATTGAGCGAGAGAATTTATCATTGGATTGATCGTTGCTTCCAAATGGAGGTTCCTATCCAACACAACAACAAAACATTAAAATATTTAATGAAACCCTCAAGGCAATGCTGAATATTTTTGACAGAATCAATCGAAGGTCGTGAATGTTATTTGGATATTTGATAAATATAGATAGAGATTTAAGTATTAGGTCCGTTAGAAAACCTTACATTGCCATTATGGAAATTGATGGTAAAATTTTGCAGGGAATGGTACAGAGGTTACCTTGCCAAACATCTGGAACCTGTGAGGGAGAATCTTTCTGGAAATGATACAAAAAACAACGTGAATGAATGTTAACCAACATGGATCAGGTGGGTAGTTACCATGACCAAGCTCAAGAAAGCCTTCACCATTGAATGGGCATCTGTGTCCTAGACTGTTGATGTGATCCAACTCCCGAGATAAAGACAGGTGTAAGGATTAGAAAAGTTATCCATAAGTTTCCAATGCATGAATTCACTATGGGGTAATGTCTCTAAGAATATGATTAAAATTCATTTTACTTCATTGAATCCAAAACCATCAAGGTAAGTTAATAGGATATGGTAATCATTTTATGGAAAGATAAATTCTTGTTCATTTTCCTCTTCAAGGGCAACCTCCCAATGAACTGATGCTCAAATACAATCACTATACTTAACAAATCCAATAAGGAGGACTTAGATATTATTCATTTATAAAACCTAAATTTTAACCACTATTGGTGCCTATGCTAGTGAATAGGACATATTACATTTATCGCATGAAAAATACCTAGTACGAATTATCTAATAATAACTAACATAACAAGCTTTCTATATATTACATTAAATTATCACCATACTTATAATATTATTAACCATTATGGACCATATTATATCACTAGGGGGGATCCCACCATTTTTTGTCGTTTGAAACACATTGCTCTCAAATTTTATATCTATGATGTATCTCCATAAGCCAACTTCATGTGTATGGGCATTACCTCCAACCCTTAGAGTCAAGTATTCCAAGAAGTGTGTCCATAAAGGGATCATCCATAAACCAAGGTCCCATGTACAAGTACTACACTCCACACTAAGAAAGAAGTCAACCAAGCAATGCATCCAAAAATCCAACTATCAAGTATAAATGTTTCCTTCAATGTTGACAATGAAGTCATCCAAGAGAGGATTACATAATCTTCTATCCTAGGTACAAGTGTGCATGTTGGGTCCCAACTAATCAAACATGAAATTGATGAATAGACATGAGTATTTTGTTAAATATTATCACCATGGTCATATGGATCCAAACATCTTTCCACCAGGATACTATGTCATCCATAACCAAAATGTCATCCACATAGATACAAAAGGTTAATTATTGATATGGAGCTATGTACTTTATGGTATGTACAAGTATTATTACACCAAACTCTCATGACTAATCATCATCGGACTTATTTTACCAAGGTCCCTTAAGGTTGTGGTAAAAATTTAGGAGGAAGAATCAAAGTGGAACTTCAAAGTTTAATTTGTTTTATTGTGACAAGGTTAGGTGTGAATAGGTTAGATAGGAGGCGCCATCTGAGATCCTGACAACAATATCAATAGATTTTACCGAACAACTCTCTCTTACCAAGTTTCTGAATTGATGCCCTAAATTTCTTCGAGGCCTGCTCACATTTCTTAGAAGAACATAATATGACATCCTCAAAATCCTCCACCTCCTCAAGCTAAAAAATAATATTACGGGGAGGAAAAATTACTTTCAATCCTAACACACCAATAGGATTTTTGCTATGTGTTTTATCAAGAAATATAATTCTATTAATGAAACAAGATGACTATGTAATCAGCCAATGTTAATGCTCAAAATAGTTTTGTGAAAAAATTCCATCACCTAAGGATAACATATAGATGAAGGAGATACTAAATATGAGGCTCCCATAATAGGTACAACTTAACCTTCACCCATCAATATCTCATTCTAGTAGTTTGAGTTAATTTGATTGTCCCTCTTTAATGCATACATCACTACAACACATGAACTATTGAAGCCTAATATTTTCATATATTGGAAAGGCTTGGTTCATCCAATCCCTCTACTCTAGTACTTCTCACATGGATAAATTGTGAATATATTGTGTGTAAACTTAAGATAACTTGTTATCCCATTTTTAGTATCATGAACTAAATATTCCCATCCATTCTCTACTTTAGTTTGTATAAACATAAGAAGGAGACATGAAAACTTGACTTACTAGTGACATGACTTCTAAATAGTCCACAACATCATAAGATGATCCATACAGAACATCACTAAAAGTCAACCCATACTAAATAGTTATCAATTTAATAATTCATTATATAGTTTAATATATGTTATTTTCTGAATAAAGCATGGTTGATAATAATTTGGTTAACAATAAAAAAAAATCTTATATGATAGAATATGTTTGTGTGTTTTTGCGTTAGCAAAAACAAAGTTGATCATATTTCTATTCGATTTGAAAAAAGTACACATAGTAGATACTTATAACATTCACAAGGAATTGAGGTTATTATATTCTCATTACAAAATTATATCTGAATATTTAAAATTCCAACAAAAAGATTAAGAAGCTCATAACCCTTTATAAAATTGATTGTAAACATCTATTATTTTAAATATTTATAACTAAATTATACCATGATAAAAGTTTAATTACCTCCAATAAGGAAATGATGTACTCTATCGTCACTTAGTATAGAATACTCTCGCAAAGGTCTATTTAGGTATGACATTCTATTCACTCAAGATTGATTATTGCAAAAAATATTTGAAGTTCTACTCTTCACCTAGCCATAGCCCTTATTGCTTGAGATATTTCAAAAATATGTCACGCATGAGCCATCAATCCATTACTACGTTGTATCTTCTTATCCTTGTCCTCAATTACACAAGAAAACGTGATGCCACCTTCTCCTTCTTCTCCCTCCTTATATAGAATGCATCGATGGTAAGGAACCCAAACCCTATGGTCAACCAATAATTATATAATTTTTCCTTTTGGTTAATGTTTTCCATCCACATAAACCTACATTATATGTTATTCTTCCTTTTTCTTCAATTTTGTAATAATCAATATAATAATTAACTAGTAAAATTTATACTTGTTACAAATTTCAAATTTATGAATGGAATGTCAAGAAAAGGTATCATGTAGATGTTGAATATTGCATGTTTTAAATAAATACAGAATTTTCATATCTTTAAAAACTGCACCTCTAAAAGTTGCACCAATTCTCGTTGTGCACATACCAAACAAGATCTTAGAAGGAGACCAAAATGCGAGATGAACACCACTACCGTAGAACTTTAATTTTAAAATCCAAATAAACCAACTTTCCTATTCAATAAGAAAATGATAGATAGGAAATGTAGGTGAAAATGTTGAAAAGCATAACCACTTGGTTCTTTCTCATATAACTTTTCTTGATGAATGAAAGTAGTGTATTCCTTTCTAGAAAAGTATGAGCTCTGAAATGTTCCATGATAATTGCATATTCTTGGGGCTTTCTTTTCAAGGAAAAGTCCAATGTTCACTCTAAACTAACTATTATCATCAATAACCACTTGGATAATGCTAGTAGTCAACCAGTAAACCAACCACACTAGAATTTGAATCTAAATAGGTCAAAATGAAAATTAAGTATGTTAACAAAAGAGTTCAATAAGAACTTGAATTTGGTTACTCGTGCCGACTAGCAAGATATTTCCATTAAAGGAAATCATAACACCAACAACAATACAACAAATTGTAAGTGTTGTGAATGATGACGTTACCAAATATGTAAGTGAAGGACTAGGAAATTTATGGTGATCATGGGAATGATAAATCTTGAACACAACATGATGATGTTGTTTGGAGAGGGACATATCATTGTGGAGGGATGGATTTAGTTTCTAAAATGGTCTCAACTCAATCTACCCATTTGGATGGGTTGCTTATCTGAAATATAATGAAATTGTTTAAATTCGACTTATCAGGCTCATGAGGGTAGGAGAGGGAGCCGAAATAGAGATGGGAAGCTTAACTGTCCTCCACAAGGAAAATATATGCTTGCATGTAAAGGTAAATGGAATTATAGGGGGTTATTTGATGCAAAGCAAGGCTTAATTATGCCTCCTTGAATTCACATCATGAGACTGTGTTTAAAATTCGCCATTCTGAAGCTACGAGAAGACTAGAGTGTAAGCACAAGAGAGAAGATAAACATATTGTGGGTTGAGAAGAGGGCCAATAAGGCCCTTTTTTGTTCTTCCTCTTTTAGATTGGAGACACAAGATTTAAGAGTGTTTATAAGGTAGCAGTAAAGATGAGATGGGTTGTCAAGCATACATTGGTAGGGGTGTTGTTGGACTATCACAGTGGAAAAAATGATCTAATGGATAAAATGAATGTGTGCTTGCAAAGAAAAATTCAATGTTGAGGAGCAACTTGGGAGGGGTAGCTGATGGTTCCCTAAACTAGGTCAAGTGATTGCAATGGATTAAAGAACAACTTATGCTACAAAGTCTCACGAGGAATATGATTATGCAATAAATGCACCTGAAAAATTGGAAGTGAAAGTATAGGACTCATTACTAAGAAGCGGTTCAAACAGTCACCACTATGTTTTGAATGGGATCTAAAATTTGACTTTCTAAAAATTGAATGAAGTTGGAACCACTCTGAAACAACCCAAAACAATTAATGTTAATATTAAAAATTTAAGTAAAAGTTGACATTATCCTTATCTTTCCTTTTCAAAAAGGAAAGATAAGGAGAATGTCAACTTTTACTTTAACTTTAAAAATTAAATATTACCATTAATTACTAGGGTTAGGTTTTGTAGGGCCCTAGGCTTAAGTTTTTTTTCCTTTTAAGTATTTTTTATTAAAAAAATATTATTTGGTGGTCATTATCTATGTTGCACTACATTCTTCAGAATTGATTAGTTTAGTAGAGAACTAGTCACTTTGGTGTTTTAAGGTCAGTTCAATACAAGACCAACCTTAGCCAATCTGAACCACCAAAATAGACTAGTACAACTCTAAAACCATTGGGAATAACTAATTCCACTAGTTCTAGGTTAGTTGCAGTAAGAGTGTGCCCTTCTCATCTTCCTCTCAAGTTGTTCTGTTGGATCCTTTCAAGAATAGTGATTTGGAGAGTGTCATAAACTGTCAGACTGTTGTGAGCACCTAATATCATAAGTAGTTAATCATTGACAAACAAAAATTTTGAAGGAACTAGTACAGACATCCTAAAAAATATTTAGTGAGGATGTGCATGTAAGGAACTATTACATACCTCCCAAGATACTTAGTGAGGATGTGCATGACCAAAAAGCATCAGAAACAATTACACACCTTCAAAAACCATGTCCAAGACATTGAATTGTGGTGCAAAATAAGTTGTTGGTAGCTTATTAATGCTACCAACAATCATTCCCTCTCCAATTTCACAAGAAGTTCCTACTCAAGCTACCTCCTCCACTATGGTTATAGTAAGTTCTTACAGCTTTGTGAGCTACAAGAAATTGAAACTGCCTTTGAATCTCCAATAATCTTAGGGAACTTGACTTATCTACATGCGCCAACTATTTTGGGTTGATTGATTAGTTAACTGGATGATCACTGAGTTTGATTGAAGTCCAACTACTTAAATGACCTTCCACTAGTTCCTACAAAAGTTAGAACTAGATTAATTGAAAACAACTTGAGGTAATTGACCTTTATTGCTACAGATTAGAAATCGCATAAGCAAAACTAAAATCTAACTCCTCCAACTTGAATTTACTGAGTAAACTAGGTTACACAAGCCATGTCACAGAAGTTAACATCATCCAAGTCGTCTTTTGATGTGGAAATTTGAATTTTTTCAATTTAATCTAGAGATCAAATTGAGAATTTTTCGTTGCATTTTTCAACACATAGTTCATTGGAATGTATTACTTTCACTATGGAATTGGCATAGTTCACATGTTAAGGTCATAAATTTTTGGGCTGATGTGGTTCTATGTGCTGTGTATATAAAGAATAGGTGTCTATCTCTTTCTATTAGAAACAAGACTCCCTATGAAATGTGCTATGGAGATGTTCCTTCCATGAGGCATCTCAGGGTTTTTGGTTCCTCCTATTATGCATTCATATATAAGAAAACGCAGTGCAAGGAATCAAAAATGTATCTTCTTTGGGTACTCATACCTCAAAAGCATACCATCTCTATGATGAAGTGAATAAGAAGTTTATAATATCTATAAATGTGATCTTTCTCGAGTCATCCAAGATTGGCAATGTTGTTGAGTGGCATCTTAATTGTTTGGATATATTCCAACATGCAAAGTATTTTCAAGATTTTGATAGTGAGATTCCACATCTCCTTCTCTTAGCTCTTTACTTTCTATGAATAGCCTTGAAGAAATCGAGTTGAAGGAAATTCCTTCCCCTGCTTTGTTAGGAAAGAGCTAAGAGACTGATGGAAGTAGGTAGCCAAATCTTACAAGTAGTGAGGGTACATGCAAGATACAAAGAAAGGATTAACACAAAGGAGTAATGCAAATGAGTTTAATCAATATATACATATCATCAAACATCTTTCATCCCACCTAGGATGCCTTGCCCATCGCGTCTCGTTAGTCATAAGATCATGTTGGTCACAACCTTTGAAGCTTAAATAAACAAGTGGTAATACTCTTCATATTCTAAGCTATGTAATAAACAAGTGAAGGGAAAAAGACACGTAGAGTAAACACAAGGAATGACTTTCAGTTCTTGCAACCGTGCATGTCATTGAAGACAGAATGATACGACAATGACAAGAAATCTTTTAAGCTACAATAAGAGGTGTATTTCAAAAGATTTGTTTTGTTCCCATACGTAGCCTCCAAAGGGTTATGCATGAGATGGAGTCTTCATGCAACCCCAATATTCTATTATACTTTGGGTTCCTTGGTCTTCTTATTTTTCTCCTTAGTTCCTTGAGAGTCATCTATCATGTCATCTTTCTTCATGGCCCCGGAGAGTCATAATTATGTAGTTTCGACAAGCAGTGGCTCTTGTGGGATGAGGCCCTAGGAGGACACATTTACATATTTTTAGGATGCAAGGCACTACAATGGGATGAGGCCCTGGGAGGACACATCTAAGAAATTTTAGGATGCAAGGAAGACTGAGTAGTCAAGGGACAAAACTTTATAGTTTCTAGAGACAGTGGGTTCTGCCTGAGGGAAGGACATTGGAGGAAACTACTATGTAGTTTTGAATGATAGGGAGATTGAGATTTATATGCATTGCACAGTTCCAATAGGAAAGGGAAAAGGTTGACGGTTACATATGTGAAGTGCGGGGTTCAGGAAAGTTGGATGAGGCTAGGTTGCTAAGGAAACTCCAAAATTTAGCTAAGTGTGGGATCAGTGGAACTGATGTGAGCAGTGATAAAACTTAACTATGATCACACACTTGGAAACTTAGCAATACAACATAGACCATCCAGAACATATAACACATACTTCACTTAATGCAACAACCTTTGTGGCAACTTACGACAAGTGGAGCTCCGATGATAGAATTTGGGAGGATAAAGGTGAAACTTGTGTAAGAGTGTGTGAAATGAGTGTGAAACATGTCTATGTGGTGATGACAACCCATTCTCATAAATATTTCCCCTTGAAGCAAAACAAACCTCCCTTTGCATGACAAGCGATAATCCCTATGCCCAAAGATGACACATTCTATGTAAAGATAAAAGCATGAACGACTATTAAAATCGGAATGGGGAGCTTGATATTATCAACTTACCAATAGGTGAATAAGGAATGATCGATCACAATATCCATAGTAGACTCCGAAATTTAAGTGCAGGCTAAAATTTTGGAGGTTGTTGTGGCTGCTACAATAGAGCCTTCAGCGTCTTGCTAGCTTCTTTTTCAACCAATGTCTTGAATTCTACGAACTTGGAGAATGTATCATCTTTCTTTCACATGAAGAAGATCCAACGCTTCCGTGAGAAGTCATCAATAAAAATGACGAAATATTTGTGTGTGACGGTGTAGGTTGTCGAGAGAGGTCCACAAACATCATAGTGGATCCTTTCTAGGAATGCATGTGCTTTGTTGTCCTAATCATGGAATGTGGATTTTATGTACTTCTGCAACGTACATCCTTTGCATATATCCTACTAGTTAAGTGCTCCTTTAGAGAGGCCAATGTTTATTTATTGTATAATATTCTAGGTACCATGACACAAATGACCAAGTATTATGTGCCAAAGTTCATTGACATCACGACCAACAATTTCTCCACCTTAGTGCTTATTGCAGCACAATCTTCCACATCTAGCTTATACAGGTTCTTCACATGACCCCGGATCGGCTTCACCTGTTCCGTGGCTATGTATCCCAGGAACAATTTTCCTTGAATATCACTTCACAACCATGTTAAACCAACCAGTTGGTGAATGCTAGTAGACAAACCCCTAATCCTTTACCTTTACCTTTTCTTACTAGCGCCTCGTATTGAAAATTTGAAGAAAAAATATTTCTTTTCTCTTAAAAAATGTCTTAAAATCCCCCTCTGTGTAGCATTGCATGCAAGGATAGACAAGTTGTCTCTAATCATATCAGCATATATGAAAGGGACAGAAGAGGAATTGATGTCCGAGAAATATTGTTAGTAAAATTTGTCACATTCTTCTTAGTCGACTATGCCCACAAAACAAACAGCCCAACAAATTGTTGTCTTTATATAAAATAACATGAATGGTAAGTAAAATAACAACCTTGGTATAGGTGCAAGACAGTAGTTTCCTGCAAGCTGGTGGACGCGCACTGTCCCAGTCAATTTTGCAGTTGTTAGATAATATTGTCTTAAATTAATATGTTTGTGTCTTAATTGTTATTGTATTAACAGGTTTCATCTAAAGTGGCCATTGTCTTAAATATAAAGTTTTGTCTTAAAATATTTTTTTCTCAAACTGTTTTTCTCTTAAATATAAAGTTTTGTTTAAAATAATTATTTCTTAAATTGCTTTTGTCTTAAAATAATTTTTTCTTAAATTGTTGTTGTATTAAATCCAAAGTTTTGTCTTTAAATGTTTTTCTCAAAATACTTATTTCTTAAATATAAATTTTTGTCACAATATATTTTCGTCTTAAATTATTTGTCTTAAATATAAAGTTTTGTCTTAAAATATTTTTGTCTAAAACTTCTTTTGTCTTAATATATCTTTTTCTTAAACTATTTTTGTCTTAAATATAAAGTTTTGTCTTAAAATATTTTTGTTTCAAAGTGTTTTTGTCTTAAAGTTTATGTTGAAGACAATTCAATTGATATTAAATTTTAATGTAAAATAACCAAAATAAAAAAGTTATTTTTTAAGACAAAATATTTATTTTGTCTTAAAAAAATTTCTTAAAAGTTCCCTTGGTGTAGCAATGTGGTAACCACAATTTATGTGGCGTGGTTGATTTGGAAATGGATGGTGATTTCTTAATTTTTTTTAAGACATTTTTTATGGTTAATTTGGAAATGTATAGTGATTTCTAGATTTATCTTTGTAGATTTACATTTTTTTTATTTTGAACATCAAAAATAAAAATAGATCACCACATTATTTTTAGTAGTGATATGCTTTATTATTATTATTTTTTAATTGTAATCTTTAAAAAAATACATTTTAGACAATAAACCCAATCAAATTATAAAAACTCAATAATAATATTATAACTTTCTATTACTTATTTTATTGATCATTATATTAAATATATATACTTAGCTTTATATTAAATATGTATATTTATTATTTATATTCTACCTTCATTTACCTGCTAATGTGTGCTAGAATATATAACTAGCACAACTACACTTACAAATCTGGGTGATATACTCTAATACATATATATGAAACACATTTACAACCGTATTAATAAATGTGGTTTATATTCTCGATAGGCTTATATTAACTAAATTAATAATTGTTAAGTGTAACTTGTTAAAGAATAACTATCTATAATTATCGATATTTATATAAATAATAAAAATATATTTATGTTTATTACATTATATTATATCATATATTAATATAAGATTATCTTTATTATAGAATATTATATTAATATATAAAGAGTTATATTTCAAACTATAACATAATTAACATATAACATAATAATAGCTTTGAATAATTATTTATCTCTCATAATAGTTATGGATAATAAGTATTATATATTTATTAATATAATTGTCAATATCTTATATATAGAGGTGGAATATATTGACAATATTAACTATAGACCATATATTAAATGAAAACTATATAATTATATATAGCATTTATATAGGGTTTATATCTATGAAAAAAGAGTAATATTGATTGAAGTTCATATTATTGTAACATGTATATCTTAAACAGACTTAAATAAATTTCCATAGGGCTATATAGGGTTTACATTTAAGAAAAAAGAGTAATAATGATTGAAGTTCACATTATTGTAACATATATATCTTAAACAACCTTAACTAAATTTCCATAGTTTTTAAACTATATGATTATTTCTTAGCATTTTTTGTTATAACTTTTAATAATTTTAATAGATTACAATAAGTTTTTCTTTTTATTTCTCAATAAATTCAATAGATTTTTCATTAATCTAATTTCATTTTGGAATAGATCATGTAATGTTATATATATATATATATATATATATATATATATATATATATATATAGATAGATAGATAGATATTGTTAGACACACATGGAATGTGAGAAGACATGAGTGGTAAAACAAAGAATTGCTTCTACTATTAACAGAATTATATATTTATAATTCATTCTTGTGACTATTGGATTCATCTTCCAATGCCTCTTGGAATCCTTTGACTATTTAACTTCTACACCATAGCCCTTAGAGGATTAGGTGTCCCAGATTCCCCCCCCCCTTGATCCGAGTTCACTCAACTCCCTGATTTAACCAAGATATTTTGCTTTCATGATGTGATTAGAATTGCAATTAAAATAACATAAAGGAACATAAATGCATGTTGTAAAGAAGAAGGAGCATTACAATCATCAACAACATAAAATAACAAGATGTTGATAACAGCGCTTGTCCAGAAGGGACTACGTCTCAGGGCCTCGGTGTCAAGATGGTGTAGGCCATTGCATTAAGTGCTCTCAATAGTGATGATGTACATAAGAGGTGATGTCACTATCATACAAGGAAAATGCCCTGACACAGGAGTGGCTCTGAGAGATGTTCCACTACAGGAACTCTGAGCCAAAAAAGGACTCCTATTAGTATGACATAAACTCATGCATGATGATAATGAACATCCCACCAACATGGCATAAAAGGGATCTCAATGCAATCATACATGGTTACACAAGAGTATCCCATCAACATAACGACAAAGGGATCTCAAAAAAAACATGACGAATCATGACAACAAGTACATCCGACAAATGATTCTTCATCAGATCAAGAAGGAATCACGAAACAAGTAGGAACATAAGATCCCACATCAAACATAAAAAAGGGATATATGCAGAAAAATGCATCTCATAGTAAAAGAATTACATGAACATGCATATAAATCACATCCTGGGGCCATCTGAAGAAAAGAATGTCAAATTGTTGAAGTTGGCTGTACCTTCAATCTCGTAGCGTTGAATCTCATGGAATGGCTTCTCGCACATGAATGCTAACACCTACACTCCACTTTGAAAAGTTTCCAAAAAATGAATTGAGAAAATGGAAAATATGAATGCACCATCAGATTTGCAACATCGAATAGTGAAAAATCAACTTTCAAATTTTTGAATTCTGAGAAGGTAAAAATGTGGGGCCAAAGGAATATTTTAGATTCCCCCTAGATTCCTCAAAGATTTCCTCCTCTGGGTCCTCTGCAAATTTTCTACTCAGATCAAAATTCTGACTGTGCCATTAGGTTCGTGTCGCTAAGAGGTGTAGGATTGACATAAAATTCGTCCAATTTGGACACTGGAAAAATTTCACCCTCATGAGAATTTCGCCCAATCGTGGTTCCACCTACCTCTTCTCTAGGCTCGTGTTTCCAACTATAATAAATTAATTGAAAATGTATGTCTCGATTTCTATGTGCACTCCCATCTCCTCCATGCCTGGGAGCACTGATGAAATGAGGGTTTCTATAAAGTTTTGGTTGGCCAATATTTCAATGAGGTTAGTTAAGCAGATTGGTAAGGATCCCAAATTATAAGGAGGAAATCGGGTGATCAAACCTCGACTACTCAATGTTAAAACCTTTCTTGTTTAAAAAAAAATGCAAACATATTTGTTTTTGGGTTCGGGTTTGCATTGGGCAGCCCGCCCCATAAACTCCGTAGATTTGGTGCATTGTTTTTGGAATTGTCATTGGGTGCATTAATGTTTTGTACATGGGGACGCCTGGTGGGGGCTGGCCCACGTGGTTCGGGCAGGTTCAATCCTCGTCGGCCCTGCATTAATATATGCATACATGTTGTTTGGTTTGGTGGTGTGGGCCGGGTCCACTAGAGGTGGCCCGCCTACCCCATGTAATATTATGGTTGATATATGTGTGGCGGAGGTTGGGTGATTCGATGGGGTAATGACCACTGACCCAAAAATAAAACATTTTTTTTATATTTTTAAATCTATGGTTGAGAAGAGAGGTGGCGAGGGTCATGGCGTGCCACCTCATATTATATTTTTGTATTTTTTTTAAAATAGAACACATTTTTTGAATTTGTCTAATATAGGAGATATTAGACAAATTAACGATCCAACAAATTCACCCACTTTTGGGAGCTAGGTTTCATGCCCTGGGGTCAATCAAATTGTAGGACACTTAAACCTGGCCCATGATTGAACTTTGACAAAAACTTTGACTAGCTCATTCTCCCTCATACGAGCTCGGATTGACAAATCATTCACACTGTCGCAATCATACGACAAGATCTACGCTCTAGTCCTGGTTTCAAATGATTCTGATCACTTTGATTTTTCAACTTCCATAAACCCTCTTTGCCCTGTGTGTGTCTCTAGAGACACCTGGATTAATACTCCCCACTAAGGATATTTTGGTCCTCCAAAAGCATGAAAAAAAATATGCAACTTCTCTATACCTTGTCTGCATCACAAGCATCTTGAAAGGTCTCGCTTCCATCTCCTTCAGCTTTGTTCTTTAGAGCCTTAAGCGATGAGGCAACACCTACAACCTTTGCAACTTGTAGTACATTTTTTTACAAATTACATGCTGAATTTACATGACCAACTAGTGACCCAAGCATCCCATACCTACCACGAGTTTCTAACACATACTCGGTGGTAAAGTTTACATCAAGATGGGCACAATACCCAGGCTATGAAAACAAGGCCAACATATCATTTTTGCTTCAACAAGTGATGGAAAACATATCATCACTACAACACATGATTTACAAAAATAAGGCCAAACACTATTTTGCTTTGACAAGTGATGGAAACACAACATCACTTTCAGAGTTTAAAATGTAACTCAACACAGGACTAGAGATCATTGTTGTGTAACAAGTGATGGAAAACACATCATCACTTTTACATTTTAAAATGCAACAAATGATTTACAAAAGCACAACCATGACAAGCTAACATATCTAGAAACCATTTTTCACTTATCGCTGTGAATGGGCCATCCCCCTATGGTGTTTTTTCTTGTCGAACAATTGTTTCACGTGACTCATGCACCAACACTTTGTCCTTAAGGCACTGCTCTGGATGGAGCCTCGAGCATGTGGCTCTTTGATGTCCACTTCTATCACAATGACTATAGTAGGTCTTCTTCCTCCAGATCTGCTTAACATGTTTCTTTACCTGTTATTGAGAGGGTCTTTCATGCTCGTCCTTTTGTGTGTTGCTATTCTTTTCCAACCATTATAAAATGTATGGTTATGTAATCCACAAAGGGTACATGTTTTTCAATGCCATGTTTTATGTTCATCATTCAAAACATGATTACAGTCGAAATGAATATTCGAATATTGAGACTGGTTATACCTTTCCTTGCTACCTATGATGTCACTATGGTGATGAGAGTTTGACTCAGTGCTTTCCCTACCATGGGCACTATCATGAGATGATGGAGATGTTTTCCCATTCTCTTTCCTTGACGATTTCAATGATGCCTCAGAAGAATCTAACACCTTCGAGTATTCTCCCTTTCTGTATCTCAAACCTCCAAATTAAGGTCTCTGTACAACCTCCAATGGTTGAGCTATGCCTTGTTCATTAACACCAATTTCCTTTTCCTCCTTGTGCCTCGTCCTGGTAAGGAGCCTCATGTTTTTCCCTGTAATTAGGATCTCCAAATATCCAACAGAAATCATCTATGTGAAGAAGAAAATGAAAGGAAATCAACATCTTTTAGCTCCTTTGTCGATTTGGAAAGAACTAATGAGGGCCCCTCATCATCTTTTGTTGTTGTTTTGCTAGCTGTCTCGATGCATTCCCCAACTTCCTTTCTAACATACCCAAGTCTTGCCTGACAGGGTATCTCTTCTACTTTGACGGGGTTGACAATGCCTTGGCCATTAATACCCAAGCCTTTTCCTTCATACCCCATTTTCTTCAACAATTTGGAGCCAATAACTATGGTATGATTTTCAAAAATAGCGAAATCATCATCAAGGCACATACATGAATTTAGAGAATTACATTTTACCTCACATGCGTGATGCTACAGCTTTTCCAAAGCCTCATCCTTAGCTTGCCACAGTTGTAGCAAACTCTGTTTTTCCTCTTTCTCTTCATGTATAAGCATCTTCAATTTAGCATTATATGTTTGAAGAATTTGGTTTTTGTTCTTCAGTTCTTCCAGGGCCTCTTCCATGGATCACAACTAAAGCTGTAATTGCTCCTTTTCCTTTGTCTGTTTCTATAGAGTTTCATACATTATTTCCACCCTCTGGGAAATTTTAAGCATGGTCTTGTACATCTATTTTTCATCCTCTGTTGCTGCAAGTTTCATTGTTCACGCTTGCAATTCACATCCACGTAGAGACTGCTCTGATACAAAACTTGATCCAAGTTGACTCAACTCCTAGATTTAACGAGATCTTTTGCTTTCGTGATTGGATTAGAATTGAAATTAGAATACCATAAAGGGACATAAATGCATTTTGTAAAGAAGAAGGAGCATGACAATCATTTGCAACATACAATAACAAGATGTTGATAATGAAGTTCGTCCAGGAGGTACTACGTCTTTGGGCCTTGGTGTCAAGATGGTGTAGGCTACTCCATTAAGTGTTGTCAATAGTGATAATGTACATAAGAGGTGATGTTGCTATCATACAAGGAAAATTCCCTCACGCAGGTGTGGCTTCGAGAGATGTTCCACTACATGAACTCTTAGTCAAAAAAGGACTCCTATCAGTATGACATAAAATCATGCATGATGATAATGAACATCCCAACAACATGGCATAAAAGGGATCTCAATGTAATCATGGATGGTGACGCATGAGTATCCCATCAACATAACGACAAAGGGATCTCAAACGAAACATGACGAATCATAAAAACAAGTAGATCCCACAAATGATTCCATGTCACATCAAGCAGGAATCATAAAACAAGTAGGAACACAAGATCCCACATCAAACATCAAAAATGGACCTATGTAGCACAATGCATCTTATAGAAAAATAAGTACATGAACATGCATATACATCACATCCTGGGGCCATCTGAAGAAAAGGATGTCAAATTTTTGAAGTTGGTCGTACCATCAATCTCGCGGAATAAAATGTCATGGAATGGCTTCTTGAACAAGAATGTTGACACTTGCACCCCATTATGAAAAGTGGCCAAAAAATTGAATGAGAAAATGGAAAATCTGAATGTGCCATCAGATTTCTAGCATCGAATTGTGCAAAATCGACTGTAAAATTTCTGAATTCTGAGAAAATGAAAATGTGGGGCTTAAGGAATCTTTTAGATTCCCCCTAGATTCTTCAAATATTTCCTCCTCTGTGTCTGCTAAAAATCTGCTGCTCAGATCAAAATTCTAATTGTACCATCAAGTTCGTGTCGCTGAGAGGTGTAGGATCGGTATAAAATTTGTCCAATTTGGACACTACAAAAAATTCACCCTCCTGAGAATTTCACCCAATCATGGTTCTGCCTACCTCTTCTATGGGCTCATGGTTTCACCTGCAATAAATTAATTAAAAATGTATGTCATGATTTTTGTGCGTGCTCGTAGCTCCTCCATGCCTGGGTGCACTGACGAAATGAGGGTTTATATAACTTTTTGGTGGGCGAATATTTCAATGAGGTTAGTTTGGCAGATTGGTAAGGATCCAAAATTATAAGGAGGAGGTCATGTGATCAAACCCCACCCCTCCATGTTAAAACCTTTCTTGTTTAAAAAAAAAGCAAACATATTTGTTTTCGAGGGTGGGTCTACATTGGGCAACCTGCCCCATAAAATCGGCAGATTTGGTGCACTGTTTTTGAAGTGGTTGTTCGGTGCATTAATGGTTGGTACATGGGGCTACCCATTGGGGTCTGGCCAATGTGGGACAGGCGAGTTCAATCCCCGCCAGCCCCACATTAATATATGCATACATGTTGTTTGGTTTGGGGTTGTGGGTCAGGTCCACTGGAGGTGGCCCGCCCACCCCATGCAAAATTTTGGTTGATATATTTGTGGCTCAAGTTGGGGAGTTCGGAGGGGTGATGGTCGCTAACCAAAAAACAAAACATTGTTTTCACACTTTTAAATGTGCGGTTGGGAAGGGAGGTGGCAGGGGTCATGCCCTGCCACCTCATATTATATCTATATATATATATATATATATATATATATATATATATAAATATATATATCTATATATATATATATATATATATAAATATATATATCTATATATATATATATATATATATATATATATATATATATATATATATATATATATATATATATATATATATATATATATATATTCAATAGAACACATTTTTCGAATTTGTCTAATATAGGTATATTAGACAAATTAACAATCCATCAAATTCGCCCACTTTCGGGAGCTAGGTTTCTTGCCCCAGGGTTAGTCAAATTGTAGGACATTTAAACCTGGCCCACAGTCCAAATTTGACTAAAAATTTGACTGGCTCATTCTCCCTCATACAAGCTCGAATTGACGAACCATTCACACCGTTGCGACGAGGACCAAAACTTTGACTGGCTCGTTCTCCCTCATACGACCTTGGATTGACGAATCGTACACACTATTGTGACCAGGATGACAAGATCTATGCTCTGGTTTTGGTTTGAAAGCATTCTTATCACTTTGATTATTGAGCTTCCATAAACCCTCTTTGTCCTGTCTGCGTCTCTGGATCCACCTAGATCACCCCTTAATCCGATGGTGTATGTATGAGTCCAAGAAGAGAATAGTAATACAAATATGCAAAATTATGGATGGCAACACTAGGCTGAGTGTGCTCTCTAAAATGTTCGTATGAGGTAATCTTTTAAGGATGACGACCAACACCAGAACACTTAGTGTAGTTCCTATAAATCTTCTAAATATTGCAAGAAGCTGAGGTCTTATGTTAGAGGAGGTTCTTCTTCTTGATTTGAAGAGGGAGACCTTGAACTTAGAAAAAGGAAGGTCTCAAATTGTGGTGGTTTAAGGTTGACCAACATCTCTGGAATGCTTAACGCAATTTCTCAAACTCTTCAAGAATTAGAAAGAAGCTAAAGTCTTTAGCTAGAGGAAGTCTCCCCAATTCTTTGAGGAAGGATAAGCTCAACCTAAAGATGGATGTATCAACCAAAATAGATGGTTTAAGTTTGACCACCAAAAAGAGACATGTTCAAGGGCATCTCTATCTCTAGATACAAATTTGAATATAGTATGGCAGGTTGTGTCTTAGGCTTGCTTGATGAGTCTTTGAAACTGGTAGATGACCATCACTTCCCCGAGTCAGATGCAAGGTGAGGTGATGGAGAAAACTCAATTGCGACACTTTTAAATTCTATAGAAGAAAGTTTAACATATGACTGAAATATCTTCTTGGTTGTTGAAGATCATATCCAAGAAGAGATCTATACAATATGAATCTCTGTTCTTGCAGGAGGCTTGATTTTGAATAATTTCTGTGAATAATGAGTATGATCACCATAATTCTTTCACAAATGAAGATCAAAACCATGATCTTTCATATGGCCAACTCAGTCACAATGTTAACATTTATCAACTTTGGCTGTAAATGTGGAGGAGTAGAATTTGGAACAGGTGAAGGTGAACCTCCATGAAGAAACGCAATACTTTGAAACAGAATCGGCTTGGAGTAGTCTGCAATATGAAAGGACACCTCCTTATCATATCCATGACTTGTTATGTGCTTCGTGTTGATAAAATATTCCCAAGGTCTAATGATTAGCTTGGCAAGTGCAGATTGAATTTCCACACACGTATTCAAATTTTCTTCTGAAATGAGCAGTTGATTTGAATCAAAATTATTGACTTAATCACTTGCTAGTTGTTGATAGGATCTTCTTTCAAATTCAGATAGTGGATTCTTCGAAACAAAAGCAAGTTTAGAAGGATTCCTTTTCTATTGTAACTCATACGGCTGAAGTTGAGATTCAAGCTACAAAAAATCAATCTTTTCTTATGTGTTTTGAAAGAAAGTTTGAATGTCTGTGAGAGTGATTTTCCCTAATTTTACCATATCATCAAAAGTGGATTGTATTAGGGTATTCATTAACTCTAATACATTATTAATTTGGGCCATTTTCAAAAATAAAGATTCAACAACTGAAAAATATAAGATTTGATATAAAATAAAACCAACATTGCTCTCAATCTACCTTACCTATGTATCAGTCTTTTGTTTTGACAATGTCACGATATCTCATGAAGAGAATTCTAATATTTAGAAATTGTTTCTAAAGAAATTGAAGTTTCACATCCAAATCCTTTTGTGAATAAATCCAAGATATCAATGACCAACTTTATATCCTTCTTGTTAACAATAGATGCTTAAAAGTATTCAAATGTTGGTAGCTCAAAAGAAAATTTCATCCCAATGCTTTTGCACATGCAAGGTTGAATACTCAACATGCATACCATTTCTCAAACTAAACAAATGAATCACTGCTTCAAGGAAATTAAGCACATTTATCGATGGTGACCTTCAATAAAATCACTACTAACTTCATTCAATGTTTTCTGAAATGTTTTCACCTATCCAACATTACCATGGGCCCGTGTAGATCATTAGGTTCCATTCAAATTAGAAGATCACTCATCTCCCTTGAGAGGACATGGCTTTGATGGGAGTTGTCACTTCAAAGCTTGTAGGAAAGCATGGTAGTTCTTATTTCAAGCAACTAGTGGAGCAAAAGAATTAATATATCAAGGAACCAGCTACTATGGAGAATGCAATGAGATTTCAAAGTGCGTATTCTACACATGAGTTAGCAAGCATTCCTGGCCGATAAAAATCATTCTGGAAGGATGTGGACCTTAGGATACTATGTTTGAGTGGTGCCGAAAGCATTGCCACTAAAAATATTTCATTTTTCTTTACAACATCCAACATATAGTGAAATCGTGAGGCTTAGAGTGTTCAACACCAGTCCTCGACGGAGCTATGACTATGGAGAAATTTTATATAGATAATGTGGAGTGTGGTATTATATTTGAAGTAAGGGCATGTAATGCATTCAATCGTGATACATACACCTGGCCAACATTTTGGATGTTATACCTTCCTATATATTCTAGCCCCATAACTTGCTACCCAGAAATGGCTACGCCTAATGGCACTATCATAGTCCTGTAAGTAGAATGGGCTAGGATTTATCAGTTTATCTAAAGGATTAAAGGAATTCTATAAAGGGAAGAAATTCATCCATTCGATAATAAAATAAACGAGTAGAGTAAGTGTTACATAGCTATCTATGACATGTCCTCTCATTCACTCTTACTACCTCAGTACGTAGAGGACCTGTATAAAATATACAAGGGGTCATTTGAAGAGTATGTCACCACCATGGTTTTACACATTTAATGCAAAGGCGAGGAAAAATTTTATTGAGAGAACATGTGAGATAATTGGAGATTCACAAGGAGTTGGTCTAAGTGTTTTGGAGAATTTTGTATCTACAGATAAATACTAACTCCCTAGATAAGTAGCCATATCTAGAACAACAGTTTGAAGCATTTTAGCCTTTTAATATAAGCAATAGATAGGACAAAGAATATGAGAAGACCTACTTGTAGTTCCACTTTCCTCTTGTCTCCTTTGTATCGATCCTATCACTCCTTCTTGTACTTAACACGCTTGAGAAGTACTTGGAAACACAAACAAAAGACATAGAACCGATCAAAGAAAAATATCTATTGAATACAAGTGAATGAAATCAGATACATTTCACACATATAAGCATCATAAGGCAATACAAACAAATGGGAGAAATGTTCAAATACTTTATTTAATAGAAGAAGAAATTACAACCATTGTGTTTGATTGAAAGCCATTTTTGCAGCTTGGATCCCATCCACATCACATCAAAAGCATGAAAAACTTGTAGCATTACAATACTTGCTTCAAAGCCAATTCTCATAGCAGCATTATCTCCTTACAATTCAACATAGCCTAGCCCGTGATCACTTAGATGAGTGGTCAATTTATAGGGAGATGAAGGAGGTTTTGTCACAAATGGTGGTATTGAACAACCTTCCATACTTAGAATTAGTTTGATGGAGGAAGGAATGAGAGGATAGGATGCATCTTAACTCATTCCTCATCCATTTTCGAGCTGATAGGAGATGATAAATGAGGTAACCTTCTAGATGAATCCAAAAGATAAGAATATTCCCCAAACCCTATGTGGATTTCGCTCAAACGCACCCATTGCAGGTGAAAGGAAGCTTATGTGCTCTACAGAGCACCCTGGCATGGACTCAACTACTCTACACTGCACCCTTATATGGGCCTACCTACATTGGTCCCTCTAGAGGCCATTTCAAGATGTCTTCATGTCATGAAACTTTCTTGGAAGGAGGCATTCAAAATGGTGACTTGTTTAGGGCATCTAGCAACTGGCATTAGAGTTTGATGAGCCCTAAAACACTAATCTGGATGATGGGAGTGATGTGCCAAAATGGATCTATAATAGTTTCCACCTCAAGCATGAAATCAGAAAAATGCCAATTTCGAATGAAATTCTTTACAATGTGATGAGGAGGTTTTGAAGTGGAAGGTGACCTGCATCAATTACAATACATATATCATGATATTTTGATTTTTAGATGAATCGCTGAGGGAAGGCATACCCATGCTTAGCATATAAACTTTCATTACATGTACATAAACAGTCGTCTATGGATATAGACCCGTGATTGAAATGACCATCAATGTAAAGCCATTGTACATATGATTTAGTACTCCTAAAATCGTAGCCTGGATGGATGAAACTAGATTGGGGTCGTCTATCTCATCCAATCATTCACTCAAGCACGAGTCTAACCATGTGAATATGTGATCTAAAGTCGAACACAGGAAGTGTTATGAAACCAGCTTAAGAAAAGATAGAAAAGATAGATCAACGCCTTAGAATTCAGCCTCTTCGAGGGGGAAACCTCCTTTTCATTACATAAATGAACAATTCTTGGATGATACAAATGACAAAACCTCCTTTCTATATATAGGAGTCTAAGGAGTCACAATATAATCCAGCCGACCTAACAATAACAATATAAAGCCACAAAAATAACAATAGAGGGATTCTATGGGGCACAAAAATAACAATATGGGGGTAATAGGGGCACACCAATATAAATAAGGGGTATAACTACAATAGTAATGGGGTAATCACTAGTATTATAGGGACCCAACAGGAAGACACCATCCGATTACCAACCAATGATGTAAGTCGTTAATAGACGCAAGATAAATCACTGATAATGATAATTATCCTCAAGGTACTACAGTACATTCTCCATCATGTGAATAGATGTTTTAATGTCAAACACCATACAAATTATTTCGGTTGAAGGCCATTGATGTAAACCTATCGCCGAAAGCAAGAAACCTGCCATTGATGTATGCAAGCCTAAAGGTACTGGAAGGTTGTTTCCAAGTCAAACTCTTGGATAACGTGTTGATGTCGACAAGGAGCGACTCATCGCAGGAGGACCTTGATGTATCCCACATCAACGACATGAAATGAGTGTATTGATTTTGGAGACAAAATTTGATTGACAACACAAGGTTTAGGAATGGCAGTCATGAAAATGAAGGTTTATGGTATTGCAAAGGATGAATTTTGAATGTTTGACTTCTCTTGAACATGTCAGTGACACTGAAATGAATTGGTAACATTGACCCAAAACAAAGTGATGGATGGTATGATAGACCAATGGTATGATAACCATCAAGTAGAGAACCCAACCCAAATAGTCTAAATGAATTGGCAACATTGACCCAAAACCAAAAATGATGGATGGTGTGATATACCATAGGTATGATAATCCTCAAGCAGAGAACCAAACCCAAATAGTCATGGAGATGAAGTTAAAGTGTCATGTTCAAGAGTGAACTGCTACCATAAGGTGGCTTACCCCTTTTTCCATTTTCCCTAGTCATTGCTGACCAGTACCTCTTTACTTTTTATCAATGTTTAGGAGGATAACATATGCTTATTGTATAATTCCACCCTTTGAGTGAATCCATCACTATGTGATGTTTTAACGAGTCTAGTGAAGGTGAAACTTGGTCTTGTCTAGATGGAAAAGTTTGTCTCTACTTGATGTTTTAACGAGTTTAACGACAAAGATAACTCGGTCATTTTCATGTATAGAGAGTTTGAAATGGGATAGAAAGAAAACTCCGCAAGTTCTTTTTCGTAAATTTCTCTCTCAAGTCCGAAAAAGCGTAAAATAATATGAGAGAGAACCTATTGACCATGTCTGATCAACGTATTCCTTTTTCGTAAATAATCTATCTCAGTCAAGAAAATGGTTAAACTTATAATGAGTAGATGTCGTTTCTAATCCGTTAACGAGCTGAAAAGGAAAGTGATCAACGATATTTTCATATTTTCAGAGTCTGAAAATAACTTAAAGAGGACTCCACTTTGAGGAATGAGTGGTGTCTAGGATAGCAACTAGTTTTGGTGATGTTGGAACTTCTCAAAACATGTTGATTTATTTTAATAGGCTAGCTAATAAGACCACTCATTGCAATTGTTCCTCAAAAAGGGTAAAACAATCAAGTGAGATCATATGATCGGCCAAAGGGATGGTGGTGATGGGATGAAAACAACCAAAGTTCATGTAGTGAAAGAAGCTGATAGAATGCCAATCACGAGGGTTAAAATGGAGATGGGTTCATTTTTACACAAGCTTGAACCATAGGGAACTATGCTTGGATTCAGTTTCATGTTTACACAACCTTGAAATGAAAAACTATCCTTGGATTTGGTTTCATTTTTACACAAGCTTGAAACAAGGAACTATTCTTGAGATTAGTTTACATGCCCCCAACATGATCAAAGGGAGAGTCTCATGTAACCAGATGGAAGTCAATGCGGTGAAGCAGGACGGTTATCCAACACATTTTTGGCTTCGTTGAGATAGGGAAAAAGGTGAACGGGGTGATTCCCTTCACATAACCTACAGGGAAAATTAACTTTACCATTAGGTGCATGCCCCCCAAGCTTCATTACATTCACCTAAGTAGACTACTCGTGGCTATCAGGTGGATGGAATGAAGGTTCTTTTATGAGATCAAGTGAAAGACTCGACTCAGATTTTACGAGATCTAATCAAGGACTTGACTTGGAACTTTGCTCGAGGGGACCTTATTTCATTTTTTAATGAGCTTGACACAAGAGAAGGAACTCTGCTCAGATTCTTTGTTTCATTTTTTAACGAGCTTGACACAAGACAAGGAACTATCCTCATACCCTTGGTTTCACTTTTTAACAAGTTTGACACAAGACAAGGAACTATCCTCATGGGAGTTGTTTCATTTTTAATGAGGTTGGTACAATAAAATAACTATCCTCATATCCTTGGTTTGATTTTTTAACAAGCTTGACACAAGACAAGGAACTATGCTCATGTTCCTTGTTTCATTTTTTAATGAGGTTGACACAAGACCAGGAACTATCCTCATTGGCGTATTTCCTTTTTTAATGAGGTTGACACGGTAAAATAACTATCCTCATATCCTTGGTTTCATTTTTTAACGAGGTTGACACAAGACCAGGAACCGTTCTCATATCGTTGGTTTCATTTTTTAACAAGGTTGACACAAGACAAGGAACTGTCCTCATACCGTTGTTTCATTTTTTAATGAGCTTGACACAAGACAAGGAACTATGCTCATATCCTTGGTTCATGACCCATAAGAGGCCATGAATTCCAAAAGGCTCTCATCTGATTGGAGATCAATGCTCTAGAAGCGATCTATAGAAAGGAATCCATTAGAGAGATTTGGTTCCAATCCCCCGAGTACATAATGTGCACCATAATTGAATTGATCATCAGTTCATGTAGGCATGGAACGGGTTACCACATAATTAACCCATGGCAGGGATGATACCATTGGTACAAAAGGAACATTTAGGGAAGATGGCTGACTGGAAGCCATATTTGGACTGGGAAATGAAAGCTCTCAATGGTGACAATTATGCCTTCATGCGGGAAACAAATCACTCAAAAGAGTGTTGAAACAATAGACACCATGTCAAAAACATAGTCGCTCCCAAGAAGTAAATTGTAATCTAAAGGTCCTGGGACTACCATCACATTCAGATAAATGATTTTTCCTACCAAAGAAATAGGAAATTGAGGAAGGAACCCTAACGGTCGACTGGTTCCTCTGTTAAAATCCAACAAATTCTGGGTAACAGGCACAAGTAGTGGTGAACTGAGTGCTTTCCAAGCAGTTGAGGAAAGGATACTCACAGATGCACCTTCATCTATAATAGTGCTAGATACAATCATATTACAAACTTGTACTATGATCTGGAAAGACACATAAGAAGGAAGACAAAATCTTGCCAGTTGATTCCAATCAAAGGAAGTGACCAGACTACTTGGAGGGGGTACTGTAAGAATGGGAGAATTACCCCCTTGAGTTATAAAAATGGGAAGATTTTCCTCCTGTATTGATTGAACAGGAGGGTTTCTCCTAACCTCATTGGAATCTGAAGAAACAAAAAGAACCTAAGTGGTCTCATATTCACTCTCTACAGGAAAGGTATGATTAACTGAAGGTGAAATCAGGTCAACTGTTTCCTTGAACTATTGATTTGGGTCAGGTATAGGCTCATAGGATTCAATTTTAGAGAGAGTGGGTTCAACCGACGGTTGATTTTGGTCACTCAATTTATCAACTAGTGAAGGATTAAGGGAGAGTATCTTGTAACCAGATGGAAGTTGTTGCAGAGAAGCAGGATGGTTATCCAACACTTTTTTGGCTTCGTCCAGATAGGGAAAAAGGTGAATGGGGTAATTCCCTTAACATAAGTTCTTATAGGGAAACTTAAGTTTACCCTTCTTTCCATGAACTTTAATAACACTAGTTGATGGTGTGTCACTAGCATGATCTCGAGAATTTGATGACAGAGGATGATGTGAATGATAACCCCATTCTTCTAATATCTTAGGAATACAAAAACAATTTCGAAGAAGATGGTCTCCCGCATAAATTTTTCATGGATATCGAACTTTGTGAGGCTTGACGAATGGTTTCTCATCATATTTTGCATTCAAAGCAATGGTTGCTTGGTTTCCCCTTTGCTGAATTTGCTTCTTCTTCTTCTTAGCCACCTGGTTACTAATACCAATACTTTCACCTGTCGAAGAGGAAGAAGGGGAAGAAGAAACAACCGAGGAAGAAGGCGAAGGGTCAACTTTAGGATGAACTGGTGGTTGATTTTGTCCAATTGGAGGTGTACTCTATTGCGGAGAAATCACGATATTTTGAACCTAGGAGGTTGAAAAAAACCATACTGGTAATCCAATGGTAAATCCTGGTAGGGATAATGTAGCCATATAAAGAGCACCAATATTTCTGAAAGGAGGAAAAGGACTAGGATTCCCATCAAAAGAAATTCCTTGATCAGTGGACTCTGGATTTGTCGCCATATGTTTCAACCTAAGATCAACTAAGGAGTGAGCGTGGAGAATATAATCCATGGTCAATTAATTTTATTTTAATCAAAGTAACATAACAAAACAAAAGAGGGATAATCTAGGCAAAAGGTTTACCAAGCAACTGTGAGCTTCATAATACCTTTTGGCGAAGCGAGAAGTACGGGCAGGAAATCTCTTCGAATGTTGTGTTCGGTGTATCACAGTGTACAAGGTGGCCGACTCCATTACCTAAGGATGGATAGAAACCTAGATTTTTCCTCCCATATATACCTGAAAGTACGTGGGAGCCCAATTCGTATAAGCATTGTCTAATTCAAAACTGCATAGTGAGAGCATTCCCATATACTTTACATACTGTAACACCTCCCTATATACACAAAGGTATGTGGATGAGCTATGATGTACGTGGAATGAGGTATCACCCTTGGAATGTATTCCAGACAAGTTAGTGACAATTGCTTTGTTTTACGACGCTGGAACATGTCTCTAGCTTAGAAACACTAAATGTTTTATGTTAGGTGACAATGCTCTGTTAGGTAAATTCAGATAAATTTTAAGTTGATCTTCTTTAGAATTTTCCTTTCAAGGTTCACAACATTATGTATGTTTGTAGTTCATAAAATGAAACTAATATGATAAGCATTATTTTCATTCAATTGAACAATGAAAGCCTTAGCTAGTAGGGATAGAGCAATTAGATCTTTGAAAAATAGCAAAGAGTACATCTAATGTAGTTTCCATAGCTATTCCTTTCAAGCATTCACAAAATACAATATGAACGATGCAAGTTTTTCTTTTCGAATCCCTTAATGTTATGTTGAACACAAAGGAAACTAATGCACATAAAATCAATCAATCTTTTTGTAGGAACAAATACTTAATGACAATTCAGTTTCGAAGAAAAGAAGACTTTTACGACACTTTCTTTCGAACAAAGGTTAACTGACTAGAATCTAACTTTCACTATGGATTGATAATGACAAATAAAGCATTTAAGAATCATTAATAAATGAAGTAAAAATAGCGCTAGCAAAGTAGATAGGAACTTGCTTTCTGAGACATGACATTCATTGATCATTCAGAAAGCAAACAAATAGAGAAAAGGTGGCAAAAACACATTCCAAAGGGGAAAATTGACCCTAGGAGGATCAGTGCAGCACTTAATGGGAGACAGTGCACTTCAGAGCACTGTCCCTAAGCCAAGGGTGCTTTGCAACACACTGTGTCCATCACAAGCCTACGTTGGTGACAGTGAGCCATTTCAAAAATCAATTTGACACCTTTTTGACCAAAAATTCAATGCAAAAGAGCTAAAATACAATCAATGAATGCAAGTAGGGTCTACAAGAATTTCCAAGGTGGTAGATAAGCTACTAGGAAGGATGATCTTCCCCAATATGGTCACCAATTTGTTTTGGAGAATTTGGAATCTACAGATAAATACTAATTCCCTAGATAAGTAGGCATATTTAGAACAATAGTTTAAAGCATTTTAGCCTTTTCCTATAAGGAATAGATAACAAAAAGAAGATGAGAAGACCTACTTGTAGTTCCACTTTCATTTTGTCTCCTTTGTATCAATCCTGTCACTCCTTCCTGTACTTAACGAACTTGATAAATACTTGTAAACACAAACAGAAGACAAATAACTGATCAAAGAAAAAGATCTACTGAATACAAGTGAATGGAATCAGATACATTTCACACATACAAGCATCCTAAGACAATACAAACATATGGGAGAAAGTTTCAAATAATTTATTGAATAGAAGAAGGAATTACAACCATTGTGTCTGATTCAAAGCCATTCCTCCAACTTGCATCCCAGCCACATCACATCAAAAGCATGATGAACTTGTAGCATTACAATACTTTCTTCAAAGCCAATTCTCATAGCAACATTATCTCCTTACAACTCCACATAGTACAGCCCTCGATCACATAGATGAGTGGTAAATTTATAGGGAGATGAAGGAGGTTTTGTCACAAATGGTGGTATTGAATGGCCTTCCATACTTAGAATTAGTTCTAGGGAGGAAGGGATGAGAGGATAGGATGCATCATAACTCATTCCTCATACATTTTCGAGCTCATAGGAGTTGATGAGTGAGGGAACATTCTAGATTACTCCAAAAGAGATGAATATTCCCCAAACACTATGTGAATTTCGCTCAAACTCACCCAGCGTATGAGAAAGGAACCCTAAGTGCTATACAAAGCACCCTCACTTGGAATCAATTTATCTGCAGTGCACCCTTATATGGGCCTACTTGCGTTGGTCCCTCTAGAGGTCATTATAGGATGTCTTCATGTCATGAAATTGTCTGGGAAGGAGGCAATCAAAAGGGTGACCTGTTTAGGGCATGTCGCAACTGGAATTAGGGTTTGATGAGCCCTAAAAAACTGATCTAGATGATGGGAGTGATATGCCTAAATGGATTTGTAACACTATGTGCTATCAGATGTTTTTGCAATAGAGGGGGCATTATATATTCAACGTAGGGTGACGTGGAGCGTTATATCAATCAATGTATGGAGGGGTTAACACACTAAAGGTTTGGGCCTGCAATATAATACTATGTTGGAGTATCTGAGTGTATTGGAGTGATCGACCAGGCATTAAACTGTGCTATGTAGTGGTATACCATCTAATGTCCATTCGGCGTTCAACTGTGGAGCAGTATATGGTATGTCCTAGGACGAAGTCGGGTGGGTGGTGTGAGGTGGATTTGATGGTGTTAACCAATAAGCAATAACATATATGGAATCATTGAGTGTGAAGATGGAGTCGATATGGTTCAACAAAATTTAACACCAAAGGGAAAGGGTAGTACTTTGGCGTTAATTTTTGATAAAGATAATGAGGGCATGAATCTAGCTAACAATCAAATCCATCAAAATTAAGGGAAGGAAACCAAGTTAATGGACTTAGTAACCTATCACCTACAATCTTCGTAATTAATGTGATTTTTCTATTGATGGTGATTACGATTATTATTACAATCAGTATGCTTTTACATATATTTAAAGCGCATAGCATCAAAAAATACTTGCCATCAACATTGCCATTCACATCCGAGCAACAAGATGTGCCCTAGAGAATTTGAAATGTTTTGTTTCCCCTACTGCTCTTCCCCAAGCTTCACACTGAGTAAGGAGAGAGTGTCCCTTTTATTTTTACTATTTCAAAAGTGTGGGCAAAGAAATATAGAAATGGTGTCATGTAGGTCTGTACCCTGACAAACAAGGAAGAAAAAATTGCCATGTATAGAGGCCACAAAACAAGTGGCTCAAATTGGAGCAGGGCCAAAATTATCCTGCAGCTCTGATACCATGTTAGACACACATGGAATGTGAGAGGACATGAGTGATAAAACAATGAATTTCTTTTACTATTAACATAGATGTACATTTTTAATACATTCTTGTGACTATTGGATTCATCTTCCAACATCCCTTGGATTCGTTTGACTGTTTAACTTCCACACCATAACCCATAGAGGATTCGATTTCCAACACTCACACACACACACACACACATATATATATATATATATTATATATCCAACGGACAATAAACCCAAGGGAATAATATTAAATCTTCGGATTTATATTATACACTCCACGATTATAAACTTTAAGGTTAAAAACCTTAAACCCAATATTATAAACGAGAATATTAAACCCTAATTTATTCAATGTCCTAATTGCAACAATGAATAAATTGTAGTGTAATGTATAATTGTAATAATGATTGTCACCAGGATATCACATTGCTTGTCGCATTATGGTTTTAATGTTAATATTAAGTTTTAAATTAGGTTTTAACGTCAATATTAAGTTTTAGATTAGGTTTTATAAACCGAGCTGATTAATCATCACAATGTATTAATATTATAAACCGAAGGGATTAATATCATAAGCCCAAGGGACAATAAATCCTATGAAAATATTAGTCCAAGTATTGATATACCAAACCTGATATTAATATTTTAAACCTTAATATATTATTATACATATTATGGATTAATATTATAAACCCAAGGGATTTCTTATATTATAAACCTAAGGGATTAATAAAGCCAAGGTAATATTATTAAAACCCATAATTTATATCTTAGACCCAAGGGATTACAAACCATAGAATTAATATTATATACCCAAGGGATTAATAACCGTAGACTCAATATTATAAACTAGAATAAACCCTAAACCCTAACTTCAATATTATAAACCAAAATATTAAACCCTAATTTATTCAATGTTACAATGCGACATTGAATAAATTGCAATGTAATGTATCATTCTCACAATGATTGTCATACTACTTGTCACATTGCAATGATGTTTATTACACTACGGTGCTGGATAGATTTATGAACCATTCTACTGTTCAACATTTCAAACCGTGATAATAAATGAAATATTATAAACCCAATATTAAACCATTATATTATAAACCCAATATTGAACACAATATTGTAATCCCATTATTAAAGACCTTAATATTATAAACCTAATAATAAACCACAATTTTGTAACATCACATTGTGATGTTGAATAAATTGCAATGCAATAAAACATTGCGACAATTATTGTGAAATTAATGTTTGCATTGAGACATTATTTGTCACAATGCAATGTTGGACACATTTTTGTACCATTCCAACATCATGATATTAAACCTTAATATTAAACTAAACATTTTAAAACCTAATATTATAAATCTGCAGATTAATATTATAAGCCTAAGGGACTAGTAATATTATAAACTCAAGGGATTAATAAGCCCAATGGATTAAGATTATAAAAAAATTGGGATAATAAACCCAAGGGATTAAAAACACTAGTATTAATATTATAGACCCTAAACCCAATATTATGAAACAGAATAAACCTTCAACCCTAAACCCAATATTATAAAATAGAATATTATACCCTAATTTGTTCAATGTTGCAATGCGACATTGCATAAATTGCAATTTAATGTATCACTGTGACAATGATTGTCACACTACTTGTGGCATTAGGATGATACTTGTTACATTGTGATGTCAATATTATAAACCCAAGGTATTAATATCATAAACAGAGGGGACAATAAACCCAAGGGAAGAATATTAAATTCTATTATTTATATTATACACCCTACTAGTATAAACCTTAAACATAATATTATAAACCAAAATAAACCATAAATCCAATATTATAAATGAGAATATTAAACCATAATTTATTCAATGTCATAACTGCAACATTGAATAAATTCCAACATAATGTATCATTGTGATAATGATTGTCACATTCATTATCACACTTCTGGTCATGTTATGGTTTTAATGTAAATATTAAGGTTTACATTAAGTTTTATAAACCCAAGCGATTAATCATCCGAATGGGTTAATATTATAAACTGAAGGATTAATATTATTAACCCAAGCGATTTCTAAACTCAAGGGTTTATTAATATTATAAAGCCAAGGAATTAATAGACCCAAAAATTTATTAATATTATAAACCCATGGATTATAAACCCAAGGGATTACAAACCATAGAATTAATATTATAAACCCAATATTAAACCTCTCTCTCTCTCTCTCTCTCTCTCTCTCTCTCTCTCTCTCTCTCTCTCTCTCTCTCTATATATATATATATATATATATATATATATATATATATATATATATATATATATATATATTCTAAGCTTGGTATACCCTCTCATTTTCGAGTTTTTACATGTCCGTTATTCACCCCATTTCCGGGGAGGGTAGCACAAGAATCAAACCCAAGATCTCCGATTCAGTGAGACTTCATTTCCACGAACATTGCCACTTGATCTACCCCATGCGGACAATATTAAACCCATATATTATAAACATAATATTAAACAAAATATTATATGCCCAATATTAGAAATCCTAATATTATAAACGTAATATTAAGCCCCAATTTTTTAACGTCACATTGCAATATTGAATAAATTTAAATGCAATGCAACATTGTGACAATCATTGTCAAATTAATGGTTGCATTAAGACAATGTTTGTCACAATATAATTTTAGACACATTTTTGTACCATTGCAACATCATGATATTACACCCTAATATTAAATTGAACATTATAAAACCTAAAACCATAAAATCCAATATTATAAAATAGAATATTAATATTATAAACTTGAGGGACTAATAATATTATAAACTCAAGGGATTAATAAACATAATGGAATAATTTTATAAAACGAAGGGATAATAAACCCAAGGGAATAATAATAAACACTAGCATTTAGATTATAAACCAAGGGGATTACAAACCTTAGGATTAGTGTTATAAACCCAAGGGAGAAAATACCCTAGTATTAATATTATAAACCCCAAATCCAATATTATGAAATAGAATAAATCTTAAACCCAATAGTTATAAAGCAGAATTTAAACCCTAATTTATTCAATGTTCTAATGTGACATTGAATAAATTGCAATATAATGGATCATTGTGATAATGATTCCCACACAACTTGTGGTGTTATGATGACTCTTGACACACTGCATTGTTGGATAGATTTTTGTACAATTCCTCCATCACAATATCAAACCCCAATATTAAACCAAATATTAAAAACCCTAACTTTATAAAACACAACATTATAAACCCTAATACTAATATTATAGTTCCTATGATTATTATCTTAGCTCCTAAAGATTAAGATTATTTTTATAAAGCCTTGCATTAATATTATAAACCATGTTACGCAAACGTGCTATTTATTCTCTCAGACCAATTGATTTCTCACCTTGTCCTAAGGATGAATCACATTAGTTGGTTCGAAACATCGACCCAATCCTTACAATGTGATTATCCGAAAGACTGTTCTCTAGATTATGGATCACAAAAGCCTTAGATCTAACAAACCATGTGATTATAAAACTCAATATTAAACCCTATTATGAACATCAATATTATAAACTCAAATATTAAACACCCAACATTTTAAAACCTAAAGATTAATATTATAAACCTAAGAGAATAATAATATTATAAACCTTAGAGATTAAAAAGAAAAATAAATTAATATTATAAAACAAAGGGGTAATAAACCAATGGGAATAATATTAAACCCTGTGATTTAGATTATGAAACAAAGGGATTACAAACCCTTCGATTAATATTATAAAACCAAGGGATAACTGCAAGTATTAATATTATAAACCCTAAAACTAATATTGTAAACTAAAATATTAAACATTTATTCAATGTCACAATGCGACATTGAATAAATTGCAATGTAATGTATCATTCTCACAATGATTGTCATGCTCCTTGTGGCATTGCAATGATGCTCATGATATTGAGGTAACGGATAGACTTTTGTACCATTCCAAAATCACAATATCAAACCCCAATATAAAACCAAATATTATAATCCCTAACATTATAAAACCCAAAAATATAAAACGTAATATTAATATAATAATCTCTTGTATTAATGTTATAAACCCTATTACAATTATTATAAATTGTAGGATTAACGTTATAAATGTTAAGATTCATATTTTGAACCCTTTCATTAATATTACAAATCCAATGATTATAAAACTCAATATTAAACCCAATATTATAAGCCCGAATAAAGGTCTTGGCGTCGAACACCACGCAAAATCTTTCGGTCAAAGGTCATTGATGTATACCTATCGTCGGAAGTGAGAAACTTGCCATTGAGGCATGCAAGCTTCAAAGTACTGAAGGGGTTGTTCCTAGATCAACTTCTTGGATAATGAGCTGATGTCGACAAGAAGCAATCCGTCAAAGGAGGGCCTTAATGAATCCCACATCAATGACATGGAACGGAGCTAATGATTTTGATGGAGGTGAAAACAATCTGTGACATATGATTCAGGGTGGCGGTCATGAAAGAATGAAGGATAATGTACGACAGTGGATGGGACATTGTTGACTTTTCTAAACGACTTCTCTTGAACATATGGCGACGCTGATGCGATGGATCGGTAGCATTACCCCAAATATGGATGGTATGGCGAGACCATGGTGATGTGACCGGTGAATGAAACAACCCAACCCGATTGTGGTACAGAGGAAAAGTTTCATGTTCAAGAGCGACTTGCTACCATCAAAGTTTTCTTGAGTTTCTCCCAATTTTTCCCCAGTCATTGCTGACTAGTACCTCTTTATTTTTGTCAAGCTTGAGGAGGATAACATATGTTTGTTCTATAACCTGCCCTTCGGGCAAGCCCATCGCTATGTTTTAACGAGCCTAGCGATAGTGAAACTCGTTCTCGTCTAAAGACAAGTTTGTCGCTATTTAATGATTTTAACGAGTCTAACGATAAAGATAACTCGGTTCTTTTCATTTTTAGAGAGTATGAAAAGATACATAAAGTTAACTCCAAAAGTCCTTTTTCATCATCTAATCCCTTAAGTCCGAAAAAGTATAAAACAATACAGAAGGGATGAGTTTTCGATAGTTTTAACGAGCCAAATAAAACAAGCGCTCGATCTTTTTCTGCAATAATCCCTCAGGTCGAAAAAGATTAAAATCTAGAGGAGGGATAGCACTTCCTGTCCCTTTAACGAGCTGGAAGGCCAAGGACTCGGCAATTTTTTCATATTTTACGAGTCAGATGAAAAGAGCTTAAAGAAGACTCGTCTTTTGAGGAACGAGTGATAAAACGGGTTAGCAGCTGATTCCAGGTACAGGTTGGAATTTTCCAATCACGGCAGTGTCACAAGGATGGCTAGTGAAATCACTCTTCGCATCTGTTCCTCAAAATGGGTAAACAAACATATGGGGGTGAATGATCGGCCAATGGAAAAGTGGAGGTGACGGTGTAAACACGACCAAGGCTTTAATGGCTGATGATATTACATTCACTGTGGTTTTTTACCGGGATAGTTCATTTTTTAGCGAGCTTAAACGCGGGTTGAAACACTTGCTCAATCTTATGTTTATTTTTTAACGAGCATGAACTATGCGCTAAAACTGCTCGATCTTGCGTTTATGTTTTTAACGAGCATGAACTGTGTGCTAAAACTGCTCGATGTGAGTTTGCATGCCCCCAGCATGATAACGCAAATCGAGGTGCATGCCCCCCAAGCTTCATTGCATTCAACTTGGTGGTTGGAATGAAGGTTTACCTTTGAGATTTGGAAAGGGGAGTGTTTCATTTTTTAATGAGGTTGACACAGTAAAAGAATTATCCCCATGACTCCTTGTTTCATTTTTTAACGAGGTTGACACGAGATAAGAATCGTCCTCGAAGTCCACATCCATTAGATGTAGAAGGTTTCATATTCCACTGTGGCCACTTCCGCCAGATTACTTGGAGGCGGTAGGGCAAAAGTACCCATTGAAGCAGGGTCTTTTAGGAGACCTACTCCGATATTTTGGAGTGAATGATTGCTTCCATGGATCGTTGGAATGCTTCCCGTAACTTGTGAACTGTTGGGGAGAAAAGTTTGTTGGTCGACGATTGTAATTCCTCCTCGGAAGGGAAATGCAATCTTCCTGAAGTAGGTCGACACAACTGCGGCCATGGCATAGATCCACGGTCTTCCTAGTAGGATGTTGTAATCAAGATTCCCATTGATGACTTCAACATCTATTTCTACTGTTTTCCCTCCTAGTTCAACTTTTAAGTTACTTAGGATACCATATGGGGTATATGTCCTTCCCTCGAATGCTTTTAATGTCGTCGAAGATCACGACAAGGTTGGAGATCCTAAAGTTTTCCAGCAACTCATCGACATAATGCATGTAGATGCCTCCTCATCAATAATTGTTTGATGAACAGTTTTGTTGAGGGCTTTCACTTGAATAAGGAAAGCTAGTTGAGCTGGTAACTGAGGGTCATATCCTTTATGATCAAAGGCCACAAGATTGGAATCCATTGGGTCAATCCCACCTATTGTTGATAATAAAGCTTGCTCTTGGGAGAAGCAATTTTGCGGTACCTCAATTGTCGACATAGCAGACAGCGATTGGGCCACGTCCTCTATCTGTTCTATTTTCGCACAAGGATTAAATGTCAATTTGTGTACTGCTCCCTTTTGCGACTTTATCATTGGCTCAGGAACGATGGGTGGCACAACTTCGGTCAAAGTTGTTGTCGAACTACTAGGTTGTTCATTAGCCTTGTTGTTCGACAGTTTTGGATTCCTGTAATCTTTATTCCTCGTCAAAGCATCATTTTTGTTGCTTTAATACAGGCAACATAAGCACTTGGGATCGGGAAGCATTTTGATTAGCAACCAGTTCGGTTCCCGGGCTTGGAAATGGATCAGTCAACACAGCTGAGGTTTTCGAACTCTTAAAGAATCTTTTAAGCTCAGCTTTGTATGGACAATCTGTTGTCTAATGATCCTCATCGCATATATGACACCCCGCAGGGGGTTTCCTTTTTCTCCCTTTCTTTTTCTTCTTGCCCCCTGGTTGCTTCAGTTGTTTGCCCTTGTCGTCCGACACGGCACTTACTTCCGAGGAAAGAAGTTCCTCATTTGCATTTTGACCGGAAATCTTACGGGCCTTTTTAGATATAGCCTTTGTCGATTTCATGTCTGTTGCACCAATCACACCATCGCCGGCATGAGAGTCATTGTTTGATTTAGGAGGAGGAGGATTTGAGAATTCCGGTCTAGGGGCGTCAGGTACTTTGTCATAGAGCGTTCGAGACTGAGTATAGACTAAGTCTAGATATTGCGCATGAGCGATAACTTGCTCTTCCGTTATGACTCCCCCCTTTGCCACATCTTCCGTTATAGCAGGAAGTAATGACTTGATAAACCATTCAGCTAATAACTGACCGGGAACGTACGTTTTTACCATCCTACGACGACGACGCCACTCATGTATGTGATCGGATATATGAGTGGCCGTTGTCTGCTTGAAGTTGGTTAAGATTTCCATTCCTGTTTCATACCTTATCGGTAATTGAAAATGGGTTAAGAAAGTCGTGGCTAGGGAGCTGAAATTGTCGAACGAGGCTCTAGGTAATTCAATATACCATTTTTCCGCTGGACCCGTTAACTTCCTCTGAAAGAGGCGAAGCCTTATCGAATCATCGTTTAAGGTGTTTCATGAACACCGTAGATGAAAGGTCATCACGTGATTCGTTGGATCTTCACCTGGATTTCCATTAAATTTAGGAATGTCCGAAGGAAGTTTGTGAGGAATCGCTGGCAATTGGATCGTTTGTTAACCGGTGTAAATCGGGTAACTCTAAAGTTGCCACGAATGGTAACTGTTGATTCAGGTTAGGTGAAGCATACCCAGGGTATGATGGAATTGCCTGAGCAGTGGGCCTTTGCATACCAGCATAATGTAATTGATGTTGGTATGACTGATACGGTTGGTGGACTTGACCACTGTAAAGCGGTTAGTTTTGACCGTTTTGAATATACGGTTGTCCACTGTTCGCAAAGATCTGCTACTCAGAACCTTGGTACACTTGCTGGAATTGTGGTTGTTGGTATTGCACCAGCCATGGTTGTGAAGCCATGCTTTGTTGTGCTATACTAACCATGGGACCAAGATGTGGGGTAATTGTACCTGTTTGGACCTGTGTCACCCCACCAGTTGGTGAATGTGGTTGAGTCACATGGTCAAGGGGCTGTTGCATTACAACCTGAGAAATCTGCGGTTGACACACAACAGGCATCGATTGAACTTGTGACACTGTTAAAATAGCTGGTGTTGTCGGGATGTTCGACATAGGTACACATTGTTGCATAGAATACACAACCCTTGGTTGTTGAGGTAGCATAGGTACCCAACCACTTGATGTAACTCCAGTATAACCTGAATACTCTTTTGAACTCCCGTATGGATACCCTCCCGAAGGGGGTAATGAAAGGTCATACTGCCCCCCATACGGTAGCAATCCGGAACTCAAGGGGATTGTTTGTGCTAGGGGACTGGATTGCCCAAATTGACCTCCAAATGGATCAACCTGGCGAGTTTCAATATAAGAGTTGCTGGATATTATTCCGGTGGAACAAACTGGAACGGACCACACTGTCGAGATAGTCCCTGGGTGGACTCCTTCTAGCGGTTGTGAGCTAGTCGGGACAGATGGTATGCCGGCAAACATTGTCGGAGTGACGACAGGGAGTTCTGTTGTCGCTGTGTCATTCGACACAGTCCTAGATGTTGACGGTTGCTCAGACATTTTGAGTCTATCCAAGAGATTACCTAGCGATTCTACAGGAACTTCCACTTGTGGTAGACTAACTTCTAATGTCGAAGGAAATAGAGTGACCCCGACTCCAAAATGTGTTGGAGTACTTGCTTGCGGCTCTTCTACAATTTCCTCTATTGCAATCAAACCAGGTGGAAGAGGAAGACCGTCAGGTCCGTAAAATATTTCTGGTGCCGAAGAAGGGGTTGAATCAACAGCAACAGATGTTTGAAGAACAATACTCTCTGGACCGGTTACAGATGGAACCGGTTCAGTAACACAAGTGTTTGTTCTCATACTAGGATCAGTATCACTGTCCCTCTGTGACTGTTGAACTTCTTTTGTAGAGGCAGGGTTTCCAGAAATGTTTGGAGTAACCGGAACCTCCGATGTCGTCGGAACACTTGTTCTAAATTTAAGAGGAGATTTGGAACTGGTTAAACGAGTTCGCTTTGTCCTTACAGTTTTCGATTCCGGAGACAAAGACGGTTGACTCGTAAGCCTCCGCGAACGACGGGGTTTCAATTGACTTTCTTCCACGATTGCGGATTACTCGGTCAACCAAAATACAAAAGGGGAAAGTGTGTTTTCGAATTAAATGAATTTTTTAGACGCTTTAGACACAACTTGCTTTTTCACTTTTAAAGAGTCGAGAAAAAGCTAAAGATGACTCTAGTCTCCTTCGATGTTTTAACGAGCCCGAAGTGACAAATGCTCGGATGGAATTTTTCTGTTATAGAGTCTGAAAAAGGCCAAAAGGAACTGCTCTAGAGTTCTAGGCAGAGGGTGTGCCAAACTTTTCGCAAAACCGCAGAATACTTTTTAGGGTACGGGCGGTCGATCTTCCTGAATGCTGTGTTTAGTGCATTGCGATCAGTAGGGTGGTCGACACGGCTTCCTAAGGATAAAGGATTTATGCCTATAGGGGTCTCCCAATATATACGCGACGGTACGTGGGAGCACAATCCATACTGGCGTTATCGTCCCTCAGGAGGAATCACCCACCATCAACGAGATCGACAGTCACCAGGCTTTACGACACCGGAACACGTCTCTAGCCTAGACCTCTATGTTGTGCGTTATGTTGCAAAGCGTTTTTAAGTTCATTCAATTTATTTTAGGTTGATCTTTATAGAAGTTTGCCTTTTGAGGTTCACCACAAGATGTATGCTACAAATTCCTAAATGCAGTCTTAAGATGATAAACAAGCTTTATATCTTTTCAACTTATGAAAATCCTAGCTACAAAGGGAAACGAAAGACACCATCTTTTCTCAAAGAGCAATCAGCACACTCTAATGCACTTTTCCTAAATCAAACATGCAAACTATCAAAATGCAAATGCACAATGCAGGTGTATGTTTTCCGCTTTCTTAGTATTGATGCCTACAAAGAAAGCTTTTTGTACAACTTTGAATTTGCTTCTAAATGACAAATACAAACAAGTTTACTTTTTCGAAATCAGAAAGGGTAGAAGAGATTACAACACTTAACGATTTACGAAATGAATACTTGTTTCGACACTTAGAAGAGACAAACTCAAACTGAAAGCAAAAGTAAATGTATAATCAACTGCAAACAGCCAATGAACTCTCTCCTAAGATCACAATCAACAGATCTGAATCAAGGGCTACAGGATGATTATTTCACTCTTGCAAAGGAAAACTGCAAATGATGCCACAAACACATAAAAACACTCACAGTCTTTTTGTACAAAAGGAGGCGGAATTTAAGCAGAGAAAAGGAATTATCAGACTGGTACCTATGTTGGTTATAGGCTGCAAAAATCAGAGATCAAAACAGGGCAAAACAGAGCAGAGAACCCCAGCTGCACAAGGCATAACTGGATCAGCGCAACCTCAACACAGAGGTTTTGACATTCAGCATAGGTAGCCTTCACAGGACCTGCGTTGAAATGCAGAACCTCTTCACAGGGTCTGCGCTGAAGGAGAAACGAGAGTTTCTCACTGGGTTCTGGGTCACAGATCGCTGATTAATCTACAGTTTCTGGCCAAATCAAAGCAACAAGCAAGGTACAATCAAGGGGATGCTTTGAGGGAGTACTAAGATCTATCACAAAGGATCATCAAATCATTTGTGAGTCCATTGTTCAGATCATAGACAAATCCAGTGATTGGATCAAAGCAGCAACTGTCTACTTTGCATCTGAGAATAGCAGATGCAGTTCGATTGCTGCTGTTGAGTCTATGAAACAAACAATGATAGAGACACAAATAAAATGACTAAATAGATCTCCCCAGCGGAGTCCCCAATTTGTTGTGGGGAAAAATGCCTATGCAGGATGATCCTATCCACCTAAGGTGTGACAGTGCCTTAGCAACAAACAGAGACAGCTATTCTAGTATTCTTCCTTTATGAATTAAGAATGAAGAGCGATAGATGGACTAACCGATGTCTTCCATTTGTCCCTCGATCCGATCTCTCTTCTCTTTGAGGGTTCCCAGCTACTTGCCTTCTCGCTCGCCCGGCTTCAAGAGGTTTCTGCAAAATCACAAGAAGAGAACACTACACAAGACATGGATTCATATTCATAACTAGTTCAGGATTAGAAATAAACTAAACATACTAATGCAATCATACATCAAAGATACATCAGTATATAGGAGAAACCAAGATAGCTTTATTGATGAATAACAAGGTTCAGGAATAGATACAACCCAGAGGGCTCCAATCCAGCATCTCCTTCCCAGCAAATGGAATTCCTATCTTCACCCCCTACAAAGCATTAAGCACCCAATAGTTCCAGTCTCAAACCAACAGCAATTCTTTGCAATAACAAAATTCCAGCCTCTAGATCTCATGGAGGAGAGATCCATATATAGATGTTTGGAGAGAGGATGAGTCAGCTTGAGATCTGACTAGTGTCCTCTCCCTATGTCAGTTCTTGATTCCACTTGGAGGTTCTTGCTTCCACTTGGAGATTAAGAGCCTCTTACTCATCATAGTCGAATTCACTGAGGCAAGTGTCATTGAGGAAGATTCTGGAAGCTTCCTGGGTCTTGACACCTCCTGGAATGAACTTGCCATTTGTCAACTCTCGCTCAACGCACCCTGGTAGTGCTTCTACCTACGTTGCAGTGCAGGTAGCCAGTGTTGGCTTTGACATTCAGCGCAGACAGCTAGTGGCGCCACTGAATTGATCCTGAATTGACTTTTTTTTGAGCAGTTTCTGGTGGAGAACTTCTGTGAATTGCTGTGGTTTGTTAGCCTTGTTCCTCTAGGGGTAGGAACAACATGTTTAGGGACTTTGGTTCCCTTAGATTATGGACATTTCATGCTCAATGCTGTAAGGCACAAAAATGTCTATAACAACTGGCAATTTCCCCAAAAGGTGCAAAGAGAGTAGGATTATATCTCTAGCAAAAAAAATCAAAATCTGATATTAATATAGAGTTAAATGTTCATGTATAGAAGCTATCTTGCTACAATGGCATATCCCTGTGTTGGGATTTCATTCCATGTTAAGACTTCATTTTCTTCATCTTCTTCTCCACACATGTATGTGTCTATTTTTGTATGTATGCACGCATATCAAATTCTAGACAAAATGTCTTGATTTCCAAACGTAAAACAAAAAGAATCATGATTTGTGAATCCACAATCTGTGATTGAGTCATTATTAAAGCAAAAGAAATGAAATGGAGTGGATATATTCTCTTACACATTTGCAATCAGTTCTCCCTACTTGGGGCCCTGTATTGCTTGGGAGTTCCACACCAGCCATTGTTTATGACAGTCCAGAGTAATGATTACCCATAACATGTGCTAAAAGTGTCGTCTATGTTGCTACTAAATGAAAAGATATATCATGATAATGAAAAAAACAACAACAAGTTTCTTATTAAACAAGTGGACGTTGATTATAAAAAGGAGAGGATGACATAATGGAAGACAAACTACTCTGCAGTATCTAGTGCCAAGAAACCATGGTGCACGCTCAAGAAAATAGATAAGCATAACATGTGAAAAGTTGCAAACTATGAATTGTAAAGAAAAAGGTCAAAGAACTACTTACCTCAGTTTATCGAGTAGGATCTATCCACCGATATAGAGTACCTGCAAGAATAGTAGAAATTAGACCAATTATGTTGGTGATAACATCAAAGAAATGATCTTGAGCATATGCCTTCACAATCTCATTCGTAAAACTTTGACAATACATTATGAGGAAAAACTTCACAAAATTAATTGAAACCATAATTCAAACAACCCAATTCCATTTGTCACCATCTAAGGATAAACCATCCTCCTGTGGAAATTTGGAAATGGAGTTGAAAAAAGTTAACTCCTTGTATGAAAATTGCAAAAATAGTATGTCTCTCAAAATACAATACACAAAATTCTAACCATAAGGTACATGGTAGAGAAATCAACAGTATGTTTAAGCATGGAGAATAAAATCGATGTCTAATATGAGTTCAATATCAGGGTAACTTTTAGGACCAGGAGTAGGATTATAACTACGCAAAAAAGCAATAGCATGTAAAATGATTTATTAAAAACAAAACTGTAAGACTTAGCATACAAGTAGGTCTAGAGAAAGGTGCATGGGCTTTTGGTGTTTGGGTGTTGCAAGGTCATGCTTCCTTTTAATCCATATTCATGAAACTAGCATTTACAAATAAAGGGGTATTTGCAAGAGTTGATGTCAATATAAGAGCGTTTCTACTAATGGCCATACAAGAAAACAAGTGAGAAACCTTTTAATCTATATTTGAAAAATAGAAAGAAAGTATGCCAAGTATAAAAGAATATATAAAACCATAAATGTAGGCTTTGAAAACTTAGTTTTCCTATGAGGGATTATAGAAACTTCAAGTGTAAAAAGAAAATGTCCAAATAACTATTTTGATTTGACATTCATAATCCAAAATTAAGAGTATCTTACAGTGCAGTGAGGCTCACCAAACCTCTCTGGTAGTGAAACAGCAGCGTGTTTGACTAGCAAAATCAAGCGCATATAAATTCTATTAATGTCTAAAATGGAGCCCCAAAAATTCCTTGTTCAGAAAGAGAGTTCAACTCCTGAGACTTGCAGAAAGATAAGCTATGTGATCTATGTCCAGTTTGATATCAACAAGTTTAGGAGAAAATTGTAGCCAAATAAATCATGGGTTGCATTGTACATGTATGAGGGAGACTAAGACCTCTAGTCCAAGATGTAACACACGTATTTAGCCTTGTTTTTTGTATGAAGTTTGATTTTTTTCATTCTCCTATCTTGTTTTCTGTTTTCCTACAATGTTTTAATGGTTTTGACAGTTGTTCCACAACTTTCAATAACTTTGTGTGTAGATGCAGCTTCTATAGTTGTAGCACCCTCACATTGCAAGCTTGATTCTGCAATAGTTGTTGTTTGACTCTACATTTCTGAAACTTGCACCGTAGAACCAGAGAACAAATTATGAACTCAATTATAGCACAAATATAACTCTAATTCTTTTTCAAGGGTTCATTCACTAGATTTCCTTTTTCGAGTTGGAATAGGATTTCAATTAGATCCAATTTATAGCTCCATTTTCATGGTTGTCGGCTTTTCATTGTCCTCCATTATGTATTAACAATCCCTAGAGAAGTAAACAACTTTGGAAATCACTAATAGTTATGAGATGTTTGCAAAGCGTCTCCTCTCGATAGATACAATTTAGCTTTGAAAGTTGTCAATCTACTCCACTTTCTATTTGTTTTTAGTGGTATAGAAATTGTTATTATCTCTTACTTGCCTCATAGCTTTAACACCTTTTTGAGATATCATCATCATATTAGATTTTACTTACGTGTGACTATCATTACTACTAGAGAAGTGAATACCTAGGTCAGAAAGGAAACCTAGACACCATGATACATAATGAATGCTACGTGATTTTACAAAATGAATTCGATATAGATTTCATTTAGATTTAGTCTCAACAAGAACACAAAAGAGTAAGCTATTTTGATATAAATGCCTTTAGGTTGTTGCAATATCATCATTTGAATCTCAAGCGATGAGTGGTCAAACGAAGTAACAACACCAACAAATTTCAGGTCAGTATCTACATGGATTGGCTTTTTTCAACACCATCTTGTCAACTGATGATGTCACTAGTAACAATGATCTTGTTGTTTTGTCCTTATCAGCACAGGCTTGTAAGAGAGGAAACCATTAAAAAAATAATGTAAATTTTTCCACTTTCAACCAAAAAAATGCTTGCACATAAAATGTTCCATCTACAACTTTCACAATAACATTTTTTTATCAATCTAAATAGCAATAAAAAATATTGATTCGCATTCCTACAACAAATGGAACATTTTAAGGTTCTTTCTAATTTTATGTTCTTCCCAAAAATTGATTTGCAAGTGTCCATCTTTCTAACAAAAATGGTTCACCCACACTCTCTAGTATAAATTTCTATTCCGTAGATAATTTACAAAATGTTATAGAAACTATATAGAAACTCCTTAGAAACTTGAATATTTTGGCATAACACTTTATAGTTGCCATTTTAAGTATAAGTAAGATTCACCAGCCTAAACAAACACTCTATTGAATTGGAATTCTGTTACACTATGTAGGTCCTATTTGTCGATCTCTCTCATTTGAATGCTTTTTAGGTTATGAGGCAAGATCTTAGTGAAATTAAATATCATTTTATTTTCTAATTGTTTTCTAGCATTTGGAAAAATTTCATTTTGTCAATTGAATTAGTTCTGAAAAGGGTAAATTAATAAATTATAAATATTTACAGTCAACAAGAAAAACTAATGAACTCTCGAAAGGTGGGCCTTGGTGGGTTCATGTGAGTCCAGGAAATTTGTGGTGGAATAAGGCATGTTGTAGACCAGCAACCGTCTAATATTGTGTTGTAGACTTCACATTTGAAACATAATAACCATAAAATGGCCATCAAATTCGAAAACCTTTAAACATAAATTTTGCAAATGAAAAATCTATAAACTCCATACAAAAAGGATAGTTAGGTTAAAAATCAAGATATTCCCTCCAAGGTCTAGCCATATACAAACCACCCAATGTTAAAATAAGCATCTATTCCCTTTGAGAAGGTTGGTTCTTGGCAGCCAAGTCCATGGGGTTTCATGGGAGGTATTCCTAAGAATCATAAGAGTTTTAATACCTTGGTGATTAGTATTTGATACTTTGTGGGGTCATGTTAAAATATTTTATTTCCAATAGGTGAGACAACATTATTGCTTACATGGAGTGAGCACTATCATAACCATGTAACAATCACCACAAAAAACTCCAAATGTTGCAGGGCAGGAAAATATGGTCTTTTTATTAGCTTGCTGCCTTGAAGCAAAGAGGAAAATCCAAGGAGAGTTGAGAGTCGAGACAACCAATGTTCTAGCAGCATGATGGCTTCATACCCAATTTCTCTATCAGTGATTTCTTCACCATTTTCTCCAATTACTTCACCATTTTCTATTTGATTCTTAACAAAATATAATAGTGTTGGCTAAACATTATTATCGTAGAAGGTATCAACAAATTCTTTGTGGGGCCTTCCCTCTGTTTGGGCCATTTTGTAAGACTTTAACAACATCTTAATAAATGGTGGGAAAATTAGGTGTGGGAAGAAAAATATTTCCTCCATAGATGTGAGAAAGTGGGACCTTCCCTCTATTGTGATTTTTGTAAATACATATTGTGTGAAATTTTCTAGCATATGCAACCCCTGAAATAATGAAACCAATCCCAGTGTATTGTGGGGTGTAGGTGCTACTATCATTTTCTTATTGTCATATGCTTTTAACATGAAGTAGAAATTATGTCTTCATTTAGGCAGTTTCCAGTCATTTAAGAAAGCTTGACAAAAATGTGAAGCCATTTAAAATCTTCCACTTGCAAAACAGTTGTATTTTAGGTTATTGTAGAAACACCCCAATCATACATACTTGTTGGTTCATCTATTTGATGACAGTTTCCATCTGATGCTTCCATTTTCAAACAATAAAAATAGCTAAAGATTTATTAATCTAATCCTCAATCAAATTGATAACTAGGAACCACTATTAAACATCCTAAAACAAGCGATGGTAATATTAAAAATTTAAATAAAAAGATGGAAATTTAAGCATTTAACATTACCATTAATCACATAGCATCATTAGGGCCTTAGGGTTGAATATTAGGGTGCCCTCTTCATAAATTATTTCTTTTTTTTAATTTTGTTCTGAGGGTCCTTGGTTGCAATGTACAGAACTGGCCAGCCTTGTATAGAACAAGCCCTTTTGGTGGAAAAAGTCCAGTTTGGTACTGAACCAACATGTTGTATACACCCTACACTTGAATTAGGTTGCCTTGTTCATAAATCATTATTTAAAAAAAAAAACAAAAAATTACAATCAGAGGGTCCTTGGTTAAATTGTACAAAGTCAACATGTTACATACAAAACCTACCACTTCAGTGAAAAAAGTTTGATCCAGTACCAAACCAGCCTTTTCTGATCTTGTGCCACTAGTGAGACCAACTATTCCCACTAGTTCTGGTTTGGTTCTGGTAACTCAAAGAGACATGCGATGGGATGTTTCCCAAGAAATGGGGATAATTTCTTTTTTGTGGTTACACATGGGCACTTCCACCAAAAAGTGGGGGTGCCTCCCCACAATTAGCTTTTCCTAATGGCATTTGTAAGAGGTATAAAAACACAAAATAGTGTGATTGTTACAACTTACACGCGAATGTCAATATTTGTTATGAACAATATCCCCTTTGGAGAGGAGACTAACTTTTCCCACGACATTTCCTAAAATTTTGGGGATTTCTCCACATGTCCTTGGGATGCATTTACCCATCCTGTGTCCCCATGTCCCAGAAACATGGTCATAGGCTTATGAGTTCTTTGATACACTAATTTATAGACTGACAATAGATGAACTAAAGAAATTTGCATGTTGATGCAAGTAAGACATGATAAATACCACATCTAAATAAACACTTAAACTACTAAAAAATGGGCCTTAACACCCAAGCACACTTTTAGATTCTAGAATCATAACAAAAATTCTCACCATTAAATAACACCCCTCCTCAAACTTCTTTAGAAAACCAACCACACATCTATCTGCATTTTCAACCCACTCACTATGATGTATTCCAGCTCTTATGGCAATGATATGTAACTACAAATGTCAATATTTTTAATTAATAAGAATGAAAATTTTAAAAAATATAACAAAAGTAGAAAATGATTTTGATAGTGGTTTTCTTGCTAAAATAAGGAATCTAATCAAATCGCCATGTAAATGAATTGAATTAATTTCCATCAACTCAAAGAAATACTTCAAGTGAAAGTACAAATCAAACAACATACCTTTTTCCCTACACGCTCTTTTTGCTCCTTCACCTTCTAACACAATTTAGTTATGCTCATATTGACCCTCGATTACTTGTCCTGTAAAAAACACAACAATATCGATTACAACATTATCATAAGTGTAAATATTATATGGCCAGTGTAAGGAAACACATGCCATCCTATAGGATGTCAAACATAAACCCATACTTTCTTTCCGAAAGGCACAAGTTCTATTAAGCACAAAATATCACACATGCTCAACATTAGAAACAATTCAGTCTGTATTTCTTGGAAAATGAGTTTAGATACCAATTAATTGTTGCTCATATAGAAAAATCACCCATTATGCAATCTCTCATAATCTGCAAAAGCCATTCCATGTTTCCATAAACAATTCAGAAATCATTTATCAATAACATAAGCTCCATCTTTATTTAGGAAAATGGCTACAGAAGAAGTGACGTGGAATTATTTCGAGATTCATGATAAAGCTAATGATTGGAAGCCCAGAACACAGATTTCCTTGTTACAAAGCATACAAAAATTGAACAAATCAATAGTTTACTGTAGTCACAAATAGAGATAATGAAGATAACGTTAGGAAGAACAAAACTGTAGAGGAGGGCATGGTAATATATTATAGTATAACACTATCAAGCATAAAAAAACTACATCACATATCAATGTGGGACATAAATGAATAAAGTTGTAGAGAAAATTGAAATTTGGTGTAGAAAGGAAATTTAGCTTGCATTCTTAATTGTCTTTCCACTTAAGCGGTGCATACTATACCTCTTTCTGTTGGATAATGATTATCAATGATACCTAAGAGATACATTTTAGCATGTTGAGAAATGATTGATAATATTAACCTCATCAAGAAGTCTTTGGCTAATTTGAATTTCAAAAGTTCACAGCACTTTATAAGATCTCCGAACTTCACAAATGATATTTCTGATCAGTTATTAATTGGTAAATTTTATAACTTCACAATGTGAGTACTAAGTAGGTAATTAAATCTTCAGATCTATCTCAATTTCTTTTTGTTTTTTAACTTTGAACTTTTTGATTTTAAAATTTCAAAGTTTCAAAACAATGAAATTGAGATAGATAATCTGAAAAATTCAAAGTTGCAAAACACAGACGAGTTTTGATAGATGTAAATGTTTAAGTACCTACATAGTACTGAGGTTGTGAAGCTATAAAATTTAACAATGAACAACTCATTAGAAATATTATCTGTGAGACTCTGAGACCTTATAAAATCCAACTAATTTTAAGCTGCAAGAGTAAACTAACCTTCACATAGTAGACTCGAAGGTCCTTCCTTGTGTAACCTCAAGTCAAGTTGCACATTACATATTCATTGTAGTCTTTCAGCATGCACATTATGATAAATGATGTTGAGATACCCTCAATATGTTTTGTTTCCTTAAATTTTCCAATTGATTTGATTTGAAGAACATATGTTTTGAAAATTATTTTAGGCCAATAATTATTGATGAAATCAACAATTCATAAAAGTATAATATGAGTTACTTCAGAAATTGCAACTATTACTTACATATCCATACACATCATTGCCTACTCCACTTGCATCAGCATATCTGCAGAAACATAGCATAAGAACATTCAGATCAAAAAAATGATCTATTATCCAAAGGTACAAGAAGCTAAGAGTTGATTCTGCATGGTATGATCATTATTGGTGCCACTTGAAATAAATCTTACTTTCATACCAAACCAAGTTATCATGAAAAAATATTACAAAAAATTCAATTCTTACATGAACATGGAAATTAAAAAAAACCTTGTGGCTAATTAACACCAGGGATTCTTCAGGTAAACCAAACCATGTACCTAATAAATATAGAAGATTGGTTATTTATAGATGAAAAACCAGAATTATAGGTTAAGAATGGCTTATAGATTTATAGATTTATATATGAATGGCTTAATTGATTTCTGGATATTTCCCTCTCAGAGGGTTATACCATGTAAAACTTCCTGTGATGACCAAAGACTTATTTCTTTATGGTGCTAGTTCCTGTGATTGCCAAAATATTTATTTCATCATGGTATCAAATTGCTTGTGAGGTTAAGTCCTTTTTGTTCAAAGATTGAGGTAGTTTACAATAGCTACAATGTGCATTCTTCTCCTTGTGAAGTGTTGTTCTCTATTTTTATGATAATACTTGGTAGTTTTTAAGTATTCAGTGATATTTAGTACCATTATTTCCATTCTAGAATCAAACCCCTTGAGCTCCTATTAATTTCTCTTAAAGTTCCAATCCTACTCGCCATTTCATGCAAAATCAGTGCATCATGGAATTTTGATTGTTCCATTTCATCCAAAGTAGTCCTTTATGTCAGATATGTCTTTCACTTCATCAAAAAGTATTTTTTTTCCTAAAATCTAAACATTTCCCTCATGGACATCCATTTAAAATGTGTTACTGGTAATAAAATTTTGATTTTATAAAGATTTGTTTTGGTATTATTCTTGTAATTGCATAGTTATTTTGGCTTTCTCAATGCCTTATTTTGGTGTTTCCTAATATTTTTTGGAAATGAACTATTGTTTTAGGTCTCTCAGACCTCTTTTGTTCACAAACCCTCAAGTCCTCACTAGCTTCCTGATAGTCCTTGACTTTATTTCCTCACCTTTTTTCTAGCAATTTTTTTCTTAGTCCTAGGGTCCTCCCATAACATGGTTCTCTTTGTAGTAGTCTTGAAACATTTCTCCTTGCGGGTATTCTTTTCTATCAAAATACCCCACCACATATCTCCCCCAACCTCCTTTTCAACCATCCATGGCAATGGAAGCATCCTCCTTGGTACCAATGCCCTGCCTGTAGACAACAATTTCCTTAGTAATCACCCTGCATTTCAAGTGGTTATGTCAACCATTACTTCAATCACACTTCCCATAGTTGGTAATTCTTAGAGATCAAACCCCTTCAAGAATTAATCTTACCTACAAATTAAATATCACTACTTGTTTTCCAAACCAAACACTTTGACCATACACCCCTACCACATGGAGACAAGATATCGCTAAAGCTAATAGGTACATCTAGCACCTTGCCAAGTGGAAACATTGTATTTCCATGCTAATAGGCATGTCAAACACCTTGCAAAATGGGACCAACTAAACTCTTCCCTGCAAACAACTACGAGACGACAAGGGCATGTTGACTACCATGCAAAGTAACACATCAACATCCTAATAGCATTACTTGCCACATGGTACAAACATTTCCTTCTATGGAAACAATTACAAAACAACTGCCATGTCACCTACCACATGCCATCACCAGAGCAATGACACTTTTACAAGCATGTGATTTGAAAAAGACACATCACAATGTTATGAGTCATTGCCATGTGCTACTATGTCATTTATGATCTACCACATCAACATTTTGAAGAACCCTTTAATTTAATTTTTAATTTTTGACGGTGATTTCAAACGTGCAAAGTCCACTTCAAGTGCATTTGTTTGTAGAGAGCGTTTTTTCATTCTCTATGTAGTGGTGCAGTTAGTTTCTGGAAACTTCATTGTGTGGTGCTTACTACTACTCAGTTTTCTAAGGAAACCCCTTCTAATTGTCATTTTTGAACCCTTTTGAATGCAATTCTTTAGCCATACAAACATTTTTTGTAGTATCATTTATTGAAAGTGCATATTTTCCATGCACTTTACATTGGTGCAATCAGGTTTTGTATTTATAGAAATTTGATTAATTTTCTTCGTGATGGATAATATGAATGTAGCTCACCTAATCAATGTTGATTATTACTTGTCGAATATCTATTTAAAAGTTTGGGAATGTTTAGGATCACTTTGGGTACAAAAACTACACCTTTGGATGCCTCAAAGAAAGCAAAGTGAGATAAGGGAGCCGATGAAGCTCTTGGAATATGGCATGTCTCTTTATGAAGAGTTTCTTCCTCTTTGAAACATTGATACTCCCTTTAACACAACATGGATTTTTTCACCACTTGTCCTTTATGATTGATTGTTATTCATTCTCTTAACATGATTACTTTTGATGGAAATGATTCTTTGTTCAAATCATTTTGAAGCTTATAACCCAATCTAAACTAATGAATGGAATTCGAAGTGATGAGTCCATGAAAAATAACCTAATGAATCGAGTTCTAAGTGATGTGCCCATGAAAACTCAAGAAAGTTATTACTCAATGCTAAAAGCACTAGCGTTTATGATGCCTACCTAAAAATCATAACACTATATCCCTCAAGTCATGTTCTAGAAATGCTAATGGAATCAGAAAAAGGGAAGTAATTTGAAAGGTTAAAGTTGAAGATGAATATTAGAAGGATTTATATATGCATCTATAATTTCAATAGTTTTACAAATCGTGTATCGCTTTTTTTGAATTCTTTACAAAAATTTGTTGTAATATATTGCAAGTATTACAATTTTCAAACAATGCAACTATAAAAGATGTAATGTTATTATGATGTGGGGTGACTTTTGTGTAAAAGATGTAATGCAATTGCTAAAAGCAAAGAAAAATACAGCCCTATGGAAAATTAACATGGTATCAAAGCTAAGCTGAGGAAGAGTCAATGAGATCACCCCTTGAGGAAACTGATGATGAAGTTCCTATGTCTTCCCTTTGAGAGAATCTAGAGGAAAAAAGAAATCTGAGACAGGCACAAAAGACATTGGAAGAACAAACTGGCTTAGATAAGGGCTTGACAAAATTGGATCTAGATGATTCAGAAGCAACATATAAACTATGGTTTACTGATAACAATTACAACTCATTTGCATTAGTTGGAGATGGGGAAGCTTATGTTGGTGAGTCCACATGGGATCTAGAGTTTGCAAAGGATCAAGATCCTATTCTAAAATATCATGAAAAGAAAACATATGAAGGTTGAGTGTTGAAATATTCCTCAAAAGAAGATATGCTGAGAAAGAATATTATGCAACTAGTTGAAGGAATAAGTGATGAATTTGGTCTCTTTTCTATCAATTCCTTGGTTTCATGATAAATGAGTTCATGATCAGACAAGGTGAAGTTTTATAAGCTGTTGCACAGACATATCTTAGGATTACACTACTAGCTACTGTCATGGACACAGAATATCAGTCTATAACTTATGGAGCAAGAGAACATGTAGAAGCAAATTAATATATAGAATAAAATGAAAGAAGAGTTTGAAGAAAAGCAAAAACTAAAGGAGCTCGAGAGCCTCATATTTTCTCTTAAAGGAAGAGAAAAAGAGTGTACAAAGCTTTCCTCCAAGACTAGGAAAATGAAAAATTAAGTCTTACAGGTAGAGGCTCAAATCAAAGAGTTTCAGCAGGAGATTGAAAGTGCTCAAAAGGGATAGCGTCTGAAAGAGTCATCCATCGAGATACTTGCATTAGTTGTTGTGGAGAGGGAGGATAAAAAGGAGAAGCTGGTCAAACTGCATCAAGAACTTAATGAAACAAAACTTAAAGATTTGGTATTTGCTAGGAAAGAGATTTTTTTGCCAGGCAAGAGATGTTTTTGCCAGGTCAGAGATTTTTTTGCCAAGTAAGAGGAAGCCAAACAAGTTGAAAGAAAAATTAAATATTTCATATGAATAAGGTATGGGATCCTTGCTAGCTTAGAGTAAGAAATTTCCACCTTGAAATCCTTATTAGAAGAAGAAAAGTCAAGTGTGAAGCACCTGAGTAATGATTTTCAAGGTCAACTAAAAGCTCGAAAGCTATACAAAGCAAGGTTTTCACTTTATCAAGTGAGTTGACTACATTAGTACGAGTACAAGCACAACCTAGGTTAGAAATTTCAAATTACCAGGTTGGAAAATGATAGAGATGCAACGTGCGATTCTCTGAAGGAAAAGTTACATGAAGCAAAACAAAAATCAGCCACTGTGGAAGTAACTTGAAACAAAGTGAAAGCCCTATGATGCTACTTTGGAGAATATGAAAAGTGAATTGATTGCTTCCAATTAATAACAATAATTCAAGACTGATGGGAGACTAGAAATACTTGTGACACAAAGGAATTAAAAATTAAAATCAAACCTGCATAGGCCAGAGTTGAATATACTCGGAAGCCCTGTATTTTCAGAAAATGAAATAACTCTACCGAAGGCCCCATTAGCCATCTTACATTGTTTTATGAAAGCATCATAGCACTAGTGACCTTTTCTTGTTCATAAACATATGTTAATACTAGAACTGAAAGATTCATGAGAAAGAAACAAGTATCCTACACCAAACCACGAGACATCATATCACTTGTGCCATCTCATATCTTTGCTTATGTAGATTATCTTATCACTTCTTCCTTAATGAGTA